>OY997262.1:446643072-447843072 GCA_963921465.1 Triticum timopheevii
AGATTTTTTTGGTGATATTATTATTGAATATGCATGTTTGGTGATATTATTGTTAATAGATTTTTTTTGGGTGATATTTAGATTGTGTAATTAATTTTGTTCATAGAATTTTAATGATTTTTTTTCATAGTATTTAGAAAAAGGAAAAAAAGAAGAAGTAGTTTATATATAGTTGAACTAGCTAGTTGATTTAATAAACTAATTTATTTTACTATATATAGAAGTATTTTGTTTTTAGTAAGTACTACTTATTTATTTATAGTAAGTGCTTAGTAGTTGAACTAGATAGTTGACTAATAAAACTAAATTATGAACGTAGGCCGGAAATGTCGTACTCATCGGACGACGATAACCGCCCGGGGGAGTGCGACTGGTGCCACGACGACCGAGGTATGTGCGACAGATTCATTGAGCTGGAGGAAGATCGACGCTTCAGCATTAAGCTCGAGGAGACTTGCGATGTTCATACGCTACGCAACGACGACAATAGTTTTTTTCGTAATTAAGCACAACTTCAACTATTTTAACGTGTATTTTTCATTTTTCCAATTTGACTAGCTTATCCCATGCTTTGCAAGACGCTATGTCTTGGAGAGGATGGGTATTGAAGACCATGAAAATTTTGAAACCAAAAAAATTATCCTAAGTACCGAACATGATGTGGATTTTCAAGTAAAGCTGTACAATGCTCAGAGTGTAACCCATTTTGGTTGCAAAAATTGGGATGCATTTTGCAAGATGTATGGTCTTGATGAGGGTATGCTTGTCACCATGGATCTTGGTGATCCAACAATCGAGGAAGAGACACCTACGATTTGGGTCTTTGTGGATACACCTCCAGTTCTTCCATCATGTGAGCTAAACATAGTTATTAAGTAATTTATATTGTTTATTTCAAAATATAATGTTGACAACTTATCTCCATTGACAGCTTATTTTCATGCTTCAAAGAATGTGCGGAAGATGGTAGACAGAACGTACTACACCGAAGGCTGCAAATTAACTTATCAGGAGAAACGACATCTGGTCGGATTTTGTAGAGATCTTGAGAATTACAATATCTACAATCAAACTCCTCAACATTATGGTCAATACGTGCCACTAGTGCACGTGTTGAACTACGGTAACTACCATGGAGATACCTTGGTAAGATTATTTTTTACTACTACAACATCCGTGCATCTTTTTGCACACTTCTAAAACTAGTACATCATTGCTAACTACGAAGTTATTACTATGTTTTTCAACAGATAATCCCGAATGATTGTGTGCCTCATCCGATGTATACGCGTGGTAGCCTTCATGTTTTGAACATACTACCAGGTCGTCCTACGAATCTCAACTGTCCATACCGGGTTTCTAAAAGAAGTGGAGACATAACAATCAAAGAATGGAGAAAATGTATGGACAGTCGTAAGGAGCTTCTTGGAAGCAATAAGCAGCGAAAGACAAGAATTGGAGACAGGATGATCGCCATTCTTCATAACGGAGAGTCAGGGTCTATATTGTTTTATGCTATTTTACCTTAAGGGTGTTTAGGTCCTACCTGATACTGATGATCATGTGCTAAGAACAATTATGTAGGGTTGGGTTCGATGACTATATATGAGGATGATGATCGTATGACTTATTATTAATAACGAGTAGAAGTTGTATGATGATGCATGATTAGTAGGACTTGTTATTATATATATATGATGATGTAATGATGCAAAAGCATGCATGAGATATGTTATATGAACATAGCAACAGCGTTGATAAACAAAGCATGCATGATGTATATATGATGCATAACGTGTACAATGTGTAGTATCGTAAAATACCAGCAAACGAAAAAGAATTAAAATGGAAACACAAAATTAAATGAAAAAGAAATCATAAAACTAAAAACCCACCAAACATTATAGTACCGGTTGGTGTTACCAACCGGTACTAAAGGGCTCCAGGCCCACGGAGCTGGCTAGTGCCACGTGGTTGCCCTTTAGCACCGGTTCGTGCTGAACCGGTACTAAAGGGGGGGGGGGGCCTTTAGTGACCACAAATTAGTGCCGGTTATGTAACCGGCACTATAGGTCCTTACGAACCGGTGCTAATGCCCGGTTCTGCACTAGTGGTTCAATGTTGACACTAGAAAAAATTTGAAAGCAATAAGAGGCAGCGGATATCATTTCGTCCCCGAAGGTGGGACCTTCCCTACCAAAACCATCAGGTTTGTTGTGAGAAGCTCTGGTTTGTGAGAAGCTTATACCCAAACCTGCCCCAAATGGGACAAAGAAATTACCATGGCATGTTGATGCCGCTCCATGATAGCATGCCAAGTTTCATGAATTTTAGATGAGTTTAAGATTTACTAGAATTTAAAAATCAGGAATCTCAATGTTTGCGGCCGAGTGACGGTCGCAGGGTGTTTGACATTCATTTCCATTTCTTGCATGGGACCTAAGCATGCAACCAAGGACACATATTTGAATTTTCAACCAATTTATATGCATTAGAGCATGTGCATATAGTTCAAATTTGAATTATGCACATAAATGCATCAAAAACTCAATTAATGTATAAAAATGTCCAAACGGAACCCCAAAAAATCCCAAAAATTGACACAACACTCCTGTTGTTCTATGTTGACACTAAAAAAATTAGAAAGCAATAAGAGGCAGCTGATATCATTTCGTCTCCAAAGGTGGGACATTCCCAACCGAAACCATCATGCTTGTTGTGAGAAGCTCTAGTTTGTGAGAAGCTTATACCCAAACCTGCCCCCAAATGGGACAAAAACTTTACTACGGCATGTTGATGTCGCTCCATGATAGCATGCCAAGTTTCATGAATTTAAAAACCAGGAATCCCAATGTTTGTAGCCGAGTGAAGGTGGCAGGGTGTTTGACATTCATTCTCATATCTTGCATGGGACCTAAGCATGAAACCAAGGACACATATTTGAATTTTTCAACCAATTTATATGCATTAGAGCATGTGCATGTAGTTTAAATTTGAATTATGAACATAAATGAATTGAAGACTCATATGCATAAAAATGTCCAAACGAACCCCGAAAAATCTCAAAAATTGACACAACACTCATGTTGTTCTATGTTGACATTAGAAAAAATTTGAAAGCAATAAGAGGCAGCGGATATAGTTTCGTCCCCAAAGATGGGACGTTCCCTACCGAAACCATCAGACTTATTGTGAGAACCTTTTGTTTGTGAGAAGCATATCCCCAAACCTTCCCCAAATGAGACAAAAAAATTACCACAGCATGTTGATGCCACTCCATGATAGCAACTACCGGTGTTGCCTGGGCTCCATACGAGCGTCCATACGACCAGCCACGGTCGCGTAAAATATGGAGCCATCAACCTCCTAAAGCTTAAGCCTTGCTTGTTCTCAAGTAAGAAAGTTGAATATATCTAAGCTTATTGTGGCTAACTCTGAACATACATTAAAACGAAACTCCAAAAGTGATATCCATGTTTATCGTGTAAGCCCGCAAAAGTTAGCTACCATGGGAGTAATACCAGCAATTCTATAATACGCTACTCCTACGTGAAGTACTTCCCCCTTTTCGGTTAATAGGACTTATCTCAAAATTTTGGATTTCCCATTTTATAAGCCTCAATTTAATTATTTTCCATCACATGTTCTGATTTTAAAATGCATTAAATCATTGTATACAAAGATTAAGAAAAATTTGACCAATGCATGGTAAACACATGTTTTAAAATAACAAGCAGCATTATTTAAGTGTTTTATGAACTATAAGAGCAACTCCGATGGGGCAACCCATTTCGTCTGCCCGTGTCCGTTTGGGTCGGCGCGGACAGTGGCGGCCCAACGCGCCGACTCAAACTCAATTTGTCTCTGTCTGGCGTCCGCGCCGACCCATTTGCAGCCCAAATTTGCGCCTGGAATGCGTCGGCGCGAACGCGGAACGGACGCCTCGCGCGCCTCCTCGCCGTCCGCCGCGTCCCCACCTGGCAGCCGTCCAACTACAACGGTCAACATTATTTTTGACGACCGCCCACCTAGGGCCCACGCGTCAACGACGGAGGTCGTCCTTTTTAAAGCCGGGTGTGCGGCGGGGCCGTCCTCATCCACTGCCACTCGCCCCCGTCCCCATCTGGCCACCCCTGCCCCCACGCCGGCGACAATCCTAGCCACCGCCGAATGGGCTTCTTCTCCGACATTGGCAGCAGCCGCAAGGGCAAGGCCCCCGCCTGCCATCCCCCGCCCTCGCCGCCCTCCCCGCGCCACCGCGCGCTCCCCGACAGAGGCAGCGCATCAATGTGCCGGTGCACCAGGCCGAGTGGCACTGGCAGCACCACGTGCCTCTGTCGTACCCCGATGCGACGCTGCCACATGACTGGCATTTGGATCCATAGAGGATCCCAGTGCCGGCGGCGCCGCGGTCAGCAAGGGCCCATGCGGAGGAGGTGCGGCGCTGGCGGACGTTGCTGACACTGGAGCAGCGCGCCGAACCACAATATGCCGTCGACTCGCCCAACTGGGCTCGATGGTTCGCCTTTGAGCACGAGGAGGCGAGACGACGCGGCGTCCGCGGCGTCGACCGCAGCCTGCAGCCGCCCCCGCTCGTCGTCCGCGACGATGACCAGGAGGCCGAGGCCGCCTACCAGGCGGCCATTAAGGAGAGCGAGGAGGAGGCACGATGGAGGGAGGCGGATGAGGCGGCTTTCCAGGCTGTCATGGCGGAGGCCATGGCCCTCTCCGCGGCGAGCGACTGCGTCATGCCGCCGGTGACCCCGCCGTCCCCGCCCAAAGCCAAGCCGGAGGAACCGGCCTACCTTGAGCGCTACTCCTGGACTGGAGTAGTGCGCGAGTGGTTCAGCGCTCCGCCGATCTGGCTCGGGGCGACGGCGAAGCACGAGGCGGCCTACCTTGACCACTGGCGCCGCGTTCAGCTGGCCGACGAGCGCCGGGAGGGCAAGCGCCTGGAAATGGTCGAGCGCAAGGCCGAAGAGGAGGCGCAGCAGGCCCAGGCAGCGGCGGCGCAGCCGAACATCGCCGCCCTCTGGAACACGGCGTTCCCCTGGGCCGGCCCTGCGCCAACACTGATCGACCTCACCTGCACCGACGCAGACTCCGCCGCCGACGACGACGCCTAGGGCAGCGCGTCATCTAGTTTTTAGTGTTTCTATGCTAATTAATGTAATGAGGACTTTCGCCGGTCTTCGTGGTCGGATTTATGTTTAATTAAATGCATGTATTTATTTTTAAAAAACTTTTAAACTTTTTTTGACGCGCCGACAAAATAGGTCAGGCCAGCGTTGGGCGCTCACGCCGACCCTGTTGGAAATATGCCCTAGAGGCAATAATAAATTAGTTATTATTAATATATTTCCTTGTTCATGATAATCGTTTATTATCCATGCTATAATTGTGTTGATAGGAAACTCAGATACATGTGTGGATACATAGACAACACCATGTCCCTAGTAAGCCTCTAATTGACTAGCTCGTTGATCAATAGATGGTTACGGTTTCCTGACCATGGACATTGGATGTTGTTGATAACGGGATCACATCATTACGAGAATGATGTGATGGACAAGACCCAATCCTAAGCCTAGCACAAAGATCGTAGTTCGTATGCTAAAGCTTTTCTAATGTCAAGTATCATTTCCTTAGACCATGAGATTGTGCAACTCCAAGATACCGTAGGAATGCTTTGGATGTACCAAACGTCACAACGTAACTGGGTGGCTATAAAGGTGCACTACAGGTATCTCCGAAAGTGTCTGTTGGGTTGGCACGAATCGAGACTGGGATTTGTCACTCCGTGTGGCGGAGAGGTATCTCTGGGCCCACTCGGTAGGACATCATCATAATGTGCATAATGTGATCAAAGATTTGATCGCGGGATGATGTGTTACGGAACGAGTAAAGAGACTTGCCGGTAACGAGATAGAACAAGGTATCGGCATACCGACGATCGAATCTCGGGCAAGTACAATACCGCTAGACAAAGGGAATTATATACGGGATTGATTGAGTCCTTGACATCGTGGTTCATCCGATGAGATCATCGTGGAACATGTGGGAGCCAACATGGGTATCCAGATCCCGCTGTTGGTTATTGACCGGAGAACGTCTCGGTCATGTCTGCATGGTTCTCGAACCCGTAGGATCTACACACTTAAGGTTCGATGACGCTAGGGTTATAAAGGAAATTTGTATGTGGTTACCGAATGTTGTTTGGAGTCCCGGATGAGATCCCGGACGTCATGAGGAGTTCCGGAATGGTCCGGAGGTAAAGATTTATATATGGGAAGTCCTATTTTGGCCACTGGAAAATGTTCAGGATTTTTCGGTATTGTACCGGGAAGGTTCTAGAAGGTTCTGGAGTGGGGCCCACCTGCATGGGGGGACCCACATGAACGTGGGTAGTGGGGTCAAGGCCCCACACCCCTGGTCAAGGCACACCAAGATCCCCCCTTAGAAGGAATAAGATCATATCCCGAAGGGATAAGATCAAGATCCCTAAAAAAAGGGGGATAACAATCGGTGGGGAAGGAAATGATGGGATTTCTTTCCTCCCACCTTTGCCAATGCCCCAATGGACTTGGAGGGCAAGAAACCAGCCCCCTCCACCCCTATATATAGTGGGGAGGCGCACGGGAGCTACACCCTTCCCCTGGCGCAGCCCTCCGCCTCTCCCAAGTACTCCTCCTCTCTCGCGGTGCTTGGCGAAGCCCTGCAGGATTGCCATGCTCCTCCACCACCACCACGCCATTGTGCTGCTGCTGGATGGAGTCTTCCTCAACCTCTCCCTCTCTCCTTGCTGGATCAAGGCATGGGAGACGACACCGGGCTGTACGTGTGTTGAACGCGGAGGTGTCGTCCGTTCGGCACTAGGATCTCTGGTGATTTGGATCACGACGAGTACGACTCCTTCAACCCCGTTCTCTTGAATGCTTTCGCTTAGAGATCTACAAGGGTATGTAGATGCACTCTCCTTCCCCTCGTTGCTGGTTTCTCCATAGATAGATCTTGGTGACACGTAGGAAAATTTTGAATTTCTGCTACGTTCCCCAACAGTGGCATCATGAGCTAGGTCTATTGCATAGATTCTTTGCACGAGTAGAACACAAAGTAGTTGTGGGTGTTGATCTTGTTCAATATGCTTACCGTTACTAGTCCAATCTTGTTTCGACGGTATTGTGGTATGAAGCGGCCCAGACCGACCTTACACGTACTCTTACGTGAGACAGGTTCCACCGACTGACATGCACTTGGTGCATAAGGTGGCTAGCGGGTGCCAGTCTCTCCCACTTTAGTCGGAACGGATTCGATGAAAAGGGTCCTTATGAAGGATAAATAGCAATTGGCATATCACGTTGTGGTTTTGCGTAGATAAGAAACGTTCTTGCTAGAAACCCATAGCAGCCACGTAAAACATGCAAACAACAATTAGAGGACGTCTAACTTGTTTTTGCAGGGTATGCTATGTGATGTGATATGGCCAAGAAGAATGTGATGAATGATATGTGATGTATAAAATTGATCATGTTCTTGTAATAGGAATCACGACTTGCATGTCGATGAGTATGACAACCGGCAGGAGCCATAGGAGTTGTCTTAATTTATTGTATGACCTGCGTGTCATTAAACAACGCCATGTAATTACTTTACTTTATTGCTAACCGGTAGCCATAGTAGTAGAAGTAATAGTTGGCGAGACAACTTCATGAAGACACGATGATGGAGATCATGGTGTCATGCCGGTGACGATGATGATCATGGAGCCCCGAAGATGGAGATCAAAAGGAGCAAAATGATATTGGCCATATCATGTCACTATTTGATTGCATGTGATGTTTATCATGTTTATGCATCTTATTTGCTTAGAACGACGGTAGTAAATAAGATGATCCCTCATTAAAATTTCAAGAAAGCGTTCCCCCTAACTGTGCACCGTTGCGAAAGTTCGTCGTTTCGAAGCACCACGTGATGATCGGGTATGATAAATTCTTACGTTCACATACAACGGGTGTAAGCCAGATTTACACACGCGAAACACTTAGGTTGACTTGACGAGCCTAGCATGTACAGACATGGCCTCGGAACACAAGAGACCGAAAGGTCGAGCATGAGTCGTATAGTAGATACGATCAACATGAAGATGTTCACCGATGATGACTAGTCCGTCTCACGTGATGATCGGACACGGCCTAGTTGACTCGGATCATGTAATCACTTAGATGACTAGAGGGATGTCTATCTGAGTGGGAGTTCATAAGATGAACTTAATTATCCTGAACATAGTCAAAAGATCTTTGCAAATTATGTCGTAAGCTCGCACTTTAGTTCCACTGTTTAAATATGTTCCTAGAGAAAATATAGTTGAAAGTTGACAGTAGCGATTATGCGGACAATAGAAAGCTTATGTCCTTAATGCACCGCTCAGTGTGTTGAACCCCAAACATCCTCTGTGGATGTTGTGAACATCGGACATACACGTTTTGATAACTATGTGATAGTTCAGTTAAACGGTTTAGAGTTGAGGCACCAAAGACGTTTTTCGAAACGTCGCGGAACAAATGAGATGTTTCGAGGGCTGAAATTGGGATTTCAGGCTCGTGCTCACGTCAAGAGGTATAAGACCTCCAACGATTTTCTTAGCCTGCAAACTAAGGGAGAAAAGCTCAATCGTTGGGCTTGTGCTCAGATTGTCTGAGTGCAACAATCACTTGAATCGAGTGGGAGTTATCTTCCAGATGAGATAGTGATGTTTCTCCAAAGTAACTGCCACCAAGCTACTAGAGCTTCGTGATGAACTATAACATATCAGGGATAGATATGATGATCCTTGAAGTATTCGCGATGTCTGACACCGCGAAAGTAGAAGTCAAGTAGGAGCATCAATTGTTGATGGTTAGTAAAAACCACTAGTTTTCAAAAGGGGCAAGGGCAAGAAGGGATACTTCATGAAACGGCAAATCAGCTGGTGCTCTAGTGAAGAAACCCAAGGTTGAACCCAAACCCGAGACTAAGTGCTTCTGTAATAAGGGAAACAGCCACTGGAGCAGAATTACCCTAGATACTTGGTAGATGAGAAGGCAGGCAAGGTCGATAGAAGTATATTGGATATACATTATGTTAATGTGTACTTTACTAGTACTCCTAGTACCACCAGGGTATTAAGATACCGGTTCGGTTGCTAAGTGTTAGTAACTCGAAATAAAAGAGCTACGGAATAAACGGAGACTAGCAAAAGGTGAGCTGACGATATGTGTTGGAAGTGTTTCCAAGTTTGATGTGATCAAACATCGCACGCTCCCTCTACCATCAAGATTAGTATTAAACCTGAATAATTGTCATTTGGTGTTTGCGTTGAGCATAGACATGATTGGATTATGTCTATCGCAATACGGTTATTCATTTAAGGAGAATAATGGTTACTCTATTTATTTGAATAATACCTTCAATGGTCTTGCACCTAAAAGAATGGTTTATTGAATCTCGATCGTAGTGATACACATTTTCATGCCAAAAATATAAGATAGTAATGATAGTACCACTTACTGGTGGCACTGCCATGTAAGTCATATTGGTATAAAATGCATGAAGAAGCTCCATGTTGATGGATCTTTGGACTCACTCGTTTTTGAAAAGTTTGAGACACGCGAACCATGTCTATTGGTGTATACGCATGAAGAAACTCCATGCAGATGGATCGTTTCGACTCACTTGATTTTGAATCACTTGAGACATGCAAATCATACCACATGGGCAAGATGACTGAAAAGCCTCGTTTTCAGTAAGATGGAACAAGATAGCAACTTGTTGGAAGTAACACATTTTGATGTGTGCAGTCCAATGAGTGCTGAGGCATGCAGTGAATATCGTTATGTTCTTACTTCACAGATGATTCGAGTAGATGTTGAGTATATTTACTTGATGAAACACAAGTCTGAATTATTGAATGGTTCAAGTAATTTCGGAGTGAAGTTGAAGATCATTGTGACAAGAGGATAAAATGTCTATGATATGATCATAGAGATGAGTATTTGAGTTACAAGCTTTGGCACGCAATTAAGACATTGTGGAAATTGTTTCACAATTAATACCGCCTGGAACACCATAGTGTGATGGTGTGTCCGAACATCATAGTTGCACCCAATAGGATATGGTGCGTACCATGATGTCTCTTATCGAACTACCACTATCGTTCATGGGTTAGGCATTGGAGACAACCGCACTCACTGTAATAGGGCACCACGTAATTCCGTTGAGACGACACCGTTTGAACTATGGTTTGGAGAAACCTAAGTTGTCGTTTCTTAAAAGTTTGGGGCTGCGACGCTTATGTAAAAGTTTCAGGTTGATAAGCTCGAACCCAAAGCGGATAAAATGCATCTTCATAGGACACCCAAAACAGTTGGGTATACCTCCTAATTCAGATCCGAAAGCAATAGGGATTGTTTCTTGAACCGGGTCCTTTCTCTAGGAAAAGTTTGTCTCGAAAAGTTGAGTAGGAGGATGGTGGAGACTTGATATGGTTATTGAACCGTCACTACAACTAGTGTGTAGCAGGGCACAGGAAGTTGTTCCTGTGGCACCTACACCAATTGAAGTAGAAGCTTATGATAGTGATCATGAAACTTCGGATCAAGTCACTACCGTACCTCGTAGGGTGACAAGGATGCGTACTGCTTCAGAGTGGTACAGTAATCTTGTCTTGAAGGTCATGTTGCTAGACAACAATGAACCTACGAGCTATGGAGAAGCGATGGTGGGCCCAAATTCCGACAAATGGTTAGGAGCCATGAAATCTGAGATAGGATCCATGTATCAGAACAAAGCATGGACTTTGGTGGACTTGCCCGATGATCGGCAAGCCATTGAGATAAATGGATCTTTAAGAAGAAGACGGACGTGGACGTTAATGTCACCGTCTATGAAGCTCGACTTGTGGCGAACAGTTTTTCACAAGTTCAAGGAAGTTGACTACGATGAGATTTTCTCATCCGTAGCGATGCTTAAGTCCGTCAGAATCATGTTAGCATTAGCTGCATTTATGAAATCTGGCAGATGGATGTCTAAAATGAGTTTCTTTACCAGTTTTCGTAAGAAAAGGTTGTATGTAATACAATCAGAAAGGTTTTGTCGATCCTAAGGATGCTAAAAGGTATGCTAGCTCCAGCGATCCTTCTAAGGACTGGAGTAAGCATCTCGGAGTTGGAATGTACGCTTTGATGAGATGATCAAAGATTTTGGATTTATACAAAGTTTATGAGAAACTTGTATTTCCAAAGAAGTGAGTGGGAGCACTATAGAATTTCTGATGAATGTATGTTGTTGACATATTGATGATCAGAAATGATGTAGAATTTTCTGTAAAGCATATAGGGTTATTTGAAAAGTGTTTTTCAAGGGAAAACCTGGATTAAGCTACTTGAACATTGAGCTCAAGATCTATAAGGATAGATCAAAAATGCTTGATGGTACTTTCAAATGAGCATATACCTTGACATGATCTTGAAGGTGTTCAAGATAGATCAAAAAGGGAGTTCTTGCCTGAGTTGTAAGGTATGAAGTTAAGACTTAAAGCTCGACGACGGCAGAAGAGAGACAAAGGACGAAGGCCGTCCCCTATGTTTCAGACGTAGGCTCTATAGTATGCTATGCTGTGTACCGCACTGGAAGTGTGCCTTGCCATGAGTCAGTCAAGGGGTACAAGAATGATCCAGGAATGGATCATTGGACAACGGTCAAAATTGTCCTTGGAGTAAATAAGGATATGTTTCTCGATTATGCAGGTGATAAAGAGTTCGATGTAAAGGGTTACGTCGATGCAAGCTTTAACACCTATCCGAATGACTCTGAGTAGCAAACCGGATACGTATAGTGGAGCAACCATTTGGAATAGCTCCAAGTGGAGCGTGGAAGTAGCATTTACAATATGACCTAGAAATTTGCGAAGTACATACGGATCTGAATGTTGCAGACCCGTTGACTAAAACCTCTCTTACAAGCAAAACATGATCAAACCCCAGAACTCATTGAGTCTTAATCACATGATGATGTGAACTAGTTTAGTGACACTAGTAAACTCTTGGGTGTTGGTCACATGACGATGTGACCTGTGAGTGTTAATCACATGGTGATGTGAACTAGATTATTGACTCTAGTGCAAGTGGGAGACTGTTGGAAATATGCCCTAGAGGCAATAATAAATTAGTTATTATTACTATATTTCCTTGTTCATGATAATCGTTTATTATCCATGCTATAATTGTATTGATAGGAAACTCAGATACATGTGTGGATACATAGACAACACCATGTCCCTAGTAAGCCTCTAATTGACTAGCTCGTTGATCAATAGATGGTTACGGTTTCCTGACCATGGACATTGGATGTCGTTGATAACGGGATCACATCATTAGGAGAATGATGTGATGGACAAGACCCAATCCTAAGCCTAGCACAAAGATCGTAGTTCGTATGCTAAAGCTTTTCTAATGTCAAGTATTATTTCCTTAGACCATGAGATTGTGCAACTCCAGGATACCGTAGGAATGCTTTGGGTGTACCAAACGTCACAACGTAACTGGGTGGCTATAAAGGTGCACTACAGGTATCTCCGAAAGTGCCTGTTGGGTTGGCACGAATCGAGACTGGGATTTGTCACTCCGTGTGGCGGAGAGGTATCTCTGGGCCCACTCGGTAGGACATCATCATAATGTGCACAATGTGATCAAAGAGTTGATCGCGGGATGATGTGTTACGAAACGAGTAAAGAGACTTGCCGGTAACGAGATTGAACAAGGTATCGGCATACCGACGATCGAATCTCGGGCAAGTACAATACCGCTAGACAAAGGGAATTGTATACGGGATTGATTGAGTCCTTGACATCGTGGTTCATCCGATGAGATCATCGTGGAACATGTGGGAGCCAACATGGGTATCCAGATCCCGCTGTTGGTTATTGACCGGAGAACGTCTTGGTCATGTCTGCATGGTTCTCGAACCCGTAGGGTCTACACACTTAAGGTTCGATGACGCTAGGGTTATAAAGGAAATTTGTATGTGGTTACCGAATGTTGTTCGGAGTCCCGGATGAGATCCCGGACGTCATGAGGAGTTCCGGAATGGTCCGGAGGTAAAGATTCATATATGGGAAGTCCTATTTTGGCCACTTGAAAATGTTCAGGATTTTTCGGTATTGTACCGGGAAGGTTCTAGAAGGTTCCGGAGTGGGGCCCACCTGCATGGGGGGACCCACATGAACGTGGGTAGTGGGGTCAAGGCCTCACACCCCTGGTCAAGGCACACCAAGATCCCCCCTTAGAAGGAATAAGATCATATCCCGAAGGGATAAGATCAAGATCCCTAAAAAGGGGGGATAACAATCGGTGGGGAAGGAAATGATGGGATTTCTTTCCTCCCACCTTTGCCAATGCCCCAATGGACTTGGAGGGCAAGAAACCAGCCCCCTCCACCCCTATATATAATGGGGAGGCGCATGGGAGCTACACCCTTCCCCTGGCGCAGCCCTCCGCCTCTCCCAAGTACTCCTCCTCTCTCGCGGTGCTTGGCGAAGCCCTGCAGGATTGCCACGCTCCTCCACCATCACCACGCCATTGTGCTGCTGCTGGATGGAATCTTCCTCAACCTCTCCCTCTCTCCTTGCTGGATCAAGGCATGGGAGACGTCACCGGGTTGTACGTGTGTTGAACGCGGAGGTGCCGTCCGTTCGGCACTAGGATCCCCGGTGATTTGGATCACGACGAGTACGACTCCTTCAACCCCGCTCTCTTGAACGCTTCCGCTTAGCGATCTACAAGGATATGTAGATGCACTCTCCTTCCCCTCGTTGTTGGTTTCTCCATAGATAGATCTTGGTGACACGTAGGAAAATTTTGAATTTCTGCTACGTTCCGCAACAGACCCAAACACAGCGCCGGACGTTTGTGTCCGCCAGGCCGACCCAAACGGACAAAAGCACCGTCCGTTTGGGTCGGCCCGTTGGAGTTGCTCTAAAAATTATTACATCACTCACTATTTGCCTTGGTTGGCGAGATTTTTGAATTAAGCTCTGTAAATCAAAAAGGAGGTGCACACCAATACTACTCCGGGCTGGTGAGTAGTTCATTTCAAAAGTAAGCCTAGTCCCAATGCATTGGTGCTTATATGAGGTGCTAAGCATGTAAAAACTTTAGCAACTAAAGCCCCCAATGCATAGATGCTTAACTTGTTGGTGTTAAGCATCCTTCATTTAATGATTTTGTAACTAAAGTTCTTCATGCATTGGTGGGATTCTTCCAATTTAAGTGTTTTGCTTAGGTTCTTGCGCTTGGCATTGTTTCTTGCTGGGGTCACCACACTCATCTCTCTCCTCTTAATTATCTTGCCACATCAGGCTTTTTGCCTACATGGCAGCCTTAGCACCTGTATAAGGTGGAGCATTGGGAGGGGCCTAAGGCTGGTCATAGTGGGGAGTAACTTAGACTAGTGTCATGCATATGACACTAGTCTAAGTTACTACCTTCATAATGCAAAGTAAGATAATAGTAGTATCATAGATGGCTTCATTTACTAGCTCATAGACTCATCTTGTCTTGGAAAGCGCTATGTTAACAGTAACATATTAAGTTACCACCTCCCATTAATTACTTGCCACATAAGCAGAATTTTCTCGAAGAGCGCTATGTTACTAGCTAAGTTACTCCCACTATGACCAGCCTAAGGGCATCTGCAATGATTGTAAGCTACTACCTCCGTCCGGGTATATAAGTCTGGTGAGCCAAGAAGGTGCGTACGTTTTTTTAAGGCCGCTGGCTGTAGGCAGTTGCTTTTCCTTGATCCGGCCGCTGGATTTGCGCTTGATTGGCTGGTGACTAGGGATGGCAATTTTATCCATGGATCTGGATACCCATTGATACCCGACCCAGTTGGGCAAGGGTATGGAGCGCATTTCTGCCCATGGGTCCATGGATATGGATACCCACGAACAGCCGGGTTGGGAACGGTTGTAGTTTGTGCTCCATGGATATCCAATGGATACCCATATGACATGTGGGGCCATATTCCAGTGACAATAGAAAGAATGAATCAATGGGAAATGGCATGCAATATGCAACTAGTGCCATAATCTATATGCTGCAGAATCAACCTCTGGTATGTCACACTTAAGGACTCATCGTATTACTTGTTTCCTACTTATGCATGTAGCTTATGTTGACATTTTTGAGTGAATGCTGGTGAGTTAATTTGATCTTTGGGAAGGCTTCATGCTGACTTTTCTATGCCCATGGAGCTCCATGGGTATGTGGGTATCCAGCGGGTTTGGGCATGGGTACAAGTTGTGCCCATGGATAATCTGGTGGATGGGCAGAGGGTAGGAAGATGGGTCATGGGTTGGATTTGGACCAACTCCACCCGCCCCAAACCCGACCCATTGCCATCCCTACTAGTGACGCGCGTGGGTAGGGGCATGCAGAAACCGAAGAGGCAAGTGGGTTGCCTGCTGTAAATGTTGGCCGCTGCTGGATTGGATGCATGCAAAGTGAACGAGGCTGCGATTAAGCGTTGCTGGTTATTAATGCTTTGCCTTGGTCTTTGTGTTTTGGCTAATGGGAATAATAATCCCGAACGGAGGTAGTAGTAGTTGGTAGACTTTGCCACATAGGATTTTTGATGACGTGCTATACAATAAATGAAGGAAGAAAAGAAGGTTGTATGTACATGAACCAACACCCCTTGCACAAGCTTCAATGTAGAATGAGAGAGCACCTCATTTATTATCTCACATCCTATTGGGCAAACTAGATACAATCCATTGGAGTTGTTGTATGTTAAGGTGTTGGTTGATGACATGTCATATTGTACCAACAAGTTAACATACAAACTGTTGGAGATGCCCTAACAGTGTGGTGCTTTGATAATTGAACCTGCATGCTTCGCTCAGGCCCCGGCAACCCTCATGTGCAATTTCACATACATACCAGTTTTCACTATGATCGAGGGGCCGTCCAGCATTTAATACATGTAGTGTTCCCCCAAATTTTGTATTGATATAGATGGAGTCGAGTACTACTACTGTACTACTACTCCCTCCGTCTAGGTGAGTAAGTCATCTTAGGTTATGCACTGTGACCAAGGAGGAGGGGAAAATGAGAGACTTTAATGTTTATTTGCTAATTAATAGCATTGCATGCAATGAACTAACCATTGCATGTCGTGTTTGGAAGTCTCAAGTCATTAAAACATTCACACCCTCATCTCTCATTGGTTGATATGTCAAAAAACAAGAAACGAGGTAGAAGTTAATGTACCGCGCCTAAGTGTTTTGGGATTATTTGGTTTTCGTAAGATGACATACACACCTAGACGGAGGGAGTAGTCTTGTGAGTAGATCATTTCAAAAGTAAGAGGCTGGTGCTTGGGTTCCCCAGAAAAAAAAGAGGCCCGTGCTTGGAGAATTGAACTCGCATGCTTGGCTCAGTTCTCGACAAAGCCCTCATGTGCACATTTACATGCACAGCTGCTTCCACTCTAATCGAGGGCCGTCCAACATTTAATAAAGACACTGTTCTTCCCCACAAGCTTTGGTTGGGCTTTACCTTTGTTCTGTCTTGCATTAGCTCATTTTAGCACATCCCCTCCTCAGTGCTAGCTAGTCTTGCATTGGCGGCCACAAATTAACGCACACGAACACAGAAGAGAGGAAAGGCTATGGAGGCCACGGTACTGAGCGTGGGAAAGTCTGTCGTGGATGGAGCGCTTAGCTACGCCAAATCCGCTGTGGCGGAGGAGGTAGCCTTGCAGCTTGGAGTCCGGCGGGATCAGACCTTCATCACGGAGGAGCTTGAGATGATGCAGGCCTTTCTTATGGCCGCGCATGGCGAGCAAGATGACAACCAAGTAACCAAAACCTGGGTGAAGCAAGTCCGCGACGTGTCCTATGAAGTCGAAGACTGCCTCCAAGATTTCGCAGGTCGTCTAGGGAAACCAACATGGTGGCCGTGGCGCATCCCTCGGATGTTGCGAGTCCGGCGCCGTTTAGGCAAGCAGATGAAGGAGTTGAGAGCAAGAGTTGAGGATGTGAGCCAGAGAAACCTGCGCTACAACCTCATCAAGGGCTCTAACTCCAAGCATACTTTCAACTGTGAGCTGGTTGCCACCAATAGTGCAACGATGTCTAACACCGATGAAGCAAAAATCCAGCGAGACAAGGCAAAATGGGATCTCGTTCAATTGATCAATACCGAGGATGATAACCATAGGGTTGTCGCTGTGTGGGCCACAAATGATGACACCGGGGAGATGTCCATCCTCAGCAGGGCCTACGAAGATCTGAAGAAACACAAGAAGTTTGAGTGCTGCGCCAGGATCAAGTTGATGTGTCCTTTCAATCCAACAAAGTTTCTGCTGAGCATTGTGAGTCAATTTTATGCCAATTATCTTCAAGGCGCTAAGGGGGGAAAATATGCAATTACAGAGGGCCAAGTTCTGAGGAGGATGGGGAAGATGAAGAAAAATGATTTGGCTGATGAGTTCAAGAGGTATATGAATGAGAAAAAATACCTGATTGTACTTGATGATCTATCCAGCACTGAAGAGTGGAATGACATTAGGACATACTTTCCAAACAACAACGGAAGCCGGATTATAGTATCCACACAGCAAGTTGAAGTGGCAAGTCTGTGCGTAGGGCCAGAGAATGTAGCACCAGAGCACAAGGAATTGTGTGTTGATAATTGTACTCTTTATGCTTTCTACGAAAAGGTAATATTCTGACAATAAATTTATTTCCATTGACTCTACATTTGTTGTTCTTCTATTTGAACTTCTAAGTTAACTAAATTCTGCACGGACTCTATGTCCTTAATTAGGTAAACTAACAGAACATGGAAAATACAATCAAATCATGGGGTTTGACTAATGATGCTAGTAGCCACTGTAACTCAGCTTGTGCTTTGAACGATTTGTGAGAGTGGATCATGCACCAGGAGTCCAGGATTCACATCTTAGGTTGTTGAAACTGAGATTCTCTCATATTGGTAGGTGGCACCTACGTTGTTCGTGATGCTCATATGTAGGTGTAAATTCATGTGTGTAAATTCGTATTAGTCCCTGAGCTAAAGGCATCTGGCCCATCCTAATGACGAACCAGATTGATGATTTGGCATCTGCACAGTATATAGTATACTATCGTCTCGCATAATTATGCATGAGCTGTTCAGCAAGTTATGGGAAGGACGAAGGAAACCCATATTCGTGAAATATATTCATATGAACTTACATTTTTTCTGAACAATATCAAATGAAATTTTGCATGTCTACATGTTGGAAAGTATTGTAATATACATCATATTTACTGTACTTAGGAGAACTACTAGAAATGCAAACGATTCTGAAAACTCATAAACTGCTGCGATACGCAGTTACGCACTAATGGGTAGTAGTGTTTTGGCTACATACTTGGTTTCTTTATTTTACATTGCAACCTAATTAACTGGATTATTTTGTTCAGGGTTGTGAAGATAGAATATATTCAACGGAGGCAGGACCCAGTTCGAATCCATCCTCTATTGGTAGTAAGAACTCTGCACAGGTCAAGACAATCACTCGGACCGAGACCAAGGTGTCTGTTTTTAAGGAATCTCAGCTCGTTGGAAGGATGAATGAAAAGACTGATCTTATCAGACTAATTACAAATGAAGATAACAAACAACTTGAGGTGATCTCTGTGTTTGGAATGGGTGGCCTTGGGAAAACTGCACTTGTGAGAGATGTCTACCAAAACCAAGAGCTCATAGGCAAGTTTGAGAAGCGTGCATGTGTCACATTGATGCGTCCTTTTAATCCTGATAATCTCCTCCAGAGCTTGGCGGTGCAAATAGACGAAAACAAATCTGAGAAAAAGGGAGAAGGTGCAAAAGTTTCTGAAAAGAAGGAAGGAGGTGACAACAACAAGGAAGTAGGTGAAAACAAGGAAGGAGTTAAAATAGAGAGCAAACAACCATTGGACAGTTTAAAAGGGAAGAAGTACCTGATTGTGCTTGATGATATATTATTCTCTTCAGAATGGGATGCTATAAAGCGACATTTCCCAGAAACAGGAAAGGCAAGCAGAATTATAATCACCACAAGGGTAGAGAAAATTGCTAAGCATTGTTCAGAAAAACGACAGAACATGTACAAACTTGGAAGTCTGCAACCCGAAGATGCGCATGACCTCTTCATGGAAAAGGTATCGATAGTTTGTTTATTTACTATGTTTGTTTAGCTAAGCAAACATTATTTCATACTCCCTCCGTTACAAAATACTTGTCATGGTTTGAACTAAAAACCACAACAAGTATATTTTAGAACAGAGGGAGCGGGATCTAATGACATGCATCAGTTACCATGTGGTAGAACCAATGAAAAAAATCGATAAAATTTCCAAAATTTTGATAGTTCCGGCGGTTTGCGTGTTCTTCGTTTCAAAAAAAAAAATTGGTCTTTCGTAATTATTCATATAAACTATGGTGGTACCTGTTATAGAATATTAATTCACATAGCCTAGTTGTCGTTAGCGTGTCTTTATATGCCTCAAGGCTAGGGTTCGAAACCCAGTTCGATATTATTTTTGCTCTTACTATTTCAATTTTTATGCATGCTTCAGTAAATTTCATAAAATAATTGATGTAGCTGAACCTGGGTCTACAATAATAAATGTTAGGGCATTTCCAAAGCGGACCCACAAACCTCCCACATCCATCCGCACCCAGCAGTCTGGACTCCGCAAGCCATCCAACGGTGTCCGCATCGGTGCGCGGATCAGCCCGGGTTCCTTTTCCTGCAAACTAGGAGGGCTTGCCGGGAGTCTAGACACCAGCCATGTAGGACTCCGACACCCCCAGCCCATACAAAACTAGGGCCGGAGCACGTATTTGGAGTTGGCCGCATTGCTTTCACAGCAAAACTCCCTTTCTCAACCCTATCCTCTACCATCCCGCCACTCTCACCCCAATTCCCACCCATTTCGACAATGGATGCCACATGGACCCGTAGGAAAACTGTTGGAGACGGCGGTGGTGGAGGATGCAACTATCGCGACCACTTGAAAGATCAACTCAGCGACACAGGAAGACTGTCGCCTAAGACAGAAGGCAAAGGTGGCGCCCCTCAAGAAGAAGAAAGGCGGCGCGGACGATGGTCATGGCGGTGGACGTGCAGGGGGTAGGCATTGGTGTCGTTGGCAGGCGTGCGTGGTGCAGGGCGGGGCAATACAAGCATCCCTACTTCTACACCACCCAGTAGCTCGGCAGGCAGTCACCGACATCTGCTGTTGGGCATGTGCCTTACTGCATCGACATCTACGTGGCGCCGCTCCTTTTCACCGTGTGTGCGTCGCTGCAGCTTGTCCGCGGACACCGGACGGGGAGTAGCTCGGTGCCCACTCTCTGTTTGCTGGTATGTCTCAGCTGGCCAAGCCGGTGTACGACCGCGCAGACATGTTTGAGATGATCCATGACAGAGGCGGAGGCCACTATGAGGACAGGTATGTAAATGATTCAGAGTCCACGCATCTGGGCATGTACACCCAATCAGGCATGCACACCCGACCGAGCACTGAGCCGGGCATGTACACCCGGCAGTCGGATTCGTGCACTGCCAATAGGAGCAAGAGGAGGACGGCGACGACGACCTTGATCCGGATGATTTGCTACCAGTCCAAAGAAGGGTAGAGGAGAAAGCTTCAACATGAGGGAGGATGAGTTGTTGTGCGATGCGTGGTTGGCCTCAAACGTCGATCTGATCCATTGCACGGAGCAAAAGGGCACAACATTTCGGGGCGGCATTCATACTTGGATCATGAGCACAAGCATTTTGAGACCTACACTGACGAACTCATCTGCAACTATGGGTTAAAGTAAAGTCGCTCAACCATCACTGGTACATCATCCAAGAATGTCTAAGTATTGCGGCCATTTGAAGCAACTAATCGGTCGATGGCCAAGTGGTGGGCGAACACCGAGCAAGTAAGTTGTTATATGGTGTTGGTTATTTGGCCGGATATGCAACTTGTTGGCCGGACATGCTCTATGTGTTGGTCAATCGGCCGGACTGGATATGCAACTTGTTGATAATTTTTTTTCTTAGTAGCCTTCCCGTATGTGCAATTTCTTCTTGAGGTTGGAGAAGAGGAACTTCGTTCTCATACATTATTGGTTGAAATTGAGTTTAACCAAGTGGAATTTATTTATTGCCAACTCCATCAAGACTGCCAGCATTGGCACCGAGGAAGAAACAGGTGATCCAACCGACCTAAGGTTAGGACATGGTTTAGGGGAAAGAAGTGGGAGGAGGAGAAGAATAAGCGAGAAGGGTGACGGCCAAGATGATGGAGAGGTTCAAAGACATCTTGGCGAAGGAGGAGGCATGTGTCCAGCGCTCTGACGTCAAGGAGGCATGTAAGGTCGAGAGGTTTAACATCTTGATGACGACACAAATAACAACCTCAAGCTTCAAGAGAAGAAGACCAAGCTCGAAGAGAAGAAGGTTGAGATCGCAACCTCTTCAGAGGATTTGAAGATGTTGACCTTGAAGATGGAGGAGTTGGACTATGATGCAAGGACGATCGTGCAAGCCGTCCGCCTTAGTATATTGAAGCGCTTGAAGGATCAGCTGGAGACGGCAGAGAACGAGGCGACCGAGAAGGAAGTGGATGGCGAGGAGGAGGCGGTGGCAGACTGAGCGTGGAGGCCCGGATTGCCAGTCTGGCAGGTCAAAATATCCATTTATTCTGCATGAACTGCCCGACTAAGATACTTTTGTAATCGGGCATGTAAAAACTATAATTGCCTCTTTTTGGTTGCATCGGGCGCTATGCATTTGAATTTCAATTGTGTAGAACTGGCGGACGTTTAGGGGTGCAGTTGGATGGCCAATTCCTGCATCACTGTCCATGGACTGGTCCCCTCTGTCTATGGACGGATATAATGTTTGATTTTGGGGGTCAGTGTTGGAGATGCCTTAGGAACTCACAGCTAGGATCTGTCATTATGTAAAGCCGTGGTAGCTCTTAATCCAATTATTTAAATTTGGATTTGTCCGAGTTTAAATAAAAAAATTCATTGATTTATCTGAAATAGAATTGGTCTTTTTCTTTACACATACTACATTGCTAGAAAACAGATTTATATAAATCAAGGAAATTTATTTCGGATAAGCCATGTACTTGTGTATACTTTTTTCTATGAAATATAGAGACAACAGATTTGGAAATTCAGGTTCATTAACATGGTAACACAGATAAGCCATTTCTATGTAAACCTAGGTTCCCGTTCGTCGTGGTCGTCGACGAGTTGCTGGCAGTCATCGGCATCTTGTTCGTGTGAGTCCAGGTCTGACTCGGGTGAGTCAGACTGCGCAGCACTGCCATCCTTCGCCCCGGCTACGCGAGTCCAGTTTGGAATTGGGCGGCGCCGCCACTGCTATCCTCCATCGACCTGGTAGCGCGAGTTCAGGCCAGGCTGGCTGCCATCGCAATCTATTCTTGTTTGCTTTCTAGCCATCGTGCCACAGTTCCTCAGGTTGGACCACCTGCTGCACCAAAGCTCTTTGGCCCTGTTTGGCCTCGGCTGCTTCTGGCTGCTGCCGCTCCCATCTGAACTGGAGTTAATTGTAGAAATCATCGACATTGAAGACTAGGGTTGCAGAAATAACCAGAATTCTACGAGTTTGTGTCAAAAATCACTAATTTTGAGCATATTTTTTTTCAAATGATAAGTGTCACACATGTGGCACGAAGTAACACCGTCGTGATGTTTTTACAACTAAAATTGTCATTCAAAAAATGAAATCCAAAAAAAACTGAAACTTGTCGTCCAAACAGAAAGTTGCCATACTTTACAACAAAGTTGCCATCCCTGGGTAATTAAAGTTGCCATCCCCGGGTAACTAAAGTTGTTACAAAATGTCAGGGTAGAATTGCTTGGTGCCACACATGTGGCACTTATCAGGGTCTTAATTTTTTGCAACAAGCACTAGCTGGCGGCTTTGAACATTTTGATGACGATTATGACATGTGGGTCCTGCTTCTAACGACATGGCGTAGCAGTTTGCATGCGACACCGTTAGATAGTGGAAGCGTACAAATTTATAAAACAGTCCCTACAATTTTACAAGTTGTAGCATCCCAATCTGACTCAGGCGAGTGACTGCACATGCCGGCCCAGGATAACTTTCCAGCACACACCAGAGGCCATGGTACAATGATCGTAAACGACAACAGAAGAATATGTTGGCGTCTTGGATGGGCTTCACAACTCATAGGACTGGCTAGGATGACCATCTAGCTTATCCATCTTGGGGGACTCAATTTTATTCTGGTCTGATGCATGGCTATTAAGTGGTTCTGTTCAATCTATGAGAGATAGGGTTTCAAGGTTTTTTCATTTGCTTTGGATGATAAAGTTTCTCTGAAAGACCTCCTGGACAGCCATGATCCACAACCATTTTTTGCTCTGCCCCTTTCAATTGAAGCCATGTATGAGCTCCATGATCTGCAGTTGTCCATTGCCAATCAGCCTAGGAATATCTCCATCCCTGATGTCTGGTCCTTGCCTGATAAGCTTGGGGCCTTTTCGGCCAAGAGTTTCTACACTATTATGCATAGTCATCTGCATGTGGATGTCCTGTGCAAATGGATATGGGATAGCATATGCACCATGAAGATTTAATGTTTTGGCTAGCCAATGTTGAATGATTGGTTGAACACAAGAGATATGTTGATGCACTTGCATTGAAGATCTAAGAAAGATGGGAATTTTACTGTCTTATGCCCTACTCATAATCTTGAGACCATGGACCATCTCTCTTTCGCTTGCAACTTCAACATTAGAGTTTGGAATTACCTGCAAATCTCTTAGGGAAATGGCTCAAATATCAGAGATTGTCTTGCTCCCGGTAGGAGGGATTTTCATCACTCATTCTTGGAGGCGGCTATGGTTGCTGCTTGGAATATATGGATTGATAGAAATGGAATAGTTTTCATACATGAGATGCTATTTTCCAGGAGATGCAAATTCATTCATGATATTTCAATGCTAGATCATAGATTTAAATCATCTCTGAAGCCTACCCTCTTTTCTTGGATATCCTCTCTCCCTTAACTTTATAGATATTTGTATAGGTCAGTCCCCTAACTTGTAGTTAGCCTCCTCTCCCCTCCTCTCTATTAGACATTTTGTATTTTTGTGTTGGACCTCTTTGCTTAATAAAATAACTATGGGGCTTTGCCCTACAATACATAGTCAAAATAATAAGGGATTCTTTCTACACCCCAGTTTGTAGTTTCAGATGGTTCCCTCACTCCTGGGCTCTCGGTGAATCTTATGCCTTTTGGTCAGCTGGCTGATAGGACTTATTTTATTGGATTTGATGACACCTCTTGTTATGTGTAAGACCGCCAGAGCAAGCGGATGGAATTGGTCATCGTCGTAGATGATCCACGTCCCTCTATGTTCTTGACACCTTACACATCCCTTCTTTTACATCTTCTAAATTTCCTTCTGTTGTCGTGACATCGAGATCCACCTCTGGTTTTTCTTTTGCCAGTGGCATCATCGTCTAGGTCACTTATGTGGTTCTCGCTTATCAACTCTTGTCCAACAAGGTCTTTTGGGTCAGGCATCTGTAAATGTTGGTTTCCACTGGAAGGGTTGTAAGCTAGGAAAACAAACCATTTTCAATACACTTCCAGGACTACTTGTTCCGATCGTCCTTTTGATTTAGTGCACTTAGATGTATGGGGTCCTTCTCCTTTTGTTTCGAAGGGTGGTCACAAACAATATGTCATCTTTGTTGAGCATCACTCTAGATGCACTTGGATCTACTTCATGAAGCATTGTTCTCAATTGATTCAGTATATCAGGCTTTTGCATGTATGGTCCATATTCAATTCTCCAACGCTATATGCGCTTTCCATTCCGACTATGGGTGGGCACGATATTTATCTACCACTTTCCGTGAGATTTTCTCTTCTAAGGGTACTCTTCCTCAACTTTCATGTCCTGATGCTCATGCGTGGAATGCTGTTCCTGAGCGTAAGCACCGTCATATTATCGAGAACGCATGCACCCTTTTGATTTCCTCTTTATTCCCAACTCATATTTGGGGTGAAGCTATTTTCACAGTTGTGTATCTTATAAACATCCAACCTTCCTCTTGTCTTCAAGGCAAGTGTCCACATGAGGTTCTATTTGTAAACCCTTGATCAGTAGACTGGATGATGGCGGCGCTCATGTGTCGTTCCTCCCGTGGGGGCGTCATTCTTGGAGGTGTTCATCAACTTGAGGGACCAGTTTCAGTGGTGGAGCGATGTTGCTTGTGACGCATCGACGATGTGGAGTCTCGGCGGCGTGGCGCAGTAGGGTCTCAGCAATGAATGCGGGATGATCGACGTGCGTGTGGAGGTGGTGTTGTCTATCATCACGGCGGCGTCGACGGCAAGCCTGGCAAGGTCAATATGTTGATACCAATTCTAAAGAGGGATCGGCGGAAGATGGTGGCGGCAGCCTCTAGAGCGTGCGCATGCGATGCCCGCTGAGAGTACGTTGGACTGGTTTGTGTCCTCGACTCGTCGTTGGATAGCTTTGCTGGGACCTCCGATTTTGATGTTCGGTGTTGGTGTGTGTTCAGGGCAGGCGGCCCCTATCATGTGCACCTCCTTCATTTTGATATGTGTAGCGACTATTGTTGCCAAAGAAGGTGGCTTCATACTTATTGATGTATTTTTTTGTAAGGTCTTGATGAATAATTAATAAAACGGATGTATGCATCGCCCTGATGCAAAGGCCAGGGGTCATCCTCCTTTTCGAGAAAACATACAACCATCTTTGTTTTTTGGTTGTACTTACTATGTTTAGTTGGCACCTCAGAGTACCAAGTTGACTGCTCAGTCTCTCCAGTGTGTTCTTCTTGGATATAGCCTTGAGCACAACGATTATCGTGGCTATGATCCTTCTTCTCACGGCATTAGCTTTTCTCATTATGTCACTTTTAATGAGGATCAACCATTTTTCTATTCCTCTTCCACTCAATCACCACCTTCCACCTCCTTAGAGTCCACCTCTTTTCTTTCACCTCCACCCATCTTCTCTTCAGATGAGTCAGTCTCTAATCCACCATCACCAGTTTCACCACCAGGGCACCTTCCCCACCAGCTCTGCAATCTACAACCTCCTCACCAGCTCCACACTCCACCCCATCCTTGCTAGCTCCAGACCATACCATTCCTCATCGGCTCCACCATGTCTAGATCCTTTCTCTTTGCATTATAGTCATCATCCTAGAGTATAATCGAATGCCTAATCGTCTATTCCTTTGGCTTCTATTCCTCCGGTAGTACTACTGATCCTTGCACTAATGAATCCTCTCAAACAAGCAGGTATGCCCTCCTTGACCGCTCTCGCTACTCTCGCGAGCTTTCAGATAGATATAAAAATGATTTCCGTGTAAGGTAGCTTGTGAGCCTAGTATTTATCAGGAGGCAGTTATGTTACCAGAGTGGTAGTTGGCTATGTCTGAGGAGCTTGCTTCCCTTGAGAGTATAGGTACATGGGATTTGGTACCGTTACCCCCTCAGTCAATTCCTATCACCTGCAAATGGGTGTACAAAGTAAAGACCAAGTCAGATGGTTCTGTGGAGCGCTACAGGGCCATTCTTTTGCCAAAGGTTATTAGCGGGCTCATAGGAGAGATTATGACAAGACTTTTGCTCCTTTTGCCCACATGACTTTGTTCGCACTCTGACTGCTGTAGCTGCTGCTCGGTCATGGAAAATATCTCAAATGGATGTAAAAAATGCTTTCCTTCATGGCAATCCACACGGGAAGTTTATATGCAGCCACCTCCAGGTCTTGAAGCCCCATATGATCATGTTAGTTGTCTTTAAAAGGCTCTTTATGGGCTCAATCAAGCCACTCACGCTTGGTCTGAGCGGTTCAGTTCGGTAGTTCGGGCTGCTGGTTTTTCTCCTAGTGAGCATGATCCTACACATTTTATTCATACATCTAAATGGGGTGGTACTTTGCTTAATCTCTATGTGGATGATATGCTAAGCACCAGGGATGATCAGAAGTACATTGCTTTTGTTAAGAAAAAACTGAGCGAGCAATTCAAGATGTCAGATTTGGGGTCTCTTACTTAGTTACTTTTTGGGTATTGAGATTGACCATACCTAGCTAGGAGGTTTACTATCTCTCTCAACACCGCTATACTCAAGATTTGATCTCCCACTCAGCTCTTACTGATACTCGCACTGCTGCTACCCCGATGGAGCTCCACTTGCCTATCATTCTTGAGGATCCTTCTTGCTACTGTCATCTTGTAGGCAGCCTTGCCTATCTCACTGTGACCAGGCCTGACATTGCACATGTTGTCCATATTTTGTGCCAGTTTGTCACTACTCCTACCTCAGTTCACCATAGTCACTTACTCCGCATACTTCAGTACTTGAGGAGGACATTTTCCCGTCAGTTGTTCTATGCTCGCTCCAACCAACTCTACTTGGGTGAGTGATCATGTTGATCGTCGCTTTGTCACCGACTACTATCTCTTTCTTGGCACTTTTCTCGTTGCATGGAAGTCAAAGAAACAGACTGCAGTGTCCCGTTCTAGTGTTGAGGCTGAACTTTGAGGCGTTGCCACTACCACATTGGAGATTGTTTGGCTTCGATGGCCCTTGGGTGATCTTAGTGTGTCATGTGATGCACCCACCTCACATCTTTGTGATAGTACTGCTTCTATTCAGATTACGAATGATCCAGTTAAGCCTGAACTAACCAAAGATATTAGCGTGGATGCATCGTTCATGTGTTCTCACTGCTAGCAATCAACTATTCTTCTCCAATATGTTCCTTCGGAGTGGCAAATTTCTTCACCAAGGCTCGGACGAAAGAACAACAAATAGAGAAAACTGATTTGGCAATTCTGTTTTGTTAACAACTTAAAGTGACGTAAAATTACAAACATAAAAATATACTCCCTCCGTTCACAAATGTAAGATGTTTTGGATATTTCAATATGGACTACATACGAACTGAAATGAGTGAACAAACACACTAAACGTGTCTATGCACATCCGATTCAGAAAAAGGTAGAACATCTTCTTTTTTAGCAAAAGGTAGAACATCTTATATTTGTGAACAGAGGGAGTAGTACAAAATACACATATAAAACGTAAACTTTTTGGTTTTATGACTCATCTCTTACTTTTCTTATATCGATTTTTCTGTAGTGGATCAGTATGAACATAATTATTTGTACACCAAATGTATATCAGAATAAGTTATTTTAAACCCGAGGTTTCGTTACGCCGTTACGTTTTGAATTTACATTTGGTGTATGAATAACTACGTCATACTGAGTCATGACACAAAAATCAGTATAAGAAAAGTAAGATATGGATCATAAAAAAATTACATTTCAGGTTCGTAATTTTACGCCACGTAAAATATATTTTTTGACCAGCATACATACCTTTTCTTTTCATTTCCAACGGAAGGCAAAATTTACAGGGCGTAAAAATGTTGTGTAGTGAGGTAATAAGAGAGGGGTGTGGGTGCTGAATAGTATGACCCAAAATTACCCAACCAAAATATAATATCAACTTATCTTTGAGAGCAGAAAATCGTTATTTCCATCATAGAAAACTATATTATATCTAATTTGGTATGTGGATTGCTGAGAAACACATGTTATACCAATTTCAGGTATTTGGCCAAGTTACAGGTTTGGATAAGCAAGACTCTGAGTTAGTTGAGCAAGCAAAACTGATCTTAAAGAAGTGTGATGAACTTCCCCTTGCAATAGTAACCATAGGTGGCTTCTTGGCAAACCAACCAAAAGTCACACTAGAGTGGATGAAACTGTACAGGCATATTAGTGCTGAGTTGGAGATGAATCCAGAACTTGAGACAATAATAATAGTCCTTAATAAAAGTTATGATGGTTTACCCTATCATTTGAAGGCCTGTTTCTTGTATCTATCTATCTTTCCTGAAGATCACAAGGCAAGTCGAAGACGTTTAGTGCGTCGATGGACAGCAGAGGGTTACTCAAGGGAGTTTCGTGGCAAGTCCGCAGAGGAAATAGCAGAAAACTACTTCATGGACCTTATAAGCAGGAACATGATTCTACCATCTCAATAGTCGATTCACAGCAGAAAAGGAGTGGATTCCTGCCAAGTTCATGATCTCATCCGTGAAATTAGCATCTCAAATTCCACAGAAGAAAAACTTGTTTTTCGATTGGAGGAAGGTTGCAGCTTGAACAACCAGGGCACAATCCGCCACCTTGCTATAAACAGCAACTGGGAGGGAGATGAGAGTGAATTTGAGAACATAGTGGACTTATCCCGTGCGCGTTCTGTAACAGTTTTTGGACAATGGAGGACATTTTTCATTTCGGATAAGATGAGGTTGCTACGGGTGCTAGATATGGAAGATACCTTAGGTGTAGTTGATCGTCACCTTGAGCATATCGGAAAGCTTATTCACCTGAGGTATCTGTCTCTAAGAGGATGTGACGGTATTTCTCACCTGCCAGATTCAGCCGGTAATCTAAGACAACTTGAGACACTAGATATCAGAGGTACAAGAATAATCAAGTTGCCGAAGAGCACAATCAATCTTCAGAAGCTAAATTGTCTTCGTGCTGGTAGGAAACCGTTGAATGAGGATGAATTTGTGGGGGGCATACCAGCGTTATGTCTTTTGCCAGTTTTGTCAGTGATGCTTTGCATATATTGGTGTGTCCCTCAGGAATCCAGTATCGATGGGATGAACCGGCGTGACATGTGCACTTACTTTGAAGAGAAATGAACTGAACAAGTAAAAACACCCTCTCCCTCCCCCGCGTCGCTCCCGCGAGCGACGGGGGGAAACCCTAGCCGCCGCCGCCCCTGCCTTCAACTCCTCCTCTTCCCTCGCCGCTGCCGGAGCTTGCCGGCGGGCAAAGCCCGGCCGGCAGCGGCGGCGGCGGGGCCTCCTCTCCTCTCCGAGCGGTGGTGGGCGGCGCGGGACGGCCCCTTCGTTCCGGGACGCGGCGCTTTGTGGGGCGCAACGGCGCTGGTGGCTGTTGCTCCGGCGTGGAGGGCTGCGGGTGTTGCCGGTGGTGTTGCTCGTCGTGGCGGCCGAGGCGGCGCGGACCTGACTGCGACGGGGCTCCAAATCGGCCTTCAGATCTGGCGGCTCCTTCTTGTCAGGCGGCGCGGGGGGCTGGCCATGACCTCGCGAGGTCGTGGCTCGGGGCGTGGTCCGCGGTGGCGTGCGGCCTGCTCCTGCAGCGGTGCGGCGGTGTGGGTCATCGGTGGCTGGGCGCTTTGGAGGCCCTCTTTGGCTGCAGGATTCGGGCGATCTGGCGACCCTCGCCGCGGTGGACGGGGTGGCCGCTGCTGCGCCGCGTCTGGCTGGCTGGAGGCCATGGCGGGGCGTCAGGGGTGACGTCTGGGAAGGTTGCAGGAGGGACGGGTGGGCTCTCTACCCGTCACCGGTGCAGGGGGCGCCGGTCCGGACATGCTCCGCTCCTCTCCTCCCCATTTCCTCTGCCTAGTGCTTCCGGGTTCGTGGTGTTCGTGGCAGGCTGGTCACCGGCGGCTCTGTCCGTGCTAGGGATTGGTCGGTCGTTTCCAAGCCTGTTCCTTTGTCGGTCTCTAGAGTGTCGGGATGCAGGGCGGTGGCCTTGGTGGTGGGAGCGGCGTGCTCGTGGGCGGAGCTCGCGGCTCAGGTGCGGGCTAGTCTCCATGGTCGCGTGGGCGGCATGGCGGCTGGTGCTTGTCGATCGGTGGCAGTGATGCGGCTCTGTCCCCAGGACTGTCTGTAACCTGTTCGGAGGCGGAGTTGTTGACCTGGATGAAAATCCTGCCTGGCATGTCCAGGCCGACGGAGGCGGCGCCCGAGGACGTCGGCATCTTCTTGAAGACTCCGTTGCGGTTGCTCCATGTCCTCCAAGGTACCCCGGATGAAAATCTTGATCCTCTGGATCGGGTGGTGGCGGCACTCCGGTGGCGTATCCTTCTTGAAGGCACCGCCTTGGGGTTCATGGATCGACGGCTTGCAGCTTGGTCTCTTCTGTGGCTTGTTCCCTGTTGAGTTCTCCCTCGACTTCCTAGTGTGCCTAGTGTGTATCTTTGTTGTCTTGGAATTGTTTGGGGGAGTGTTGGCTGCATCTTAGCACCTATGTATCTTGCCTTGGGTGCGTGTCGTGTTGTGTGTTGTATCGCTCGATGTAAGTGGTTGGTGCTTTATATATAAAGCGGGGCGAAAGCCTTTTTCGGTATGCACTTACTTCTGCTGCGGTCTACTCCCAGTTGCTGCAATGTGCCTGGATAGGTATGGTGTTTTAGTGCCAAGAGGAATGAAGAAACTGAAAGCCCTACACACATTAGGTGTTGTGAACATTGCACAGGGAAAAGTGGTCCTACAGGACATTAGAAAGCTCAACAGGTTGCGCAAGTTAGGAGTTACTGGCATCAACATGGAAAACGGTAGGGAGTTCTGTTCAGCAATAGCTAGTCTAGGCCACCTAGAGTCTCTGTCCATACGGGCAGAGGGGGAGCCAGGTCTGTGTGATTGTTTGGATGGAATGTCCTCCCCTCCAAAAACCATGCAAAGCCTCAAGCTGTACGGCAATCTGCCCAAATTGCCGGAATGGATCGCAGGACTCAAAAATCTCGTGAAGCTGAAGCTGAGGAGCACTAGGATACTGGATTGCGATGCCGCCATACTAGCCCTTGGGAAAATACCAAACCTGACCATCCTGTGTCTGTGTAATGAGACGTTCAAGGGTGAAGAGGTCAGTGTCAATTTTCATCCAGAGGCATTCTCGAGTCTGGTGGTGCTGGACCTGGAATCCCTCGGTAAGCTCAAATCAGTGGACTTTAAACAAGGAGCAACCCCTAAGCTTGAGCTGCTGCAGTTTTCTGGCACATCTGACATCAAGTTGTTTTCTGGCCTACCATCTCTCCCAAGCCTGAAGGAAGTTCATCTTGGGTCTGAAAATGTTGGTGATCGTAATGTTAAGTATGGTAAGGTCTTTGTGGAACACTTGCGGACTGAGCTTGGCGATAATCCAAATCAACCCATTTTGAAGAGGCACTGAGCAGAGCTCCAGACTGCAACAATTGGAAGCTAGTATTGGTATCTCCCTGTTCAGTTCTTCCTGTTCGCATGTCTGGATTATGCATTCATTTTATTTATTTTGATTTCCTATATGTGGGTGAAACATGTTCAATAAACTGTACTATGAACACTGATGGCCTACTATGGAATTAAGTAGGGGCATCCAGTAGGTATCTATCCAGATGAGATGGAACAAATTATTTCCTTTGTAAGCATTGTAATAACATAACATGATATTTCCATTCCCTACTGTTAGGTCTGGAATGATGTTTTTTTCCTCTCTCTGTTTGTCTCTCAAGTCTATTACTTTATACTTTCCTTGTACTTATTACATTACTTATGCTGAAATACTGTCTACAGCTGAACTTCTTGAACATCATTTGGAATTCTATCCAAGGATTTCGACTTTCTGTTCTTTATTGTGTGCCAACACCTACAATAGCACCCCCAACATGTCCACGGCATTATCCAGCCCAGAAAACTTCCCAAAAACTCATAGCATCAATTGAAGTCAGCTGGGCAGACTCCTTGATTTTAACATCAAAACCTCCCAACATGTACTGACTTGACAGAAATGTGGTTGCTTGATATAGCAACCCGTATACCTGAATTTAGCTCTAAAATTCTGCTACATATCAGTTACTGGCTTGATAGAAGTGGTAGCTTGGGAAAGGAATTCGTCTTTGTCAATGTAGCTCAAAATCTGCCCGAACTGTTACTAAAAACACCGCCCTTTTTCTGAATATGGGCATCTGGCGCTAATGCTTGACAATCATGCTGTCTGGGATGTACGTCGCCAGTTGATTGGAACAGACCTATGTTTTTACATGTGCGGGCAATCAGGTCAGATAAGGTAGAGGAGAAGATCCAGGTGGCCAGTGAGCTACTTACCCAAACAAAATACCGCGCCTATTAGTTCAGATTTTGATGCTGTCAGGCCACTGATAGCCTGTGCAGGTCAGAGTTTCAAGATCAGAAGTTAATCAAGGAGGAATGACATCCCATGAAGTCCAGCACGAACGATCAAGTTTCCCAGATCAGAATCACAAACTCTACGCCTCGAGGTACATCGATCGCGACAGTGCAAATCACCGAAATTACTGAACCAGATGGCGAATTTGTGGACTCACTGTACCGATCGCCCGCTGCAGCATGCCATCCAGTGAGGCAAAGCCGCGACGAACTCGCGGACCTCGTGCCCCCACATCACTGCCGCCGCCGCCGCGCTCTTCCTCTCCTCTCCGTTGGCTGCCACCGGCGCACCACTCGGCTTCTCCCAGCGACGACATGTTCAAGTATGGTTAGGGCCAGCGCCGCATAGGAGAAAGTCCTACATCCCGTAGGCCGATGGCGGCCCATTGAATTGGGCCGTAAAATGAAATTGAGCTGCACTGGATAATTTTTTCCTTTACGGGCGATTGGTCGATCTGACGAAATCACTAATTAAAGAGCACTTTTTATAAAGGTCACTCTCACCTTCCCAGGTTACGATAAGTGATGCATTGCATATGCGCCACTTGTCGCAACTTGTGACTTTTTCCTTTTTACGTAGATCCATTCATTCAAAATGTTTTTATATCTTAAAACCGTGCGTCCAAATCTCGAACCGTTATCACCATTGGATTCCTCGCATCGAGATCTTCAAAACTAGTCCCATGATAGGTTTTGATAAACTTTTTTCACGAAAAAACTGAACAGAGAGCATTTTTTTTCTTTTCGAAATAGGCACGACTGTGCCTCCCGAGGAAGCAAATTTGTGCCTTCATGAGAAGTAAATCCATACCTCTCGCGGAAGGAAACAACATGTTTTTTTTGTGTCTCTTGCAGAAGCAAATCCGTTCCTCTCGCGGAAGCAAACTCGTGCCTCTGGCGGAAGGAAAAAAACACGTATTTTTTCCCGTTTCCGAGAGGCACGGTCATGCCTCTCGTGAAAGCAAAAAAAACATGTTTTTCCCGTTTCCGAGAGGCACGGAGCAAATCCGCAAATCTATGCCTCTAGTAGAAGAAAAAAACAAAAATGCGTTTTTCCCGTTTTCTAAGAGGCAAGGCCGTGCCTCTCGCGGAAACAAATCCATGCCTCTCGTGGAAGTAAAAAAGAAAAAAGAAAATATTTTTTTGGTTTCCGAGAGGCACGCGAAAGCAAATCCGTACCTCTCCTAAAAGTAAAAAACATGTTTTTCACGCAATTCTTTTTCCAAATTATTTATTTTGCCCAAAAGCGAAGAAAGACCGGGGGAAAATGAAAAGGCCAAAAAAACGGAAAAACCATCTAAAAAGTTGAAAGAGCGTGCGAAAAAAATCAGAAGGGAGAGTCCAGAGGTGACATATGACGATGGCTGAGAGCGCATCAAGTGTCAAAGTAAGCCCACCCCAAGTGGCCCTTGGAGAGGCTCCCGAAGGAGCGCTCCTTAGTTGCTCCCTCGATCTGGTGCCCACTATGCGCCTAAGTGGGCTACATCATAAAGCCCACTCGTTCGCACATGTTATGTTCGCTCACGCGGACTGTTTCGGCAGACCCTATTTGGCGTTTCAGGTGACCGTTACTAGTGTTTTTTGCAAACGGGCGCCTGAAGCGCCGCCGCACTAGGCCGGCCCATCTAGCATTTTTCTTTTGTTTGTTCCTTTTTCATTTTTCATTTTTGTTATCCTTTTTTACTTTTTGTCTTATGTTTTTTTCTTTCAATGAATTGTTCGTAAATACGTGAACGTTCTCTTAAAATCGGTGAACTTTTTCGATGATTTTCAAAAAAATCCATGATTTTTGCAATTCAATGACCTTTTTCAAATTTGATGTACTTTTTTGAATTTTCATGAACATGTTTCAAATTCAATGAAATTTTGTTCATATTTGATGAACCTTTTTCATATTCGATGAGCTTTTTTCAAAACCGGTGATTTGTTTTTCAAAATTGGCTAACTTTTTAAAAGATAATGAACTTTTTGTCAAATTTGTGATCTTTTTTCAAAATGGATGATTTTTTTTGGAATTGACGAAGTTTTTCCATTTTTCACCAACCTTTTCAAATTTTTGAACTTCTGCAGATTTCATAGTTTTTTATATTTTTTGTGAATTTCTTTTCCTAAGTATATAATATATATCTAGAAAATGGGTCATATAGATCTCGTTTCTGATAATAGACAGGCTTGGCAACTCGGTGTGGTGGTTATGGCGTCCAGTTGTTCTTCATCGGTGAAGAATTCGATTCCCAGTTCTCCCATATATGTCATCTAGACGTTCAGGATCTTATTTTGTTAATAGCTTTCAAGAAATAAAGTTCGCAAATTTGATATTAGTTCATCAATTTGAAAAGAACACAAATTTATAAAGTTCACAAAATTAACAATGACAGATTTGAAAGAAAATCATGAAATAGAAAAATTCATGGATTTGGAAAACGTCCGCGGATTTGAAAAGTGCTCACGGGTTAGAAAATTTTCACAAATTTGAAAAAAATTCATGAAATTGAAAAAGTTCATAGATTTGAGAAAAGTTGATGAATTTGAAAAAAGTTCACGGATTTGAAAAGTTAACAGATTTTGAAAAAGTTCACTAATTTGAGAAAAGTTCTCAGATTAGAAAATTTTTGTAGATTTGGAAAAGGTTCATTAAATTTGAAAAAAACATTCATGAAGTTTGAAAAAAGTTCAACGCTAAAAGTTTATGAAATTTGAGAAAAGCTCGTGAACTCGAAGAAGTCACGAGTTCATAAAAAGTTCATGAGATTTGAGAAATGATTGTGAATTTCAAAATACCTCATGCATTCAAAAATATATTTTTGTATTTGAAAAAATTCATGGATTAGAAAAAAATCACAAAATTGAAAAAAGTTCATACATTTGGAAAAAAACCATGGAACATAAACAGAAAAATGGAAAAACAATATAAAAAGAATAGAAAAAATGGTCAGAACCTTCCATCCCAGAATCAGACGGAAGCTTCTAGAAGCTTCACAAATTTGGCTGGGATGGTTCAGAAAAAATAAAGCAGTGACTGACTGGCCCATTTCATGAGCGAGTGTGCGTTGCAGAAATTAAGGGGGGAAATGCGGTCATGAAAGAGTAAAAAAAAACTAAATGGGCCGACCTCAAGGTGGAGATGGTATGTGCACCGGTTTGTCAAATACATAATAACCGGCACAGAAGGCGCTAAATAAGGTTCGCGGTGTTGAAGGCCCTCGACAAGGAGATTGTATCATTGTGTCCTGTTCTTCTCCCTGATTGAACAGGGAAGAAATACTTAAGTTGATCCTGTCCAGTACTTACTTCAAAGCAGACAGAGAGAGGAGAAATTACTCAATGTTTCTCTGATTTATATTGGGCTGGATCCCTAAGTAACAGTGTGTGCGTTTGAATTGCAACATATGTTGTGCGGCAGAGGGTCCTAAGCCATGAGTCTGCATGCTCATCAGTGTGAATATTTTGTTCTGCGCCTTGGAGAAAACATGTGCCTAATCTGCAGCATAAATTATATCTTTAACATGAACAGACCGGCACTTTAAAGTCTTCAATCCGCAGACTAAATACTTGCATTGGCTTCCATGGACGGCGTCCCGTGCTGCAGTGGACGCTCTGAAGGCCAAGCAGAAAGAAGGTAGAAATCGTGTTGTTATCACACTAAGAAGGTAGAAGACATAGAAAAAGTAAAGGAAGAAGTGAGAGGCAGCAAAATTTCGTGTTTTGATCCTTTTCGCATACCAATTCAGGATCTGATCCCGGTTGGAAAAAAAATTAGGATTTGACCATTTTTCTTATCGCCAGGGAGGCTGGCGGTAGGGTTAGACAGCCTACCGCCAGGGTCCCTAGCGGTAGGATGCGACTCCACGTCACCTAGCAGTAACGGCTGCCGTCCCCCCTTCATCGCACCCTACCGCGGTGAGCGGTTATTTTGCCCGAGCCCGCCCCTTCCCATCTCCCCACCCACCCCTCCCCCTCCCCTTGGCAGTTCTTCTTCCTCCCCCTCGCCCCTCTCTCCCTCTCTCATCTCCTCCACACCCCCCTCGGATCTTCACCGTTTCTTCATTGTTTTTGTGGATTGAGATGGCCCCGAAGAGAGAAACGTAAGCTCCTTCAATCCCTCCAAGTAGTTTTTGCAAACTTGCTTCCGATTCGACGCATTATTTGCTTGAAATCCCTCATCTTTTTGAACTTAGATTGGAATTTTTTTCCACCTAGGATTGTTTTAGCTTGATTGTAGTTCTAGTTCTTAGTTCTTTAGTAAATAGTGGTATTGAATATGAACTCTAATCAATAGTTCATATGTTAGTGTGAAGATGAACCCTAGTTCATAATTTTTTGTTAAAAAAAGTATGATGTAATGCATGTGGGAGGACTTGCTTTGTTTTATGATGCACGTTGATATGATGATATGAAGATGTTGTTTGGAGAAAATACATTCAAGATGAACTCTATTTCAAAAAAAATTGTTAAAAAATTGATGATGTGATGCATGCTGGAGGATTTTATTTTGATATGATGCATGTTGATATGATGTGATCCATCATGTGTAGTAGATGTTGTTGGAGGAATATGCTTAAGATGAACCCTAGTTCATTTAACCAAGAAATTTTATTTATTTTTTATGTATGCTTATGATGCTTTTGTTTATGAAATTTTATTAAGGCGGGCACCTCTTGCGGACAACATCGGCCCACGGTACTCCACGCTTGACTACGCATTCGACAAAGGTCATCGTGCCCGTTTCATAGAGAACGGAGTGGTAAGCAATATGAAGGAAATATTGATCAAAGTTTTCGGATTGATGAAAATAAGTTTCTAACTCTTGCCGTCCACTTTTTGACAGATGCTCCAGCCACTACGCATGAGGGGTCATTGGGTTGCCGGGAATATGGACTACGACGAGCACTGCGCGCCGTACTTCAAGAGAGTCCGACTGTTGGGTTTCGTGTTGTAGTTCAAGCGCCAGCCGCCGACGCTTGTCCACGCAGCTCTGACAGCTTTGATTGACCGGTGGTGACCGGAGACCCATTCTTTCCATCTCCCATGCGGGCAGATGATGATGACCCTCGAGGATTGGACGATAATTACTGCCACGCCGATCGATGGTCAAGCACTCACCGGGCAAGTGGAGAGGACCAACTGGCAGCAGAGGGTACCACACTCATCGGCGACTGCCCCGATGCTAAGGGTAACCGTACATCCGGTGTACCATTGCCCTGGCTCTCGGAGCACCAGAAGACATGCCCCGAAGACGCCGATGAGGCGACTGTGGAGTGGTACGCGAGGGCCTACCTGTGGTATCTTCTCACGGAGGTTGTGTTTCCAGACAGCTCCAGGAACTCTGCCAACTGGTCGTATATGCTCTTCCTAGCCGACTGGGATGCAGGGTACAGTTGGGGGACCGCATCTCTCGCCTACCTATTGAAAGAAATATGCCCTAGAGGCAATAATAAATTTATTATTTATTTCTTTATTTCATGATAAATGTTTATTATTCATGCTAGAATTGTACTAACCGGAAACTTAGTACATGTGTGAATACATAGACAAAACATAGTGTCCCTAGTATGCCTCTACTTGACTAGCTCGTTAATCAAAGATGGTTATGTTTCCTAACCATAGACATGTGTTGTCATTTGATGAACGGGATCACATCATTAGGAGAATGATGTGATGGACAAGACCCATCCGTTAGCTTAGCATTATGATTGTTACAGTTTCATTGCTACTGCTTTCTTCATGACTTATACATGTTCCTCAAACTATGAGATTATGCAACTCCCGAATACCGGAGGAACACCTTGTGTGCTATCAAACGTCGCAACGTAACTGGGTGATTATAAAGATGCTCTACATGTGTCTCCGAAGGTGTTTGTTGGGTTGACATAGATCGAGATTAGGATTTGTCACTCCGTGTATCGGAGAGGTATCTCTATGCCCTCTCGGTAATGCTAATCACTATAAGCCTTGCAAGCAATGTGACTAATGAGTTAGTTGCGGGATGAAGCATTACGGAACGAGTAAAGAGAATTGCCGGTAACGAGATTGAACTAGGTATGATGATACGGACGATCGAATCTCGAGCAAGTAACATACCGATGACAAAGGGAACAACGTATGTTGTTATGCGGTTTGACCGATAAAGATCTTCGTAGAATATGTAGGAGCCAATATGAGCATCCAGGTTCCGCTATTGGTTATTGATCGGAGATGTGTCTCGATCATGCCTACATAGTTCTCGAACCCGTAGGGTCCGCACGTTTAACGTTCGATGACGATTTGTATTATGAGTTATGTGTTTTGATGACCGAAGTTTGTACAGAGTCCTGGATGAGATCATGGATGTGACGAGGAGTCTCGAAATGGTCAATACATAAAGATTGATATATTGGAAGGCTATATTCAGACATCGGAAAGGTTTCGAGTGATTCGGGTATTTTTTGGAGTACGGGGGAGTTACGGGAATTCACCGGGAGAAGTAATGGGCCTTATTAGGCCATACGGGAAAGGAGGAGGCAGGCCAAAGGGAGGTGGCGCCGCCCCCCATGGGTCCAAATTGGACGAGGGGAAGGGGGCAGCGCCCCCCTTGCCCTTTCCTACTCCCTCTCTCTTTCCTTCTTTCCTTCTCTCCTACTCCGAAAAGGTAAGGGATTCCTACTAGGACTTGGAAGTCCTAGTAGGACTCCATACTCTAGGCGCACCCCTAGGGGGCCGGCCTCTCTCCCTCCCTCCTTTATATACGTGGGCAGGGGGCACCCCAAAGACACAACAAGTTTCTCTTAACCCTGCGTGGTGCCCCCTTCATAGTTACACACCTCGATCATACCATCGTAGTGCTTAGGTGAAGCCCTGCGCCGGTAGCATCATTAGCACCGTCGCCACGCCGTCGTGCTGACGGAACTCACCCACGTCCTCAACTAGATCAAGAGCACGAGGGATGTCATCGAGCTGAATGTGTGCTGAAAGCGAAGGTACCGTACGTTCGGTACTTGGATCGGTTGGATCGCGAAGAAGTTCGACTACATCAACCGCGTTACTAAACGCTTTCGCTTTTGGTCTACGAGGGTACGTGGACACACTCCCCCCTGTCATTGCTATGCATCTCTTAGATAGATCTTGCATGATCGTAGGAAAATTTTAGAAATTACCGCGTTCCCCAATAATGGCATCCGAGCCAGGTCTATGCGTAGATGTTTTATGCACGAGTAGAACACAAAGAGTTGTGGGCGATAATAGTCATCTTGCTTACCACCAACGTCTTACTTTGATTCGGCAGTATTGTTGGATGAAGCGGCCCGGACTGACATTACATGACCGCATTCATGAGACAGGTTCTACCGACATGCTTTTGCACACAGGTGGCTGGCAGGTGTCTGTTTCTCCAACTTTAGTTGAATCGAGTTTGACTACGACCGGTCCTTGTTGAAGGTTGATGTCTACTACTCAACCTTCTTCTTGTAGATGTTGTTGGGCCTCCAAGTGTAGAGGTTTGTAGGACAGTAGCAAATTTCCCTCAAGTGGATGACCTAAGGTTTATCAATCCGTGGGAGGCGTAGGATGAAGATGGTCTCTCTCAAGCAACCCTGCAACCAAATAACAAAGAGTCTCTTGTGTCCCCAACACACCCAATACAATGGAAAATTGTATAGGTGCACTAGTTCAGCGAAGAGATGGTGATACAAGTGCAATATGGATGGTAGATATAGGTTTTTGTAATCTGAAAATATAAAAACAGCAAGGTAACTAATGATAAAAGTGAGCGTAAATGGTATTGCAATGCTAGGAAACAAGGCATAGGGTTCATACTTTCACTAGTGCAAGTTCTCTCAACAATAATAACATAAATAGATCATATAACAATCCCTCAACATGCAACAAAGAGTCACTCCAAAGCCACTAATAGCGGAGAACAAATGAAGAGATTATGGTAGGGTATGAAACCACCTCAAAGTTATTCTTTTGGATCAACCTATTCAAGAGTTCGTACTAGAATAACACCTTAAGACACAAATCAACCAAAACCCTAATGTCACATAGATACTCCATTGTCACCTCAAGTATCTGTGGGCATGATTATACGATATGCATCACACAATCTCATATTCATCTATCCAACCAACACAAAGTCCTTCAAAGAGTGCCCCAAAGTTTCTACCGGAGAGTCAAGACGAAAACGTGTGCCAACCCTTATGCATAGGTTCATGGGCGGAACCCGCAAGTTGATCACCAAAACATACATCAAGTGGATCACGTGATATCCCATTGTCGCCACAGATACGCACGGCAAGACATACATCAAGTGTTCTCAAATCATTAAAGACTCAATCTGATAAGATAACTTCAAGAGGAAAACTCAATCCATTACAAGAGAGTAGAGGGGGAGAAACATCATAAGATCCAACTATAATAGCAAAGCTCGCGATACATCAAGATCGTGCCATAGAGAGAACAAGAGAGAGAACATGAGAGAGAGAGAGAGAGATCAAACACATAGCGCCGAGGGTGAACTACTCCCTCCTCGTCATGGAGAGCGCCGGGATGATGAAGATGGCCACCGGTGAGGGATCCCCCCTCTGGCAGGGTGCCGGAACGGGCTCCTGAGAGGTTTTTGGTGGCTACAGAGGCTTGCGGCGGTGGAACTCCCGATCTATTCTGTTCCCCGAAGGTTTTAGGGTATATGGACTTATATAGGTGAAAGAAGTCGGTCAAGGGAGCCACGAGGGGCCCACGAGGGTGGAGGGCGCGCCCAGTGGGGTGGGCGCGCTCCCTGCCTCGTGGCCTCCTCGAAGCTTCCCTGACTTCAGCTCCACGTCTCCTAGATCATGTTCGTTCCAAAAATCATGCCCCCGAAGGTTTCATTCCGTTTGGACTCCAATTGATATTCCTTTTCTTCGAAACACTGAAATAGGCAAGAAAACAACAATATGGGTTGGGCCTCCGGTTAATAGGTTAGTCCCAAAAATAATATAAAATTTCTTAGTAAATCCCAAAAACATCCAAAACAAATAATATAATAGCATGAATGCTTCATAAATTATAGATACGTTGGAGACGTATCAGCATCCCCAAGCTTAATTCATGCTCGTGTGTGAATGCTAGTAGGTGCATAAGTTTGATCAATGATAATTTCAATCACCTTTTCTACCATGATTATATGTCATAACTGTAGTTCATCTCATAAAACTACTCAAGATCAAGTAACAAGCTATTCACATGTTAAAGCATAGACCATAAACTTTCTTGAAAACTAGCAAACTATGTTCTCAGTCATCAAACAATTGCAATTCATCTTATTTTCAGGAAGGGTCTATGTCAGAGCTTTGATTTAGCAAACTCCACATACTCAACTATCATATAGTCTTCCATGATTGCTACCACTCAAAGCATATACTTAGAACAAATAGCATCCATCGAACACAGAGAAAGATAGGGGCTTAGTGTTTCACCTCCCAACTCACTTATCATATAGATAATTGTCAACAATAATAATTCATGATCAAATATATTTGCATGGCCATATGTTCTTAGATATTTCCCCAACACACGATGCTTGCCAACTAAAGAGTAGGTAGGAATGAGAAGGAATACTATTGACTCTTGCATAAAAGTAAAAGATAGGCCCTTCACAGAGGGAAGCAGGGATTTGCAGAGGTGCCAGACCTCGATTTTGAAATAGAGGTGAAAATAATTTTGAGAGGTATGCTTTCATGTTCAACATAACAACCAAGAGTTCCCAATATCTTCCATACTACATACATTATAGGCGGTTCCCAAACAGAATGGTAAAGTTTTTACTCCCCCTCCACCAACAATCATCAATCCATGGATTGCCCGAAACAATGGGTGCCTCCAACTAACATCAATCCTGGGGGAGTTTTGTTTGCAATCATTTTTTATTCGATTTTGATCTTTTAATCATGGGACTGGGCATCCTAGTTACCAGCCATTTTTATCGTGAATGATGAGCGGAGTCCACTCATCGTGAGAATAACCCACCTAGCATGGAAGATACTGACAGCCCCTAGTCGCTACATGAGTGATTCGGGCATACAAAACAGATTATTATTTGAAGGTTTAGAGTTTGGCACATGAAAATTTACTTGGAACGGCAGGTAAATACCGCATATAGGTAGGTATGGTGGACACTCATGGAAGAAACTTGGTTCAAGGAATTTGGATGCACAAGCAGTATTCCCGCTTAGTACAGATATTTTGGCTAGCAAAGGATTCTAAAAAACAAGCACCACATGTTGGAGGATCTATAACAATATAGCTTCTATACAAATATACCCAAGCATAACTCATTATGTTGTCTTCCTTGTCCAACTTCAACTAATTTGCTCAGGTTTGGAAATAACTAATGGGGCTCACAATCATAGAAGATGTCTAAGATAGTATATTTATATGTGAAATCTCTCTTCCTTCAATATTCTTTCATCAATTGTTCAAGTGACCAATACAATGCTTGCTAACCTTCAATAAATTTACCACCTCTACTTCTTAGATGTGAAGTCATTACTCCCCATGGGATAAGCATATGAAACATATATAATTTCAGATTTATGACATTCAACTCATTCAACCATTTATTCATAGGATATAAGTGAAGCACACGAGTAAATGAAAAACTACTCCAAAAATATATAAGTGAAGATCAATGAGTAGTTAAATAATTATGCAGCTATGTGAAGACTCTCTCTCTTTTAAGAATTTCAGATCTTGGTATTTTATTCAAACAGCAGGCAAAACAAAATAAAATGACATTGCAAGGATAGCACAACTCATGTGAAGAAGCAGAAACTTAGGCTCAACCGGTACTAACCGATAGTTGTTGAAGAAGAAAGGTGGGATGCCTAACGGGGCATCCCCAAGTTTAGATGCTTGAGACTTCTTGAAATATTATCTTGGGGTGCCTTGGGAATCCCCAATCTTGAACTTTCGTGTCTCATTAATTCCTCCCATATCATGGTTTCTCTATTTCTCAAAAACTTCACCCACATAAAACTCAACAAGAACTCGTGAGATAAGTTAGTATAAACCAATGCAAAACCTTATCATTTTCTACTGTAACAAATCACTAAAATTATTATTCCACATTGCATACTAAATGTCTCTGCATATTTAATACTCCTATCCTCAAATAGAATCATTAAACAAGCAAACATATGCAAACAATGCAAACATAACAGCAATCTGCCAAAACAGTACAGTCTGTAAAGAATGCAAGATTCATCATACTTCCCTAACTCCAAAAATTATGAGAAAAATACTAAGCTTTAGAATATTTATCATATCTCATTATGCAAAAAAATTCGACATTATATCATTCTCTAACTTTTCTAGGGATTTTTTGCAACAGCGGTAAACTTTCTGTTTTCAAACAGCAACATGTATACTTGCAAAATAAGCATGGTAAAGGCTATCCTTGACATTTTTATTGAAAATATAGATGCAAAAAATTATAATAAAATGATGCTCCAAGCAAAACACATATCATGTGGTGAATAAAAATATAGCTCCAAGTAAAGTTACCGATGAACGAAGACGAAAGAGGGGGTGCCATCCGGGGCATCCCCAAGCTTAGGCTCTTGGTTGTCCTTGAATATTACCTTGGGGTTCCTTGGGCATCCCCAAGCTTAGGCTCTTGCCACTCCTTATTCCATAGTCCATCGAATCTTTACCCAAAACTTGAAAACTTCACAACACAAAACTCGACAGAAAACTCGTAAGCTCCGTTAGTATAAGAAAATAAACCACCACTTTTGGTACTGTTGTGAACTCATTATAAATTCATATTGGTGTAATATATAATGTATTACAACTTCTCTATGGTTCATATCCTCCGATACTACTCATAGATTGATCAAAATAAGCAAACAACACATAGAAAACAGAATCTGCCAAAAACAGAACAGTCTGTAGTAATCTGTATCAAACGTATACTTATGGAACTCAAAAATCCTACCAAATTAGGAAGTCCTAAGACATTTGTGTAACAATGCAGAGCAAAAAGAATAAGAATAAAAGAACGTTCCGGTGAATTATCAAAACTAATTTACTGGGTGCAAAAGTTTCTGATTTTCAGCAGGATCAACACAACTATCACCGTAAGCTATCCTAAAGGTCTTACTTGGCACTTTATTGAAATAAAATCTATAAAACATGATTACTACAGTAGCATAATCATGTGTACACACAAAAACAGTAAGGGTAAATATTGGGTTGTCTGCCAAGAAGCGATTTTCTTTAATGCCTTTCTAGCTAGGCATGATGATGGCAATGATGCTCACATAAAAGATAAGAATTGAAGCATAATGGGAGCATCATGAAGCATACGACTAGCATATTTAAGCCTAACCCACTTCCTATGCATATGGATTTTGTGAGCATAGGAAGGTAAAACAAGCATAGCTTCAAAATTTTAAGCACATAGAGAGGAAACTTGATATTGTTGCAATTCCTACAAGCATATGTTCCTCCCTCATAATAATTTTCAGTAGCATCATGAATGAATTCAACAATATAACCATCACATAAAGCATTCTTTTCATGATCTACAAGCATAGAAAATTTACTACTCTCCACATAAGCAAATTTCTTCTCATGAATAGTAGTGGGAGCAAACTCAACAAAATAATTATCATGTGAGGCATAATCCAATTGAAAACTAAAATGATGATGACAAGTTTCATGGCTATCATTATTCCTAATAGCACACAAGTCATCACAATAATTATCATAGATAGCAACTTTGTTCTCATAATCAATTGGAACCTCTTCCGAAATAGTGGATTCATCACTAAATAAAGTCATGACCTCTCCAAATCCACTTTCATCAATATAATCATCATAAATAGGAGGCATGCTTTCATCATAATAAATATTCTCATCAAAACTTGGGGGGCTAAACATATCATCTTCATCAAACATAGCTTCCCCAAGCTTGTGGCTTTGCATATCATTAGCATCATGGATATTCAAGGAATTCATACTAACAACATTGCAATCATGCTCATCATACAATCTAGTACCAAACATTTTAATGCATTCTTCTTCTAGCAATTGAGCACAATTTTCCTTTCCATCATTTTCACGAAAGATATTAAAAAGATGAAGCGTATGAGGCAAACTCGATTCCATTTTTTGTAGTTTTATTTTATAAACTGAACTAGTGATAAAACAAGAAACGAAAAGATTCGATTGCAAGATCTAAAGATATACCTTCAAGCACTCACCTCCCCGGCAATGGCGCTAGAAAAGAGCTTGATGTCTACTACACAACCTTCTTCTTGTAGACGTTGTTGGGCCTCCAAGTGCAGAGGTTTGTAGGACAGTAGCAAATTTCCCTCAAGTGGATGACCTAAGGTTTATCAATCGGTGGGAGGTGTAGGATGAAGATGGTCTCTCTCAAGCAACCCTGCAACCAAATAACAAAGAGTCTCTTGTGTCCCCAACACACCCAATACAATGGTAAATTGTATAGGTGCACTAGTTCGGCGAAGAGATGGTGATACAAGTGCAATATGGATGGTAGATATAGGTTTTTGTAATCTTAAAATATAAAAACAGCAAGGTAACTAATGATAAAAGTGAGCGTAAACGGTATTGCAATGGTAGGAAACACGGCCTAAGGTTCATACTTTCACTAGTGCAAGTTCTCTCAACAATAATAACATACTTGGATCATATAACTATCCCTCAACATGCAACAAGAGTCACTCCAAAGTCACTAATAGTGGAGAACAAACGAAGAGATTATGGTAGGGTACGAAACCACCTCAAAGTTATCCTTTCTGCTCGATCTATTCAAGAGTCTGTAGTAAAATAACACGAAGCTATTCTTTCCGTTCGATCTATCATAGAGTTCGTACTAGAATAACACCTTAAGACACAAATCAACCAATACCCTAATGTCACGTAGATACTCCATTGTCACCTCAAGTATCTGTTGGCATGATTATATGATATGCATCACACAATCTCAGATTCATCTATTCAACCAACACAAAGTTCTTCAAAGAGTGCCCCAAAGTTTCTATCAAAGAGTCAAGACGAAAACGTGTGCCAACACCTATGCATAAGTTCACAAGGTGAACCCGCAAGTTGATCACCAAAACATACATCAAGTGGATCACATGAATATCCCATTGTCACCACAGATAAGCATGGCAAGACATACATCAAGTGTTCTCAAATCCTTAAAGACTCAATACAATAAGATAACTTCAAAGGGAAAACTCAATCCATTACAAGAGAGTAGATGGGTAGAAACATCATAAGATCCAACTATAATAGCAAAGCTTGCAATACATCAAGATCGTGCCATAGAGAGAACACGAGAGAAAGAGAGATCAAACACATAGCTGCTGGTACATACCCTTAGCCCGGAGGGTGAACTACTCCCTCCTCGTCATGGAGAGCGCCGGGATGATGAAGATGGCCATCGGTGAGGGATCCCCCCCCCTCCAGCAGGGTGCCGGAATGGGCTCCCGAGAGGTTTTTGGTGGCTACAGAGTCTTCCGGCGACAGAACTCCCGATCCATTCTGTTCCCCGAAGGTTTTAGGGTATATGGACTTATATAGGCGAAAGAAGTCGGTCAGGGGAGCCACGAGGGGCCCACGAGGGTGGAGAGTGCGCCCAGGGGGGTGGGCGCGCCCCCCTGCCTCGTGGCCTCCTCGAAGCTTCCCTGACTTCAGCTCCACGTCTCCTGGATCACGTTCGTTCCAAAAATCACGCTCCCGAAGGTTTCATTCTATTTGGACTCTATTTGATATTCCTTTTGTTCGAAACACTGAAATAGGTAATAAAACAGTGACAACCCACAAGTGTAGGGGATCGCAACAGCTTTCGAGGGTAAAGTATTCAACCCAAATTTATTGATTCGACACAAGGGAGCCAAAGAATATTCTTGAGTATTAGAAGTTGAGTTGTCAATTCAACCACACCTGGATAACTTAGTATCTACAACAAAGTATTTAGTAGCAAAGTAATATGATAATAAAGGTAACGGTGGCAAAAGTAAAGATAATAGTTTTTGGGTTTTTGTAGTTGTTGTAACAGTAGCAACAGAAAAGTAAATAAGCGAAGAACAATATGTGAAAAGCTCATAGGCAATGGATTAGTGATGGATAATTATGCTGGATGCGATTCCTCATGTAATAGCTAAAGCATAGGGTGACACAGAACTAGCTCCAGTTCATCAATGTAATGTAGGCATGTATTCCGTAAATAGTCATACATGCTTATGGAAAAGAACTTGCATGACATCTTTTGTCCTACCCTCCCGTGGCAGCGTGGTCCTAGTGGAAACTAAAGGATATTAAGGCCTCCTTTTAATAGAGAACCGGAACAAAGCATTAGCACATAGTGAATACATGAACTCCTCAAACTACGGTCATCACCGAGAAGTATCCCGATTATTGTCACTTCGGGGTTGTCGGATCATAACACATAATAGGTGACTATAGACTTGCAAGATAGGATCAAGAACACACATATATTCATGAAAACATAATAGATTCAGATCTGAAATCATGGCACTCGGGCCCTAGTGACAAGCATTAAGCATAGCAAAGTCATAGCAACATCAATCTCAGAACATAGTGGATACTAGGGATCAAACCCTAACAAAACTAACTTGATTAGATGGTAAATCTCATCCAACCCATCACTGTCCAGCAAGCCTATGATGGAATTACTCACGCACGACGGTGAGCATCATGAAATTGGTGATGGAGGAAGGTTCATGATGACGACGGCGACGAATCCCCCTCTCCGGAGCCCCGAACAGACTCCAGATCAGCCCTCCCGGGAGAGATTAGGGCTTGGCGGCGGCTCCGTGTCATAAAACGCGATAAAACTTTCTCTCTGGTTTTTTCTCCCCGAACATGAATATAGGGAGTTGGAGTTGAGGTCGGTGGAGGTCCAGGGGGCCCACGAGATAGGGGGGCGCGCCCGCCTGTCTCGTGGACAGGGTGTGGGCTGATAACCCGCAAGTATACGGGATAGTTGTAGCCTCTTTCGATAAGTAAGAGTGTCGAACCCAACAAGGAGCTAAAGGTAGAACAAATACTCTCTCGAGTCCTATCGGCCACTGATACGACTCTACGCACGCTTGACGTTCGCTTTACCTAGAACAAGTATGAAACTAGAAGTACTTTGTAGGTGTTGTTGGATAGGTTTGCAAGATAATAAAGAACGCATAAACAAAAACTAGGGGCTGTTTAGATAAAGATGCAATAAAGTAAATAAAGCGAGTGTGGAAAAGTGGTGGTAGGAGTTGTGGAATTGTCCCTAAGCAATTGACTATGTTACTAGACCGGTAATCACTATTACAATTCTGTTTGAGGGAGAGGCATAAGCTAACATACTTTATCTACTTGGATCATATGCACTTATGATTGGAACTCTAGCAAGCATCCGCAACTACTAAAGATTCACTAAGGTAAAACCCAACCATAGCATTAAAGTATCAAGTCCCCTTTATCCCATACGCAACAATCCCCTTACTCGGGTTTGTGTTTCAGTCACTCACGCAACCCACTATAAGCGAATCATGAACGCATTGCAACACCCTACAGCGGGAATCCCTCACGCTTGCGCGACACGGAGGGCACCATAGGACAACACCAATAATAAAACATGCAACTCAAACCAATCATAGCAATTCATCAATCACCGATAGGACAATGGAAATCTACTCAGACATCATAGGATGGCAACACATCATTGGAAAATAATATGAAGCATAAAGCACCATGTTCAAGTAGAGGGTACAGCGAGTTGCGGGAGAGTGGACCGCTGAATATAGATGGGGGAAGGTGATGGAGATGTTGGTGAAGATGATGGAGGTGTTGGTGAAGATCGCGGTGATGATGATGGCCTCCGGCAGCGCTCCAGCGCCACCGGAAGCAAGGGGGGGAGAGGCCCCCTTCTTCTTCTTCTTCCTTGACCTCCTCCCTAGATGGGAGAAGGGTTTCCCCTCTGGTCCTTGTCTCCCATGGCGTGGGAGGGGCGAGAGCCCCTCCGAGATTGGATCTATCTCTCTGTTTCTGCGTTCTGGGATTCTTCCCCTTCACCGTTTCTTTTATATCTGGAGATCCGTAACTCCGATTGGGGTGAATCTTTCGCCCAGATTTTTTTCGTAAAATTAGCTTTCTTGTGGAAAAATAAGAGCGTCAACAGCCTTACCGGGGGCCCACGAGAGTCCAGGGCGTGCCCCCCTGTCCCATGGCTGTTGGGGAACGTAGTAATTTCAAAAATAAGAGCGTCAACAGCCTTACGGGGGGCCCATTGATGTAGTCGTACGTCTTCACGATCCGACCGATCCAAGTACCGAACGTACGGCACCTCCGAGTTCAGCACACGTTCAGCTCGATGACGATCCCCGGACTCCGATCCAGCAAAGTGTCGGGGATGAGTTCCGTCAGCACGACGGCGTGGTGACGATGATGATGCTCTACCGGCGCAGGGCTTCGCCTAAACTCCATGACAATATGACCGAGGTGGAATATGGTGGAGGGGGGCACCGCACACGGCTAAGGAACGATCCGTAGATCAACTTGTGTGTCTATGGGGTGCCCCCTGCCCCCGTATATAAAGGAGTGGAGGAGGGGGAGGGCCGGCCCTCTCTATGGCGCGCCCTAGGGGAGTCCTACTCCCACCGGGAGTAGGATTCCCCCTTTCCTAGTAGAACTAGGAACCCTTCCATGTAGTAGGAGTAGGAGAGAAGCAAAGGGAAAAGAGAAGGAGAAGGAAGGAAGGGGGCGCACCCCTCCCTAGTCCAATTCGGACTAGTCCAAGGGGAGGGGTGCGGCCACCCTTTTGGCCCTTTCTCTCCTTTCCCGTATGGCCCATTGAGGCCCAATACGAATTCCCGTAACTCTCCGGTACTCCGAAAAGTACCCGAATCACTCGGAACCTTTCCGAATTCCGAATATAGTCGTCCAATATATCGACCTTTACGTATCGACCATTTAGAGACTCCTTGTCATGTCCCCGATCTCATCCGGGACTCTGAACTCCTTCGGTACATCAAAACTCATAAACTCATAATATAACTGTCATCGAAACCTTAAGCGTGCGGACCCTACGGGTTCGAGAACTATGTAGACATGACCTAGAACTATTCTCGGTCAATAACCAATAGCGGAACCTGGATGCTCATATTGGCTCCTACATATTCTACGAAGATCTTTATCGGTCAAACCGCATAACAACATACGTTGTTCCCTTTGTCATCGGTATGTTACTTGCCCGAGATTCGATCGTCGGTATCCAATACCTAGTTCAATCTCGTTACCGGCAAGTCTCTTTACTCGTTACATAATGCATCATCCCGCAACTAACTCATTAGTCACATTGCTTGCAAGGCTTATAGTGATGTGCATTACCGAGAGGGCCCACAGATACCTCTCCGACAATCGGAGTGACAAAACCTAATCTTGAAATACGCCAACCCAACATGTACCTTTGGAGACACCTGTAGTACTCCTTTATAATCACCCAGTTACGTTGTGATGTTTGGTAGCACCCAAAGTGTTCCTCCGGTAAACGGGAGTTGCATAATCTCATAGTTACAGGAACATGTATAAGTCATGAAGAAAGCAATAGCAACATACTAAACGATCAAGTGCTAGGCTAACGGAATGGGTCATGTCAATCACATCATTCTCCTAATGATGTGATCCTGTTAATCAAATGACAACTCTTTTGTCCATGGCTAGGAAACATAACCATCTTTGATAAACGAGCTAGTCAAGTAGAGGCATACTAGTGACACTATGTGAGTCTATGTATTCACACATGTATTATGTTTCCGGTTAATACAATTCTAGCATGAATAATAAACATTTATCATGAAATAAGGAAATAAATAATAACTTTATTATTGCCTCTAGGGCATATTTTATTCAGTGGCCACCCCGGACACCGTTTCGCGTTGATTTTACTTCCCAAAAATCACAAATATTCCAAAATAATTCTCCGTCCGTTTTTATCCCGTTTGGACTCTGTTTGATATTGGGTTTCTGCGAAACAAAAAACATGCAACAGACAGGAACTGGCACTGGGCACTGGATCAATATGTTAGTCCCAAAAAATAGTATAAAAAGTTGCCAAAAGTATATAAAAGTTGAATAATATTGGCATGGAACAATCAAAAATTATAGATACGATGGAGACATATCAGCATCCCCAAGCTTAATTCCTGCTCGTCCTCGAGTAGGTAAATGAAAAAAAAAAGATAATTTTTGATGTGGAATGCTACCTGATCATATGTCTAATCATGGCATGAATATTAAGACACGGGTGATTCAAAGCAATAGTCTATCATTTGACATAAAAACAATAATACTTCGAGCGTACCAATAAAGCAATCATGTCTTTTCAAAACAACATGGCCAAAGAAAGTTATCCCTACAAAATCATATAGTCTGGCTATTGCTCTATCTTCATCACACAAAGTATTTAATCATGCACAACCCCGATGACAAGCCAAGCAATTGTTTCATACTTTAATAATCTCAAACTTTTTCAACTTTCACGCAATACATGAGCGTGAGCCATGGACATAGCACTATAGGTGATATAGAATATGATGGTGGGGGTTATGTGGAGAAGACAAAAAATGAGAAAGTCTCACATCGACTAGGCGTATCAACGGGCTATGGAGATGCCCATCAATAGATATCAATGTGAGTGAGTAGGGATTGCCATGCAACGGATGCACTAGAGCTATAAGTGTATGAAAGCTCAAACTTAAAACTAAGTGGGTGTGCATCCAACTTGCTTGCTCATGAAGACCTCGGGCATTTGAGGAAGCCCATCATCGGAATATACAAGCCAAGTTCTTTAATGAAAATTCCCACTAGTATATGAAAGTGAAAGCATAGGAGACTCTCTCTATGAAGAACATGGTGCTACTTTGAAGCACAAGTATGGTAAAAGGATAGTAGCATTGCCCCTTCTCTCTTTTTCTCTCATTTTTTTCTCTCTTCTTTTTTCTTCCTTTTTTTAAAATTTTTTGGTGGGCTTCTTTGGCCTCTTTTTTTATTTGGGCTTCTTTGGCCTCTTTTATTTTTCATAAAGTCTGGAGTCTCATCCCGACTTGTGGGGGAATTATAGTGTCCATCATCCTTTCCTCACTGGGGCAATGCTCTAATAATGATGATCATCACACTTTTATTTACTTACAACTCAATAACTAGAACAAAGATATGACTCTATATGAATGCTTCCGGTGGTGTACCGGGCTGTGCAATGATCTAGCATAGCAATGACATCAAAAAATGTACGAGCCATGAAAACATCATGCTAGCTATCTTACGATCATGCAAAGCAATATGACAATGAATGCTCAAGTCATGTATATGATGATCATGAAAGTTGCATGGCAATATATCTCGGAATGGCTATGGAAATGCCATGATAGGTAGGTATGGTGGATGTTTTGAGGAAGATATAAGGAGGTTTATGTGTGATAGAGCGTATCGTATCACGGGGTTTGGATGCACCGGCGAAGTTTGCACCAACTCTCGAGGTGAGAAAGGGCAATGCATGGTACCGAAGAGGCTAGCAATGATGAAAAGGTAAAAGTGTGTATAATCCATGGACTCACATTAGTCATAAAGAACTCATATACTTATTGCAAAAGTTTATTAGCCCTCGAAGCAAAGTACTACTATGCATGCCCCTAGGGGGATAGATTGGTAGGAAAAGACCATCGCTCGTCCCCAACCGCCACTCATAAGGAAGACAATCAAAGAAACACCCCATGCTTCAAATTTGTCACACAACGGTTACCATACGTGCATGCTACAGGACTTGCAAACCTCAACACAAGTGTCTCTACAATCCACAACCACCCACTAGCATGACTCTAATATCACCATCTTTATATTGGAAAACTATTGCAAGGAATCAAACATATCATATTCAGCGATCTACAAGTTTACGTAGGATTTTATGACTAACCATGTGAATGACCAATTCCTGTCATCTCTCTAAATAGATATAAGTGAAGCAAGAGAGTTTAATTGTTTCTACAAAAGATATGCCCATGCTCTAACAAATATAAGTGAAGCAAAAGAGCATTCTACAAAGCCATACTCCAAAGATTTAAGTGAAGTGCAATGAGCATTCTATAAATCAACCAAGGACTATCTCATACCAGCATGGTGCATAAAATAAAAGTGAAAACTAAATGCAAAAGATGCTCCAAGACTTGCACATAATGCATGAACGAAACGAATTCGAAAACATACCGATACTTGTTGAAGAAACAGGGGATGCCTTCCGGGGCATCCCCAAGCTTACACGCTTGAGTCTCCTTGAATATTTACTTGGGGTGCCTCGGGCATCCCCAAGCTTGAGCTCTTGCCTCTCTTCCTTTTCCTCATATCGAGACGTCCTCGATTAGACACTACATCCACACAAAACTTCAACAGAAAACTCGGTAAGATCCGTTAGTATAATAAAGCAAATCACCACTCTAAGTACTGTTGAAAACCAATTCATATTTTGTTTTTGCATTGTGTCTACTGTAATATAACTTTTTCATGGCTTAATCCACTGATATAAATTGATAGATTCATCAAAACAAGCAAACTATGCATCAAAAACAGAATCTGTCAAAAACAAAACAGTCTGTAGCAATCGGAACATCCACCATACTTATGTTACCCCAAAACTTCTACCAAAATTAGGAAAAATAAAAAAGTTGTATAGCAAGACAGTGCAAAAGGAATCAGAACCATTTGATGTTCGAGCTAAAAATGTAAAATCGCGTACTACAGCCAAAGTTTCTGTCCTGCACCGTACAAACCAACAAGCATCGTAAACAATCCTAAAGGCAAACCTTGGCACATTATTTTTATAATACAATGGAATTATACAAGGGGATAATTATTTTTGTTGAAAAGTTTCTGTAATCAAGATTCATAGAGTTTCCGTGAGCATGAACAAAGTTCAAGGAGCTCTCCCACTTCAACAATGCTTGTCTCTCTCACTTTCACTTTCCTTTTTGAAAAGTTTTAGGTTCCCCTATTTATTTTTTTGTTTTTAAACTATATGAAAGCACTCAACAGAAATAAATGACTCTCTAAAACTTCCGGGTTGTCTCCCTGGCAGCGCTTTCTTTAAAGCCATTAAGCTAGGCATTTAGTGCTCAAGTAATGAATCCACCCGGATCCCAAGGTATATCAAAGCCAATTTTAATTAACAATAATTTGTAATTTAGTAGTGAGCACAAGGTAACATATATCAAACAATGATGAAGTCTAACTCTCTTCCTATGCATCGGCATGTCATAAAAGAACAATTCATGCACACATAGTAAAGGCCAATGCATAGTATAAGCAGTTTCTTGCAATTTCATAGTATGGGAAACATAGAGAGGTGGAGAAATAGTTCCTCTCTCATAATAATTGCAAGTAGGAGAAGAAAGCACATGCATATTACATTCATCAAAATTATCATGTGCAACGGTAAAAGGCAACCCATCAATGTAATCCTTAATAAGCACAAACTTCTCCGATAAAGTGTGGTAGGGAGAATTCAAAAAGATAATAGGACTATCATACGTAGGTGCAATAGCAACAATCTCATGTTTAACATAAGGAACTATAGCAAGTTCATCTCCATAAGCATAATTCATATTGGCATCTTGGCCACAAGCATAGCAAGCATCATCAAAAAGGGATATTTCAGACAAATTCAAGGGACCATAGCAATCATCATAGCAATCATCCTTCGGTAAGCATGAAGGGGAATTAAACAATGTATGAGTTGGAGGGTTACTCTCATTAGAAGGTGGGCACGGGTAGCTAATCCGCTCTTCCTCCTTTTGTTCTTCGCTCTCCTCATCATCTTTTTCATCCAATGAGCTCACAGTTTCATCAATTTCTTCTTCCATAGCTTCCTGCAAAATATTAATCTCTTCTTGGACAGCGGAGAATTTCTCAATATATGGTTTAACATAGGCATTAGAAGCATAATTATCATAACAATATTCAAGTATGGCAAAACTTTCCGATTTGTAAAGAGTAGCATCATACTTTTCAATCAAAGAAGCAATTTCAAAAGCACCCTTAAAAGCAACAAATTCTTCAATTTGTTGAACATGATAGTAATTATAAACACCCTTGGCATACGAAGATACGATTCCATTATCAATAAAGTCACATTGGTAGGGAAGGTGTTTCTTAGGGTTTTCATAACAACAAGTAACATCATAAATTTCACATAAATTTCAAGCATAGCATTGCAAACGTTGAATTTGATCCCATAATAGTTTCCCTCTTTCAGATATACGGTGTCGCACAAAACAAGCATGCTCATCTAAAGATTTTCCCTCAACTAAACTAGTGGGGGTTTCAGCACGAGCACAAAGGGATCGAAGATGATCCAAGTAAAAAAGCTTCAGGAGTGTGATAGATTTTGAGTGGTTCTTCAACCACTGGTTCAGTAGGTACAACTAATTTTTTTAGTATTTTGCATTCCTACCCATAGCTAAAGATAGAAAACAACTAAGAACAGCAAATAAAAATTACTTAGTGATAAAGCAAACAAGCACACACGAGAATATTCACCCCACGCTATGACTCCCCGGCAACGGCGATAGAAAAAGGTCTTGATAACCTGCAAGTATACGGGATAGTTGTATCCTCTTTCGATAAGTAAGAGTGTCGAACCCAACGAGGAACTAAAGGTAGAACAAATACTCTCTCAAGTCCTATCGGCCACTGATACGACTCTACGCACGCTTGACGTTGGCTTTACCTAGAACAAGTATGAAACTAGAAGTACTTTGTAGGTGTGATAGGATAGGTTTGCAAGATAATAAAGAGAACGTAAATAAAAAGTAGGGGCTGTTTAGATAAAGAAGCAATAAAGTAAATATAGCGAGTGTGGAAAAGTGGTGGTAGGAGTTGTGGAATTGCCCCTAAGAAACTGACTATGTTACTAGACCGGTAATCACTATTGCAATTCTATTTGAGGGAGAGGCATAGGCTAACATATCATCCCTTACTTGGAATTATATGCACTTATGATTGGAACTCTAGCAAGCATCCACAAATACTAAAGATTCATTAAGGTAAAACCCAACCATAGCATTAAAGCATCAAGTCCCCTTTTATCCCATAAGCAAACAACCTGCTTACTCGGGTTTGTGTTTCCGTCACTCACGCAACCCACCATAAGCAAATCATAAACATATTGCAAACCCTACAGCGGGAACCCCTCACGCTTGCGCGACACGGAGAGCACCATAGGACAGCACCAATAATAAAACATGCAACTCAAACCAATCACGATCATCAATTAACCCATAGGACAAAACGGATCTACTCAAACATCATAAGATAGCCATACACCAATGGGAAATAATATATAGCATTGAGCACCATGTTTAAGTAGAGATTATAGCGGGTAAGAGAGAGGTTACACCGCTGAATAGAGGGAGGAAGATTTGGTGATGAAGGCGGTGAAGTTGTTGGTGAAGATCGCGGTGATGATGATGGCCCCCGGCAGCGTTCCGGCGCCACCGGAAGCAAGGGGGAGAGAGCCCCCCTTCTTCTTCTTCTTCCTTGATCTCCTCCCTAGATGGGAGAAGGGTTTCCTCTCTGTTCCTTGGCTCCCATGGCTTGGGAGGGGCGAGAGCCCCTCCGAGATTGGATCTATCTTTCTGTTTCTGCGTTCTCAGATTCTACCCCTTCACCGTTTCTTAAATATCCGGAGATCCGTAACTCCGATTGGGGTGAATCTTTCGCCCAGATCTTTCCCATAAAATTAGCTTTCTTGCACCAAAAGAAGAGCGTCAACCGCATTACGGGTGGCCCACGAGAGCCTAGGGCACACCTGCCTCCCTGGGGCGCGCCCCCCTGTCTCGTGGCCACCCCGGGCACTGTTTCGCGTTGATTTTACTTCCCAAAAATCATAAATATTCCAAAAAAAAAATCTCCGTCCGTTTTTATCCCGTTTGGACTCCGTTTGATATTGGGTTTCTGCGAAACAAAAAACATGCAACAGACAGGAACTGGCACTGGGCACTGGATCAATATGTTAGTCCCAAGAAATTGTATAAAAAGTTGCCAAAAGTATATAAAAGTTGAATAATATTGGCATGGAACAATCAAAAATTATAGATACGACGGAGACGTATCACCCTCACGTAGGCGTGTGGACTGGTTCTTTAGATACTACACGAAACGTGTGACCACACCCCTTAACGCCCACACGTGTAGCCATTATCGGGACCCAAAATCTTACCTATTCAACTCCCGGTTGCATAATACTACACCGTGTTCTTTAATCAAGGAGGCAAGAATCGATCTCTAACGATACCTTCCAAAGTTAATCATGATTTAAAAAATTAGAAATTAAGAGTAGGAGTCGAAGTTAATCGGAAAGGAGCTACCTGTTTTTAAGCCGTGAAGCACCTGGAGTCGATCGCCGGTCGATCTGACGAGGCGAGGATCGACCCGATGAGGCGCCAAGTCTAGAACATGGGAGAGGAAGACAACAACTGCAGCGGCGTGAATTGCTTGCTGCTTGCCGATCGATACGATGAGGGCTGAAGGCATGAGGCAAAGTTGCGAAGGAGGGGATCCTATTTCCTGTGGCGGCGCCTATTAGGGAATGTAGCAGAAATGCAAAATTTTCTACGCATCACGAAGATCAATCTATGGAGTAATCTAGCAACGAGGGAAAGGGGAGTGCATCTACATACCCTTGTAGATCGCTAAGCGGAAGCGTTCAAGTGAACGGGGTTGATGGAGTCATACTCGTCGTGATCCAAATCACCGATGATCCTAGTGTCGAACGGACGGCACCTCCGCGTTCAACACACATGCAGCCCGGTGACGTCTCCCATGCCTTGATCCAGCAAGGAGAGAGGGAGAGGTTGGGGAAGACTCCGTCAAGCAGAAGCACGATGGTGTGGTGGTGAAGGAGGAGCGTGGCAATCCTGCAGGGCTTCGCCAAGCACCGCGGGAGAGGAGGAGGACTTGGGAGAGGGGGAGGGCTGCGCCAGAACTTGGGTGCGGCTGCCCTCTCTCTCCCTCACTATATATAAGGGTAAGGGGGGTGGAGGAGGCGCCCTAGGGTTCCCTAGGGGAGGGGCGGCGGCTATAGGGGAAACCCTAGATGGGTTTGGGCGCCCCCACCCCCTAGGAAACTTGCCCCCCAAGCCGGGAAGGGGGGCTGCCCTAGGGGAGGCGCCCCCACCTCTCCTGGTTACGTGAGAGGGGCTGGGAGGGGCGCACCACCCCTTAGTGGGCTTGTTTGCCCCTTCCCCTTTGGCCCATGAGGCCCTCCAACACTTGCCGGGGCTCCCGAAACACCTTTCGATCATGCTGGCCATAGCCTGGTAACCCCGGAACACTTCCGGACTCCAATACCCTTCATCCAATATATCGATCTTCACCGCCGGACCATTCCGAAACTCCTCGTGACGTCCGGGATCACATCCGGGACACCGAACAACCTTCAGTAACCACATACTATTTCCCATAACAACTCTAGCGTCAACTAACCTTAAGTGTGTAGACCCTACGGGTTCGGGAATCATGCAGACATGACCGAGACAACTCTCTGGCCAATAACCAATAGTGGGATCTGGATACCCATGTTGGCTCCCACATGTTCCACGATGATCTAATCGGATGAACCATGATGTCGAGGATTCAATCAATCCCGTATTCAATTCCCTTTGTCTAGTTGTATAGTACTTGCCCGAGATTCGATCGTCGGTATCCCGATACCATGTTCAATCTCGTTACTGGCAAGTCTCTTTACTCGTTTCGTAACACATCATCCCGTGATCAACCCCTTGGTCACATTGTGCACATTATGATGATGTCCTACCGAGTGGGCCCAAAGATACCTCTCCGTCACACGGAGTGACAAATCCCAGTCTCAATTCGTGCCAACCCAACAGACACTTTCAGAGATACCCGTAGTGTACCTTTATAGCCACCCAGTTACGTTGTGACGTTTGGTACACCCAAAGCATTCCTACGGCATCCGGGAGTTGCAAAATCTCATGGTCTAAGGAAATGATACTTGACATTAGAAAAGCTTTAGCATACGAACTACACGATCTTTGTGCTAGGCTTAGGATTGGGTCTTGTCCATCACATCATTCTCCGAATGATGTGATCCCGTTATCAACGACATCCAATGTCCATGGTCAGGAAACCGTAACCATCTATTGATCAACGAGCTAGTCTACTAGAGGCTTACTAGGGACATGGTGTTGTCTATGTATCCACACATGTATGGATACATAGACAACACCATGGATAATAAACTAGCTCATTTAGAGCATATTTCATGAACAATTATAGCATGGATAATAATTATAGCATGGATAATAAACGATTATCATGAACAAGGAAATATAATAATAATAACTAATTTATTATTGCCTCTAGGGCATATTTCCAACAGTCTCCCACTTGCACTAGAGTCAATAATCTAGTTCACATCGCCATGTGATTAACACTCACAGGTCACATCGCCATGTGACCAACATCCAAAGAGTTTACTAGTGTCACTAAACTAGTTCACATCATCATGTGATTAAGACTCAATGAGTTCTAGGGTTTGATCATGTTTTGCTTGTGAGAGAGGTTTTAGTCAACGGGTCTGCAACATTCAGATCTGTATGTACTTCGCAAATCTCTAGGTCATATTGTAAATGCTGCTTCCACGCTCCACTTGGAGCTATTCCGAATGGTTGCTCCACCATACGTATCCGGTTTGCTACTCAGGGTCATTCGGATAGGTGTTAAAGCTTGCATCGACGTAACCCTTTACGCCGAACTCTTTATCACCTCCATAATCGAGAAACATGTCCTTATTACTCCAAGGACAATTTTGACCGCTGTCTGGTGATCCACTCCTTATCACCTTTGTACCCTCTTGCCAGACATGTGGCAAGGCACACATCAGGTGCGGTACTTAACATAGCATACTGTGGAGCCTACGTCTAAAGCATAGGGGACGACCTTCGTCCTTTTCTCTCTCTTCTGCCGTGGTCGAGCTTTAAGTCTTAACTTCATACCTTACAACTCAGGCAAGAACTCCTTCTTTGACTGATCCATCTTGAACACCTTCAAGATCATGTCAAGGTATGTGCTCATTTAAAAGTACCATTAAGCGTTTTTGATCTATCCTCATAGATCTTGATGCTCAATGTTCAAGCAGCTTAATCCATGTTTTCTATTGAAAAACACTTTTCAAATAACCCTATATGCTTTCCAGAAACTCTACATCATTTCTGATCAACAATATGTCAACAACATATACTCATCAGAAAATCTATAGTGCTCCCACTCACTTCTTTGGAAATACAAGTTTCTCATAAACTTTGTATAAACCCAAAATCTTTGATCATCTCATCAAAGTGTATATTCTGACTCTGAGATGCTTGCTCTAGTCCAAGGAAGGATCGTTGGAGCTAGCATACCTTTTACCATCCTTAGGATCGACAAAACCTTTCTGATTGTATCACATACAACCTTTCCTTACGGAAACTGGTAAGGAAACTCGTTTTGACATCCATCTGCCAGATTTCATAAATGCAGCTAATGCTAACCTGATTCCGATGGACTTAAGCATCGCTACGGATGAGAAAATCTCATCGTAGTCAACTCCTTGAACTTGTGAAAATTCTTTGCCACAAGTCGAGCTTCATAGACGGTGATATTATCGTCCACGTCCGTCTTCTTCTTAAAGATCCATTTATCTCAATGGCTTGCCGATCATCGGGCAAGTTCACCAAAGTCTATGCTTTGTTCTGATACATGGATCCTATCTTGGATTTCATGGCTTCTAACCATTTGTCGGAATATGGGCCCACCATCGCTTCTCCATAGCTCGTAGGTTCATTGTTGTCTAGCAACATGACCTTCAAGACAGGATTACTGTACCACTCTGAAGTAGTACGCATCCTTGTCACCCTACGAGGTACGGCAGTGAATTGATCCGAAACTTCATGATCACTATCATAAGCTTCTACTTCAATTGGTGTAGACGCCACAGGAACAACTTCCCGTGCCCTGCTACACACTAGTTGAAGTGACGGTTCAATAACCTCATCAAGTCTCCACCATCCTCCCACTCAACTTTCCGAGACAAACTTTTCCTCGAGAAAGGACCCGATTCAAGAAACAATCCCTATTGCTTTCGGATCTGAATTAGGAGGTATACCCAACTGTTTTGGTGTCCTATGAAGATGAATTTTATCCGCTTTGGGTTCGAGCTTATCAACCTGAAACTTTTTCACATAAGCGTTGCAGCCCCAAACTTTTAAGAAACAACAACTTAGGTTTCTCCAAAGCATAGTTCAAATGGTGTCGTCTCAACGGAATTACGTGGTGCCCTATTAAAATGAGTGTTGTCTCTAATGCCTAACCCATGAACGATAGTGGTAATTCAATAAGAGACATCATGGTACGCACCATATCCAATAGGGTGCAACTATGATGTTCGGACGCACCATCACACTTGTGTGTTCCAGGCGGTATTAATTGCTAAACAATTTCCACAATGTCTTAATTGCGTGCCAAAGCTCGTAACTCAGATACTCATCTCTATGACCATATCATAGACATTTTATCCTCTTGTCACGATGATCTTCAACTTCACTCTGAAATTAGTTGAACCATTCAATAATTCAGACTTGCGTTTCATCAAGTAAATATACTCGGTATCTACTCAAATCATCCGTGAAGTATAATGATATCCACTGCGTGCCTCGGCACTCATTGAACTGCACACATCAAAATGCATTACTTCCAACAAGTTGCTTTCTTGTTCCATTTCACTGAAACCGAGGCTTTCAGTCATCTTGCCCATATGGTATGATTTGCATGTCTCAAGTGATTCAGAATCAAGTGAGTCCAAACTGTCCATCTGCATGGAGTTTCTTCATGCGTATATACCAATAGACATGGTTCACATGTCTCAATCTTTTTCAAAAACGAGTGAGTCCAAAGATCCATCAACATGGAGCTTCTTCATGCGTTTTATACCAATATGACTTACATGGCAGTGCCACAAGTAGGTGGTACTATCATTACTATCTTATATCTTTTGGCATGAACATGTGTATCACTACGATCGAGATTCAATAAACCATTCATTTTGGGTGCAAGACCATTGAAGGTATTATTCAAATAAACAGAGTAACCATTATTCTCCTTAAATGAATAACCGTATTGCGATGGACATAATCCAATCATGTCTATGCTCAACGCAAACATCAAATAATAATTATTTAGGTTTAACACCAATCTCGATGGTAGAGGGAGCGTGCGATGCTTGATCACATCAAGATTGGAAAACACTTCCAACACATATCGTCAGCTCACCTTTAGCTAGTCTCCTCTATTCCGTAGCCTTTTATTTCGAGTTACTAACACTTAGCAACCGAACCGGTATCTAATACCCTGGTGCTACTAGGAGTACTAGTAAAGTACACATTAACATAATGTATATCCAATATACATCTATCGACCTTGCCAGCCTTCTCATCTACCAAGTATCTAGGGTAATTCTGCTCCAGTGGCTGTTCCCCTTATTATAGAAGCACTTAGTCTCGGGTTTGGGTTCAACCTTGGGTTTCTTCACTAGATCAGCAGCTGATTTGCCGTTTCATGAAGTATCCTTTCTTGCCCTTGCCCTTCTTGAAACTAGTGGTTTCACTAACCATCAACAATTGATGCTCCTTCTTGATTTCTACTTTCGCGGTGTCAAACATCGCGAATATCTCAAGGATCATCATATCTATCCCTGATATGTTATAGTTCATCACGAAGCTCTAGCAGCTTGGTGGCAATGACTTTGGAGAAACATCACTATCTCATCTGGAAGATCAACTCCCACTCGATTCAAGTGATTGTTGTACTCAGACAATCTGAGCACAAGCTCAATGATTGAGCTTTTCTCCCTTAGTTTGCAGGCTAAGAAAATCGTCAGAGGTCTTATACCTCTTGACGTGGGCACGATCCTGAAATCCCAATTTCAGCCCTCGAAACATCTCATATGTTTCGTGACGTTTCGAAATCGTCTTTGATGCCTCAACTCTCCGTTTAACTGAACTATCACATAGTTATCAAAACGTGTATGTCAGATGTTCGCAACATCCACAGACGACGTTCGAGGTTCAGCACACTGAGCGGTGCATTAAGGACATAAGTCTTCTTCGAAGCAACGGGGACAATCCTCAGTTTACGGACCTAGTCCGCATAATTGCTACTATCAACTTTCAACTAAATTTTCTCTAGGAACATATTTAAACAGTAGAACTAAAGCGCGAGCTTACGACATAATTTGCAAAGACCTTTTGACTATGTTCAGGATAATTAAGTTCATCTTATGAACTCCCACTCAGATAGACATCCCTCTAGTCATCTAAGTGATTACATGATCCGAGTCAACTAGGCCGTGTCCGATCATCACGTGAGACGGACTAGTCAACGTCGGTGAACATCTTCATGTTGATCGTATCTTCTATACGACTCATGCTCGACCTTTCGGTCTTTCGTGTTCCGAGGCCATGTCTGTACATGCTAGGCTCGTCAAGTCAACCTAAGTGTATTGCGTGTGTAAATCTGGCTTACACCCGTAGTATTTGAACATTAGAATCTATCACACCCGATCATCACATGGTGCTTCGAAACAACGAACCTTCGCAACGGTGCACAGTTAGGGGGAACACTTTTCTTGAAATTATTGCGAGGGATCATCTTATTTAAGCTACCGTCGTTCTAAGCAAATAAGATGCATAAACATGATAAACATCACATGCAATCAATAAGTGACATGATATGGCCAATATCATTTTGCTCCTTTTGATCTCCATCTTCGGGGCTCCATGATCATCATCGTCACCGGCATGACACCATGATCTCCATCATCGTGTCTCCATGAAGTTGTCTCACCAACTATTACTTCTACTACTATGGCTAACGGTTTAGCAATAAAGTAAAGTAATTACATGGCGTTGTTCAATGACACACAGGTCATACAATAAATTAAGACAACTCCTATGGCTCCTGCCGGTTGTCATACTCATCGACATGCAAGTCGTGATTCCTATTACAAGAACATGATCAATCTCATACATCACATATCATTCATCACATTCTTTTGGCCATATCACATCACATAGCATACCCTGCAAAAACAAGTTAGACGTCCTCTAATTGTTGTTTGCATGTTTTACGTGGCTGCTATGGGTTTCTAGCAAGAACGTTTCTTACCTACGCAAAAACCACAACGTGATATGTCAATTCCTATTTACCCTTCATAAGGACCCTTTTCATCGAATCCGATCCGACTAAAGTGGGAGAGACTGGCACCCGCTAGCCACCTTATGCAACAAGTGCATGTCAGTCGGTGGAACTTGTCTCACGTAAGCGTACCTGTAAGGTCAGTCCGGGCCGCTTCATCCCACGATGCCGTCGAATCAAGATAAGACTATTAACGACAAGTAAATTGACAATATCGACGCCCACAACTGCTTTGTGTTCTACTCGTGCATAGAAACTACACATAGACCTACCTCATGATGCCACTGTTGGGGAACGTAGCAGAAATTCAAAATTTTCTACGCGTCACCAAGATCAATCTATGGAGTAATCTAGCAACGAGGGAAAGGGGAGTGCATCTACATACCCTTATAGATCGCTAAGAGGAAGTGTTCAAGTGAACGGGGTTGATGGAGTCGTACTCGTCGTGATCCAAATCACCGATGATCCTAGTGCCGAACGGACGGCACCTCCGCGTTCAACACACATGCAGCCCGGTGACGTCTCCCATGCCTTGATCCAGCAAGGAGAGAGGGAGAGGTTGGGGAAGACTCTGTCGAGCAGCAGCACGACGGCGTGGTGGTGAAGGAGGAGCGTGGCAATCCTGCAGGGCTTCGCCAAGCACCGCGGGAGAGGAGGAGGACTTGGGAGAGGGGGAGGGATGCGCCAGAACTTGGGTGCGGCTGTCCTCTCTCTCCCTCACTATAGTTCAAAAGGAATAGGACTATCATACGTAGGTGCAAGTAGGAGAAGAAAGCACATGCATATTACATTCATCAAAATTATCATGTGCAACGGTAAAAGGCAACCCATCAATGTAATCCTTAATAAGCACAAACTTCTCCGATAAAGTGTGGTAGGGAGAATTCAAAAAGATAATAGGACTATCATACGTAGGTGCAATAGCAACAATCTCATGTTTAACATAAGGAACTATAGCAAGTTCATCTCCATAAGCATAATTCATATTGGCATCTTGGCCACAAGCATAGCAAGCATCATCAAAAAGGGATATTTCAAACAAATTCAAAGGATCATAGCAATCATCCTTCGGTAAGCATGAAGGGGAATTAAATAATGTATGAGTTGGAGGGTTACTCTCATTAGAAGGTGGGCACAGGTAGCTAATCCGCTCTTCCTCCTTTTGTTCTTCGCTCTCCTCATCATCTTTTTCATCCAATGAGCTCACTGTTTCATCAATTTCTTCTTCCATAGCTTCCTGCAATATATTAATCTCTTCTTGGACAGCGGAGACTTTCTCAATAAATTCATTAATATAGTAATTGTATTCATAATTTTCATAGCAAAATCTAAGTAGAGCAAGATTTCCAGGCCTATAAACACCATCATTATCAAAAGCTTCATACTTTTCAAACAAAGATTCAATTTCATAAGCAGCCTTAAAAGCAACAAATTCTTCTATTTGTTCAACATCATAGTAATCATATATACCATTAGCATAAGAGGCTAAGGTTTCATTATAATTAAATTGCATGAAAAGGGAAGGTGTGGAGCCTTCATCCTAGAGCAACAAGTAATATCATATCTCAAGCATAGATCCCGGGCATACCAACGCAACATAATAAATTGATCCCAGAATAGTTTTCCTTTTTGTGTCGAGCGATAATCCCTAAAGTATTCACGTTGATCCAACGTGTCTCCCATTATAAAGTTGAATGGGGTTTTCTCAGGATTATCAAAGTAGTATATAATATCTCTCACATAATGAGAATCGAGGGTTTTAGGAGTTACCCCATCTCCATGAGTAGCAAGTACACCTAATTTTTTTGGTATTTCGTGTTCCATATCCATAACTAGAGATAGAGAACAACTTAGAACAGCAAATAAAAATTACTTAGTGATAAAGCAAACAAGCACACACGAGAATATTCACCCCACACTATGACTCCCCGGCAATGGTGCCAGAAAAAGGTCTTGATAACCCGCAAGTATACGGGATAGTTGTAGCCTCTTTCAATAAGTAAGAGTGTCGAACTCAACGAGGAGCTAAAGGTAGAACAAATACTCTCTCAAGTCCTATCGGCCACAGATACGACTCTACGCACGCTTGATGTTCGCTTTACCTAGAACAAGTATGAAACTAGAAGTACTTTGTAGGTGTTGTTGGATAGGTTTGCAAGATAATAGAGAACGCGTAAATAAAAACTAGGGGCTGTTTAGATAAAGATGCAATAAAGTAAATAAAGCGAGTGTGGAAAAGTGGTGGTAGGAGTTGTGGAATTGTCCCTAAGCAATTGAATATGTTACTAGACCGGTGATCACTATTACAATTCTTTGAGGGAGAGGCATAAGCTAACATACTTTCTCTACTTGGATCATATGCACTTATGATTGGAACTCTAGCAAGCATCCGCAACTACTAAAGATTCATTAACGTAAAACCCAACCATAGCATCAAAGTATCAAGTCCCCTTTATCCCATACGCAACAATCCCCTTACTCGGGTTTGTGTTTCAGTCACTCATGCAACCCACTATAAGCGAATCATGAACGCATTGCAACACCCTACAGTGGGAATCCCTCACGCTTGCGTGACACGAAGGGTGCCATAGGACAGCACCAAAAATAAAACATGCAACTCAAACCAATCATAGCAATTCATCAATCACCGATTGGACAATGGAAATCTACTCAGACATCATAGGATGGCAACACATCATTGGAAAATAATATGAAGCATAAAGCACCATGTTCAAGTAGAGGGTACAGCGGGTTGCGGCAGAGTGGACCGCTGAATATAGATGGGGGAAGGTGATGGAGATGTTGGTGAAGATGATGGAGGTGTTGGTGAAGATCGCGGTGATGATGATGGCCCCCGGCAGCGCTCCGGCGCCACCGGAAGCAAGGGGGAGAGAGGCCCCCTTCTTCTTCTTCTTCCTTGACCTCCTCCCTAGATGGGAGAAGGGTTTCCCCTCTGGTCCTTGGCTCCCATGGCGTGGGAGGGGCAAGAGCCCCTCCGAGATTGGATCTATCTCTCTGTTTCTGCGTTCTGGGATTCTTCCCCTTCACCGTTTCTTTTATATCTGGAGATCCGTAACTCTGATTGGGGTGAATCTTTCGCCCAGATTTTTCTCGTGAAATTAGCTTTCTTGCGGCAAAAGAAGAGCGTCAACCGCCTTACGGGGGGCCCACGAGAGTCTAGGGTGCGCCCAGGGGGAGGGCGCGCCCCCCTGTCTCGTGGCCACCCCGGACACCGTTTCGCGTTAATTTTACTTCCCAAAAATCACAAATATTCCAAAATAATTCTCCGTCCGTTTTTATCCCGTTTGGACTCAGTTTGATATTAGGTTTCTGCGAAACAAAAAACATGCAACAGACAAGAACTGGCACTGGGCACTGGATCAATATGTTAGTCCCAAAAATAGTATAAAAAGTTGCCAAAAGTATATAAAAGTTGAATAATATTGGCATGGAACAATCAAAAATTATAGATACGACGGAGACGTATCATGGGCCCCCTGGTCTTGATTCTTTCGCCAATATTTTTTATATTTTCCAAAAAGTCCCTCCGTGGATTTTCAGGACATTCCGAGAACTTTTCTTTTCTACACACAAAACAACATCATGGCAGTTCTGCTGAAAACAGCGTCAGTCCGGGTTAGTTTCATTCAAATCATGCAAGTTAGAGTCCAAAACAAGGGCAAAAGTGTTTGAAAAAGTAGATACGACAGAGACGTATCAACTCCCCCATGCTTAAACCTTTGCTTGTCCTCAAGCAATTCAGTTGATAAACTGAAAGTGATAAAAAAAAACTTTTACAAACTCTGTTTGCTCTTATTGTTGTAAACATGAAAAGCCAACATTCAAGTTTCAGCAAATATTATGAACTAACCATACTCACAATAATGCTTAGGTCTCACAAATACTCATATCAATAGAATAATCAGCTAGCGAGCCATAATACTAAAACACGGATGACAACACTTTCTCAAAATAATCATAACATTTTATAACAAAATGGTATCTCGCTAGCCCTTTCTGAGACTGCAAAACATAAATGCAGAGCACCTTTAAAGATCAAGGACTGACTAAACATTGTAATTCATGGTAAAAGAGATCCAGTCAAGTCATACCCAATATAAACCAATAGTAATGAATGCAAATGACAGTGTGCTCTCCAGCGGGTGCTTTTTAATAAGAAGGGTGATGACTCAACATAAAAGTAAATAGATAGGCCCTTTGCATAGGGAAGCAGGGATTTGTAGAGGTGCCAGAGCTCGATTTTAAAATAGAGATTGAATAACATTTTGAGCGGCATACTTTCATTGTCAATGCAACAACTATGAGATGGATGTATCTTCCATACTACATGCATTATAGGTAGTTCCCAAACAGAATGGTAAAGGTTTATGCTCCCCCAACCACCAATAAGCATCAATCCATGGCTTGCTCGAAACAACGAGTGCCTCCAACTAACAACAGTCCTAGGGGAGTTTTGTTTAATTATTTTGATTTGCTTTGATCTTTTTGGACCATGGGACTGGGCATCCCGGTTACCGGCCCTTTCTCGTGAATGAGGAGCGGAGTCCACTCCTCTTGAGAATAACCCACCTAGCATGGAAGATATAGGCAGCCCTAATTGAAACATGAGCTACGTGAGCATACAAAATAGAATTTCATTTGAAGGTTTGGAGTTTGGCACATAAAAATTTACTTGGAACGGCAGGTAAATACCGCATATAGGAAGGTATAGTGGACTCATATGGAACAACTTTGGGGTTTAAGGAGTTTGGATGCACAAGCAGTATTCCCGCTTAGTACAGGTGAAGGCTAGCAAAAGACTGGGAAGCCACCAACTGAGAGAGTTGCAACAGTCATAAACATGCATTAAAATTAATTCACACCGAATACAAGCATGAGTAGGATATAATCCACCATGAACATAAATATCATAAAGGCTATGTTGATTTGATTCAACTACATGCGTGAACATGTGCCAAGTCGAGTCACTCAATTCATTCAAAGGAGGATACCATCCCATCATACCGCATCATAATCATTCTAATAGCATGTTGGCACGCAAGGTAAACCATTATAACTCATAGCTAATCAAGCATGGCACAAGCAACTATAATATCTAAATGTCATTGCAAATATGTTTACTTCATAATAAGCTGACTCAGAAACGATGAACTCATCATATTTACAAAAACAAGAGAGGTCGAGTTCATACTAGCTTTGCTCATCCCAATAAGTCCATCATATATCGTCATTATTGCCTTTCACTTGCACGACCGAACAATGTGTATAATAATAATAGTGCACGTGCAAGCATTCAAATCAAAAGAGAAGACATGATAATATGGGCTCTGAATTAAATAAACAATCATGCATATGAGAGCCACTAAACATTTTCAATATGGTCTTCTCGACCCACAAAGGAAAGAAAAGAAAATAAAATTATTTACATGGGAAAGCTCCCAACAAGTAAGAAGAAGAACTAGAAATCTTTTTGGGTTTTCATTTTAATTTCTACTACAAGCATGGAAATTAAACCAACTAATTTTTTTGGTTTTTCTTAAGGTTTATCAAACACACAAGAAGAAAACTAGAAAAAGAGTTTTAAACTAGCATGGATAATACAATGAAAGAGTATGAGCACCGACGACTAGTGTGTGAACATGAATGTAAAGTCAGTGAGAAATACGTACTCCCCCAAGCTTAGGCTTTTGGCCTAAGTTGGTCTAGTACCAAGGACCGCCGCTACTCTCCTCGGGGTACTGGGAGGTGTAATCAGGATACCACTGGCTGGTCATCTCCGGATCCCATTGGACAGATGATGCACGATAAGGGTCCAGTTCAGGTTCCGGCTCAGGCTCAGGTTCTGGAGTAAAAGCTTAGGCTCGATGATTGTTCACCGCTTCCAGTGTGACAAGAAAATTTTCTGCAAGCAAATCAAACAACAGAGGCGCAGGCAAAATAATAATCTCAATGTGTTTCTTATTAAATCTAAGTTTATACAAGAGCATCCTTTCTTCGTTGTCAACGATAAACTTATGGGCTACCATGCTCCTGCAATCTAAAATGTGAGGAGGCAATTTTGTCTCCTCTTTCTCATGGTGCCTAATGGGTATCTGAAAATGTCTAGCAAGACGTGCAGCATAAATACCTCCAAATATGGGGCCTTTTGTACGATTCAGGGCTAGCTGTTTAGCAACAATGGCACCCATACTAAAAGTATTGTCTCCAAGCAAGGCATGTTGAAGAATGATAATATCAGGAACACTAAAGCTTCCACTATTTCCACGACCAATCAAGCATCTACTAGCAAATATGGCAAAGTATCGTAAAACAGGAAAGTGTATGCTAGAGATTTTTGCCTCGGAACACTTCTTTGGCTCCTCTACATCGATAGTATTAACAAAGCCATCCACATCTTTACGATGGGGTTCCTCTAATTCTCCCTCATAAGGTATCCTACACACGGCGCAAAAATTACGTAAAGACATTTCTCTGAATTCATCATACAAATGAAATGATACTGCAAGCGGTGACTTCTTAGGATAATAATAAAAGTTTTGCACGAAAGTATTAGTGAGTAAGAGATACTGATCGATCCGGTTGTTGATGAGACCAGTGAGGCCTGCGGTCTCGATTAAAGAATAAAAATCTTCATGAATTCCAGCTTCTTTCAAGAAATCATTGCACGGCCATTCACACGACCGCACTTCCACTAAGCGAGGAAGATTATACTTGGCTTTTTCCTTCTCTTTGGCTTGTTTTTCCTGAGAGCCTTGGCTAGAAGAGCCCCTCAAAAGTTTCCTTAACATTTTCTGAAAATTTCTGAAATTTTAGTAACTTCAAAATGAAAGTGAATAAAACTAAGCAAGATTGGTAGCAACTACTCCTACAAGTGCCTAGAGCCTATATCATGCATTAGAATTGCTTGGGACCTCATAAATTTAACATGCAAGCTCAAGAACATGGTCACCTATGCAGCAAAAATTTGCAATGAATAAAGCACTAGAACAAAAACTAATTGGACCAATGGAGGAGTCACATACCAAGCAACAATCTCCCAAAGCAGTTTTGTGAATGGAGCTTTGAGCAAGGAGATCGAAAATCGCAGCAAAATGAGCTAGAACTCGTGCTTGAGCTGGATGGGGATTTTTTTTGGTAGAAGATGAAGTGTGTGGGTGCTAGCATAAGTGGAGGGGGCCACCAGGGGCCCACGAGACAGGGGGGCGCGCCCAGGTGGGGTGGGCGCGCCCTCCACTCTCGTGGCCTGGTGCTTGCCCCTCCTGCAGTGCTTTTAGTGCCTAAAATCCTCAAATATTCCATAAAAAATCATACTAAATTTACAGGGCATTTGGAGCACTTTTATTTTAGGGATATTTTTTAATGCACGGATAATTCAGAAAACAGACAGATAATACTATTTTTGCTTTATTTATTCTAAATAACAGAAAGTAAAAAGTGGGTACAAAAGGTTGTGCCTTCTAGTTTCATCCATCTCATGATCATCAAAATGAATCCACTAACAAGGTTGATCAAGTCTTGTTAACAAACTCATTCTGAATAACACGGAACCGGAGAAATTTCAAATAACACTAAGTTACCTTAACGAGGATATGAAAATCCCCAACAATAAGAATATCATACTTTTTCTTGACAGTAGGGAGAGGAAATTCAAAACCTCCAATAATGATAGTTGGAACTTTTCCAATAGAATTGATGCTATGAACTTGAGATTGTTTCCTCGGAAAGTGTACCGTATGCTCATTACCATTAACATGAAAAGTGACATTGCCTTTGTTGCAATCAATAACGGCCCCTGCAGTATTAAGAAAACGTCTACCAAGGATAATAGACATACTATCGTCCTCGGGAATATCAAGAATGACAAAGTCCGTTAAGATAGTGACATTTGCAACCACAACAGGCACATCCTCGCAAATACTGGCAGGTATAGCAGTTGATTTATCAGCCATTTGCAAAGATATTTCAGTAGGTGTCAACTTATTCAATTCAAGTCTACGATATAAAGAGAGAGGCATAACACTAACACCAACTCCAAGATCACATAAAGCAGTTTTAATATAATTTCTTTTAATGGAGCATGGTATAGTTGGTACCCCGGGATATCCAAGTTTCTTTGGTATTCCACCCTTAAGAGTGTAATTAGCAAGCATGGTGGAAATTTCAGCTTCCCGTATCTTTCTTTTGTTTGTAATGATATCCTTCATATACTTAGCATAAGGATTTACTTTCAGCATATCAGTTAAGCGCAAACGTAAGAAAATAGGTCTCATCATTTTAGCAAAGCCCTCGAAATCCTCATCATCCTTTGTCTTGGATGGTTTAGGAGGAAAGGGCATGGGTTTCTGAACCCATGGTTCTCTTTCTCTACCGTGCTTCCTAGCAACAAAATCTCTCTTGTCATAACGTTGATTCTTTGATTGTGGGTTGTCAAGATCAACAGCAAGTTCAATCTCTACTTCATTGTTTTTGCTAGGTTGAGCATCAACATGAACATTATCATTAACATTATCACTAGGTTCATGTTCATCACCTGATTGTGTTTCAGCATCAGAAATAGAAATATTTTTGGGATTCTCAGGTGTGTCTACAGTAGGTCTACTAGAAGCATGCAAAGTTCTATCGTTTTTCTTTTTCTTCTTTTTAGAAGAACTAGGTGCCTCTAAATTGTTTCTCTGAGAATCTTGCTCGATTCTCTTAGGGTGGCCTTCAGGATACAAAGGTTCCTGGGTCATTCTACAAGTTCTAGTAGCCACTCTAACAACAAAGTCATTTTTATTATTTAATTCATCAAGCAAATCATTTTGAGCTTTAAGTACTTGCTCAGCTTGAGTAGCAACCATAGAAGTATATTTGCTAATGAGTTTAAGTTCACCTTTAACTCTAGCCATATTATCGCTCACACGTCCTGTCTTGAAAGCATTATTCTTTAACTCTCTACCAACATAAGCATTAAAACTTTCTTGTCTAGCCATAAAGTAATCAAATTCATCTAAGCACGGGCTATGAAATTTAGTAGAGGGGATTTCAACTTTATCATATCTATAGAGAGAATTTACCTTTACTACCTGTGTCGGGTTATCAAGACAATGTGGTTCTTCAACAGGCGATATATTAAGACCATGTATTTCTTCAATAGGTGGTAAATTCTTAACATCTTCAGCTTTAATACCTTTTTCTTTCATTGATTTCTCTGCCTCTTGCATATCTTCAGGACTGAGAAATAAAACACCTCTCTTCTTTGGAGTGGGTTTAGGAATAGGCTCAGGAGTTGGCTCAATTGGTTCAGGAATTGCCTCAGGAATTGGCTCAGGAAGAGTCCAATTATTTTCATTTGTCAACATATTATTCAATAGTAATTCAGCTTCGTCGACTGTTCTTTCCCTGAAAACACAACCAGCACAACTATCCAAGTAGTCCTTGGAAGCATCGATTAGTCCATTATAAAAGATATCAAGTATTTCATTTTTCTTGAGAGGATGATTAGGCAAAGCATTAAGTAACCGGAGAAGCCTCCCCCAAGCTTGTGGGAGACTCTCTTCTTTGATTTGCACAAAATTATATATTTCCCGCAAGGCAGCTTGTTTCTTATGAGCAGGGAAATATTTAGCAGAGAAGTAATAAATCATATCCTGGGGACTACGCACACAACTAGGAGCAAGAGAATTATACCAAGTCTTAGCATCACCCTTTAATGAGAACGGAAATATCTTAAAGATATAAAAATAGCGAGACTTCTCATCATTAGTAAACAGGGTGGCTATATCATTTACTTGGTAAGATGTGCCACAACAGTTTCAGATTCAAGGCCATAAAAAGGATCAGATTCAACTAAAGTAATAATCTCAGGATCAACAGAGAATTCATAATCCTTATCAGTAACACAAATAGGTGAAGTAGAAAAAGCAGGGTCATGTTTCATTCTAGCATTAAAAGGCTGCTGCTTCCATTTAGCTAATAATTTCTTAAGATCATAACTATCATTGCAAGCAAAGATAGCTCTAACAGCCTCTTCATTCATAACATAACCCTCAGGAACAACAGGCAATTCATAATCATTGGGAGAATTTTCATCATCACTATCATCAATAATAGCATCTTCAATAATTTCATTCCTCCTAACTCTAGCAAGTTGTTCATCAAGAAATTCACCTAATGGGAAAGTAGTATCACGCACAGAAGTAGTTTCATCATGCATAGTAGAAGTAGCATCATCAATAACATGCGACATATCAGAATTCATAGTAGTAGCAGGTTTAGGTGTCGCAAGCCTACTAATTAATAACGGAAGGACAATCTAGTGCAGAGCTAGATGGCAGTTCCTTACCTCCCCTCGTAGTTGAGGGCAAAATCGTGGTTCTATCGTCTTTCAAGTTCTTCATAGTGATCAACAGATATAAATCCCAAGTGACTCAGAGAATAGAGCTATGCTCCCCGGCAACGGCGCCAGAAATTAGTCTTGATAACCCACAAGTGTAGGGGATCGCAACAGCTTTCGAGGGTAAAGTATTCAAGCCAAATTTATTGATTCGACACAAGGGGAGCCAAAGAATATTCTTGAGTATTAGCAGCTGACTTGTCAATTCAACCACACCTAGATAACTTAGTATCTGCAGCAAAGTATTTAGTAACAAAGTAATATGATAATAAAGGTAACGGTGGCAAAAGTAAAGATAATAGTTTTTTGGGTTTTTGTAGTAGTTGTAACAGTAGCAACAGAAAAGTAAATAAGCGAAGAACAATATGTGAAAAGCTCGTAGGCAATGGATCAGTGATGGATAATTATGCCGGATGCGATTCCTCATGTAATAGCTATAACATAGGGTGACACAGAACTAGCTCCATTTCATCAATGTAATGTAGGCATGTATTCCGTAAATATTCATACGTGCTTATGGAAAAGAACTTGCATGACATCTTTTGTCCTACCCTCCTGTGGCAGCGGGGTCCTAGTGGAAACTAAGGGATATTAAAGCCTCCTTTTAATAGAGAACCGGAACAAAGCATTAGCACATAGTGAATACATGAACTCCTCAAACTACGGTCATCACCAAGAAGTATCCGATTATTGTCACTTCGGGGTTGTCGGATCATAACACATAATAGGTGACTATAGACTTGCAAGATAGGATCAAGAACACACATATATTCATGAAAACATAATGTGACACTCCAAAAAAAATATTTGGTTTTCAGCAAAAACTTTGTTGGGTTTGAAGAAGGTCATTTAAATCCTTCCAAAAACCTCTCTCTCAAAACTTTTTCCCCTTGGCAAGGATTTTATTTTGGTATCTTATTCAACCCTGGTGTTTGGTTATTAAAAATCTTTCTTCTGTTTGACCCCTTCTCAAATTTATTTTTGGGATTTATTTTCTTTTAAGAGAAACCCTAGGAGTTTTGGGACTGCTCTTATATTGAAACCATCCATGGTTTTACCATGCCTCATGTGGTAAACCCTCCCAAAACCCCTCTTTCCACTTTGGGGCAATCCAAACATTCTGTTCCAACAAGTCCAATCCATTTTTGGATTTTATTCCATTTATTTTATTCCCAAAACATTTTTGTCAATTTTATTCCCAAAACATTTTTGTCAATTATATTAAGCCTAGATGATTTACAAAGCAAGTGCCTAATTCCCTTTGAGTTTTGATCTCAAACAAACTCCTCTGGATAGTCCTTAGCACCCACAACCTAGCTCCATCAAGATCCACTCCTCCTCTTTTCAAAATTTTCAAGTTTCAGCCTCTGCAAGTTTGGACCAGATTTGCCAAATTTGGTGAAATTCATATCTTATATTCTCCAAAAATTCTACCAAAATTCAGGCAGCACCCAGATGCAATGAGAGGCCACCCCACCAAAAATCAGCTCAAGGAGAATTCTCCTCATGCCAAAATCATTTCGTCGAACACTTGGCCGACACTGTTACTGTGCACATTCAGAGATTCAGAGAAGTTCAGTGTCGTTTTTGTCAGAGAGTTGTCACCAATCCACAGTGCGCCCTGGCGTGTTGCGCACGGCCTCTCCCCCCTGGCCAAAGCACCGCACGCCCCCTTGGATGGGTGCAGGCGTCGGCGGCGAGCATCGCCGGCGTTGGCAGTTCTGCGGTGGCCGAGCCACCCGTGGCGGCCAGCGAGTGCCTGAGCCAGCTCGCTACGCCATCCAGCGCCGCCCAATACTCCCTAGCTCTCCGCGTGGCTCATGCATGCCAGCGCACTCCCGCAGCACCGTCGCCGTGGCCCGGCAAGCACAGGGCACGCCCTCTGCTGCCGACGGGCCCGCGCCGCCCCGTTCCATCGAAACCCACCCAAAGCATCTAATCCAAGCTCGTTTAGCGTCTAAACGGAACCAGTGGAACTCCACATTGACACCCAACTCCCTAAACCTCCCCGACCAAGCTCTACGACGCCGTAACCATCACCGGAGAACTCCGCCCACGGCCACCGCCCCAGATCGCCTATAAAAAGGGACCCTGAGCTCGTCCTCGAGCACGCACCACCTCTGCACCTCACCAACACCCCGCCAGGCCACTGGGAGGACCTCGAGGAGGTCTCCTCCCCCAACTCTGGCCGCCCCATTCCGCCTCGGCCACCATCTCGATTCACTCCGGTGAGGCCCTCCCCGACGCCCAAACCTCGTCAGCGATCTCCTCGAGCACCCAGAAGTCTAACCCCCACTTCAATTTGGTCTCCGCAGCAGTCCCCGGCGAGATCCATCTCCACCCGAGCCGTCGTCCGCCAGAGCAAGGGCCGCCGTCGACGTAGTGCTCGCCGGCGACCACCACCACCACCCACCGACGCGGAAGGACGCACTGAGCACGGAGGTACCATCCAATCCCCCAACCTCGCTGTGGATCACCGCCGGCGACCACCGCAGCTCTCGGGCGCCGACGAGCTCTACCTCCTCGTTTGAAATTTTCAAACCTGACAGGTGGGACCCGCCTGTCAGCCTCACTTTTCTTTTTGAACGAACCGTTTTCTGAAAACGTATTCGGGCAAATACGCTTTCAGTCTGAAACGTTTTTCTGGTCTTTTCTGTTCAGCCCCCTGGGAAGTTTCTTTTTCATTATAGAAAGGTCCCTGGATTAAAACCCTTATAACTTTTAAACAGAGAAGGAATTTTGATTGATTCTTTTTCTGTCCTCTTTAAAATTTTGTCTAGTTTTTTTATCAGATTTATTTGAAAAATATTTGGAATACTTTTGTGCACCTCATGGTATTTACGATAGTGCGTATATTTTTGTATACCGTAGATACCGAAGGAGGTGACGGAACCACGAACTTCACCGAGCTAGGCTCTGACTACTCCGAACCAGGCAAGCATGTTTGAACTTTTGATATGATGAGTGTCTTTGGCATGTTTGCATTAAGTAGTTCATGGCATGTTTATGAGCATCTCGATGAATGACATATTACATGCAAAGTTGTGGCAAGTAAGTTTCGGAAATCCATAAGTTGTTGGATATGAGTTTGCATGGCCATGTGATGGCATGAGAATGGGTAAGATGGCAGTGTTGTAGCATGCCAATCTTATGCCAGACTATTTGACTTCAGTGTCAACATGAATCAGTCCAGTTAACGTCCATTTTCCCTTCCCGTACTACCACATGTTTTCCGCAAGGGATATGGCTTAGTAAGTTGCAAACCGCTTTCCTAGTACACACCAAATCGAGAGGCCGGGATGAGGGTTCCATGGCCCTGGATTAAAGCCTATCATCCGGTCAGGGGGCATGGGTGTTTCCGGTTGGGACCGAGAGGGGGGCACCCCTTAGAGCGCGCGTATATAAATTTGATCCCGTGCTATTCGAGATTGTGATCTCCCCATCTCAAAGTTTTTCTTGCACGCTGTCTAGGGTGATTCCAAGCATCGTAAGGTGGAATGGGTGTGTACTGGTTAGATGTGTTTCTTCCGAAATACCGTAAACGGAACTAGTCCTCATGACTACGGGAATCCGTTGGCTGTGGGAAATTTAGTACAAACTCTGCAGAGTCAAAAATCCTTGAATTATCTTATCCATATCCGAGTATTGTGTTCAACTTATCTTGTCAAGTGTCAGTCTCGGTGACAAAAACTCCGGTGTACCACATGAGTGTTAAGTCCGGTTAAATGTTTATTCCTGTGGATGGACTAACCCGTTTATTACTATGTGTTGAATATTTTCTCACGAGTATTATATTTTGTGAGTTTAATAATGAATTCAAGCCCTTTCTGCGATGTCGCCCAGACGTCCGACTGTGGCATATTTGTTATTTACTTTTGATATAAGCCCTTTCTGCGATGTCGCTCAGACGTCCGACTGTGGCACGCTTGTTATTTATTTTTGATATAAGCCCTTTCTATGATGTCGCTCAGACGTCCGACTGTGGCATGCATGTCCTTTACTTTTCAATATAAGCCCTTTATGTGGTGTCACTTAGACGCCCGACTACGGCATGATTATTTATTTGTTCACCCTTCGAGGCGTCGCTTCAGACACCCGATCGGTTTTCAGTTATTTTGTGGATTTCGGGAGGACTACCGCCTGACTTCCTTATTGTTTAAATTTGTCGTGCAAATTAATCATTTGAATGTGCATTACTAATTGCTCATGACGCATTCATGCATGCATTTGTTATATCTTACGTCTGAACTGTCTTGCGAGTACTTTCAAAGTACTCACCTGGCTTGTTGATTTGGCCAGATGCTGACGAAGGCGATCTCATGGATGAAGAGTTCGATAGCGAGTCCGACGCCTAGAGGAGTCCCAGTCAGTCTCGTGCGACCCTGGATTTGGTCACTGTGTTATATCCGCTTCCGCTACCCTAATAAATTCATCGAGCCTCACCTCGACACTCGATGAGCTGCCAGTTTAGGTGTCATGTTATCCACTCCATTGTGATATTCCACCACCACTTTTATCTCGAGTCAGTAGTAAGCCACCCCACACCATTGTGTCATATCCGCCATTATGTATAATTATTGGCGTGCTTATAATAAATTGTTGAGCATCCCAGCTCGACCATGTAATATATTTAATGCTACTGGCTTATTGTATCAAGATTTTGTCCACCAGTCAGGAGAATTTCCTCATACTGGACTAAAAAGATCGGTTTCTCAATAAGTATTTTATTGGAAAACCGGTCGTGACAAGCTTGGTACCAGAGCCAGGCTGACTGTAGGAAGCCAGTAGGTGCGATCGCTAATCAGTTATTAGCATAATAGAGCTAATTCATATTTTTCAAATGTAGTCATTTTCTCACAGTCAGCATAAATTTATGACCTGACCACTCAGAATTTCTGCCTACTTTTGTAGATGGCTGACAACAACTGCGAGTCACAGATGTTCGCCAACGTGCCTGATGGGTTCGTCAAGCTCCTCACCTTCATCGTCCAAGTCGCGATGGGGCCATCTATGCGCCCAGTCTTCACGCTCTATCAGCACAAGGTCAACGACAGTCTGACCATGCACCAGGCCGCGGTGCAATTCAAGGGAGGGCGTGTTGAGTTATGCCGCTTCCGGTACTTGGGAAGAGCCATGCCTACGGGAAGCATGCTATGCAGATGGCAGCCCGTGAGGCGATAGCTCGTCTCAGGGATGTCCTTCCTGCGATGAAGACTCGTCGTTACCGCTACCTTCCATGCCACGTGCCATACACCTGTCACTACATGTTCTCTTGCCCCAGAGGAGAACGAGACGAGGCATTTGAAATGCTTATCGAGTACCTCCGGGCTTTGGAAGAAGCCTTCGACAACCTGGTGGACGACTTCGTGGCTGCCCGCATGAACTCAGTCCATGGCTGCGCCGCCAACAGGAGGGAGCTCCTGCACACCGCTCCGCCACTGACTTTTGTCTCGTCCTCAGCATCTTATGCACCTACCACTCCCACCACTGCTCGTCGCCTGCCTACCACCGAGGAATTCAACCAAGTCATTGCGCCCACTCCAGTCCGCTCTGCACCACCCATTGCGCCCACTCCTGTTCGTGTTACTCCGCCTATGGCGCCCGCTCCATCTACTCAGCGCAACGCTTCACGTCTGGAGCCTATTAGCGAGGAGGAGGTTGAGTCCCCAGCCTCACTGCGCCTTACCCTCGGCAGGGCAAAGGAGATCCTCACCATCTCTGACTGAGTACGCTTAGCCGCCATGCGATGTACCGTCTTGTACGATATGTTTATATGTACATAGGTTGTGAGAAGTAGCTTGCTTGCGCATCATGTAGGAACTGAGAGAAGTGCACTAGCCTAAATAACATGTCAGGATATTGTACGCATATCCTGAGTGATGTATTGTATAATTACTGCTTGCGTGTAAGATATGTAATGAGCAGTCCTTCTCCGTGCGCAATCGAGTTATATCTTAAAAAAAATCCTGGAGTTTTTAAAATTTTCCCGTCTTTGTGCATTTATTGATTTTGTGACTCATTTCCCTTTCTTATGAGTTTCACAAAATTTATCACCAGAGTGAAAAATGTCTCGTCCTTGGACGCGCTCCATGCCAACTCCGCCAGAGGAAAATTATGGCACACAACCAAGCAACAATTTCACACAGGGGCAGTCAAGTAAACAGGACAGTGAAACAACACTTTCCCAAATGTGTCACCTTTATGAGCAAACTCAGCAACAACATCAGGAAATGATGAACCAAGTCATCAATATGGGAAATCACCGTGGACAGTATCAGCAGCAATCCAAGTTGTCTGAGCTACAGAAGACGCATCCCCAAACATTTTCTCATACTGACAAACCTCTTGAGGCCGAGGACTAGCTTCGAGACATGGAAAGAAAATTAATTATTGCATAGTGTTCAGATCTGGAGAAAGTGTTATATGCACCGCACTATCTCACTGGAGCAGCTGCATCATGGTGGGAAAATTTCCTACACATGCACCCAACGAAAATAATATAACCTGGGAGGATTTCAAAGAAGGTTTTCGTGGGGCGCATATTCCTAAAAGTCTTATGAAGATCAAGAAGAGAGAATTTGATGACCTCAAACAAAGGACCATGACGGTGTCAGAATACAACAGTCAGTTTACTCTGTTGTCTCGCTACGCCAATGAGGAGCGTATGACTGAAAGCAAGAAGATGGAAAAATTCCTAGACGGTCTGGCGCCCGCGCTTAAGTGCCAGCTGGTTGTGCACACCTTCCCAGATTTTAAAACGCTGGTGGATAAGGTCATTACCTTGGAAAATGAGAGACGCAGCTTGGAGGATTTCCACAAGCGAAAAAGGGACCAGACTAATCTTGCTCGCAACCACCGAAGCAAGACAGATTTTCAGAAAGGTGGGACACACAAACCCACGACCAACGTCTCACGCCCAGTCAAGAATTTCCATGCAAGGGACAAGGAGTTCACATATCGCCCAGGCATCACTTGCTACGCTTGTGGAGAAGAAGGGCACTATGCCAAGCAGTGCCCCAAGCCAAGGAACTCGACCCCAAAGCCGAACAACGGTGGCAATAATTCAGCGCCCAAGCGCAACAATTTCAACCCCAATAATAACCACAGGAAGGGTCATCTGAACCACGTGACCAGAGAGGAAGCACAGAATGTCCTGGATATCATACTCGGTACGTTCCCTATCAACACAATACCTGCCATGATTTTGTTTGATTCTGGAGCTTCTCACTCATTCATTTCGAAAAGTTTTGCTTTGCAAAATAATTTTTCGATGCTTCCCTTGGAAAAATCCATGATCATCAAGTCCCCTGGGATTAAGCAAGTTTCCCAGAGTTACTGCCAAGGTGTGATTATTGAGTTTGAAGGATTGAAATTTCACGCCAACCTTATTGTATTGGAAAATAAAGGTCTGGATGTCATCTTAGGGATGGATTGGTTGACCACCAACAAAGGTTTTATTGATTGCTTCAACAGGACTGTGATTCTCACCCACCACCACGGGAAGACAATAAAAGTTTCAGCCAAAGAGAGAAAAATATCCCGGCAACCGAGATTGAACAAAGTGGATATTTCTGAATTAAGCAAGGTTCCAGTAGTGTGTGAATTTCCAGACGTATTTCCCGAAGAACTACCAGGCATGCCACCAGATCGAGAGATAGAATTCAGCATTGAGCTAGCACCCAGAACCACCCCCATATACAAGAAACCATACAGAATGGCACCATCCGAGTTGGTAGAATTGAAGAAGCAAATAAAAGAATTACTGGACAAAGGATATATACGAGCCAGCTCCTCACCTTGGGGCTCACCAATTTTATTTGCCAAAAAGAAGGATGGAACGCTAAGATTGTGTATAGACTATCGAGCACTTAACATGGTCACAATCAAGAACAAATATCCGATGCCACGGATAAATGATTTATTTGATCAGCTCGCTAAGGCCAAGGTATTCTCAAAAATTGACTTAAGGTCAGGATACCATCAATTAAAAGTACGAACAGAAGATATCCCCAAGACAGCCTTCACCTCCAGATACGGACTGTATGAGTTCACAGTAATGCCATTTGGACTAACGAACGCCCCCGCATATTTTGTTCACCTCATGAACAAAGTATTTATGAAATTTATGGACAAGTTTGTTGTGGTATTCATCGACGATATTCTGATATACTCCAAGACACCAGAAGAGCACGTTGAACATATCCAAATTGTACTAGGAGAACTCGGGAAACATCAATTGTACGCCAAGTTCAGCAAGTGTGAATTTTGGCTAAGACAAGTAGGTTTTCTGGGCCACGTACTGACCCAAGAAGGTATTGCCGTAGACCCGGAAAAAGTCAAGGCCGTACTTGGCTGGAAACCACCAGCCAACGTAATGGATGTACGAAGTTTCCTGGGAATGGCAGGTTACTACCGAAGATTTATTGAAGGATTTTCCACTATAGCAAAGCCAATGATGCAGCTACTCAAGAAAGACAAGAAGTTTGAATGGACGGAAGCTTGCGAGAAAAGTTTCCAAGAACTAAAAAGGAATTAACAACGGCACCAGTATTAATTGTGCCAGACATACACAAGAATTTTGAGGTGTATTGTGACGCATCCCGGAAGGGCCTCGGGTGTGTATTGATGCAAGAAGGCAAGGTAGTCGCGTATGTTTCCAGACAACTTCGCAAGCATGAGGAAAATTATCCTACTCATGACCTGGAGTTAGCAGCAGTCATTCATGCACTCAAGGAATGGAGACACTTTTTACTTGGAAATCGTTGTGAAATATACATGGACCATAAATGTCTCAAGTATATTTTCACACAACCGGAGCTCAATTTACGGCAACAATGCTGGTTGGAATTAGTAAAGGATTATGATGTTGGAATCCACTATCATCCAGGAAAAGCAAATGTAGTGGCAGATATCCTAAGTCAGAACCCCAGTCCGAACAATGACAGCCTACCAAACCTGATACCTGAATTTCAGCAGGAGTTTGCTAAACTCAACTTGATGGTGGTCGCCGAAGGCAGTGTGTCAAATTTAGAAAGACAACCTACCCTGATTGAAAAGGTTAAGGAGGCTCAGCATGGAGACCCCAGCATTGAAGGCATAAAATGGAAAATGAGTTTGGGCAAGGCCTCAGAATTTGTTATCGATAAGCAGGGAATATTGTGGTACGGAGATAGACTTTGCGTACCAAATATTAAGGACCTTAAACAGCAAATTTTAGCTGAAGGCCACACCGCTCCGTATTCGATCCATCCAGGAGGAACAAAAATGTACAAGGATCTTCAGGAAACATTTTGGTGGCACGGTATGAAAAGGGACATAGCCACGTTCATCGCATGTTGTGACTCATGTCAACGCATCAAGGCCAAGCACCAGAAACCGGACGGACTATTACAACCAAATAAGATACCCGAGTGGAAATGGGATGAAATTGGAATGGATTTTATTATTGGGCTACCTCGGTCACGGCACGGACATGATGCCATATGGGTCATCACAGATAGACTGACTAAAATAGCACACTTCATCCCCGTAAAGACGACCCACACCACTCAGAAGCTTGCCAGGCTTTATCTTTCCCGTATCTTCTGCCTACATGGAGTTCCAAAGACTATAATATCTAACAGGGGCACACAATTCATCTCCAGATTTTGGGATCACCTGCAACAGGCTCTGGGAACCCAACTAGCTTTCAGTACAGCATACCACCCACAGACTGACGGACAAACTGAACGCGTAAACCAAATTCTAGAAGACATGCTGAGAGCATGTGTCCTCACTTATGGAACCAGTTGGGAGGAAAGCTTGCCATACGCAGAGTTCGCATACAACAACAGTTACCAGGCCAGCCTGCAAATGGCACCATTTGAAGCCTTGTACGGGCGGAGATGTCGTACCCCGCTAAATTGGTCAGAGACCGGAGACAGCCGTATCTTCGGCCCAGACATGCTCAAAGAAGCCGAGGAAAAGGTCAAGCTAATCAGGGACCGACTCAAGACAGCTCAAAGCCGACAGAAGAGTTATTACGATCAGAAACATCGTGGAATCAGTTTCGAACCCGGTGAGCTTGTGTACCTACGAGTATCTCCTATGAGAGGCCTGCAATGATTCAAGATCAAGGGAAAGCTAGCACCAAGATTCATCGGACCATTCTATATAGTGGCACGAAGAGGCACGGTAGCCTACCAGCTAGACTTACCCGAAGAATTATCCGATATCCACGACGTGTTCCACGTCTCGCAGTTAAGGAAGTCCGTAAGCAACCCAGAATAGCAAGTATCCCATGAAAACATTGACGTGCAACCAGACCTCACCTATCGGGAACATCCAGTAAAAATATTGGAGAAGTCTGAAAGGAGGACCTGACAGAAAACCATCAAGTTTTTCAGAGTTCAGTGGAGCGATCACACCGAGAGTGAAGCCACTTGGGAAAGAGAGGATTTTCTTCAGACAGAGCACCCACACTTATTTGAGGATCAGCTGAAATCTCGGGGACGAGATTTTTCCTAAGGGGGTAGGTGTTGTGACACTCCAAGAAAAATTTATTTGGTTTTGAGCAAAAACTTTGTTGGGTTTGAAGAAGGTCATTTAAATCCTTCCAAAAACCTCTCTCTCAGAACTTTTTCCCCTTGGCAAGGATTTTATTTTGGTATCTTCTTCAACCCTGGTGTTTGGTTATTAAAAACCTTTCTTCTGTTTGACCCCTTCTCAAATTTATTTTTGGGATTTATTTTCTTTTAAGAGAAACCCTAGGAGTTTTGGGACTGCTCTTATATTGAAACCATCCATGGTTTTACCATGCCTCATGTGGTAAACCCTCCCAAAACCCCTCTTTCCACTTTGGGGAAATCCAAACATTCTGTTCCAACAAGTCCAATCCATTTTTGGATTTTATTCCATTTATTTTACTCCCCAAAACATTTCTGTAAATTATTTTAAGCCTAGATGATTTACAAAGCAAGTACCTAATTCCCTTTGAGTTTTGATCTCAAACCAACTCCTCTGGATAGTCCTTAGCACCCACAACCTAGATCCATCAAGATCCACTCCTCCTCTTTTCAAAATTTTCAAGTTTCAGCCTCTGCAAGTTTGGACCAGATTTGCCAAATTTGGTGAAATTCATATCTTATATTCTCAAAAAATTCTACCAAAATTCAGGCAGCACCCAGATGCAATGAGAGGCCACCCCACCAAAAATCAGCTCAAGGAGAATTCTCCTCATGCCAAAATCATTTTGTCGAACACTTGGCCGACACTGTTACTGTGCACATTCAGAGATTCGGAGAAGTTCAGTGTCATTTTCGTCAGAGAGTTGTCACCAATCCACAGTGCGCCCTGGCGTGTTGCGCACGGCCTCTCCCCCCTGGCCAGAGCACCGCACGCCCCCTTGGATGGGTGCAGGCGTTGGCGGCGAGCATCGCCGGCGTTGGCAGTTCTGCGGTGGCCGAGCCACCCGTGGCGGCCAGTGAGTGCCTGAGCCAGCTCGCTACGCCATCCAGCGCCGCCCAATACTCCCTAGCTCTCCGCGTGGCTCATGCATGCCAGCGCACTCCCGCAGCACCGTCACCGTGGCCCGGCAAGCACAGGGCATGCCCTCTGCCGCCGACGGGCCCGCGCCGCCCCGTTCCATCGAAACCCACCCAAAGCATCTAATCCAAGCTCGTTAATGTCTAAACGGAACCAGTGGAACTCCACGTTGACACCCAACTCCCTAAACCTCCCCGACCAAGCTCTGCGCCGCCGTAACCATCACCGGAGAACTCCATCCATGGCCACCGCCCCGGATCGCCTATAAAAAGGGACCCCGAGCTTGCCCTCGAGCACGCACCACCTCTGCACCTCACCTACACCCCGCCAGGCCACTAGGAGGACCTCGAGGAGGTCTCCTCCCCCAACTCCGGCCGCCCCGTTCCGCCTCGGCCACCATCTCGATTCACTCCGGTGAGGCCCTCCCCGACGCCCAAACCTCGTCAGCGATCTCCTCAAGCACCCAGAAGTCTAACCCCCACTTCAATTTGGTCTCCGTAGCACTCCCCTTCGAGATCCATCTCCACCCGAGCCGCCGTCCGCCGGAGCAAGGGCCGCGACCACCACCACCACCCACCGACGCGGAAGGACGCACTGAGCACGGAGGTACCACCCGATCCCCCAACCTCGCCGTGGATCGCCGTCGGCGACCACCGCAGCTCTCGGGCGCCGACGAGCTCTGCCTCCTCGTTTGAAATTTTCAAACCTGATAGGTGGGACCCACCTGTCAGCCTCTCTTTTCTTTTTGAATGAACCGTTTTCTGAAAACGTATTCGGGCAAATACGCTTTCGGTCTGAAATGTTTTTTTGGTCTTTTCTGTTTAGCCCCCTGGGAAGTTTCTGTTTCATTACAGAAAGGTCCCTGGATTAAAACCCTTATAAGTTTTAAACAGAGAAGGAATTTTGATTGATTCTTTTTCTGTCCTCTTTAAAATTTTGTCTAGTTTTTTTACCAGAATTATTTGAAAAATATTTGGAATACTTTTGTGCACCTCACGGTATTTACGATAGTGCGTATATTTCTGTATACCGTAGATACCGAAGGAGGTGACGGAACCGCAAACTTCACCGAGCTAGGCTCCGACTACTCCGAACCAGACAAGCATGTTTGAACTTTTGATATGATGAGTGTCTTTGGCATGTTTGCATTAAGTAGTTCATGGCATGTTTATGAGCATCTCGATGAATGACATATTACATGCAAAGTTGTGGCAAGTAAGTTTCGGAAATCCATAAGTTGTTGGATATGAGTTTGCATGGCCATGTGATGGCATGAGAATGGGTAAGATGGCAGTGTTGTAGCATGCCAATCTTATGCCAGACTATTCGACTTCAGTGTCAACATGAATCAGTCCAGTTCCCGTCCATTTTCCCTTCCCGTACTACCACATGTTTTCCGCAAGGGATATGTCTTAGTAAGTTGCAAACCGCTTTCCTGGTACACACCAAATCGAGAGGCCGGGATGAGGGTTCCATGGCCCTGGATCAAAGCCTATCATCCGGTCAGGGGGCATGGGTGTTTCCGGTAGGGACCGAGAGGGGGGCACCCCTTAGAGCGCGCGTATATAGATTTGATCCCATGCTATTCGAGATTGTGATGTCCCCGTCTCAAAGTTTTTCTTGAACGCTGTCTAGGGTGATTCCTAGCATCGTAAGGTGGAATGGGTGTGTACTGGTTAGATGTGTTTCTTCCGAAATACCGTAAACGGAATTAGTCCTCGTGGCTACGGGAATCCGTTGGCTATGGGAAATTTAGTACAAACTCTGCAGAGTCAAAAATCCTTGAATTATCTTATCCATATCCGAGTATTGTGTTCAACTTATCTTGTCAAGTGTCAGTCTCGGTGACAAAAACTCCGGTGTACCACATGAGTGTTAAGTCCGGTTAAATGTTTATTCCTATGGATGGACTAACCCGTTTATTACTATGTGTTGAATATTTTCTCACGAGTATTATATTTTGTGAGTTTAATAATGAATTCAAGCCCTTTCTGCGATGTCGCCCAGACGTCCGACTGTGGCATATTTGTTATTTACTTTTGATATAAGCCCTTTCTGCGATGTCGCTCAGACGTCCGACTATGGCACACTTGTTATTTATTTTTGATATAAGCCCTTTCTGTGATGTCGCTCCGACGTCCGACTGTGGCATGCATGTCCTTTACTTTTCAATATAAGCCCTTTATGTGGTGTCACTTAGACGCCCGACTACAGCATGATTATTTATTTGTTCACCCTTCGAGGCGTCGCTTCAGACACCCGATCGGTTTTCAGTTATTTTGTGGATTTCGGGAGGACTACCGCCTGACTTCCTTATTGTTTAAATTTGTCGTGCAAATTAATCATTTGAATGTGCATTACTAATTGCTCATGATGCATTCATGCATGCATTTGTTATATCTTACGTCCGAACTGTCTTGCGAGTACTTTCAAAGTACTCACCTGGCTTGTTGATTTGGCCAGATGCTGACGAAGGCGATCTCATGGATGAAGAGTTCGATAGCGAGTCCGACGCCTAGAGGAGTCCCAGTCAGTCTCGTGCGACCCTGGATTTGGTCACTGTGTTATATCCTCTTCCGCTACCCTAATAATTTCATCGAGCCTCACCTCGACGCTCGATGAGCTGCCAGTTTAGGAGTCATGTTATCCACTCCATTGTGATATTCCACTACCACTTTTATCTCGAGTCAGTAGTAAGCCACCCCACACCATTTTGTCATATCCGCCATTATGTATAATTATTGACGTGCTTGTAATAAATTGTTGAGCATCCCAGCTCGACCCTGTAATATATTTAATGCTACTGGCTTATTGTATCAAGATTTTGTCTACCAGTCAGGAGAATTTCCTCATACTGGACTAAAAAGATCGGTTTCTCAATAAGTATTTTATTGGAAAATCGGTCGTGACACATAATAGGTTCAGATCTGAAATCATGGCACTTGGGCCCTAGTGACAAGCATTAAGCATAGCAAAGTCATAGCAACATAAATCTCAGAACATAGAGGATACTAGGGATCAAACCCTCACGAAACTAACTTGATTACATGGTAAATCTCATCCAACCCATCACCGTCCAGCAATCCTACGATGGAATTACTCACGCACGGCGGTAAGGATCATGAAATTGGTGATGGAGGATGGTTGATGATGACAACAGCGACGAATCCCCCTCTCCGGAGCCCCAAACGGACTCCAGATCAGCCCTCCTATGAGAGATTAGGGCTTGGCGGCGGCTCCGTGTCGTAAAACGCGATGAAACTTCCTCTCTGAATTTTTTCTCCCCAAACATGAATGTATGGAGTTGGAGTTGAGGTCGTTGGAGGTCCAGGGGGCCCACGAGATAGGGGGCGTGCCCAGGGGGAGGAGGCGCGCCCCCCTGTCTCGTGGACAGGGTCTGGGCCCCCTGGTCTTGATTCTTTCGCCAATATTTTTTATATTTGCAAAAAAGTCCCTCCGTGGATTTTCAGGACATTCCGAGAACTTTTCTTTTCTACACATAAAACAACATCATGGCAGTTCTGCTGAAAACAGTGTTAGTCCAGGTTAGTTTCATTCAAATCATGCAAGTTACAGTCCAAAACAAGGGCAAAAGTGTTTGGAAAAGTAGATACGTTGGAGACGTATCGAACAGCAATATGGGCTGGGCCTCCAATTAATAGGTTAGTCCCAAAAATAATATAAAAGTGCTTAGTAAAGCCCAAAATCATCCAAAACAGATAATATAATAGCATGAATGCTTCATAAATTATAGATACGTTGGAGACGTATCAAAGGTTAAAACAGCACACTTGACGAAAAATCGTTGTGGTTTTGATGCGTAGGTAAGAACGATTCTTGCTAGAAGCCCGTAACAGCCACGTAAAATTTGCAACAACAACGTAGAGGACGTCTAACTTGTTTTTGCAGGGCTTGCTGTGATGTGATATGGTCAAGACATGATGTGATATAGATTGTTGTATGAGATGATCATGTTTTGTAACAGAGTTATGGGCAACTAGCAGTAGCCATATGGTTGTCGCTTTATTATATGCAATGCAATCGCCATGTAATTGTTTTACTTTATCACTAAGCGGTAGCGCTAGTCGTAGAAGCAAAAGTTGGCGAGACGACTGAAGGAAATATGCCCTAGAGGCAATAATGAAGTTATTATTTATTTCTTAATTTATGATAAATGTTTATTATTCATGCTAGAATTGTATTAACCGGAAACTTAGTACATGTGTGAATACATAGACAAACAAAGTGTCACTAGTATGTCTCTACTTGACTAGCTCATTGAATCAAAGATGGTTAAGTTTCCTAGCCATAGACATGAGTTGTCATTTAATTAACGGGATCACATCATTAGAGAATGATGTGATTGACTTGACCCATTCCATTAGCTTAGCACTTGATCGTTTAGTATGTTGCTATTGCTTTCTTCATGACTTATACATGTTCCTATGACTATGAGATTATGCAACTCCCAATTACCGGAGTAACACTTTGTGTGCTATCAAACGTCACAACGTAACTGGGTGATTATAAAGGTGCTCTACAGGTGTCTCCGAAGGTACTTGTTGAGTTGGCGTATTTCGAGAATAGGATTTGTCACTCCGATTGTCGGATTGGTATCTCTGGGCCTTGTCAGTAATGCACATCACTATAGGCCTTGCAAGCAATGTGACTAATGAGTTAGTTGCAGGATGATGCATTACAGAACGAGTAAAGAGACTTACCGGTAACGAGATTGAATTAGGTATTGAGATACCGATGATCGAATCTCAGGCAAGTAACATACCGATGACAAAGGGAACAACGTATGTTGTTATGCGGTTTGACCGATAAAGATCTTCGTAGAATATGTAGGAGCCAATATGAGCATCCAGGTTCCGCTATTGGTTATTGACCGGAGACATGTCTCGGTCATGTCTACATAGTTCTCGAACCCGTAGGGTCCGCATGCTTAACGTTCGGTGACGATCGATAATATGAGTTTATGTGTTTTGATGTACCGAAGGTAGCTTGGAGTCCTGGATGAGATCGGGGACATGACGAGGAGTCTCGAAATGGTCGATACGTAAAGATCGATATATTGGACGACTATATTCAGACTTCGGAAAGGTTCCGAGTGATTCGGGTATTTTTCGGAGTACCGGAGAGTTACGGGAATTCGCCGGGGAGTATATGGGCCTTATTGGGCTTTAGGGGAAAGAGAGAGGGGAGGTTGTGCATCCCCCAAGGCTTAGTACGAATTGGACTAGTGGGAGGGGCGGCGCCCCCTCCTTCCTTCTCTTCTCTTTTCCCTTTCCTTCTCTCCTACTCCTACTACTTGGAAGGGCTCCTAGTTCTACTAGGAAAGGGGGAATCCTACTCCCGGTGGGAGTAGGACTCCCCTAGGGCTTTCCATAGAGAAGGCTGGCCCTCCCCCTCCTCCACTCCTTTATATACGGGGAGAGGGGCACCCCTTGGAGACACAACAATTGATCTCTTGATCTCTTAGCCGTGTGCGGTGCCCCCCTCCACCATATTCCACCTCGGTAATATCGTAGCAGTGCTTAGGCGAAGCCCTGCGTCGGTAGCATCATCAACACCGTCATCACATCGTCGTGCTGACGGAACTCTCCTGCAAAGCTCTGCTGGATCAGAGTTCGTGGGACGTCATCGAGCTGAACGTGTGCTGAACTCGGAGGTGCCGAACGTTCGGTACTTGATCGGTCAGATCGTGAAGACATACAACTACATCAAGCGCATTGTGCTAACGGTTCCGCTTTCGGTCTACGAGTGTACGTGGACAACACTCTCCCCTCTTGTTGCTATGCATCACCATGTTCTTGCGTGTGCGTAGGAAATTTTTTGAAAGTACTACATTCCCCAATAGTGGCATCCGAGCCAGGTTTATGCGTAGATGTTATATGCACGAGTAGAACACAAGTGAGTTGTGGGCGATCCAAGGCATACTGCTTACCAGCATGTCATACTTTGGTTCGGCGGTATTGTTGGATGAAGCGGCCCGGACCGGCATTACGTGTACGCTTACGCGAGACTGGTTCTACCGACATGCTTTGAACATAGGTGGCTGGCGGGTGTTAGTTTCTCCAACTTTAGTTGAACCGAGTGTGGCTATGCCCGGTCCTTGAGAAGGTTAAAACAACACTAACTTGACAAAATATCGTTGTGGTTTTGATACGTAGGTAAGAACGGTGCTTGCTCAGCCCGTAGCAGCCATGTAAAACTTGCAACAACAAAGTAGAGGACGTCTAACTTGTTTTTGCAGGGCATGTTGTGATGTGATATGGTCAAGACATGATGCTAAATTTTATTGTATGAGATGATCGTGTTTTGTAACAGAGTTATCGGCAACTGGCAGGAGCCATATGGTTGTCGCTTTATTGTATGCAATGCAATCGCCCTTTAATTGCTTTACTTTATCACTAAGCGGTAGTGATAGTCGTAGAAGCAATAGTTGGCAAGACGACAATGATGCTACGATGGAGATCAAGGTGTCACGCCAGTGACGATGGTGATCATGATGGTGCTTCGGAGATGGAGATCACAAGCACAAGATGATTGTCGGTGTCAAAACCGGCAGATCCCGGGTAGGGGGTCCCGAACTATGCGTCTAGGCGGATGGTAACAGGAGACAAGGGACACAATGTTTTTACCCAGGTTCAGGCCCTCTCGGTGGAGGTAAAACCCTACTTCTGCTTGATTAATATTGATGATATGGGTAGTACAAGAGTAGATCTGCCACGAGATCAAGGAGGCTAAACCCTAGAAGCTAGCCTATGTTATGATTGTTGTTTGTCCTACGGACTAAAACCCTCCGGTTTATATAGACACCGGAGAGGGCTAGGGTTACACAGAGTCGGTTACAATGGTAGGAAATCTACATATCTGTATCGCCAAGCTTGCCTTCCACGCCAAGGAAAGTCCCATCCGGACACCCCCTAGTCCAGGACTCCCTCAGTAGCCCCTGAACCAGGCTTCAATTACGACGAGTCCGGCGCGCATATTGTCTTCGGCATTGCAAGGCGGGTTCCTCCTCCGAATACTTCATAGAAGATTTTGAACACCAGGATAGTGTCCGGCTCTACAAAATAAGTTCCACATACCACCGTAGAGAGAATAATATTTACACAAGTTCAATCTGCTGACGTATTTCGTGGCATGACGTCACACCACGGCCAAGCCTTTATTCGAATTGTTTTTATTGTCCCACCTCAGCGCGTTTAGCGAAGCGGTTTCCTTGGCACGTCTTGTCAAAGCAGAGATCGTGTCCCCTTATTCCGGGATTCTCATAAATACGGGCGTGGGTAACCCAACCGTGCCCGTTGGCATGCCCCCTCTATCAAGGGTGAGTCCTAAACGGCCACGGGGAGGGCTCTTGATATTCAACCTCTTTATAACGAGACCAAGGCCTACTCCTTTCTTTCAATCTCAATCGAATTTGCCCCTCGCCTCGAGTTCCAACACCCAAAGCTCTAGATGCAGGCGCTTCGGACCTTCAACGATGTCCGGCTCCGACCTGCAAGGCCGGTGGTTGCCTTCTTCCATCACGGAAGAAGACGTGCTAAAGCTGAGAGACGCCAGGTATCTAACCGGCGAAATTTCGCATAGGTTGCCTGCCCAAGGGCAGGTTATTCCCACTACCGAGCCTGGTGAGAGCGTGGTGTTCGTGTCTCACTTCCTTCAGGGTTTAGGCTTCCCGATGGACCCCTTCGTGAGGGGGCTCATGTTTTATTATGGGCTGGAATTCCACGACTTGGATCCGGAGTCCATCCTCCACATCTCATTGTTCATTGTCGTGTGCGAAGCCTTCCTCCGCATTACCCCTCACTTCGGATTGTGGCTCAAGACCTTCGATGTGGAACCGAAGATGATCAAGGGGCAGCAGGTAGAGTGTGGAGGGGCTGTTATGAGAAAGAGTGCTAACGCTCCATGGCCCGAGGGCTCTTTTCAAGAGGAGCTTGGTTTGTGGCAACAGGAGTGGTTCTACATCACCGCTCCCAGGGGCACCAGATGGGTGGCGCCACCTGCCTTTCGCTTGGGTCCTCCACGACGGCTGGCGTCATGGGTCAACAAAGGGCTTGACTGGGGGCCGTCCAAGGACGTACCTCTGCTGCAGGGCCGTATCCGGGACCTCCAAGAGAGGGAGATCAATCTGGTTGTAGTGGCACAAGTCATGCTGATTTGGTGCCTTCTGCCCTGCAAACGTCGCCCCCTACGCCTATGGGAATTCAATCTGGAGGGACCACGAGCTCTCCAACACTTCATGGGCGCGACGCCCGTGGAGATGTATAAACTGTTCTTCGGAACACAAGAGATCTGTCCGGACTTGACCGAGGACGCAGGTCTGAGCTGCAATCGCCCGGATACTCAAGTAAGTAGTCTTGTGCCCGGACACGCTACCCGTATATTTATCATAAACCTGCCCTTTAAAGAGTTGTCCCTTGAACAGGAGTGGATAGCGAAAGCAAAGCTGATAAGGTGTCCGGCCCCCCTCCCTGAGACCACGCCGAATCCTGTGTTAACCAAGATGTTGGCGGCTGCGCCTTTTGAAGAAGGCGAAGGGGGGAACGAGGAAGCTACTGCCTCCGCGAAGGAGGCTTTCAAGGAAGGGGGGATCAGGAATCCCTCGCCCCAGGGGGAGAAGAGGACCGCTTCTGAAGATCCGGAGGCCAAGGCCTCAAAGCGGGGGGAAGAAATCTTCACCAGAGGGTCCTGCGCCGGGAGAAGCCCCGGCCGCACTATTTCCCCACGGGAATAAGCCCTCCAGCGAGCCGTAAGTAGAAAGGGGAGTTTTGTAATAAGGGACATCCCTGTTTTTATTTCTGAAGATGACCGAAGTTTTACCTTGTAGTTCGGATCTCAGCCCTTCTCAGCAGAGCTCGTCTTCGGGGGATCTTCGTCCGGAGATGATGGAGAGTGAAACGCCTCCCTCTGCCGCACCGTCATGCGGGGCGGACGACCCTGAGGTGTCGTCGCGGAGGGTTTCCCTGAGTCCGGCGGGGCCGGACAGTCCGGCACCAACTGGTGTATGGTCGGAGGAGCTGAAGGATCTGCTCGAGCGAGCGTCTATCTCGGAAGATCACCGTGCGTTAATGGGTACGGTGATTGAAAGGATTTCATCCACTAGGAGCGGATTGCATGAAGCCGTCAGAAGTTTACTGACGGGGTTTGAGGTACGCGAAAATGATATACCTTCTGACAGTTTTGCATATAGAATGCACCCTGTATAGATAGTAGCCCCTAAGACTTGGTATGTTGTCAAAGGTGACAGCGTGCCGAGGATCATAATCTCAGTTGTAAGATGTCGCCTTTCCTATATAGGTGGCGGAGCGTTCGGTGGCCAGCTGGACTGATGGATTTGCCGAACTGAAGCGGCAACTTGACATTGCGGATGCGGACATCAAGCTGGTCAATAGGCGAGTTGACGAGTCACAAGGTATGCGGCTTCTCCGCGGACACCTGGTAAGGGAGCTTGACGCCCGTACCTTACAACATGTATGCTTAATGCAGATGGTGCCGCTGCTATGGAGGACCTTCGGGCGGAGCTCGCCCGAGCCAAGGAGCAAGACAGAAATAGTAATGCAGCTGCCTTGAAGGCGGCCGAAGAGCTAAAGGCCGAACAGGCTGCTTACTGCCGAAGCAGGGAGGAAATGGCCGAGATGGCCGTGAAGCTGAAGAATGCTACCGACCGCTGCGAGTTTCTTGAAAAGGAACGCCGAGCGGGGCAAGAGGACCTGAAGAAGGCCACCGCCGAAGCCAAGGATGCCCGCTCCGCGATGAGAGCTATAAAGGAGGAGCTACGTCAAGCCGGGGATATCGCGGCTGGAAAGCCCTTTCTGCTGCGGAGGAAGTTCACGGATCCAAAGTATGCCCAGTTGAGCCAGCTGTGGGGTGCGGAGGATGCTTATCTGGATTTGGCGGCGAGTGCCGCAGACGCGGTCGCACATTTCCGAGGCCAAAAGGATCACGGAATGGAAGAGCTTTTTTGGTCGAAGTTCCATAGTCCAGAGCGTCCCCTTCCATTAACCGATCGGTTGGCCGAATGGGCTGAGCTGAATAGGTTGTCCGGACTTGCCATGAAGGATGTCGTGGCTCATTTGTGGCCGAAAAGGCCCGAGCCGAAGAGTTATTTTGGCTTGGTGCAGCAGTTCCTTGATGCGGTGCCGCATACCGATGCAATGAAGCGGTCGGCATGCATAGAGGGTGCGCGGATGGCTCTTGCCCGTGTCAAAACATACTGGGCAGAGATGAAGGCCACTGACGTTGCGTCCCGGGATTCGGACCGAAGTCGAGTACCTGCCGAGCACTATTTTGAGGAAGTCCTACAGGGCGCTCGTTTGATAGAGGCGCAGTGCTCGAAGAATATTATGTTCAAATGACATGTATGATTTGTGAAACCATGTTTCAAATACATAATATAAGGGCTTTTTATACTTGTGCGTTCAAGTATTGAAATACCTCCTGTGCGGCCGTTAATGTATATGTGTATATAACCTGAAAGATGGCAGTCTTCGGCTTCAGCCCCCACGCACATAGTGAGGGGGTGTTTGCAAAAAAGCGCATTTTCATACTTAATCCAACGTCTTGGTCCTGTGAAGGAGGTGATGGCGTAGAAAACTAGGCAACCGGACTATAATGCTTTATCACTTTCACTTAGCCATAGGAGTTCGATGGTGGGGCTACTATATAGCCCCTAGTGGCACCGCGCTCTCCGAATTCGGGGCGCGTATGTGCCTGACCGAGAAACGGTCCTTCATCAAAGCGAAGGAATTCTAAACATTCCGGTGGTCGATCGAGTGGTTGACCAGTCTCTCGCTATATCATGACAGTCAGTTTTTGGCTTTCTCTACTGAGGTGCTCACCAGGCCGAACCGGGGCACAATCGCAGTAGTTCTCCTGGTGCCGCATTAGCCGATAGAACGGAACGTAAGGCAGCAAAACACAGGAGCCGGGCAAACCCAACATTTGACCAAAGACATGATTCGGAGCTGATGCATATAAGGCCTAACTCAAGACGCCGAACACTCCCTAAGGTATTCGGTCTTTATGAAAACGGGCAGAACAATGCCCTAAGCCCCTAGTGTCCGCGTACGCGTGAAAACATCTGACACGGCTGATGCCAAAACGCCAGCCTCCTCCTCGGTTATGGTAAGAAACCGGGGGATCTGTATCAACAAGAGATAGTAAAAAAGGTTTACGCAGGGTCTTAATCTGAAAAGAATCCTTGCAACGGGTCCCTACTGCACGTCTGCGCCTGTGTCTCCGTTGTGCTGTATCCTGGACGGGTGTAGCACGGTGTTTGTCTATAAAAGAGAAGAACTTAGTTGGAAGAAAAAAGATCTTGCGGAAAATGTATTTTTAAAATAAACAGAGTATGATTCAAAAAATGAATAAAATTGAGCTTTATTGGCTCTTATTGTATATGCGTGCAGCCCCTTGTGAGGGGGTACGCGGCTAGTAAGCCCCTTGTTTATTTATGCCGGACTCGCCTAACCGTGTCCGGGGTCTCGATGACCTGTTTAGGTGCTTTGATCAGCAAGGCCGGATTAATGTGTGGCTGTCAAGGCAGTCTCACGTTCTTCCGTATTCGAGGAACAATCGAAGTTTCCTTTTAATGAGATGATGCCGCGTGGACTGGGCATTTTAAGTGTAAGAGATGCATAATGTGGTATTGCGTTAAAGCGGGCGAAAGCTTCGCGTCCCAATAGTGCTTGATAGCTACTTTTAAATGGGGCGATGTGGAAGACTAACTTTTCACGACGGAAGTTGTCGGATGAGCCGAACACAACTTCTAGTAGTAGAGAGCCCGTACAATGGGCATATGGACCTGGCATCACTCCTTTAAAGGAAGTGTTGCTATGGCAAATTTTGGTTGGGTCTATCCCCATTCTGCGGATTGTGTCATGATATAACAGGTTTAGATCACTGCCGCCGTCCATTAGGACTTGTGTAAATTGTAGTCCGTCGATTATAGGATCTAATATCAAAGCAGTCCATCCTGCGTTCTGGATACTTCCAGAGTAGTCATGATGGTCGAAGGTGATTGGTTTTGACAACCAGTGTTGGGGCTCCGTTGGGGTAGACCGTGCGGCGCGTACTTTAATGGGTGCTGCTCTATTTTTCCCTGTTGTCACTTGAAGTGAGTTTACTGTTTTGACCTCTTGTGGGAAATTCTTTTGTTTCTCATTGCTCTGCTTGTGGGGTTCGTCATCGTCCTCGCTTGGTGTGTCGAGCCCCTTGTGTTCGGTGTTAAGTCGGCCGGACTGTTTGAAGACCCAGCAATCTCTGTGGGTATGGTTTGCAAGCCTCCCAGGGGTGCTGTGAATTTGGCATATCTTGTCCAAGATTTTGTTTAGGTTGGAAAGCTCGTCGTTGTTGTCCTTAAAAGGCAGCTTTTTGTTGTTCTGCCGAGAGCTTTTCAATCCGGCGTTGACTGCCGTGCTCTTCGGACTGTTTCCCTTGGTCCGGCGCTGGTCCTTGCTGCGTCGTTGTTTCCCATTTCCATCCCTGACCTCGGATGTACTTGGGTCGCTGGTGCTGCATCTTGCCAACCAGCTATCGTCTCCCGCGCAAAAGCGGGTCATGAGGCTTGTTAGTGCGGCCATTGTTCTCGGCTTTTCTTGGCCGAGGTGTCTGGCGAGCCATTCGTCTCGGACATTATGTTTGAAAGCTGCTAAGGCTTCGGCGTCCGGACAGTCGACTATTTGGTTCTTTTTGGTGAGGAACCTGTTCCAGAATTTGCGGGCTGACTCTCCGGGCTGTTGGGTTATGTGACTTAAATCGTCTGCATCCGGAGGGCGGACATAGGTCCCCTGAAAATTTTCCCGAAATGCATCCTCGAGCTCTTCCCAACTTCCAATGGTATTTTCTGGGAGGCTTTTAAGCCAATGCCGGGCTGGCCCTTTGAGCTTGAGGGGTAAGTATTTTATGGCGTGGAGGTCATCTCCTCTAGCCATATGTATGTGCAGGATGTAATCCTCAATCCAAACTCCAGGGTCTGTTGTTCCGTCGTATGCCTCTATATTTACGGGCTTGAATCCCGCTGGAAATTCATGATCCAGCACCTCATCGGTGAAACATAGGGGGTGTGCGGCGCCCCTGTATTTGGGTGTGCCGTGATGTTCGAATACTCGACGTGTTGTATTGCTTTCTAGAGCTTGCTTTCTTGGCCCATAGATAGACCTGACTGGGCCATCCTTTTGGCGCGGATCCTTATGCGGATCGCGTATCGACTTGTGTGCGGCGCCGCTTGCCGCTCTTTGTTTGTCGTGTGGTCGTCTATCCGACCGGGAGGCCTCTTTGTTCTTTTATCGTGGGGGCTCTACGGCCTCCTCGTCAAATTCAGGCAGTAGTTTGCGCTTCGGGTAGCTCTTTGTTTGGCGACTATCGCCGTGTTTGTCTGCGGTGTTGAGTACCTTGCTCCATATCATTCTGAGTGCGTCTTCCGCTGTTTTGAGCTTCCGCTTCTGCTTCTTCAGACTTCGTGCAGTGGCGACGAGCCTTTTGTGGAGGTTCTTCTGCTCCAACGATGTATCCGGCATAAGGTCGTCCGGACTGTTGTTTTCGCTGGGGACGGATTGTTTATCCAAGTTATCCTGTTCGGATGGTTGCTCAAGGGCGTGTTCGTCATCCACCGGTTCGCCCTGCTCTATGGCTGGGTCTGTATGCGTGCTATCTTTGTCAAGGCGGGACTTTGAGCGGCGCTTACGTCGCCGTTTTGACTGCTTTTCGAGAGATTTATCTTTTGCAGCGTCCAGTTGTTCCTCGTTATCGCTTCCTTTAGGGGTATCCAACATATATACATCGTGAGTTGAGGTGGCTTTCCAGTGCCCTGTAGGCGCTGGTTGTTGGTCGTCTTTGGCATCGTCGTCCATACCATCGATGTCTTCGGAGTCGAAGTCTAGCATGTCGGTTAAGTCATCGACACTGGCTACAAAGTGGGTGGTGGGTGGGCTTTGAATTTCTTCGTCGTCCGCATCCCAACCATCCTGGCCATAATTCGGCCAGGGCTCTCCTGATAAAGAGAGACACTTTAGTGAATTCAGGATGTCACCAAAGGGCGAGTGCTAAAAGATGTCCGCAGCGGTGAACTCCATGATCGGCGCCCAATCGGATTCGATTGGCAGGGGCGCGGAAGGTTCGGAGTCCGGAGAGGAGTCCGGCACCTTGGAGTCACGGGCTTCGCAAAGGACAGGGTTGGTATTCGGCTCTATCGCCGTAGAGGTAACAGCCCCCAAGGTGGTGTCCAGCCACCCGTCCTCGATCGGCGCAGTCGGCTCCGAGCTAAGGGTCGGAGCGAACGCTTGTGCGGCCTCCAGGGCACTGTCCGGCAGTAGAGTTAGATCATGCCCATCGTGACGGTGCGGCGCCTTGGCTGTGGCTCGGACCCATCGAAGATCAAGTCTCCGCGGATGTCGGCCGTATAGTTCAAACTTCCAAATCTGACCTGATGGCCAGGGGCGTAGCTTTCAATCTGCTCCAAATGGCCAAGTGAATTGGCCCGCAGTGCAAAGCCACCGAATACGAAGATCTGCCCAGGGAGAAAAGTCTCACCCTGGGCCGCATTGTTGTTAATGATCGAAGGAGCCATCGGGCCTATAGGTGACGACACAGAGGAACTCTCAATGAAAGCACCAATGTCGGTGCCAAAACCGGCGGATCTCGGGTAGGGGGTCCCGAACTGTGCGTCTAGGCGGATGGTAACAGGAGACAAGGGACACAATGTTTTTACCCAGGTTCGGGCCCTCTCGGTGGAGGTAAAACCCTACTCCTGCTTGATTAATATTGATGATATGGGTAGTACAAGAGTAGATCTACCACGAGATCAAGGAGGCTAAACCCTAGAAGCTAGCCTATGGTATGATTGTTGTTCGTCCTACGGACTAAAAGCCTCCGGTTTATATAGACAACGGAGAGGGCTAGGGTTACACAGAGTCGGTTACAATGGTAGGAGATCTACATATCCATATCGCCAAGCTTGCCTTCCACGCCAAGGAAAGTCCCATCCGGACATGGGAGGGAGTCTTCAATCTTGTATCTTCATAGTCTTAGAGTCCGGCCGACGGTGATAGTTCGGCTATCCGGACACCCCCTAGTCTAGGACTCCCTCAATGATGATGGCCATATCATATCACTTATATTGATTGCATGTGATGTTTATCCTTTATGCATCTTATTTTGCTTTGATTGACAGTAGCATTATAAGATGATCTCTCACTAAATTTCAAGATAAAAGTGTTCTCCCTGAGTATGCACCGTTGTCAAAGTTCGTCGTGCCGAGACACCATGTGATGATCGGATGTAATAAGCTCTATGTTCATCTACAACGGGTGCAAGCCAGTTTTGCACATGCAGAATACTTCGGTTAAACTTGACGAGCCTAGCATATGTAGATATGGCCTCGGAACACTGGAGACCGAAAGGTCGAGCGTGAATCATATAGTAGATATGATCAACATAGTGATGTTCACCATCGAAAACTACTCCATCTCATGTGATGATCGGACATGGTTTAGTTGATTTGGATCACGTGATCACTTAGATGATTAGAGGGATGTCTATCTAAGTGGGAGTTCTTAGGTAATATGATTAATTGAACTTTAATTTATCATGAACTTAGTCCTGATAGTATTTTGCAAATTATGTTATAGATCAATAGCTCGCGTTGTTGCTTCCCTATGTTTATATGTTCCTAGAGAAAAATTATGTTGGAAGATGTTAGTAGCAATGATGCGGATTGGATCCGTGATCTGAGGATTGTCCTCATTGCTGCATAGAAGAATTATGTCCTTAATGCACCGATAGGTGACGGACCTATTGTAGGAGCATATGCAAACGTTATGAACGTTTGGCAAAGCTCGGTATGATGACTACTTGATATTTAGTGCACCATGCTTTACGGCTTAGAACCGGGACTTCAAAAATGTTTTGAAATGTCATGGAACATATGAGTTGTTCCAAGAGATGAAATTGGTATTTCAGACTCATGCCCGTGTCAAGAGGTATGAGACCTCTGACAAGTACTTTGCCCTAAAGATGGAGGAGAATTGCTCAACTAGTGAGCATGTGCTCAGATGGTCTGGGTACTACAATCGCTTGAATCAAGTGGGAGTTAATCTTCCAGATAAGATAGTGATTGAGAGAGTTCTCTAGTCACCTCACCAAGTTAGTAGAACTTCGTGATGAACTATAGTATCTGATACGTCTCTGTCGTATCTATAATTTTTTATTGTTCCATGCCAATATTCTACAACTTTCATATACTTTTGGCAACTTTTTATACTATTTTTGGGGACTAACATATTGATCCAGTGCCCAGTGCCAGTTCCTGTCTGTTGCATGTTTTTTGTTTCGCAGAAACCCAATATCAAACGGAGTCCAAACGGGATAAAAATGGACGGAGATTTTTTTTGGAATATTTATGATTTTTGGGAAGTAAAATCAACGCGAAATGGTGTCCGGGGTGGCCACGAGACAGGGGGGCGTGCCCTCCCCCCTAGGCGCGGCCTGGGCTCTCGTGGGCCACCCGTAAGGTGGTTGATGCTCTTATTTTGGCACAAGAAAGCTAATTTTATGAGAAAGATCTGGGCGAAAGATTCACCCCAATCGGAGTTACGGATCTCCGGATATTTAAGAAACGGTGAAGGGGTAGAATCTAGGAACGCAGAAACAGAGAGATAGATCCAATCTCGGAGGGGATCTCGCCCCTCCCACGCCATGGGAGCCAAGGACCAGAGGGGAAACCCTTCTCCCATCTAGGGAGGAGGTCAAGGAAGAATAAGAAGAAGGGGGGCTCTCTCCCCCTTGCGTCCGGTGGCGCCAGAACGCCACCGGGGGCCATCATCATCACCGCGATCTTCACCAACACCGCCGTCATCTTCACCAACATCTCCATCACCTTCCCCCATCTATATCCAGCGGTCCACTCTCCCGCAACCCGATGTACCCTCTACTTGAACATGGTGCTTTATGCTTCATATTATTATCCAATGATGTGTTGCCATCCTATGATGTCTGAGTAGATTTCCATTGTCCTATCGGTGATTGATGAATTGCTATGATTGGTTTGAGTTGCATGTTTTATTATTGGTGATGTCCTATGGTGCCCTCCGTGTCGCGCAAGCATGAGGGATTCCCGTTGTAGGGTTTGCAATGTGTTTATGATTTGCTTATGGTGGGTTGCGTGAGTGACTGAAACACAAACCCGAGTAAGTAGGTTGTTTGCGTATGGGATAAAAGGGGACTTGATACTTTAATGCTATGGTTGGGTTTTACCTTAATGAATCTTTAGTAGTTGCGGATGCTTGATAGAGTTCCAATCATAAGTGCATATGATCCAAGTAGAGAAAGTATGTTAGCGTATGCCTCTCCCTCAAATAGAATTGCAATAGTGATTACCGGTCTAGTAACATAGTCAGTTGCTTAGGGACAATTTCACAACTCCTACCACCACTTTTCCACACTCGCTATATTTACTTTATTGCATCTTTATTTAAACATCCCCTACTTTTTATTTACGTGTTCTTTATTATCTTGCAAACCTATCCAACAATACCTACAAAGTACCTCTAGTTTCATAATTGTTCTAGATAAAGCGAACGTCAAGCGTGCGTAGAGTCGTATCAGTGGCCGATAGGACTTGAGAGAATATTTATTCTACCTTTAGCTCCTCGTTGGGTTCGACACTCTTACTTATCGAAATAGGCTATAACTATCCCGTATACTTGCGGGTCATCAGTATGCAAGATTCCCGAGCTTTTCATGTTGATGAAATCGATGAAGGTAGAAATCAAGAAAGAGCATCAAGTGTTGATGATTGACAAGACCACTAGTTTCAAGAAAAGGGCAAAGGGAAAGAAATGTAACTTCAAGTAGAATGGCAAGCAAGTTGTCACTCCCGCGAAGAAGCCCAAAGCTGGACCAAAGCCTGAAACTGAGTGCTTCTACTGCAAAGGAAATGGTCACTCGAAGCGGAAATGCCTTGAATATTCGCTGGATAAGAAGGATGGCAAAGTGAACAAGGGTATATTTGATATACAGGTTATTGATGTGTACCTTACTAGTGTTTATAGTAGCCCCTGAGTATTTGATACTTGTTCGTTGCTAAAAAATTAGTAACTCGAAACAGGAGTTACAGAATAAACAGAGACTAGTTGAGGATGAAGTGACGATGTGTGTTGGAAGTGGTTCCAAGATTGATATGAGCATCATCGCTCACTCCCTATACTTTCGGGATTAGTGTTAAACCTAAATAAATGTTATTTGGTGTTTGTGTTGAGCATGAATATGATTTGATCATGTTTATTGCAATAGGATTATTCATTTAAAGTCAGAGAATAATTGTTGTTCTGTTTACATGAATAAAAACCTTCGATGACATACACCCAATGAAAATAGTTTGTTGGATCTCGATCGTAGTGATACACATATTCATAATATTGATGCCAAAAGATGCAAAGTTGATAATGATAGTGCAACTTAATTGTGGCACTGCCGTTTGGGTCATATCGGTGTAAAGCGCATGAAGAAACTCCATAAAGATGGATTTTTGGAATCACTTGGTTATGAATCATTTGATGCTTGTGAACCGTGCCTTTTGGGCAAGATGACTAAAACTCCGTTCTCCGGAACAATGGAACGAGCTACTGATTTGTTGGAAATAATACATACCGATGTATGCGGTCCAATAAGTGTTGATGCTCGTGGCGGGTATCGTTATTTTTTGACCTTCATAGATGATTTAAGCAGATATGGGTATATCTACGTAATGAAAACAAGTCTGAAACATTTGAAAAGTTCAAAGAATTTCAGAGTGAAGTGGAGAATCATCGTAACAAGAAAATTGAAGTTTCTACGATCTGATCATGGAGGAGAATATTTGAGTTACGAGTTTGGCCTTCATTTAAAAACAATGTGGAATAGTTTCACAGCTCAAGCCACATGGAACACCACAGCGTAATGGTGTGTCCGAACGTCGTAACTTTATTGGATATGGTGCGATCTATGATGTATCTTACCGATTTACCACTATCGTTTTGGGGTTATGCATTAGAGACAGTTGCATTCACTTTAAATAGGGCATCATCAAAATCCGTTGAGACGACGCCTTATGAATCGTGGTTTGGCAAGAAACCAAAGTTGTCGTTTCTTAAAGTTTGGGGCTGCGATGCTTATGTGAAATAGTTTCGACCTGATAAGCTTGAACCCAAATCGGAGAAGTGTGTCTTCATAGAATACCCAAAGGAAAATGTTGGGTACACCTTCTATCACAGATACGATGGCAATATATTCGTTGCTAAGATGGATCCTTTCTAGAGAAGGAGTTTCTCTCGAAAGAAGTGAGTGGGAGGAAAGTAGAGCTTGATAAGGTAATTGTACCTTCTCCCGAATTGGAAAGTAGTTCATCACAGAAACCAGTTCCAGTGATGCCTACACCGATTAGTGAGGAAGTTAATGATGATGATCATGAAACTTCGGATCAAGTTACTACCGAACCTTGTAGGTCAATCAGAGTAAGATCCGCACCAGAGTGGTACGGTAATCCTGTTCTGGAAGTCATGTTACTAGACCATGATAAAACCTACGAACTATGAGGAAGCAATGATGAGCCCAGATTCCGCGAAATGGCTTGAGGCCATGAAATCTGAGATGGGATCCATGTATGAGAACAAAGTGTGGACTTTGGTGGAGTTGCCCAATGATCGACAAGCCATATTGTATAAATGGATCTTCAAGAGGAAGACAGACGCTGATAGTAGTGTTAATATCTACAAAGCTCGACTTGTCACAAAAAGTTTTTCGACAAGTTCAAGGTCTTGAATACGATGAGATTTTCTCACTCGTATCGATGTTTAAGTCTGTCCGAATCATGTTAGCAATTGCCACATTTTATGAAATCTGGCAAATGGATGTCAAAATTGCATTCCTTAATGGATTTATTAAAGAAGAGTTGTATATGATGCAACCAGAAGGTTTTGTCAATCCTAAAGGTGCTAACAGAGTGTGCAATCTCCAACGATCCATTTATGGACTGGTGCAAGCCTCTCGGAGTTGGAATAAACGCTTTGATAGTGTGATCAAGCATATGGTTTTATACATACTTTTGGAGAAGCTTGTATTTACAAGAAAGTGAGTTGGAGCTCTGTAGCATTTCTGATATTATATGTGGACGACATATTGTTGATTGGAAATGATATAGAATTTCTAGATAGCATAAAAGGATACTTGAATAAAAAATTCAATGAAAGACCTCGGTGAAGCTGCTTACACATTGAGCATAAAGACCTATAGAGATAGATCAAGACGCTTGATAAGATTTTTCAATGAGTACATACCTTGATAAGATTTTGAAGTAATTCAAAATGGAACAGTCAAAGAAGGAGTTCTTGACTGTGTTGCAAGGTGTGAAATTGAGTAAGACTCAAATCCCGACCACGGCAGAAAATAGAAATAGAATGAAAGTCATTCCCTATGTCTCACTCATAGGTTCTATAAAGTATGTTATGCTGTGTACCAGACCTATTGTATGCCTTGCTCTGAGTTTGGCAAGGGAGTACAATTTTGATCTAGGAGTAGATCACTGGACAGCGGTCAAGAATATCCTAAGTGAGGACTAAGGAAATGTTTCTCGATTATGGAGGTGATAAAAGAGTTCGTCGTAAAGAGTAACATCGGTGCAAGCTTTTACACCAATCCAGATGACTCTAAATCTCAATCTGGATACATATTGAAAGTGGGAGCAATTAGCTAGAGTAGCTTCGTGCAGAGCATTGTAGACATAGAATATTTGTAAAATACATACGGCTCTGAATGTGACAGACCCGTTGACTAAACTTCTCTCACGCGCAAAACATGATCATACCTTAGTACTCTTTGGGTGTTCATCACATAGTGATGTGAACTAGATTATTGACTCTAGTAAACCCTTCGGGTGTTGGTCACATGACGATGTGAACTATGGGTGTTAATCACATATAGATGTGAATATTGGTGTTAAATCACATGGTGATGTGAACTAGATTATTGACTCTAGTGCAAGTGGGAGACTGAAGGAAATGTGCCCTAGAGGCAATAATAAAGTTATTATTTTTTTTCCTTATTTCATGATAAATGTTTATTATTCATGCTAGAATTGTACCGGAAACTTAGTACATGTGTGAATACATAGACAAACAAAGTGTCACTAGTATGCCTCTACTTGACTAGCTCGTTGAATCAAAGATGGTTAAGTTTCATAGCCATAGACATGAGTTGTCATTTGATTAACGGGATCACGTCATTAGGAGAATGATGTGATTGACTTGACCCATTCTGTTAGCTTAGCACTTGATTGTTTAGTATGTTGCTATTGCTTTCTTTATGACTTATACATGTTCCTATGACTGAGATATGCAACTCCCGATTCCCGGAGGAACACTTTGTGTGCTACCAAACGTCACAACGTAACTGGGTGATTATAAAGGTGCTCTACAGGTGTCTCCGAAGGTACTTGTTAAGTTGGCGTATTTCGAGATTAGGATTTGTCACTCCGATTGTCGGATTGGTATCTCTGGGCCCTTTCGGTAATGCACATCACTATAGGCCTTGCAAGCAATGTGATTAATGAGTTAGTTGCAGGATGATGCATTACAAAACGAGACTTGCCGATGACGAGATTGAACTAGGTATTGAGATACCGACGATCGAATCTCGGGCAAGTAACATACCGATGACAAAGGGAACAACGTATGTTGTTATGCGCTTTGACCGATAAAGATCTTCGTAGAATATTGAGGAGCCAATATGAGCATCCAGGTTCCGCTATTGGTTATTGACCGGAGACGTGTCTCGGTCATGTTTACATAGTTCTCGAACCCGTAGGGTCCGCACGCTTAACGTTCGGTGACGATCGGTAATATGAGTTTATGTGTTCTGATGTACCAAAGGTAGTTCGGAGTCCCGGATGAGATCGGGGACATGACGAGGAGTCTTGAAATGGTCGAGACGTAAAGATCAACATATTGGACGACTATATTCGGACTTTGGAAAGGTTCCGAGTGATTCGGGTATTTTTCGGAGTACCAGAGAGTTACGGGAATTCGCCGAGGAGTATATGGGCCTTATTCGGCTTTAGGGGAAAGAGAGAGGGGAGGCTGCGCACCCCCCCAAGGCCTAGTCCGAATTGTACTAGGGGGAGGGGCGGCACCCCCTCCTTCCTTCTCTTCTCTTTTCCCTTTCCTTCTCTCCTACTCCTACTACTTGGAAGGGCTCCTAGTTCTACTAGGAAAGGGGGAATCCTACTCCCGGTGGGAGTAGGACTCCCCTAGGGCGCGCCATAGAGAGGGCCGGCCCTCCCCCTCCTCCACTCCTTTATATACGGGGAGAGGGGCACCCCTTGGAGACACAATAATTGATCTCTTGATCTCTTAGCCGTGTGCGGTGCCCCCCTCCACCATATTCCACCTCGGTAATATCGTAGCGGTGCTTAGGCGAAGCCCTGCGTCGATAGCATCATCAACACCATCATCGTGCCGTCGTGCTGACGGAACTCTCCCGCAAAGCTCTACTGGATCGGAGTTCGTGGGACGTCATCGAGCTGAACGTGTGCTAAACTCGGAGGTGCCATACGTTCGGTACTTGATTGGTCCGATTGTGAAGATGTACGACTACATCAACCGCGTTGTGCTAACGCTTCCGCTTTCGGTCTACGAGGGCACGTGGACAACACTCTCCCCTCTCGTTTCTATGCATCACCATGATCTTGCGTGTGCGTAGGAAATTTTTTGAAATTACTATGTTCCCCAACAACGACAATGATGCTACGATGGAGATCAAGGTGTCGCGCCGGTGACGATGGAGATCATGACGATGCTTCGGTGATGGAGATCATGAGCACAAGATGATGATGGCCATATCATGTCACATACTATGATTGCATGTGATGTTTATCTTTTATGCATCTTATTTTGCTTAGTACGGCGGTAGAATTATAAGATGATCCCTTACCAAATTTCAAGGTATAAGTGTTCTCCCTGAGTATGCACCGTTGCTACAGTTCGTTGTGCCGAGACACCATGTGATGATCGGGTGTGATAAGCTTTACATTCACATACAACAGGTGCAAGCCAGTTTTGCACATGCAGAATACTCGGGTTAAACTTGGCAAGCCTAGCATATGCAGATATGGCCTCGGAACACTGGAGACCAAAAGGTCAAGCGTGAATCATATAGAAGATATGATCAACATAGTGATGTTCACCATTGAAAACTACTCCATCTCACGTGATGATCGGACATGGTTTAGTTGATATGGATCACGTGATCATTTAGATGACTAGAGAGATGTCTATCTAAGTGGGAGTTCTTAAGTAATATGATTAATTGAACTTTAATTTATCATGAACATTGTCCTGATAGTATTTTGCAAATTATGTTGTAGATCAATAGCTCGCGTTGTAGCTTCCCTATGTTTTTGATATATTCCTAGAGAAAAGCAAGTTGAAAGATGATAGTAGAAATGATGCGGACGGGGTCCGTGATCTAAGGTTTATCCTCATTGCTGCATAGAAGAATTATGTCTTTGATGCACTGCTAGGTGACAGACCTATTGCAGGAGCAGATGCAGACGTTATGAACGTTTGGCTAGCTCAAATATGATGACTACTTGATAGTTTAGTGCACCATGCTTTACGGCTTAGAACCGGGACTTCAAAAACATTTTGAACGCCATGGAGCATATGAGATGTTCCAAGAGCTGAAATTGGTATTCCAGACTCATGCCCGAGTCAAGAGGTATGAGACCTCTGACAAGTACTTCGCCTAAAAGATGGAGGAGAATTGCTCAGCTAGTGAGCATGTTCTTAGAATGTCTGGGTACTACAATCGCTTGAATCAAGTGGGAGTTAATCTTTCAAATAAGATAGTGATTGACAGAGTTCTTTAGTCACCATCACCAAGTTACTGGAACTTCGCGATGAACTATAATATGCAACGGATGACAAAAGCGATTCCCGAGCTCTTCGTGATGCTAAGATCAACGAAGGTAGAAATCAAGAAAAATCATCAAGTGTTGATGACTGACAAGACCACTAGTTTCAAGAAAAATGGCAAAGGGAAAGAAAGGGAACTTCAAATAGAATGGAAAGCAAGTTGTCACTCCCATGAACAAGCCCAAAGCTGGACCTAAGCCTGAAAATTAGTGCTTCTACTGCAAAGGAAATGGTCACTAGAAGTGGAACTGCCCCAAGTATTTGGCGGATAAGAAGGATAGCAAAGTGAAAGGTATATTTGATATACATATTATAGATGTGTACCTTACTAGTGCTCGCAGTAATCCTTGGGTATTTGATACTTGTTCGGTTGCTAAGATTAGTAACTCGAAACAGGCGTTGCCGAATAAATAGAGACTAGTTGAGGATGAAGTGATGATGTGTGTTGGAAGTAGTTCGAAGATTGATATGATCATCATCGAGCACTCCCTATACTTTTGGGGTTAGTGTTGAACCTAAATAAATTTTATTTGGTGTTTGCGTTGAGCATGAATATGATTAGATCATGTTAATTGCAATATGGTTATTCATTTAAGATAGTAATTGTTATTCTGTTTACATGAATAAAACCTTCTATCGTCATACACCCAATGTTGATGGCTTATTGAATCTCGATCGTGGTAATATACATATTCATAGTATTGATGCCAAAAGATGCAAAGTTGATAATGATAGTGCAACTTATTTGTGGCACTGCCGTTTGGGTCATATCGGTGTAAAGCGCATAAAGAAACTCCATAAAGATGGACTTTTGGAATCACTTGATTATGACTCATTTGATTCTTGCGAACCATGCCTTCTGGGCAAGATGACTAAAACTCCATTCTCGGGAACAATGGAACGAGCTAGTGACTTATTGGAAATAATACATACTGATGTATGCGGTCCAATAAGTGTTGATGCTCGTGGCGGGTATCGTTATTTTCTGACCTTCACAGATGATTTGAGAAGATATGGGTATATCTACTTAATGAAACACAAGTCTGAAACATTTGAAAAGTTCAAAGAATTTCAAGTGAAGTGGAGAATCATGGTAACAAGAAAATAAAGTTTCTACGATCTGATCGTGGAGGAGAATATTTGAGTTACGAGTTTGGCCTTCATTTAAAACAATGTGGAATAGTTTCACAGCTCACGCCACCTGGAACACCACAGTGTAATGGTGTGTCCGAATGTCATAACCGCACTTTATTGGATATGGTGCGATCTATGATGTCTCTTATCGATTTACCACTATCGTTTTGGGGTTATGCATTAGAGACAACTGTATTCACGTTAAACAAGGCACCATCAAAATCCGTTGAGACGACGCCTTATGAACTGTGGTTTGGGAAGAAACCAAAGTTGTCGTTTCTTAAAGTTTGGGGCTGTGATGCTTGTGTGAAAAAGCTTCAACCTGATAAGCTCGAACCCAAATCGGAGAAGTGCTTCTTCGTAGGATACCCAAAGGAAACTGTTGGGTACACCTTCTATCATAGATCCGAAGGCAAAATCTTTGTTGCTAAGAATGGATCCTTTATAGAGAAGGAGTTTCTCTCGAAAGAAGTGAGTGGGAGGAAAGTAGAACTTGATGAGGTAATTGTACCTTCTCCCGAATTGGAAAGTAGTTCATCACAGAAATCAGTTCAAGTGATTCCTACACCAATTAGTGAGGAAGCTAATGATGATAATCATGAAACTTCAGATCAAGTTACTACTGAACCTCGTAGGTCTTCCAGAGTGAGATCCGCACCAGAGTAGTACGGTAATCCTGTTCTGGAAGTCATGTTACTAGACCATGATGAACCTATGAACTATGAGGAAGCGATGATGAGCCTAGATTCCGCGAAATGGCTTGAGGCCATGAAATCTGAGATGGGATCCATGTATGAGAACAAAGTGTGGACTTTGGTGGACTTGCTCGATGATCGGCAAGCTATAGAAAATAAATGGATCTTCAAGAGGAAGAAGGTCGCTGATAGTAGTGTTACTATCTACAAAACTCGAATTGTCACAAAAGGTTTTCGACAAGTTCAAGGTGTTGACTACAATGAGATTTTCTCAACTGTAGCGATGCTTAAATCCGTCTGAATCATGTTAGCAGTTGCCATATTTTATGAAATATGGCAGATGGATGTCAAAACTGCATTCCTGAATGGATTTCTGGAAGAAGAGTTGTATATGATGCAACCAAAAGGTTTTGTCAATCCAAAGAGTGCTAACAAAGTGTGCAAGCTCTAGCGATCCATTTATGGACTGGTGCAAGCCTCTCGGAGTTGGAATAAACGTTTTGATAGTGTGACCAGAGCATATGGTTTTATACAGACTATTCGAGAAGCCTGTATTTACAAGAAAGTGAGTGGGAGCTCTGTAGCATTTCTAATATTATATGTGGATAACATATTGTTGATTGGAAATGATATAGAATTTCTGGATAGCATAAAGGGATACTTGAATAAGATTTTTTCAATGAAAGACCTCGGTGAAGCTGCTTACATATTAGGCATCAAGATCTATAGAGATAGATCAAGACGCTTGACTTTCACAAAGCACATACCTTGATAAAGCTTTTGAAAAAATTCAAAATGTATCAGTCAAAGAAAGGGTTCTTGCCTGTTTTACAAGGTGTAATGTTGAGTAAGACTCAAAGCCCGACCACGACAGAAGATAGAAAGAGAATGAAAGTCATTCTCTATGCCTCAGTCATAGGTTCTATAAAGTATGCTATGCTGTTTACCAGACCTCTTGTGTACCTTGCCATGAGTTTGGTAAGGGGGTACCATAGTGATCTAGGAGTAGATCACTGGACAGCGGTCAAAGTTATCCTTAGTTACCTAAGAAGACTAAGGAAATATTTCTCGGTTATGGAGGTGATAAAAAGAGTTCGCCATAAAGAGTTACGTCGATGCAAGCTTTTACATCAATCCAGATAACTCTAAGTCTCAACCTGGATACATATTGAAAGTGGGAGCAATTAGCTAGAGTAGCTCATGCAGAGCATTGTAGAAATAGGATTTTGCAAAATACATACGGATCTGATTGTGACAGACCTGTTGACTAAACTTCTCTCACAAGAAAAACATGATCACACCTTACTAATCTTTGGGTGTTAATCACATAGCAATGTGAACTATATTATTGACTCTAGTAAACCCTTTGAGTGTTGGTCACATGGCGATGTGAACTATGGGTGTAATCACATAACGATGTGATCTGTTAGTGTTAAATCACATGGCAATGTGAACTAGATTATTGACTCTAGTGCAAGTGGGAGACTGAAGGAAATATGCCCTAGAGGCAATAATAAAGTTATTATTTATTTCCTTATTTCATGATAAATGTTTATTATTCATGCTAGAATTGTATTAACCGGAAACTTAGTACATGTGCGAATACATAGACAAAACATAGTGTCCCTAGTATGCCTCTACTTGACTAGCTCGTTAATCAAAGATGGTTATGTTTCCTAACCATAGACATGTGTTGTCATTTGATGAACAGGATCACATCATTAGGAGAATGATGTGATGGACGATCCCCATCTATTAGCTTAGCATTATGATCGTTATAGTTTCATTGCTAGTGATTTCTCCATGACTTATACATGTTCCTCAAACTATGAGATTATGCAACTCACGAATACCGGACGAACACCTTGTGTGCTATCAAACGTCACAATGTAATTGGGTGATTATAAAGATGCTCTACAGGTGTCTCCGAAGGTGTTTGTTGGGTTGGCATAGATCGAGATTAGGATTTGTCACTCCGTGTATCGGAGAGGTATCTCTGGGCCCTCTCGGTAATGCTCATCACTATAAGCCTTGCAATCAATGTGACTAATGAGTTAGTTGCGGAATGAAGCATTACGGAACGAGTAAAGAGACTTGCCGGTAACGAGATTGAAGTAGGTATGATGATATCGATGATCGAATCTCGGGCAAGTAACATACCAATGACAAATGGAACAACGTATGTTGTTATGCGGTTTGACCGATAAAGATCTTCGTAGAATATGCAGGAGCCAATATGAGCATCCAGGTTCCGCTATTGGTTATTGATCGGAGATGTGTCTCGATCATGTCTACATAGTTCTCGAACCCGTAGGGTCCGCACGCTTAACATTTGATGACGATTTGTGTTATGAGTTATGTGTTTTGATGACCAAAATTTGTTCGGAGTCCCAGATGAGATCATGAAAATGACGAGGAGTCTTGAAATGGTTGAGACATAAAGATTGATATATTGGAAGGCTATATTCAAACATCGGAAAGGTTCCGAGTGATTCGGGTATTTTTTGGAGTATCGGGGAGTTACAGGAATTCACTGGGGGAAGTAATGGGCCTTATTGGGCCATACGGGAAAGGAGGAGGCAGGCCAAGGGGAGGTGGCTCCTCCCCCCCCCCCCCCCGGTCCGAAGTGGACCAGGGGAAGGGGGCGGTGCCCCCCTTGCCCTTTCCTACTCCCTCTCTCTTTCCCTCTTTCCTTCTCTCCTACTCCGAAAAGGAAAGGGATTCCTACTAGGACTTGGAAGTCCTAGTAGGACTCCATACTCTAGGCGCACCCCTAGGGGCCCGGCATCTCTCCCTCCCTCCTTTATATGCGTGGGCAGGGGGCACCCCAAAGACACAACAAGTTTCTCTTAACCGTGTGTGGCCCCCCTCCACAGTTACACACCTCAATCATACCATCGTAGTGCTTAGGCGAAGCCTTCGCCGGTAGCATCATTATCACCATCGCCACGCCGTCGTACTGACGGAACTCACCCTCGTCTTCAACTAGATCAAGATCACGAGGGACGTCATCGAGCTGAACATGTGCTGAACGCGGAGGTACCGTACATTCGGTACTTGGATCGGTTGGATCGCGAAGAAGTTCGACTACATCAACCGCATTACTAAACGCTTCCGCTTTCGGTCTACGAGGGTACGTGGACACACTCTCCCCTCTCGTTGCTATGCATCTCCTAGATAGATCTTGCGTGATCGTAAGAAAATTTTAGAAATTACCGCGTTCCCCAACACCTATACCATTCGGTAAGAGAGTATCTCATTGCGTACCTACGAAAGTATCTCCATGACATTTTGTTATATCTGATCCTCATTTGATGTTTTGCATCTTGACGACGTAACCCAGAGGAAGGAAGACAAGTCCAATATGGGTGGCTTTGTCTGGGGCCTCTCCATTTGGATGTGGGAGCGGCTGCCGGTGGGGCGTCCGGAGAAGCTGCCAAGACACCCATGGGGTGCCTATAGCGAGGACGGCGACGCTACTCGACACCCCACCGTAGCTTAGGAGTGGGACGTTGTCAAACTCTACACGGGCCTAAACAAGACTTCGTACAAGGCCTACACCAACGAGATCGACCTTTGACGATTACGCAGGTATATGAACTCGCTCACCACCTTTCTCTTTGATTCCACTTTTGATCGAGAGTGGGAACTTACCAATGTATATGTAATAGGTAAACTGGTGGCCGTATCATGACCGAGAGTGGGACTTCGATCTGAACTGATGTGCAATGCGGACCGTGCTCTTTGGTGGTGCATCGTGCCCATGATCTGGGTGTATGCCGTTGAGTGTTACTTGCCACACTGCGTGGCCACGTAGTTTGGGATGTATCAGCATACCCCACCGGGCCCACCGACCGATACCGGCGGCCACGCGCTCCACTTGTGAGTGCCCGCGCTTGTTCTTTGTGCCCATGATTTCATTGCGTTTGACTTTATTATGATGTTTCTTGTTGCTAATGCCTTGCAGGATGAGCCGGCAGAAGAATCAGTCGATCACAGACTGGGGAGAGGAGCATAAAACTCATGTGACGGAGTGGAACCGACGGAAGTTCCCTAAAGATGTGGAGAGGAGAGTGACTGACTAAAATGCTTACGAGGACCAACACATGAGGTGGTACGATGATGGCCATAAGCACCGTATTCGTCTTAGGCCTCGGTGGATGGCGGACGACATCGCGGAGCTGGAGACGGATGACCCCGAGGAAGAGGCCTACCAGATCGGCATCAGAGACATGCATAGTGGATTTAGGGAGTTTGCACCCCTCATCAACAGAGTGGTAAGTCTGAACCGATGGTTGTATTTAAATTATTTTATTTGTCATCATGACTGACTTATGCCTCTATAGTCCGGTGAGCTGAACAGATGCATCTTTGAAGCCTCTGGTGCACTAGGTGATATCCCCGGGAGCGTACAATCTGAGGACAAATTGAGGGGGACGATGAAGGTACATCCTCCTCAGAACAGATGCATCTTGTTCACTAGCAATCATAAATCCGATTCTTATTATGCCCTTGTTTCATTGTGAGTGCAGAAGTTCGTGAAGCGTTGTCGCAAGCTGGTAGCCCTGCTTGGGTGTGCTGGAGCTAGGTCGGTTGAAGCTTATCATCCTGCAGCCACACAGGGTCACATCGCCTCATCAAAACCATGTTCCCTCGGCGTCTAGGTTGGTTGAGGAGGAGGAGGAGGCCACAAATGAAGAAGAGGAGGAGGAGGCCTATCATGAGGAAGAGGAGGATGAGAGCAATGGGGAGGAGGAGTATGATGAAGATTACGGACCCCCACCAACTCAATCATCTCAACCATCTCAGCTGCCGAAGAGGAATCCGAAGAAGAAGGATTTGCTGAGTCCGGACCCTTTCCAGAGACCGGTTACTCGATGGCCCAAGAAGAAGACTGAAGAGACTCGTTCAAAGAGGAACGAGGACCGTACCTCCAAGAGGGGAAGGATCAATTAAATTCTGCTCTTGGATACTTGGCTCTTGTAGTTGAAATGTCTAGTGGTTCTGAAACTATGTTGAACTATGTGTTTGCTATTTGTGGAACTATGTGCTTGCTATTTGTGAAACTATGTGGAACTCCGTTTGCTATGTGAAACTAAGTAGTTGAACTTCTTTTGCTTATTATGCACAAGTTTATGTGGAACTCCGTTTGCTTATTAAGCACAAGTTTATGTGGAACTCCGTTTGACATATGTATGTGATGCCCAAGTTTAATTGTTTGAGATCTGTTCTTTTGACTCTATATCATTGCTGTGATATTGTTTTTGAAAAGAAGCAAGTAGTTGAACTTGGAAAGAGGCAACACCCTACCGCCAAGGACCCTGGCGGTAGGGTCAGACAGCCTACTGCCGACCCCTCCGGCGGTAGGTTGACCCTACCGCCAGGCCACTGCGATATTTCGTTACAGAAGGTTTAGGAGGCAAAAACACAAGCACACCCTACCGCTGGGGGTGCTGGCGGTAGGGTTAGACAGCCTACCGCCAGGGTCCCTGGCGGTAGGGTGCTAGCCGTCTCCACGTGCTGACGTGGATTAGCACCCTACCGCCAGGGACCCTGGCGGTAGGCTGTCTAACCCTACCGCCAGCACCCCTAGCGGTAGCAAAAGGGTCAAATCCCAAAAAAAAAATCAAACCGGGGTCAGATCCTGAATTGGTATGCGAAAAGGGTCAAAACACAAAATTTTGCCACGAGAGGCTAAAGGAGCACAAGGTCAGTGCCACGTCATAAATTTCATACAAGTACAGTACGTAGTAGCAGATCACACTTTATCCAACAAATACATATATAGTCTCTAGTCTCTTCACCAGCAGTGCCAGCGCACGCAATCAGCCACACAAAACGTCTACAATAGTATTTTTGGGCACAGTGTAGTGAACTGAACCCATTTAAACTTTCATCAGGCAATGCAGGCCGCGGCAGCTCGTCAACTAGGTCTAGATGTACAATGTGCAATACGAATGCCTGAACATCTCAGCAGCTATATCTCATGTACTAGCAGAAAACGCAAGAGAAAGAGAAAAAAAAAACATGAGTACAGAAACGAAGCCTGGTTGTGGTGGTGCGGGCAGGACTCTTAATGACTTGTCCTTATAGGTTACAAATCGGTTACCTTTACTCTTAGAAATCACGTCGCCATTGAGTGCTCTGTTTTAGGGAAAAGAAGTTTCATCTGTTCTATTCGGGTGTTCGTCGAGCAGCCGTCTCTGCCCGCGTCGCCGGTCCTCTCCGCCCAGCAGGTTCGCTTCTCCGGTTCTCCCGTCGCTGTTCGTCGCCGCCCTCTCCCCCCTCTAGCCGATGGATTCTTGGTAAGGAAGCTATAGCTGCACCGTCGCATGGATCTCTTTCTGCCATAGTTTTTTTCCCCTTTGCTAACAACCAGATCTATTGTCTTTCCTTCTGTCATAATTAATTATTTCGACAACCCTTAATTACCCATGCTAATACAGTAGCAACTACTACTTACAGCAGTCAGTATGAGGCGAAAATTAATTGGGTTGATCTTGCTGGTTCGTTTCAAATCAAAATAGTACTGTATGTGCTACTGTCCAAAGGTGCCATGTGTTTCGGTGTCTATTTCTTCTCAGCTAATAAGTACGTACTTCTGACAGCAGCAAGTTCACTATTCAAACAGAAAAGAAACTGGGTTACCTCGGACCCAAATCTATTCAAATTTATAGAAAAGTATGCATCGAGGTTCACAATACTAACACCCAAATTATCCCGTGTGTTGATTTCACTGCAGACCATCTTATTGAGGGTGACATGATGGATAGCAGCAGAAGGAAGAGTGGCGAGGCTGCGATGATCACAGCAGATCAGGTGTTCCCAAGCAATAACAAGAGGAAGAAGGCCCTTCTACTATCTCTTTGTGCACGGTTGCTTCCTGATGAAATGATGTTGAAGGTGCTACTTCGGCTCCCTGTCAAATCCATTCTCCGCTTCAGGTCCGTCTGCCGCGCTTGGGCTGCGCTATTCTCCTCCGAGGATTTCTGCAGCCTCCACATGGCCATTTCTAAGGTGGTGAGACCAGCACCAAAGCTGCTGATGCTTGTCTCGCCCACAACAGGATTGAACTCCACCGCAATGTACTCATGCTCACCGTCAGGCTCCAGAGATGACTTGCTCTTCACCGTCGACACCGCACGCCGCAATTCCATGGGAATAGTGACGCCCTCTACATGCCATGGACTCACCCTACTATATGATGATGTTGCACCAGCTTACTATGTTTACAATGCAGCCACAAGGGCAATCACACGTCTGCCACCTCACTGTACTCCACCAACATATCGTTCCACTGCCGGACTTGGATTTGATGCCCGGACTAGGGAGTACAAGGTGGTGAGGTTGATCACTGGGCGTTGCGGTGACAAGGAGAGGAACAGGTGTGAAGTGTACACGCCTGGAGCTGCTTGCTGGAGGCCGGCGGCCGGTGGAGGAGTGCCTTTCAGGTTGTACAGGTATGCAATTTCTGCAGCTATACATGCGGCGACGCACAAAGTACCACCGGTGTTTGCCAACGGATTACTACACTGGTTCATCGGTCCTTCCCTTATCGCCACAAGGACAAGAGCTCCCATCTTAACATTTTCCTTGACGGACGAGACCTTCGGATGTGTCCGATCACCCCCACCCTTCTGGACATCAGAAGTGGACCTGCACTACGGGTTAGAAAAAGAACACCTGGTTGTGATGGATGACCAGGTGTGCATGGTCCGTGACCTTCGCAATACAATCCCTCGTGATGGCACTTTGGAGATCTGGAAACTGGTGGATTATAGCCCTGGTGAATGGTCACTGTATCATCGAATTCATTTGTTCGGGCACGTGGGAATATATTTGCTTGATGCGATGGCTGTGAGGGTTGTTGGACTCATTGGCGGCTGCAGGTTAGGGAAGAAGATAGGCATTGCTTCTAGCAACTACAAGTTCCCCGGCCAGTTTGAGCAGAAGCTTCACACCTATGACCCTAGGTGTCAAGCTCTAGAGACCATCCTCTCCATCACCGAGACACACACACATACCAGGCCTGGTTCAACATTCAGTTTATTTGATGAAGAGAGCCTTGTTCAAGTGCATAGTAAACCAATGGATAGCTAGCCATGACATCTACCATGGCTAATGCCACCAAATCAGACATGGTTTAAATTTTTGTGCAACTAGCTAGCTGCTCAGATTGATTTTGACTGGATATTTTATTCTGTCATGCATTAAAGAGTAGAATATGGTGAATAGACCAAAGGTCACTGTTGTGGATATCTTCTATCACCTGAAGTACTTCAAATCTCGTCGATATTATACCTGCCACACGTATTGTGGCGGTTCTAGCTTTGAAGTTGGTTAATGTTATACCTGGGGTAAGAGAAGCTCAGCCAAAGTGCTATCTCGAGGCGATGAATTTCTTTTTGCTTGTTCATGCTCCATTCATTTGAAAAGAGTATTAGTTTGGTAACACGACACAGAATGATGTATGGGAAATTAGTCTGTAAAGAGTAGTAGTTTGAAAAGAGATAAATTCTTGTTGTATTAGGTCTGTAACATTTGGGCTCAGAAATTATCAGTTTGGTAGATATATGACGAGGATAAAAATGTTGAATGCATTGATAAATGAAATTTCTCAGCCACAGTTTTGTTGGGCGTCTGAACGTTTTAGAGATTTCTGCATACAAGCTTTCATGTTGGAACTGAATTGTCCCAGTTATGCATGTGGGTGTTGTGGTAGGGACATGACGAGATCGTGATGATTGGATTAATTTCCAGTTTATTTGGGTATCCATCAAGTTGGTGTTCAAAGCGGCCAATATTTGTCTACTCTGTTGTCTGCTTAGCTAGACGGTCACATGTTCAGAACCACTCTTAACGACACAATGATCATGGTAATTGTTTGCACTGTTCTACGCGTCGTAGTTATGCTTCTTCTATACTCTCCTTGAACATCTCCGTCGATTGAATAATGCACTTTCCTGTTTGTAGCTTGCAAATATATCTATCTGATGCTTCAATGACAAATGGATGATCAATAGATCAGGCTTTGTGCTTCAAATCCATCTGACCGAGAAGGCGATGGCAAAGATTTATGCGGATCCGGCTTTTGATACGAAGCATCCATTCATGTCCATAATCTGTTGTGGTCATGCTTGCATAATTGTCTGTAGGTATATGCAACTTTTTCGGGAATTTTCTCAACAGCTTCTTCAGGAAAACGATCTTATACCATTGGAAGTAAGACCACTGACTAGGTGGTAATAATGTTCATCGATGTTTTATGACATCCTAATAAGCTTACCAAAATCATGGAGATTGGGAACCTACCATACACAAGAGGCGGCACGCCCTCCCAATGTTGTGGTAGTATTGAGGAAGATTCACCGGTCATGCCAATCGCTGGACACCTCTTTTGTTAAGCAGTGCAAATAATACTGAACATTCTGCCAAATTTATAGTGGAAAATAGTAGATCATGCTAACATCATTAGCAATTCAAAATCAACAAGGACTTTCAGATTTGTTCTTGTTTACCAAAACACGACAAAAATTGAACAAGAGAAGTCCCACAAAACAGGGAAATGGATGAATATGCAAATGTACATCGAAACAAGAAAAGGACATATGTAAATTATGTCGGGTAACTTGATTGGGTTCTTACCTGATTTTTGAGTCAATTCATAACAAATGCACAATTAACTGTCTATGATTTTCCATTCACACAATACAGCTAATTATCTATCGTCATCACAAGAATCAAGAAAGTCATATATCTTCATTATCCGTAGTGCTCGACTACTGACAAGAAAACACATAATAGCCAAACCACAAAAAACAAGGGCAAGGACAACATCAAACATATTCTTCATAATTATAGGTTGCGCCTGGATTTAATTGGGCATAAAGCAACATTCGAGAGTTACAGCATAATCACGTGCATGACAACTACTATAATGTTAGCAAGAATCTGAAAGTCCTTCAATTACAGAAGATTTCAACAACAGTGACCTTTCGTCTTTTATCCTTTTAGCATAGAGCCGTAGTTTCTTTAGCACATTTTTGAAGGCCAGGTCTTCATGAGTTTTATGCAGCGGAGCAAGGCTCTCTTCATGTAAGCTGAATCTTGAACCGGGGATGAAGCGCGTAAGAGAGGTGTGTGTCTCGGTGACCGAAAGAATGCTCTCTAGAACTTGACAGCTAGGATCATATGAGTAAACCTTTTTCTGAAACTTGCCGTGAACCAAGTGCTTGCTAGTAGCAATCACAATCTTCTTCCCCGACTTGCGGTTGCCAACAGTACCAATAACCCTCACAACCCGTGGATCAGCTAATTCTCTTTTTACCTGCCCGAACAAATCGATTCGATGATTCAGCGACCAATCACCAGAGCCATGATCCGGCAGTCCCCAAATCTCCAAGGTGCCGCGATGAGGGATTCCGTTGCGAAGATCCCGGACAATGCATAGCTGGTCGTCCATCACAACCAGGTGCTCTCCTTCCGACTGGGACGAGGAGCGCATATGCTCTCCTGGTCCCCAAAATGGCGGTGAACGGACACATCCGAACGTCTCCTCCGCGACCGAAAACGATACGACGGCAGCTCTTGGCCGTCTAATGATAAGTGAAGGATTGATCAGCCAGTGCAGGAACCCGTTGGCGAACACGGGTGGTATTTTGTTCACCGCTGCATGATGAACCGCAGAGCTTGCAAACCGGGACCATTTGAAGGGCACTCCTCCAGTCGCCGGCCTCCAGCGATGAGCTCCGGGCGTGCACACGTCACAGCTAATCGTCTCCTTCTCGTCGGAAAGCCCGTTGATCAACCTCACCACCTTGTACTCCCCTGTCCCGGCATCAAATCCCAGTCCGGCAGTGGAATCGTATGTTGCAACACGGTGCGGTGGCAGGCGTGTGATCGCCCTTGTAGCCGCATTGCAAACATAGTAAGCCGGCGCGGCGGCGTCGTACAGGAGGGTGAGCCCGCAGCATGGCGCGGGCGTCACCACTTCCACGGAGTTGCGGCGGGCGCAGTTGAAGGTGAAGAGTAAATCGTCTACGGGGCTTGACGGCGAGCAGGCGTACACGGCGACGGAGCCGAATGTTGGTGCGGGTGAGAGCACGAGTAGCTTGGGTGCCGGCGGCAGCATCTTGGAGGTGGCCATGTGGAGGCTGCAGAAATCCTTGGAGGACAGCGTTGCGGCCCAGTAGCGGCAGACGGCCCGGAAACGCAGGATGGATTTGACCGGGAGCTGGAGTAGAACCTCCAGTATCATGTCATCAGGGATCAACGGTGCCGATGCACAAACAGATACAATGGCCCTCTTCCGCTTGTTGCTTGGGATTCGGAGCACCTCCGGCGCCTTCTTCTTGGTGGCCTCGCTGCAGGGTGGCATGGCAGCGGCACCCTTCATCTTGCTGCTACCAGTCATGTGTGTGACCCCCAATGTTCTGACGGGGACTAATGCGGGGCTTACGCTGGCCTGAACCGATCAGTTGAGCATCAGAAAAATGTAGAGAACGGGGAAGAGCTGTCACCCCCAATGTATGCGGTGTCCAATATAACTCTGCAAGATTGTCTGCAGTGAAATCAACACAGAGGATTAAGCCGCATCTTGGACAGTACATATATAGGATATTTGCATTGTTTTGGCACGAACAAGCAAGTTGGACCAAAAGTTTCTTAGCGAAAGAAACGACCGGCCTTGAGAAGGAAACGACGATGGCAAAAGGAAGAAGAGATCTGAGGAAGGTAGGGCTTCCTTACCAAGAGCTCACTCCAGTCCAGGCGAATCCATCCGCTAGAAGAGAGGAGAGAGGGGAACCTATGAGGAACAATTCCTAAGCTAGGTATAGGAGGATTGGTGGAGGTGGGGTTATGGCGGCTCGGCCAAAGAAAGATGCAATTTTCTCGCGTGAGAGACGGCAAGGCGCCTTGTCGTTGGTATATAATCGAGAAGATGGGGAGATTTTGTTGGAGTTTTTTTTTTTTTTTGACGCGAGATTTGGTTGGAGCTTTGGGGCTTTACCAATGGAAAAGCCGATCCGGGTTCTTTTTCTCGGTTGGGCAGGAGTTTGTCTCTCGTTGATTGCTTATACACCGGGCCTATAACAGCGAGAGGCCCCCGGCACCTCTGCCCCTTTTGGACCCGAAGATCACACTTGTATAATGAAGGTAGGGGCAGATATTGATGTCGTAGATTTCCTCTTGGTCCACGTGAGAGTTTATTTTGGGGATGGCACGACTTGTCGACCAGCACCCTGAGACGAGATCGAGCTCAGGAAATGGCATCCCCGCTCGAAATGAGCAACAAACTTCCGCCTACACAAAGCGTTTTGTGTTGGTCCTATACCTAATCTGACAACGCGTCTATCCCAGAACTCCGGAAACCATGAAGCATTTATTCCATTTTGTTAAATATCACAAATATATATAGTGCAAAAGGGGCCTTTGAATGGATTTGTTCATTGGGTACGACTTGTTGGACAAAATAAATCAGCAAGGTGCCAGAGCACGATTTACACGCTATTTGAGCGCGCCAGCTTTGGCGTACCATATATGAACAAAGATACAAGAGGACTTGCGTTATGGAAATCAATAACATGAACTCGTACGTGATACAGACAAGGTACAGCAGAAAGGTGTCCCCTAGAGAGAGATCCTCAAGGCTCAAGCACAAGGAGCAAAAGCACAAACACATGACACACCTCACAGCTGCTGTCATCTAATAAGAATATAATATAACCTAGAACGGGAAGAAAGAATCAGCTATATATGACCCTCAGAATAAGGGAGAGATCGATGTCACCAAACAAGGAGTAAAGGTGAACACACACTAGGGCACGATAAGTCGACAAAAAATTATTTTGACCATGCAACCGCGTCGATCTCTGCTTGGGCACTCCGGTATAGCTCCAGCCTCTTGGCGAGGTTTGTCCTCCGCTCCATGACCGCAGGGTCCTCATCGAGGAGCTTTGAAAGTTGCCTAATCTGCATATGCACATGTACGTTATTTATTGATACTCCATCGGATTTCTCTTAAAGAACCAAGCGAAGTGTGAATCATGAGTATTAAAAAACTAAGGACTAATTGACTAGTTGGCAAGCAATGTACCACCGCATGGTGCAGACAGAAACATGCATCACCATGGAAGAAACTTAGCTCAGAAATGACTTAAAATCTACAGATTAGCGCTTTTCTAAAATACGCAATGAATAAACAGAGAGTCCATGTTAGACTCTGGTGAGAAATACATGCATACAAACAGCTAGAGTCTAGAGATGATAAAAGGAAAAAAGAATTCTCTGAAAAAAATTATTAAGCAATAAAAGAACCCTATATCAAATCTACAGTAACATCAACAATCAGGTCACACTTGTATGTTACAAATGAAAGGCTCAAAGGACCTCCACATGTTTCAAAAAGCTTACCTCTCTTGCTCCCAGCTCAGTAAAGAAGTGGTCGAGCAATGAGCGCTTTGCCTCACGGACTTGGCAGTAGACAATAGATTTTGGGATGGAGTTCCTCAATGTCGAAGATACCATGTTAACATATGCCAGAACAGTTGTCCCTGAGGTTGAGTAAATACAAATAAAAATATAAGGTATATATCAGGCAATACACAAGGACGTGCTAAATAGAGAACATATCAGGTGAGACTCAATTGTGACCAAATATGGAAATTTCAGGGACAACCTTGAGAGAACATGACTCGTCATTGGGCAATTATGGAAGGGTATAATAAGTGAGCAAGTACATAAAAGATAGATGCCTTACCAATTCGTCTTAGATAAGAATCATTATATCTATCGAAAATAGAGTGGCTTGGATTTCCACCCTTCTCAACATCCTGAGGAAGCTTCCTGAAGAAATCTACAGTTAAGTAGCTTGTTTCCATATCAACTAGCTTTAATGTGTTCTTCTTGCTTTCGTCCCTCATTCTTTCCAACGACTCAAAAGCTGCATTGCCAACTTCCACACGAAGAGTGGGGAACTGCTTGAGCTCCTGGAGAAAGGTAAATGAACATTTCGGGTGAGCATTTAACCAGCATTTTTAATTAATTAGACTACCTTTTCTTTTCAAATCCACTTATATATCTGCCTACAATCTTAATGCTCAAAGTTCTGCAGAAGATCTGCATTCGAATCAATAAGAAATACCTATCCGATGCGAGTTCTATCTTTATTGTGATATCCCAAATCCCCATCTCTTATAAAATCAAACACTACAACTTTATTTTGATTTAGAAATGTATCCTGTCCTAATACAGCCAGTTAATAACTCATCACACCACCAGAGAGCACATATGCTCTAGTTTATACTCCCTCCGTTCCTAAATATTTGTCTTTCTAGAGATTTCAACAAGTGACTACATACGGAGCAAAATGAGTGAATCTACACTCTAAAATATGTCTATATACATCCGTATATGGTAGTCCATTTGAAATCTCTAAAAAGACAAATATTTAGGAACAGAGGGAGTAGAACATATTATGATTGCATCATGCAGACAGTGTAAGAAAACTTATTTGGTAGAAACTGCAGAACGGCTTACATGAGTTTCATTTATAGCCTTGTGGACTAGTTCCTTTAGGATTCCATGGACCTGTCAATGTGGCAAAAAAAGAGTCACGTTCTGAAACTATTAAACCAGTATTGCTGAATAAGTAACAATCTGGTTGCTCGGTGAACCCAGTGACGAAAATAAATAATTTTGAACTGCTGAAACTTTTATTGAGCAGATTAATCTAGTCAGCCTACCGTGTCAACGGCTGCCTCGGCAGGACCTCTGATACTAACAAGACAAGATTCTATGAGGCGCCGATATCCTTGCTCTGGAGCTATCAAGTGAGGCTGGTATCCATCAGCTTCCGTTATGAGCTTCCTCACATTTTCCATTGACAGTTGCTTATCAAACTGCAACCGTTTAATTGCCACAGGAAATTGATTGTCAAAGACATGGTAAATTTTCTCACCACCAGGGCGCCTGGATAAAAGAACATTTGGTTGGTCATCATGATTAGAAACAACAAGCACATAAGCAAAGTTGCAAATGGTGGAATGGAACGAGTGTGTGACATTTTGACATGATATTGCACACATTAGCAGCAAATTATTTAGTTGCTCATTTAGCAAAAAAGTTCAAGGGTCATGTAAACATGGTATTGTTTATTTCAACATCAGTGCGAATAAAGAAGGTCAAAACAACAGACAATTAGCTGGTAACACAAAATTGCCAGACCAGCTATGCACAGTAGTGAGTATAGTATTCATCTTGCATATGTATTCATCTTGCATATTCCAAGCTTTAACTACTAGATGGTTCGTTTCATCTGAAAGGAAATTGTTATGGCAATTGTACATCTAAGGTTGGTCAACCTACGCAATACAATAAGTTTATGAAAGAGAAACCGAACCTTAAGAACTTTCTGTACAAAATACAAGAAACAAGGACAATCTACTAGACAAGAGACCAAACAGCATATATATATTTTTTTAACTATCGACCTGTGTTGCACTACACATGTACATGCCACAACACCAAATTAGTCAACAGGTATAGGAACTTTACTAGTATTAGATTGCCTATATGCAGATCAGGAAAGATTAAACGTTACCATTTGAAATTACAAAAGACCTGCTAGATATAGCAAGCATGATATTAAAAAACTGAGCGAAAAAGAAATTCAGTTTAAGACATACACTCCATCCAGATGCTCTTTGTAGATGCCATCAAACATGCGGCATATTTCCATAATCGTGTACAGCTTTCCCTGCGTGTCACAAAATATGCGATTGTCACAATATATGCAAGTATACATCATAACTTGTAAAACTGGAAAGAATCTATACAGGATTCAAGAAAAGGATGTCACAGAAATATGACTATTGGTATGGAAGGTAAAAAATCAGGAGATGAGATTCATTTACTTTGCACCAAGAGGGAATAAACCATAAAACACAATCCCATCATGCGCTAATCGAACTAAGAACATTACAAAGATGGACATCAACAGTGCACAAAAATTTAATAGGAGTACATTTACTTCTAGTCAATAACTAAGGCCATAAAAATAAAGACAGATGATAATAAATGTATGCTGGATCAGGTCAAACAAACTCATTTGATTTAAGAAGAAGCGAACTCGAGACTTACTCCAGCATCATTAGCAATGGGCTTTCCGAGACGAGTAAGTTCAGTTTCCAGCTCTGCAACTGTCTTTGTTATAAGAGACTGGAGACCCGGGATTCTTGATTTAATAACAGACTCCAAATGCTGCATTTACACCAAAAGTTTGTCAAAAAAAAGCAAAAAAGCATAAAATGTATTCTGCATTAAAGAGCAAAGGCATACCTTTGATAGACTCTTTGCTAAATGTTCTGATCCCATCCTATGAGCGAGATGCTTGTATTCTGGTGTGTTTGCGAAATAGTCACGCTCTCTACGCCTAGCAGCAATCATGTCCACACTCTTGTTAATATCTTGCTGGGATCGATTGACAACACCAATCCATGGAAATTGGAGCCGGTAAGCTCTTCCTTCCAGTATCTGCACAATCAAACTCAGTAAGAAGATCTGGTTTGTGGAAATCTAGGATGGTCAATGATCAGATTAGCAAACATATGTTCTAACGCATGTTATCTATTTGCAGCTGGGATAATATTTGTGAGTGAAAACACAGTAATCAGGGTGTTGTTAGAACTTTTGGATTGTTTACAAAGTGTACTTTGCCAACTTTTTGGCGATGGCCAAAAGTTCAGACTGTGTTTGATGGACGATGGTTACCAATTATTTGGCATGCCAAATGCCACCTAGCCCATTCTAGTTCATTTTTGTTGCCAACTTCGGCTAACTCATGGTCAGACAAAATCTTCACCATATTTTGGCTAGCCAACTTTTTGGTAGGGAAAGTTTGGGCTAAAAGCAAACACACCATGAGTTTCTTTGAACAAACATTAACTCAAAGGTTGGGGCATACATAAGAAGATTCAAAATCCATGGTATTAATGGTATTAGTCCATATAGTCATACCGAAAAAGAGGGCCGTACAATTTCAAGAGGGGAAACTTATGGAAAGGTGGGGCAAAGTGAGGCATAATTGTCAACAAAGATCGCTACTAGTAACAAGATTGGGTGGTCAGTAGAATACCAATCACCTTAAGCAACATCACAGTAAGGAAGATGGCATAACTATAAAAAAAGGCCAGTGCTTAGCACTTGATTGTTGAACTTACATCAACAGCATCAGTACCCTTGTCCATTAAATCAATTTTCGTGAGCACACCAAAGGTCCGTTCACCTGAATCAACAAAAAGTAAAGTTCAAGATCAGAAATGGTTAGAAGTGCCAAGAGCAATGGTACTTGAATTAAACGCAATTATTATATGTGAATTTTCCTTTCCATTAACAGAGTTGGCCCATAATAGGATCACACACAAAAAACATATCAAGCCAATTGTCAATATAATATGGTTGATATCCACAAAGACAAATTGCAAGGTATAGGTATTATCAGTAGTTATCATTATATCACCTGTTGGTTCAAGAAATAAGGTGAAGATAACATCAGTCTGAAGCTACGTAGCATATTAAAAGTAAAGAAACCCAGAATAATAAGCTTTAAGAGACATTAGTAATAGGGAACATACTATGACATTAACCACATTACACAAAATGCAGTTCACCAAACCGGCAACAAAGGCATACCTTTTGGGTCAACTTCCCGTGAAATCTTGATAGCATCAGAAGTCGCAAGATCCTGATTGGCTGGAGAAACAGCCAGAATGATGCAGTTGGGCTGAAAAATACCAAAAAAGTTGTTTACACAGTGCATGACACGATAATTAGCCCAAACATGCTACTATATGGGATATGGCTGAGAAAAAAGCATATTAGACCAAATATGCATTACATAAATACTTGTAAAATTTGTGCATAACCAAATATAGCACCATCTCATACAGGCAAGACAAGCATGGTAAGCAATGATAAAGAACAAATACTGGGAAGCAACATTTCAACTGGTTACACTTAAATACCTTTTCAATGAATGCTCGAACCATGTTTTCAATTTCCTGAACGATACTCTCCGGCTGACCCTCTAACAAGCATAAAGACAGTAGCAAATAAAAGAATGAACATCTTAAACAAGAATAATAGAAGAATGATGGCTCATATGGTATAGTCACTTACCAACAGCAACTTTAGTAAGCCCAGGAAGATCAATAAGAGTCAAATTCACAACTGCAATGATAAGAAGTGTTACTACATGACACAAATAAAGAGAACAAACCATACAAAGAAGTTCTTAAGGGGCAGATACAGTATGCCTATCCTACCAATGACTGGGATGACTCCGTACTAAACTGGTCAAGGGATAAGCTAAAGGTAAATCACAATACCAGCAGCGAACAACAATCTTTTGAATTGAAAAATGGAGGTGCATGACTATTTGATATTGAGTTACTGACAAAGCACTAAAATAACACTATTAAACCGCTCCCCGACTGTACAGATGTATTACCAGCATTGCTATTGGGCCACTTACCGTTTGGAGAAAATATGCTTAGATGGATGGGGACAGATGATATTCCCTTTCCATGTCCGGTTTGTCTGTCAGTTTCATCAGCTATCTCCTTCCTCACCATGGCTGCAACGATACAAATTTCATTATGTGATGAGTAGCGGCAAGGTGAACTATAAGAAAATGAATTAAAATGACAGAGAATTTTGCCAACAATTGCAAGGCTTAGCTTATCTCTTAGGAAATACTCCCTCCGTCCCGAATTACTTGTCGCAGATATGTATGTATCTAGATGTATTTTAGTTCTAGATACATCCATTTCTATCCATTTCTGCGACGAGTAATTTGGAACGGAGGGAGTAACAAGCTACTCCCTCCGTCACATAACATAAGATGTTATTACATCCAATATAATAACATGTATATTGGATGTAATAACATCTTATATTATGGGACAGAGGGAGTACGGCTTAGTGCAGCAGTTTGAATAACAGTGAGTTCTGACATCAAATTGGATGTTTTGATGAGCCTCACAAACTCAACTTACATTCCACATATGCCAATATGGTTCAACATTATCACAATAACCCCTCAATCATGCATTAATCCTAACATCATCATCATAGCACTTGAAAACAAGACGAAGAATAGATGAATTACCGAAATCAGTGAATCTCTTCCTGGGGACATGCATGAACTCTGCATACTCTCTGTCTCCATCAATCCTATGGAGTTGCAGAACCAGCGGGCGACGGGTGACAATGCCTGCACAATCAAACCAAACGAAACAAATCAATGCGTCAGAAAAAACAAAACAGAAGGCCAAAACCGACAAGCTCTAACTACTTGAATAACCATACCTGAACCCCTGGGCAGGAAATCCTTTCCAACAACGCTCTCCAGCACCGAAGATTTGCCCGAACTCTACAGTGTGCCAGAGGAGTCCAAATGTCAAAACACAGAACCGCGTATGGCATACCCACTCGTACAGAGATGCGCTTGAACTACTCGTAACAGCGCGAGTTCATGCAGAACTGCTTGCTTGAAACTAGGAGGATTCTCATTACGCGAAACAACACGCCCCCTAGTTGATCCCAAGCAGTGGTAGTAGTAGTACCTAGCTTCCTAGCAGTCTAGCACTACAGATTACTGGTCATGTGGGCAGCTACGTGAGACGAAACTATATATAGCAGATTCAAACAAGCAGCAGCGGCCCAAATCTAGCTGCCAGCGCCTACGGCGGCCGCAGATCCGAGCACGGCCAGACCGCGTCATCGCAGCCAAATCGCGCGGTCCTACCAGCAAGCTCGACAGATCCACCAGACAGAGCTGGGGCGCCAGATCCGGCGGAGGGGGGAGAAAACGAACGGGGCGCGCACCTGGCCGCCGACGACGGCGATGGACGGGAGCGAGTCCCAGAGTGTGGGGAGGGCGCTCTCCTCGCCGTGGTCGCCGAGCGCCGTGCAGGCGCGCTGCAGCTTGTTGACGAGCGAGATCAGGTTCTCCATGGCCGCCGGCGCGGGATCTGGCCGGATCCGATCGCGCGGCCGCGGGCGGGATCGAGGCGGTGGAGGGGGGAGCGGGGGAGACGAGACGACGCCGACTGCTGAGCCGAGCCGCGTCGGTCGGGCTCCAGCTGCGGGTGGGCGCGGTCTGGTGGCGTCTCGGGGGCGTGCAGTTGGTTTGGGTTTGGAGAGGGGATGGGAGGGGAGGGGAGGGGGGTGCTTCGTGGGGAAGAAACGGAGCGTGCGGCCGTGCTGCGCGAAATACCGGATAGCCCCCTCGTTTCTTCTTACTGCCGCTTGTGAGGTTCGAATTTTGAACTTCTTGCAAGTTGGTAATAAATGTGAACTGAAATTGGAAACATGCTTCGATCTGACCATTCCTCAATATTTTTGGACCCCGTTAGCTGTCGAACGTTCGCTAGAAGGGTATGGCATTGGCGAAAGATTTCGTTGGCATCTTTAGTTGTGAGGGATGGCAGTCGACACCTCAGTTTCTATCAGAAAAGGCAAAATTTCGTCTAATTTGATCTCATCTTGGAACTAAAATTACCCTGAAAAATGGCTCGTTCGCCACCCCTTCCCAGCGAACGGTCACCATATAGGATTTTCGATATGTTTTGGATGGATCCGGGCGCCTTGGTTATGTCTAGTACTTTAGGTTATGTTTTCATTTCTTTGTAGGGACAGCGCTCAGACGATGGAGGCGTCTCACCTTTGAGTTGGTATTTTGGGCTCCGATCCTCCTCGAGCATGTCCATTAGGATGGATTTAATGGAGCTGGCGTAAATTCATGTCGTCTCCTTGAGACAACGAGGTTATTGTTTCTCGCTCCGTGTTCGCGACGGCGACAGACGATGTTCAACGGCAACGAATGCGGCTCCTGGGCCTCGGTCTAGGGGCATGTGCATGAAGACTTTCCAGCTATCATCGGCAAGCTCAGGCCGACGCGACATTGCCGTGCCGACGATTTGTTTTGGCGGCGGTAGTGGTCGTTTAGTGGTTCATGGACCTCAATGTGGGCTTTATTATGTTGGGAATGCTTTGTACTTTCAGTGCACTTTTATAATAGATTCGAGCCCTTCTTCGCAAAAGATAAAAAAAAATATGGTCTTCACATAAAAAACACACTAGGCGAATTTGAATTCTTGAGAACATGCATCAATCTGCCAGTAATCCTCTTGATCATTTATATGTTGCATATAAATATTGACTTTACCAACTTTATATCATCACTTGGAGAAATGTGTAACTTACTTTCGCGCCCACTTATGCTATCGTACAACTTTACATCTTCGAATGACCATTGATCTCATGCCATGAAAGATGTACTAGACTACTTTTTTGGAAAGGACTTAGATCTATCAGATTAGTTATAAAAGTTCTTTGAAAGTACAAAACACCCAAAAAAATACTTTAAGGTCCCTGGTGCACCAATCACTCTTGCTGTCAGAACGAGCCGTCAAACACGTCTTTGTCGTTACTCGCATACCAGAGTCGACCTGACCTTTTTGATGACAACCGAGAAAGCACGTGCCCCTAAGGACCAGCGCTTTGGAGCCGCAGTCGTTGCTGTTGAACCCTTGAATCGATCTAAGGAACTTGAAATCAAATCTCGTCATCACGTACGCACAACGAGAAACGCTATCCTCCCTTCCCCAAGAAGTTGTCAGGAATCGATGCCGAAGCTCCTTCCAACGCATCCTGACAAAACGAACTTGAGGAGAGCAGGGCCTGGAAGATTGACTCAAAGAAGAAGTGTCGTCATCCATCTGAACTCCACCTATGCAGACCAAAATCCTGACCTATCTACTACTAGCTAGAGCCGAGGCACTAGAATTCACCTCCATGCAACGGTCGCCAGAGAGTCAAATCATCTGGCTCGTCGGCGGAGATTGAGGGAAGGAAGGCATTACCCTGACCTCTTTGATAGACGGGAAAGTAAGATTGTCCAAGGTTACCGGAGTTCCTTATTTTAAGACGCTGCATATTGAGTCCAGCGTGAACCTACGTGCCACATTAGAACTTGAGCTTCTCAAAAAAATTTATGTGGAATGCTTTAGTTTGGACCTTAATAGCCAGCGAATGTTTGTTGGGAGGAATGACATTTTGCGAACATTTTTATGGCAAATTCTTCATAATACACATGGCATATTCTTCAGAACACATGACAATTTCTATCAACAGAGGATTATGTTGTGAAAATTGTCATGTTCGCTTGGAGAATTGACATGTTCCCTCGACATAAATTGCCCCAAAAGACGTTTACCATACACCTCCGGCCAAATGCCGTTTATTTTATTTTATTTTATGTTTGTTGGGAGGATTATGGTGTGGGGAGGGCACACAATATTAGTTTTTTTTTTGGAGTGCCCGCAATATTAGGTAGAGCCTTAAAAAATGAAGTGCAACAGCCTGCAAGGAAAAACAATGCAGCACAAGCCCAGTCATTCCAACTTTCCAAGTAGGACCGGCCCAAACTTTTAAAACTTGAAGATCCTTCAAAAAAGACTTTAAAACTTTTTATGGTTGAAATCTGAACTTTTAAAACTTGTTGAAGACAGAAGGACGTGGGAGCGCGATCTGGTGCGTGTGCGGTGCGGTTGGGGCCGCCGGTGGGTGGTCGCGGTCCACGAAGGCCCCCCCGTGGGGACCGGCTCGCATGGCGTTTGAAATTCGAACGTCCGTCGCCTTCTTCTTTCTAGCCGTTTGATTGATGGTGGAGCGGTTGCATGCTATTGCACGTACTGGAGCTGCACCGTAGCATAGTTACTTCTTCTTTCACTAATGCCACGTGTCAAGCGAGGTTATTATACGTGACAGCGCGGCGTAGTGAGATAGTTTGTTAGGATTTAATTAATCCTATTAATCCCTATTTTTCCTAAAGGAGGCAGTTGCCTCGTGTCCCTTCGGAGACACCCCTTCGGGGGTTATATATATGTGTAACCCATCATCAATGAGAACTGGAGTTCACTTTTACATCTTTGTGTTTGTCTCTCGTTCCTCTCTCGATCTTAATTCTAAACAAGTTCGCCAGCATTATTTACCATCCGCGACACCGTGACTAGCCTACACACTGCGTCAAAGCGTCCGTCACTGCTTTTTTTTGAGACAACCGTCACTGTTTGTTGCATTGGGCTATGCCACGTTCGGCCCGGTCATGTCTCAGTTTTGGGCCCATGATAATCCATGCACGTCGGCTTCCATTCGAAGGCCCAAAACTTTCGGAGCAGTTTCGCACCGGAGAACAAGACGTCCATCGGCCGGAAAAATCGATCTCACGCAACCCTAGCAGCTCCTAGCAACCACATCCCGGCGCTGATCAGCTGCCGGCGCGCGCACCGCAGGCACGATGCTGCGGCCGTTCCTCGCTGGGCGTCACCCTCGCCATCTCCTCTCCCGTCGCCACGAGTGCCGCCGCCTGGCCCAGCTCGGCCGCCGCGCGGACGCGATCCCGTCCCGGAGCTACACGTCGTCCGACGACGAGACTACGGACAGCGACATCGATCGCTGCTCGAAGGCCAAGATCGTATCACCTACCTCTGCTAACCGATACGGCCGCACGTCCCCAGGCTACAGGAAGGGGCATCTGTACCTGGTGCTCGACGATTGGAAGAAGGGCTTCAGCATCCACAAACTGGACCTGCATGACGGCTCGGGCGGCGGCGACTTGGCCCTACGGCCTCCGGTCCACCGCCAATCAAGCGAACAAACTCAGTACTGGGGCTTCGCTGCCGTTGGCAGCAACATCATCGCCACCGGAAATCTAAGCTCCTCGGGGAGAGGTTGCGTCACCCTCGCTTACGACACCGAGACAGCGGGGCTGTCTATCATCCCTGATCTTCCGAAACCATTGCATCGTCATTGGATCCACGCCGCGGCTGCCGGGAACAAGCTGTACGCCTTCGTGGGCAACTTGGATGATCAGGAGGGTTCCTACAAAGGATGCACGCATCGCCTCGAAGATGTGCCTCCGCCGACGGACAGGGAGGCCTACTGGTGGGGGAACAGAGACCACTGGTCATGGAGCAGCATCCCATCGACACTCCCTTTCAACGTGTACCAAATGTTGTCGATCGCAGTGCATCCGGAGGGAGGAGGGCGCACACTGTTTGTATCCGTGGAGGGGGGTGGAGCCTCAGACCCCTGGAGCAAGGGCAAAGGCGATGGTTACTTGGACGTCTTCGGTGAGGACACCCCCTCCCGCACCTACTCCTACGACATCGAGAGCGGCAAGTGGACGGGCCATTGCGAGTGGGGTCTACCCTTTTTCGGCCAAGTCCACTACGACAAGGAGCTCGACGCATGGGTTGGGCTCCACAAGGCGCATGGAGACCCAGATGGCTACATCTCCTCCTGCGACGTCATTTGTCCCAACGAGAGCTCCGCGCAGCCGGCCTGGAAGTTATGCGCGGAGAGGTTGTTCGATCCTCATGCGGAGGCCATGAGGCTATACAGGGATAGGCACGTCCCAGCTAGTCTTGTGTACATGGGTGACAGTACCTATTGTCTCGTCGAGGTTGTGCCCCAAGAAAGATTTAAGCGGAGGCGCTGCACCAGCACTGGCAGCAAGTGCATGATTCGTTTGTCAATGTTTCGGCTCAAGTACGGCAAAAACGGCGAGCTAAGAATCACCACGCACATGCCTAACCGCTACTACCTCTTTCCCAAATATAATGAGGGTTTTCAGGTGCAGGCATTCTGGATGCGATGGAGGTTGTATGGCACCACGTGATGGATGCATGGTGCATGGTTAAAATTAATTTGAATCTCCCGTGAATTGCTACAATATTTATGAGGTTGTCTGGTGGGTGCTTGTTAAATGCTTAATTTTTCGGATCATTACATATGTTCTAGCTAGACACACTTTAAGTTGGACTATACGAACTTTAAGTTGGATTACATGAATTTTTGGTGTCCGGGAAGAAGTGAAACTTGTATGATCTGTTTCAATGTTCTGAGAAATAATTATCTTGCAATTAACAAACACTAGGGGCGTAAATGCACCTGCGCCGCTTAGGTTGTAACTGTTTTGTCTAGTGTGCTTCCATGCCCCCCTCCCTCCCCCCCCCCCCCCCCCCCCCGCCCCGAATTTTCGGTTGTGGTGCATGGGTAAAGCTCTGGATTTCGTCCTCTCTATTTTGGGTGATTTCTAAAATCGAGCTTCGTTGTGCAAATATGGCATGCGGCCATGCGCCGAGTCCAATGCATTTTGCGGCGGAGGCCATCTTCATTTTTTGGAGAATCAGATCTCCAAATCTAGATGAATAATGGTGAGTTGGTCGTGGCATCACAACACTAAACTATAAAGCAGAAAAGATAGCTAATAAAAAGAAAAATTAGACAATACAGGTTGTGAAGAGGCGATCTCTCGTGATATGAAAACCCAGTGTTGATTCAACTTCAGTACATGCACCACAAACAATTATGGTTCTTCCATGTGACAATTGATTGCTCCATGATTCTAAGACTTCTTGGAACAGAATGATTTGCTGAACTTTTGTACACGGAGAAGTGAATAAAACACCGATAGCAATGCTAAATAGGAGAATTTTATCCTACCGCCAATACTTTGGTATTGTACTAACTTTATGGGTCAAGATTGATCACATACTTGACAATATCCAATAAACACACCTTTGTGAGCCAGTTTAGCCGCCCATCACAATTACCTAATCTAGTAAGAAACAAATGAAAATAATTTAGAGTGTAGAGTATCCTTTAATAATTAAGGTTCATGGTAACCCAGGAATGTCACATGAGTCAGAAGTTTAACATGAAGCACAATGACCAGCATGCATTTTTTAAAAAGATGAATCAAGTCTGACACACTAATAGGGTTACAACATAACTCAATTGTCGACTTTCATTTGTGTGGACAAAAGGATATCCCCTTTTTTGATCCAGTGGTCTTCACACCAGTTATATACCGTAGCTACAAACACTACTTTTGAGTCGAAATAGGCACATTCTTGAGACACCCGAGCTTATCCGACACCAATTTGTATAGCAACTAATCAAACACCCTTCTTCTTAGTTAGTGGGGGGATTCCATTCTTCCAAATAAACTCTATAGCTAACCAATGGATGTACGAGGACCGAGGGGCCCGCTCCACCAATGCGTGCATTAAAATTTTAAAAATTATTGCAAAAAATACGATAAAAATGAAATGCAGACAAACCGTACCAATCCACCGATGTTAGAGAATACAGAGTAGATCCCCAAAAAATATTTTAAACATTCGTTTGACATAAGAACTTAACCCCGAACACATTCATAATGAGCTCCTCAATCACTTGCAGAATTGAACATCTCTACTCCTAAAGGGGGAGTTGATAGTATCGCCTCACTTTCAACCAACCCAATATTTTTCCTGCGAGCATCTTACAAGAGACATTTCGCTCCAGCGCAAGCAATTTGGGCCCGCCCATTTGACGCTTGCATTAACTAAATCAAATCGGCACTTTCCCAAAACAATGACATGCATTAACTCATCAAATCTTAAGAAAAGCTGAATCAAATCATGCATTAATTCATTCAGATCAATCAACACTTTCGCAAAACAACGTCATGCATTAACTCATTTAAATCAAATCTTAAGAAAATATAAATTGAATCGGCACTTCATAAAAACAACATCATGCACTAACTCATTCAAATCAAATCTTAAGAAAATCTCAACTAAATCCAAACTTTCCTTGCCTTCCACTACTCATACCCAAATGAAATGAAATCTTGCCAAAAAATCAACTATAATCAAAGTTGGCAGGCCCATTTGACGCCTGCATGCATTTTTTAAATTTTCTATGTTTCATGTTTGTTTGTTTTTATGTTTTATTTTTTTATCGCTAACATATTATTTTGAGCTCGGCATCTCTACTCTTAAAAGGGCAATACGTAGGTCGGTTCTTCCTTTGTTACTACCCTCACCATCGATCGACAGGACCCCCTCGATCCCCCTCCCATGGATTTTCTTTTTGCCGATCTCCACCACTGATTTTCCTTCACCAACCCACCAATTTTTTTACTCAACGAACTTTCCATGCCCAAAAAACCTGAACTTCCGTATATTCGAGCAGCGAGCCGCTCACCCCCTCCTTGTGCGAGCCACTCCTCTTCCCAGTTACCCTCACACTTACTATGGTCCATTGCGTCGCTGCCGCATGGTTGCTCTTCGACCAGCCGCGCCTCCTGCCGCTCCGACCCCCACTTACCTCCCAGCACGCCGCCCTCGGGCCACTCTTTCCCGCTCTCCTTCCTCGCTTTCCCTGCATCCGCCACCTTGGGGTTGGCAAACTCATCGGTCGTGGGGCGGGACTCAGAAGCCACATCGACTTGGGCGTGCGGCGGTGATGACTTGGGTCGAGCGGATGCAACATGGGATGTTCGCCATGATGCGCGGCCACAAAACGAAGATGGAGGGTCGTGCACCTGCTGGTGCGGATGCTCGCAAGAAATTGGGAGCTGGATGGGATTGAGATCGAACTCAATACCGCTGAAATCTGACTTCCAGCGCACCTGTTTGGCAGCTATGCGGTCCAGGCTATCAGCGAGTCCAGTGTTGATAGCACGTCCTTCCATGTGTTGTGCTTAGGAAATGGAGGCACCAACCGTGGTTGCAGGCTTTTTTATGAAGTGCTATAATCCATTCAATTTTTCCATGTTAGGAAAACTAAAGGATGCAGCCTGGTACCATTTTTCAGTATGTTCTTAGGTGGTTAAGATTAAGTCTGAGTGATGTTGTTTCTTAGCAGGATGCCATTAGCGATGGTGTGATATGGCTTCATCTGATTTTAAGGGAGAGAGCTCCAGCGAGAAATGTCCTGCTATGACGAGAAACTGAGCTGGGAGGGGAGGGTCCTGCAGGCAAAGGAAGGGTGCGTCATGGGGGTGGGCTTTTGTGTTGGGCCCATGTGTTGGAAATAGCATGGAGGTTCCCCCCACACATCGTCTGGATTTGAGCGAGTCCGGACTATCCAGACGGTTAAATTTTGGGAAGCTTGTTGGGCGTCCGTTTGATGTCCGAACACGCGCGAACGTATGAGGAAGAAATGAGCTTCAACCTTGGAGACAACCTTAAATATTTGTTTGATTCATTTATATGCATTATAGCTCGTAGCAACACATGGGTGTTCTACTAGTAATGGATTTAGTTTTGAGATAACTGAGGAAGGTATAAGAAAAAAAAGTTACATTGTCTAAGTCAGGGCGTGTAAAACAACATGGTCATTACATGATACAGAGTTACCAAGGGTGAACAACATTTCGTCGATATATTAAACAAACCACTTGATCAGGTAGGTAGTCCCTCGGATGCTGAAGTACTAGAATATAATTCCAGCACAAACCACAAAGTAAAGATATAATCATAAACAAAGAAATAATGATATCCTAAAAAACCTATCTCTAGATGCAATATATCAATATAGACATATCATGCCTCTAAGTAATTTTTATATTACTTCCATAATCAGGTACAGTCGATATTAAAATCATTTTGCAAGTGTCAGCTATCATAAAGCAAACTTTATCCAGTGTTGTAATTCTATAATAAATTGGTTTACCATATCAATGACATCTAATTAAGTAAGTTCCATATTACTTTCATAATAACGTATGGCCAATATTAAAATTGTCCGGCAAGTGAGTATCGGTATAAATGAAAGTTTTTCTAGTTTTTCATATCCACAATAAAATGGTTGCATAGATCAAAGGGCCCTACTGAACCTAAAAAGTTCTGTTGTTAGATATGATACATTGTTGTAACACTAGTAGAAAACAGGGCTATCGTTCGGGCCTGGCCATCCCATTAGTCCCGGTTCTTCACAAACCGGGACCCATGGGGGGGATTAGACCCGGTTCATGAGCCCAGGGGCCCAGCCGGGGCCTCATGGGCATTGGTCCCGGTTCGTCTCGACCCATTTGTCCCGGTTCTAGGCACGAACCGGGACCAATGGACCTTGCTCCTGGCCCACAGCCATTGGTATCCGGTTCAGACCTTGAACCGGTGTAGAAGGGGGGCTTTAGTCCCGGTTCGTGCCACGAACCGGGACAAATAAATTGCCTATATATACCCATCGCCGCGGCAGAGCACTCCACAATGCTCTGTTTTTTCAAGCCGGCGAGGGAGGGCATTTGGGTGCTCTAGTTCACCTCCTATCACATGAGGTGTTCGATGAAATGCCCGAGCCACACTAGTTAAGCTTTCTCCTCTCGAAGCTCGACCTCGGAGCTCCATTTTTCCCGAGATTTGTATAGATTTAGCGGTATGTCACGCCCCATCCCCGTTTTCACCGCCGTTGATCGCCCGCACTGACCTCGTCGCCGGCACCACCGTGGTGAGCCTCTTGTTCTTATCTTCTTTCTGATACTTGTCTGATTTTCTTACTGTAGATAGATATTTGTCTGATTTTCTTACTTTTGACACACATAGTTATATATAATGCACGCAGATGAACCGGCAATGGATGTATGGTGACAGACACACCTCCGAGTACATTAAGGGCATGCATATTTTTCTCAAAGTGGCTGAGGCAAACAAGCAGAATGGTTTTATGTGTTGTCCATGCACTAAATGTGGGAATACGAAGTCTTACTATGACCGGAAAATCCTTCACACCCACCTGCTTTACAAGGGTTTCATGCCACACTATAATGTTTGGACGAGGCACAGAGAAATAGGGGTTATGATGGAAGATGGCGAAGAAGAAGAGGACGATGACAACTATGTGCCCCCTGAATATGGTGATGCTGCAACGGGGGGAGCTGCTGAAGATCAAGAGGAACCAGACGATGTGCCCGATGATGCTGCAACGGGGGAAGATGCTGAAGATCAAGAGGAACCAGACGATGTGCCCGATGATGATGATCTCCACCGGGTCATTGTCGATGCAAGGACGCAATGGGAAAGTCAAAAGGAGAAGCTGAAGTTCGATCGCATGTTAGAGGATCACAAAAAAGGGTTGTACCCCAATTATGAAGATGGCAACACAAAGTTGGGTACCGTACTGGAATTACTGCAGTGGAAGGCAGAGAATGCTGTGCCTAACAAAGGATTTGAGAAGCTACTGAAAATATTGAAGAAGAATCTTCCAAAGGATAACGAATTGCTCGACAGTACGTACGCAGCAAAGAAGGTCGTATGCCCTCTAGGATTGGAGGTGCATAAGATACATGCATGCCCTAATGACTGCATCCTCTACCGCGGTGCATACGAGGATTTGAACGCATGCCCGGTATGCGGTGCATTGCGGTATAAGATCAGACGAGATGACCCTGGTGAAGTTGACGGCGAGCCCCGCAGGAAGAGAGTTCCTGCGAAGGTGATGTGGTATGCTCCTATAATACCATGGTTGAAACGACTGTTCAGAAACAAAGAGCATGCCAAGTTGATGCGATGGCACAGTGAGGACCGTAAGAAAGACGGGAAGTTGAGAGCACCCGCTGACGGGTCGTAGTGGAGAAAAAATGAGAGAGAGTACTAGGCTGAGTTTGCACGTGACCCAAGGAACATATGGTTTGGTTTAAGCGCGGATGGCATTAATCCTTTCGGGGAGCAGAGCAGCAATCACAACACCTGGCCCGTGACTCTATGTATGTATAACCTTCCTCCTTGGATGTGCATGAAGCGGAAGTTCATTATGATGCCAGTTCTCATCCAAGGCCCTAAGCAACCCGGCAACGACATTGATGTGTACCTAAGGCCATTAGTTGAAGAACTTTTACAACTGTGGAATGGAAACGGTGTACGTGCGTGGGATGAGCACAGATAGGAGGAATTTAACCTGCACGCGTTGCTGTTTGTAACCATCAACGATCGGCCCGCTCTCAGTAACCTTTCAGGATAGACAAACAAGGGATACCACGCATGCACGCACTGTTTAGCTAACACCGAAAGTATATACCTGGGAAGCTGCAGGAAGAATGTGTACCTGGGCCATCGTCGATTTCTTCCGACCAACCATCAATATCAAAAGAAAGGCAAGCATTTCAAAGGCGAGGCAGATCACCAGAAGAAGCCCGCCATGAGTACCGGTGATCACGTACTTGCTATGGTCAATGATTTACATGTAATCTTTGGAAAGGGTCCCGGCGGACTAGTTGTTCCGAGTGACGCTGAGGGACACGCACCCATGTGGAAGAAGAAATCTATATTTTGGGACCTACCCTACTTGAAAGACCTAGAGGTCTGCTCTTTGATCGACGTGATGCACGTGACGAAGAACCTTTGCGTGAACCTGCTAGGCTTCTTGGGCGTGTATGGGAAGACAAAAGATACATCCGAGGCACGGGAGGACCTGCAACGTTTGCACGAAAAAGACAGCATGCCTCCAAAGCAGTATGAAGGTCCTGCCAGCTACGCTCTTACCAAAAAAGAGAAGGAAATCTTCTTTGAATGCCTGCTTAGTATGAAGGTCCCGACTGGCTTCTCGTCGAATATAAAGGGAATAATAAATATGGCAGAGAAAAAGTTTCAGAACCTAAAGTCTCATGACTGCCACGTGATTATGACGCAACTGCTTCCGGTTGCATTGAGGGGGCTTCTACCGGAAAACGTCCGATTAGCCATTGTGAAGCTATGTGCATTCCTCAATGCAATCTCTCAGAAGGTGATCGATCCAGAAATCATACCAAGGCTAAGGAGTGATGTGGTGCAATGTCTTGTCAGTTTCGAGCTGGTGTTCCCACCATCCTTCTTCAATATCATGACGCACGTCCTAGTTCATCTAGTTCACAAGATTGTCATTCTGGGCCCCGTATTTCTACACAATATGTACCCCTTTGAGAGGTTCATGGGAGTCCTAAAGAAATATGTCCGTAACCGCGCTAGGCCAGAAGGAAGCATCTCCATGGGCCATCAAACAGAGGATGTCATTGAGTTTTGTGTTGACTTCATTCCTGGCCTTAAGAAGATAGGTCTCCCTAAATCGCGGTATGAGGGGAGACTGACTGGAAAAGGCACGCTTGGAGGGGACTCAATAATATGTAGGGACGGATATTCTTGGTCTCAAGCACACTACACAGTTCTATAGAACTCTACCTTGGGACCCCTTATGTCGATGAACACAAGAACAGTCTGCGCTCCAAACACCCGGAGCAGTGCGACGACTTGATTACATGTGAACAAATCAGGACTTTCAGCAGTTGGTTGGAAACACGTCTCAGAGGTGAAAATACTGTTTGTGATGAGCTGTACTCATTGTCTAGGGGACCATCTTCGACTGTAATGATTTGGAAAGGATACGAGATAAATGGGAATACATTTTACACGATCGCCCAAGATCAAAAGAGCACCAACAAAAACAGCGGTGTCCGCTTTGATGCATCAACTGAGAGGGGAGAGGACACATATTATGGTTAGGGAACTTGACTACGGAGTAGATTTTAAGGTCCCTTTGTTTAAATGCAAATGGGTCAATCTGTCAGGAGGCGGGGTACAGGTAGGCCCAAAGTACGGAATGACAACAGTAGATCTGAACAATCTTGGGTACACTAACGAACCGTTCGTCCTAGCCAATGATGTGGCACATGTTATCTATGTAAAGGACATGTCTACCAAACCGAGAAAAAGAAAAAATAAGGAAGCGAATACATCATACGATGAGCCAAAGCGCCACATAGTTCTTTTAGGAAAAAGGGACATCGTGGGAGTGGAGGGCAAGACAGACATGTCCGAAGATTATGAAAAGTTTCATGAAATTTCTCCCTTCAAAGTCAAGGCTGACCCAAGCATCCTGATAAATGATGAAGATTATCCATGGTTACGGCGCAATAAGGAAAGGACACAAGCGAAGAAAAAGTGAAGACTTTGTCCACAACAATTATGATGATACCATGCCAACTTTCAACCTTTTCGTAGTTCATTTGAAATTCCTATTGTAACAGACAAGTTTCCGTATGAAATCATGATACTTCGAAAGAGATTGTCCGTTTTGTACGTGAAGTGCATCCAGTTTTTGCCGTAACCCTCTCAACTTTCTTGAACATGCTATGTGGATGAAATGATGATACCATGCCAACTTCCAACCTTTTCAGAGTTCATTTGAAATGCTTTTCAATTTCAGGGTCTTATAGCTCAAAATAATCAGTAAATGCATGAAAAATAACAAATAAAGTCAGAAAGGGTTGAAAATTGATGATGTGGCTTTGAATGGTGCATTTTGAACACGCAAAAAGTCAGGGGTTCAAATAAGTTTTAAAAAATGAAGTCCCTGTGTAACAGATGAGTTTTCGTATGAAACCCTGATACTTCGAAAGAGATTGTCCATTTTGTACATGAAGTGTATCCAGTTTTTCCCATAACCCTCTCAACTTTTAACACATGCTATGTGGGTGAAATGATGATACCATGCCAACTTTCAACCTTTTCAGAGTTTATTTGAAATGATTTTCAATTTCAAGGTCTTATAGCTGAAAAACCAGTAAATGCTTTTATAAAACTCTAATAGCAAAAGGAATCAACTAAAAAGCTTTTATAAACCTCTAGTATTTTTAAACTAAAATTATATAAAATTTATGCAACTAAAATTATCAAAGTATTTTCTGTTTAAAACATGAAAAGCAGAAAGAATTATCATAAAGATTTTTTTGTTAGAAACTTTAGTAGCAAAAAGAATTTTCATAAAGATTTTTTTATAGAAACTAAAATAACAAAATCTGTTTTTGAATATAATGATAAAACACAGTAATATTAAACAGCAGGAAAAAGAATCACTCAAAAAATATTTTTATAGTGAAGTTATTCACAAACTAGTGATTCACACAAATTTCAAAGAATTAAAATTTAAACTATTCAAATTTGGAAACTAATGGAGTAACAGAAAGTTTATAATTATTCTGAGCTAAAAGCAAAAAGAATAAAAAAATAAAGCAAAAATCAAAAGAAAATAAATAATTCAAAAAACAAAAAAAATACTGGAAAAAATAAAAAATGCCGCCTAATGGGCCAAACGGCCTGCAGACGACTAGAAACCCATCTGTACATGGGCCAGGATGCAGGCCCGCAGGCCCAATAGGCCCAACATGGCAGTGACTAGCGTAGGCAAGTAATGCCTGCATATTAGAGAGGAGCTCAGCACCTGAGCTGCAACGCAGCTTATAAACAGGTGCTGAGCTCTCTCAGCTAGCGAGGTGGGACTAAACTTCCCACCGCACCGCGCCAGCACAAGGCCTTTAGTCCCGGTTGGTGCCACCAACCGGGACTAAAGGGGTGCATTGATGTCTACTACACAACCTTCTTCTTGTAGACATTGTTGGGCCTGCAAGTGCATAGGTTTGTAGGACAGTAGCAAATTTCCCTCAAGTGGATGACCTAAGGTTTATCAATCCGTGGGAGGCGTAGGATGAAGATGGTCTCTCCCAAACAACTCTGCAACCAAATAACAATGAGTCTCTTGTGTCCCCAACACACCCAATACAATGGTAAATTGTATAGCTGCACTAGTTCGACGAAGAGATGGTGATACAAGTGCAATATGGATGGTAGATATAGGTTTTTGTAATCTGAATTATAAAAACAGCAAGGTAACTAATGATAAAAGTGAGCGTAAACGGTATTGCAATGATAGGAAACAAGGCATAGGGTTCATACTTTCACTAGTGCAAGTTCTCTCAACAATAATAACATAGATAGATCATATAACAATCCCTCAACATGCAACAAAGAGTCACTCCAAAGCCACTAATAGCGGAGAACAAACGAAGAGATTATGGTAGGGTACGAAACCACCTCAAAGTTATTATTTCAGATCGATCTATTCAAGAGTTCGTACTAGAATAACACCTTAAGACACAAATCAACCAAAACCCTAATGTCACCTAGATAGGAAATAAGGCATAGGGTTCATACTTTCACTAGTGCAAGTTCTCTCAACAATAATAACATAGATAGATCATATAACAATCCCTCAACATGCAATAAATATAAAAACAACAAGGTAACTGATACGTCTCCAACGTATCTACTTTTCCAAACACTTTTGCCCTTGTTTTGGACTCTAACTTGCATGATTTGAATGAAACTAACCCGGACTGACGCTGTTTTCAACAGAACTGCCATGATGTTGTTTTATGTGTAGAAAAGAAAAGTTCTCGAAATGTCCTGGAAATCCACGGAGGCACTTTTTGGAATTAATAAGAATTTTTGGCGAAAGAATCAATACCAAGGGGCCCACAGGCTGTCCACGAGACAGGGGGGGTGCCCCCCTAGGGCGCGGCCTCCTATCTCGTGGGCCCCATGGACCTCCACCGACCTCAACTCCAACTCCATATATTCCGCCTCGCGGAGAAAAAAATCAGAGAGAAAGTTTCACCGCGTTTTACGACACGGAGCCACCGCCAAGCCCTAATCTCTCTCGGGAGGGCTGATCTGGAGTCCGTTCGGGGCTCCGGAGAGGGGGATTCATCACCGTCGTCATCATCAACCATCCTCCATCACTAATTTCATGATGCTCACCGCCGTGCGTGAGTAATTCCATCGTAGGCTTGCTGGACGGTGATGGGTTGGATGAGATTTACCATGTAATCAAGTTAGTTTTGTTAGGGTTTGATCCCTAGTATCCACTATGTTCTGTGATTGATGTTGCTATGACTTTGCTATGCTTAATGCTTGTCACTAGGGCCCGAGTGCCATGATTTCAGATCTGAACCTATTATGTTTTCATGAATATATGTGTGTTCTTGATCCTATCTTGCAAGTCTATAGTCACCTATTATGTGTTATGATCCGACAACCCCGAAGTGACAATAATCGGGATACTTCTCGGTGATGACCGTAGTTAGAGGAGTTCATGTATTCACTATGTGCTAATGCTTTGTTCCGGTTCTCTATTAAAAGGAGGCCTTAATATCCCTTAGTTTCCGTTAGGACCCCGCTGCCACGGGAGGGTAGGACAAAAGATGTCATGCAAGTTCTTTTCCATAAGCACGTATGACTATTTACAGAATACATGCCTACATTACATTGATGAATTGGAGCTAGTTCTATATCACCCTATGTTATAGCTATTACATGAGGAATCACATCCGGCATAATTATCCATCACTGATCCATTTCCTACAAGCTTTTCACATATTGTTCTTCGCTTATTTACTTTTCCGCTGCTACTGTTACAACTACTACAAAAACCCAAAAACATTTATCTTTACTTTTGCTACCGTTACCATTATTATCATACCACTTTTGCTACTAAATAATTTGCTGCAGATATTAAGTTATCCAGGTGTGGTCGAATTGACAACTCAACTGCTAACACTCAAGAATATTCTTTGGCTCCCCTTGTGTCGAATCAATAAATTTGGGTTGAATACTTTACCCTCGAAAGTTGTTGCGATCCCCTACACTTGTGGGTTATCAAGACTAATTTCTGGCGCCGTTGCTGGGGAGCATAGCTCTATTCTCTGAGTCACTTGGGATTTATATCTGTTGATCACTATGAAGAACTTGAAAGACGCTAAAACCAAGATTTTACCCTCAACTACGAGGGAACGTAAGGAACTGCCATCTAGCTCTGCACTAGATTCTCCTTTCGTTATTAGTAAGCTTGTGACACCTAAACTTGCTACTGCTATGAATTCTGATATGTCACATGTTATTGATGATGCCACTTCTGCTATGCATGATGAAACTACTTCTGTGCGTGATACTACTTTGCCATTAGGTGAATCTCTTGATGAACAACTTGCTAGAGTTAGGGGGAATGAAATTACTGAAGATCCTATTACTGATGATAGTGATGATGAAGGTTCTCCCAATGATTATGTATTACCTGTTGTTCCTAAGGGTTATGTTATGAATGAAGAAGCTGCTAGGGAAATCTTTGCTTGCAATGATAGATATGATCTTAAGAAATTTTTAGCTAAATGGAAGCAGCAGTCTCTTAATGCTAGAATGAAACCCGATCCTGCTTTTGCTACTTCACCTATCTGTGTTACTAATAAGGATTATGAATTCTCTGTTGATCCTGAGATTATTACTTTAGTTGAATCCGATCGTTTTTATGGCCTTGAATCTGAAACTGTTGTGGCACATCTTACCAAGTTAAATGATATAGCTACCCTGTTTACTAATGATGAGAAGTCTCTCTATTTATATATCCTTAAGATATTTCCATTCTCATTAAAGGGTGATGCTAAGACTTGGTATAATTCTCTTGCTCCTGGTTGTGTGCGTAGTCACCAAGATATGATTTATTACTTCTCTGCTAAATATTTCCCTGCTCATAAGAAACAAGCTGCCTTGCGGGAAATATATAATTTTGTGCAAATCAAAGAAGAGAGTCTCCCACAAGCTTGGGGGAGGTTTCTCTGGTTAATTAATGCTTTGCCTGATCATCCTCTTAAGAAAAATGAAATACTTGATATCTTTTATAATGGACTAACCGATGCTTCCAAGGATTGCTTGGATAGTTGTGCTGGTTGTGTTTTCAGGGAAAGAACAGTCGACGAAGCTGAAATATTATTGAATAATATGTTGACTAATGAAAATAATTGGACTCTTCCTGAGCCTGTTCCTGAAGTAATTCCTGAACCAATTGAGCCAACTCCTGAGCCTATTCCTAAACCCACTCCAAAGAAGAGAGGTGTTTTATTTCTCAGTCCTGAAGATATGCAAGAGGCAAAGAAATCAATGAAAGAAAAAGGTATTAAAGCTGAAGATGTTAAGAATTTACCACCTATTGAAGAAATACATGGTCTTAATATACCGCCTGAAGAACCACATTGTCTTGATAACCCGACACAGGTAGTAAAGGTAAATTCTCTCTATAGATATGATAAAGTTGAAATATGTACCCTCTACTAAATTTCATAGCCCATGCTTAGATGAATTTGATGATTTTATGGCTAGACAAGAAAGTTTTAATGCTTATGTTGGTAGAGAGTTAAAGAACAATGCTTTCGAGATAGGACGCGTAGGCGATAATATAGCTAGAGTTAAGGATGAACTTCACCTCGTTAGCAAATATTATTCTATGGTTGCTACCCAAGCTGAGCAAGTACTTAAAGCTCAAAATGATTTGCTTGATGAATTAAATAATAAAAATGACTTTGCTGTTAGAGTGGCTACTAGAACTGGTAGAATGACCCAGGAAACTTTGTATCCTGAAGGCCACCCTAAGAGAATCGAGCAAGATTCTCAGAGAAATAATTTAGAGGCACCTAGTTCTTCTAAGAAGAAGAAAAAGAAAGACGATAGAACTTTGCATGCTTCTAATGAACCTAGCTACTGTAGACACACCTGAGAATCCCAATGATATTTCTATTTCTAATGTTGAAACTCAATCAGGTGATGAACATGAACCTAGTGGTAATGTTAATGATAATGTTCATGTTGATGCTCAACCTAGCAAAAACAATGATGTAGAGATTGAACCTGCTGTTGATCTTGATAACCCACAATCAAAGAATCAACGTTATGATAAGAGAGATTTTGTTGCTAGGAAGCACGGTAAAGAAAGAGAACCATGGGTTCAGAAACCCATGCCCTTTCCTCCTAAACCATCCAAGTCAAAGGATGATGAGGATTTTGAGCGCTTTGCTGAAATGATTAGATTATTTTCTTACGTATGCGCTTAACAGATATGCTTAAAGTAAATCCTTATGCTAAGTATATGAAGGATATCATTACAAATAAAAGAAAGATACCGGAAGCTGAAATTTCCACCATGCTTGCTAATTACACTTTTAAGGGTGGAATACCAAAGAAACTTGGAGATCCGAGTGTGCCAACTATACCATGCTCCATTAAAAGAAATTATGTTAGAACTGCTTTATGTGATCTTGGAGCAGGTGTTAGTGTTATGCCTCTCTCTTTATATCGTAGACTTGAATTGAATAAGTTGACACCTACTAAAATATCTTTGCAAATGGCTGATAAATCAACTGCTATACATGTCGGTATTTGTGAGGATGTGCCTGTTGTGGTTGCAAACGTCACTATCTTAACAGACTTTGTTATTCTTGATATTCCCGAGGACGATAGTATGTCTATTATCCTTGGTAGACCTTTTCTTAATACTGCAGGGGCTGTTATTGATTGCAACAAAGGCAATGTCACTTTTCATGTTAATGATAATGAGCATATGGTACATTTTCCGAGGAAACAATCTCAAGTTCATAGCATCAATTCTATTGAAAAAGTTCCAACTATCATTTTTGGAGGTTTTGAATTTCCTCTTCCTACTGTCAAGAAAAAGTATGATATTCTTATTGTTGGGGATTTTCATATCCCCGTTGAGGTAACTTAGTGTTATTCGAAATTTCTCCGGTTCCGTGTTATTCGGAATGAGTTTGTTAACAAGACTTGATCAACCTTGTTAATGGGATTCATTTTGATGATCACGAGATGGATGAAACTAGATGGCACAACCTTCTGTACCCTCTTTTTACTTTCTGTTATTTAGAATAAATAAAGCAAAAATAGTATTATCTGTCTGTTTTCTGAATTATCCGTGCATTAAAAAATAGTCTGAAAATAAAAGTGCTCCAAATGCCCTGCAAATTTAGTATGATTTTTTCTGGAATATTTGAGGATTTTAGGCACTGAAAACACTGCAGGAGGGGCAAGCACCAGGCCACGAGAGAGGAGGGCGCGCCCCCCCTATAGGGTGCGCCCCCTGTCTCGTGGGCCCCTGGTGGCCCCCCTCCACTTATGCCAACACCCACACACTTCATCTTCTACCCAAAAAAATCCCCATCCAGCTCAAGCACGACTTCTAGCTCGTTTTGCTGTGATTTTCGATCTCTTAGCTCAAAGCTCCATTCACAAAACTGCTTTGGGAGATTGTTGCTTGGTATGTGACTCCTCCATTGGTCCAATTAGTTTTTGTTCTAGTGCTTTATTCATTGCAATTTTTTGCTGCATAGGTGACCATGTTCTTGAGCTTGCATGTTAAATTTTTGAGGTCCCAAGCAATTCCAATGCATGATATAGGCTCTAGGCACTTGTAGGAGTAGTTGCTACCAATTTTGTTTAGTTTTATTCACTTTTATTTTCAAGTTACTAAAATTTCAGAAAATTTCAGAAAAATAATTATGCTTAGAAGATTATACCAAGGTGGTTCCTCGGCAAAGAAAGGGCCAAGGATTGCTATACGTGAGCAAGATGTTGAACTGCCGAGGGACACAAATGTACGGGCTTGTGAGTGGCCATCCGATGATTTTATGGTCGAAGCAGGCTTCAAGGAGGAATTTGACGAGTATATGCGTAATGCCGAGCTGGAGGACTTCTTACAAGATAAGTGTCCTCAGTACTATCAATTGACTGATTCCTTTGTGCGGAGGTTCCAATATAACTGTACGCGTAATACTCCTAGTGTCATGTTTGATATTTATGATACATCTTATACCATGGATTTAGAGGATTTCACGACTGCTTGCAAACTCCCGCAGTGGGGTAATATCAATGATCCTCGCAAATCTGAATTTAGAGATTTTCTTGCTAGTATTACTGTGGGAGAATATAGGGACATAACACAAGCTACCATAGGGAGCATTCATTTTCCTGCTATACATTATTTTGCTCTCTTTATTGGTAGATGCATTAACGGTAAGGACGAAGTATTTCACATGTGTGTCCCTGATCTTTGTGTTCTCAAGAGTGCTGTGTCAGGTTATAAAGGTTATAACTTGGGGGCAATAGTTGCACGTAGGTTGTAGAATAATAGTAGAAGGGGGTATTTATTCGGAGGAATTTATGCAACCCGTGTGGCTAATTTTCTTAATATAGCTCCACGAGAGGGGGATATGACTTTACCTCCTGTTTATTTGGATAAAGAAGCTATGTTTAATCATCATTTTCTTGAGAGGAATGAACAATTCCTCCACTATCGACTAATCTATGACAGACGCAACGTCGTCCCTGGTACTCTTCCTGGCCCCTACCTTTTTGATTATCAGGCAAAAGGAAGATATGTTATCACCAGGGAAGAAGCAACTGAATACGAGAGGGGAATGGAGGCAGCTCGCCAACACGCTGCTGCTCAGGAGGCTGTAGCCTCTGCATCTCAGTACAACCCCAGTTTCACTTATGGATATCAGCCAGGCGGTCCTTGGTACTAGACCAACTTAGGCCAAAAGCCTAAGCTTGGGGGAGTACATATTTCTCACCGACTTTACATTCATGTTCACACACTAGTCGTTGGTGCTCTTACTCTTTCATTGTATTATCCATGTTAGTTTAAATTTCTTTTTCTAGTTTTCTTCTTGTGTGTTTGATAAACCTTAAGAAAAAACAAAAAAATTAGTTAGTTTAATTTCTATGCTTGTAGTAGAATTAAAATGAAAACCCAAAAATATTTCTAATTCTTCTTCTTACTTGTTGGGAGCTTTCCCGTGTAAATAGTTTTATTTTCTTTCCTTTCCTTTGGGGGTCGAGAAGACTATATTGAAAATGCTTAGTGGCTCTCATATGCATGATTGTTTATTTTACTTAGAACCGATATTACCTTGTCTTCTCTCTTGAGTTGAATGCTTGCAGATTCCAGCTTAGTCCAATGCATGTGCACTCTTATTATTATACACATCGTTTGGTCGTGCAAGTGAAAGGCAATAATGATGATATATGATGGACTTAATGGGATGAGAAAAGCTGGTATGAACTCGACCTATCTTGTTTTTGTAAATATGATGAGTTCATCGTTTCTGAGTCAGCTATTATGAAGTAAACATATTTGCAATGACATTTAGAGATTATAGTTGCTTGTGCCATGCTTGATTAGCTATGAGTTATAATGGTTCACCTTGCGTGCCAACATGCTATTAGAATGATTATGATGTGGTATGGTGGGATGGTATCCTCCTTTGAATGAATTGAGTGACTCGACTTGGCATATGTTCACGCATGTAGTTGAATCAAATCAACATAGCCTTCACGATATTTATGTTCATGGTGGATTATATCCTACTCATGCTTGTATTCGGTGTAAGTTAATTTTAATGCATGTTTACGACTGTTGTCGCTCTCTCAGTTGGTCGCTTCCTAGTCTTTTGCTAGCCTTCACCTGTACTAAGCGGGAATACTGCTTGTGCATCCAAACTCCTTGAACCCCAAAGTTGTCCCATATGAGTCCACTATACCTACCTATATGCGGTATTTACCTGCCGTTCCAAGTAATTTGTATGTGCCGAACTCCAAACTTTCAAATGAAATTTTGTTTTGTATGCTCGAGCAGCTCATGTTTCAACTAGGGCTGCCTATATCTTCCATGCTAGGTGGGTTATTCTCACGAGGAGTGGACTCCGCTCCTCATTCATGAGAAAGGGCCGGTAACCGGGATGCCCAGTCCCATGATCCAAAAAGATCAAAGCAAATCAAAATAATTAAACAAAACTCCCCCAGGCCAATTGTATGTTGGAGGCACTCGTTGTTTCGAGCAAGCCATGGATTGATGCTTGTTGGTGGTTGGGGGAGTATAAACCTTTACCATTCTGTTTGGGAACTACCTATAATGCATGTAGTATGGAAGATACAACCATCTCATAGTTGTTGCGTTGACAGCGAAAGTATGCCGCTCAAAATGTTATTCAATCTCTACTTTAAAATCGAGCTCTGGTACCTCTACAAATCCCTACTTCCCTCTGCGAAGGGCCTATCTATTTACTTTTATGTTGAGTCATCACCCTTCTTATTAAAAAGCACCCGCTGGAGAGCACACTGTCATTTGCATTCATTACTATTGGTTTATATTGGGTATGACTTGACTGGATCTCTTCTACCATGAATTACAATGTTTAGTCAGTCCTTGATCTTTAAAGGTGCTCTGCATTTATGTTTTAAGGTCTCAGAAAGGGCTAGCGAGATACCATTTTGTTATATCATGTTATAATTATTTTAAGAAAGTGTTGTCATCCGAGTTTTATTATTATGGCTCGCTAGCTGATTATGCTATTGATATGAGTAATTTTGAGAGCTAAGTGTTATCGTGAGTATGGTTAGTTCATAATATTTGCTGAAACTTGAACGCTGGCTTTTCATTATTACAACAACAAGAGCAAACATAGTTTGTAAAAGTTTTTCTTTATCACTTTCAGTTTATCAACTGAATTGCTTGAGGACAAGCAAAGGTTTAAGCTTGGGGGAGTTGATACGCCTCCAACGTATCTACTTTTCCAAACACTTTTGCCCTTGTTTTGGACTCTAACTTGCATGATTTGAATGAAACTAACCCGGACTGACGCTGTTTTCAGCAGAACTGCCATGATGTTGTTGTGTAGAAAAGAAAAGTTCTCGGAATGTCCTGGAAATCCACGGAGGCACTTTTTGGAATTAATAAGAATTTTTGGCGAAAGAATCAATACCAGGGGCCCACAGGCTGTCCACGAGACAGGGGGCGCCCCCCTAGGGCGCGACCTCCTATCTCGTGCCCCCCTGGACCTCCACTGACCTCAACTCCAACTCCATATATTTCGTCTCGTGGAGAAAAAAATCAGAGAGAAAGTTTCATCACATTTTACGACAAGGAGCCGCCGCCAAGCCCTAATGTCTCTCGGGAGGGCTGATCTGGAGTCCGTTCGGGGCTCCGGAGAGGGGGATTCGTCGCCGTCGTCATCATCAACCATCCTCCATCACTAATTTCATGATGCTCACCGCCGTGCGTGAGTAATTCCATCGTAGGCTTGCTGAACGGTGATGGGTTGGATGAGATTTACCATGTAATCTAGTTAGTTTTGTTAGGGTTTGATCCCTAGTATCCACTATGTTCTGTGATTGATGTTGCTATGACTTTGCTATTCTTAATGCTTGTCACTAGGGCCCGAGTGCCATGATTTCAGATCTGAACCTATTATGTTTTCATGAATATATGTGTGTTCTTGATCCTATCTTGCAAGTCTATAGTCACCTATTATGTGTTATGATCCGACAACCCCGAAGTGACAATAATCAGGATACTTCTCGGTGATGACCGTAGTTTGAGGAGTTCATGTGTTCACTATGTGCTAATGCTTTGTTCCGGTTCTCTATTAAAAGGAGGCCTTAATATCCCTTAGTTTCCGCTAGGACCCCGCTGCCACGGGAGGGTAGGACAAAAGATGTCATGCAAGTTCTTTTCCATAAGCACGTATGACTATTTACGGAATACATGCCTACATTACATTGATGAATTGGAGCTAGTTCTATATCACCCTATGTTATAGCTATTACATGAGGAATCGCATCCGGCATAATTATCCATCACTGATCCATTGCCTACAAGCTTTTCACATATTGTTCTTCGCTTATTTACTTTTCCGTTGCTACTGTTACAACTACTACAAAAACCCAAAAACATTTATCTTTACTTTTGCTACCGTTACCATTATTATCATACCACTTTTGCTAGTAAATACTTTGCTGCAGATATTAAGTTATGCAGGTGTGGTTGAATTGACAACTAAACTACTAATACTCAAGAATATTCTTTGGCTCCCCTTGTGTCGAATCAATAAATTTGGGTTGAATACTTTACCCTCGAAAGCTGTTGCGATCCCCTACACTTGTGGGTTATCAGTAACTAATGATAAAAGTGAGCGTAAACGGTATTGCAATGATAGGAAACAAGGCATAGGGTTCATACTTTCACTAGTGCAAGTTCTCTCAACAATAATAACATAGATAGATCATATAACAATCCCTCAACATGCAACAAAGAGTCACTCCAAAGCCACTAATAGCGGAGAACAAACGAAGAGATTATGGTAGGGTACAAAACCACCTCAAAGTTATTCTTTCGGATCGATCTATTCAAGAGTTCGTACTAGAATAACACCTTAAGACACAAATCAACCAAAACCCTAATGTCACCTAGATACTCCATTGTCACCTCAAGTATCCGTGGGCATGATTATACGATATGCATCACACAATCTCAGATTCATCCAACCAACACAAAGTACTTCAAAGAGTGCCCCAAAGTTTCTACCGGAGAGTCAAGACAAAAACGTGTGCCAACCCCTATGCATAGGTTCATGGGCGGAACCCGCAAGTTGATCACCAAAACATACATCAAGTGGCACGTGGTATCCCATTGTCACCACAGATAAACACGGCAAGGCATACATCAAGTGTTCTCAAATCCTTAAAGACTCAATCCGATAAGATAACTTCAAGAGGAAAACTCAATTCATCACAAGAGAGTAGAGGGGGAGAAACATCATAAGATCCAACTATAATAGCAAAGCTCGCGATACATCAAGATCGTGCCATAGAGAGAACACGAGAGAGAGAGATCAAACACATAGCTACTGGTACATACCCTCAGCCCCGAGGGTGAACTACTTCCTCCTCGTCATGGATAGTGCCGGGATGATGAAGATGGCCACCGGTGATGGGTTCCCCCTCCGGCAGGGTGCCGAAACGGACTCCCGAGAGGTTTTTGGTGGCTACATAGGCTTGCGGCGGCGCAACTCCCGATCTATCTTCTGTTTTGGTGTTTTTAGGGTACGTAGGCTTATATAGGCGAAAGAAGTCGGTCGGGGGAGCCTCGAGGGGCCCACGAGAGGGTAGGGCGCGCCCCCTGTCTCGTGGCTTCCTCGATGCTCCCCCGGCTTGCACTCCAAGTCTCTTGGATCATAATCTTTCCAAAAATCACGCTGCCGAAGGTTTCATTCCGTTTGGATTCCGTTTGATATTCCTTTTCTACGAAATACTGAAACAGGCAATAAAACAGCAATATGGGTTGGGCCTCCAGTTAGTAGGTTAGTCCCAAAAATGATATAAATGTGTAAAATAAAGCCCATAAACATCCAAAAGGGGTAATATAATAACATGGAACAATCAAAAGTTATATATACGTTGGAGACGTATCAAGCATCCCCAAGCTTAATTCCTGCTCGTCCTTGAGTAGGTAAATGATAAAAACAGAATTTTTGATGTGGAATGCTACCTAGCATAATTCTTAATGTAATTTTCTTTATTGCGGCATGAATGTTCAGATCCAAATGATTCAAAATAAAAGTTCATATTGACATAAGAAATAGTGATACTTCAAGCATACTAATCAAAGTAATCATGTCTTCTCAAAATAACATGGCCAAAGAAAGTTATCCCTACAAAATCATATAGTCTGGCTGTTGCTCTATCTTCATCACACAAAGTATTTAATCATGCACAACCTCGATGACAAGCCAAGCAATTGTTTCATACTTTAGTAATCTCAAACTTTTTCAACTTTCATGCAATACATGAGCGTGAGCCATGGACATAACACTATATGTGGAGTAGAATGGTGGTTGTGGATAAGACAAAAAGGGAGAAGATTGTCTCACATCAAGTAGGCGTATCAACGGGCTATGGAGATGCCCATTAATAGATATCAATGTGAGTGAGTAGGGATTGCCATGCAACGGATGCACTAGAGCTATAAATATATGAAAGCTCAACAAAAGAAACTAAGTGGGTGTGCATCCAACTTGCTTGCTCACGAAGACCTAGGGCATTTTGAGGAAGGCCATCATCGGAATATACAAGCCAAGATCTATAATGAAAATTCCCACTAGTATATGAAAGTGACAATATAGGAGACTCTCTATCATGAAGATCATGGTGCTACTTTGAAGCACAAGTGTGGAAAAAGAGATAGTAGCATTGTCCCTTCTCTCTTTTTCTCTCATTTTATTTTTTTTCTTTTTTTCTTTTTCTCCTTTTTTTTTTCTTTTTCCTTTTTTTTCTTTGGCCTTTATCTTTTTTTTATTTTTGGCCTTTTTTTTGTAAAGTCCGAAGTCTCATCCCGACTTGTGGGGGAATCATAGTCTCCATCATCCTTTCCTCACTAGGACAATGCTCTAATAATGAAGATCATCACACTTTTATGGATTTACAACTCAAGAATTACAACTCAAAGCTAGAACAAGATATGACTCTATATGAATTCCTCCAGCGGTGTACCATGATATGCAATGAATCAAGAGCGACATGTATGAAAATTATGAAGGTGGCCTTGCCACAAATACAATGTCAACTACATGATCATGCAAAGAGCAATATAACAAAAGTAATGCGTGTCATATGAACAGAACGGTGGAAAGTTGCATGGCAATATATCTCGGAATGGCTATGGAAATGCCATAATAGGTAGGTATGGTGGCTATTTTGAGGAAGGTATATGGTGGGTGCATGGTATCGGCGAAAGTTGCGCGGCACAAGAGAGGCTAGCAATGGTGGAAAGGTGAGGGTGCGTATAATCCATGGACTCAACATTAGTCAAAAGAACTCATATACTTATTGCAAAAATCTAGAAGTCATCAAAAACAAAGTACTGCGCGCATGCTCCTAGGGGGATAGATTGGTAGGAAAAGACCATCGCTCGTCCCCGACCGCCACTCATAAGGAAGACAATCAATAAATAAAATTGTGCTCCAACTTCATCACAAAGCGGTTCACCATACGTGCATGCTACGGGAATCACAAACCTCAACACAAGCATTTTTCATAATCACCTTAATTAGCATGACTTTAATATCACTACCTCCATATCTCAAAACAATTATCAAGCATTAAATTGATCATAGCATCCAATTCACTTTCTATGATAGTTTTTATTATACCCAACTTGGATGCGCATCATTCTAGGACCAACTTTATAACCATAGAAAATACCATGCTGTTCTAAAAGACTTTCAAAATAATAAAAGTGAAGCATGAGAGACTAGCAATTTCTACAAAATATAACCACCCTCGTGCTCTAAAAGATATAAGTGATGCACTAGAGCAAATGACAAACTACTCCGAAAGATATAAGTGAAGATCAATGAGTAGTCGAATAATTGTGCAACTATGTGAAGACTCTAACATTGAGGAATTTCATATCTTGGTATTGTATTCAAACATCAAGCAAAACAAAATAAAATGACATTGCAAGGGTAGCACAACTCATGTGAAGAAGCAAAAACTTAGCCTCAGCCAATACTAACCGATAGTTGTTGAAGAAGAAAGGTGGGATGCCTACCGGGGCATCCCCAAGCTTAGATGCTTGAGACTTTCTTGAAATATTATCTTGGGGTGCCTTGGGCATCCCCAATATTGAACTTTTGTGTCTCCTTAATTCCTCTCATATCATGGTTTCTCTATTTCTCAAAAGCTTCATCCACACCAAACTCAACAAGAACTCGTGAGATAGGTTAGTATAAACCAATGCAAAACCTTATCATTTTATACTGTAACAAAACACTAAAATTATTTTTCAACATTGAATACTAAATTCCTCTGCATATTTAATACTCCTATCCTCAAATAGAATCATTAAACAAGCAAACATAAGCAAACAATGCAAACATAACAGCAATCTGACAAAATAGTACAGTCTGTAAAGAATGCAAGAGTATCAATACTTCCCTAACTCCTAAAATTATGATAGAAAATTCCCACTGTAGTAAATTTATCAGATCTCAATATGCAAAAAGTTTCAACATTATACCATTCTCTAACTTTTCTAGGGAATTTTTGCAACAGCGGTAAACTTTCTGTTTTCAAAGAGCAACATGTATACTAGCAAAATAAGCATGGCAAAGGCTATCCTTGACATTTTTATTGAAAATAAAGATGCAAAACATTATTCTAACTAACAGCAAGCAAATACTACCTCCGTAAACTAATATAAGAGCGTTTAGATCACTAAAATAGTGATCTAAATGCTCTTACATTAGTTTACAGAGGGAGTACTAACAAAAGAAAATGACTCTCCAAGCAAAACACATATCATGTGGCGAATAAAAATATAGCTCCAAGTAAAGTTACCGATGAACGAAGACGAAAGAGGGGATGCCTTCTGGGGGATACCCAAGCTTAGGCTCTTGGTTGTCCTTGAATATTACTTTGGGGTGCCTTGTTCATACCCAAGCTTAGGCTATTGCCACTCCTTATTCCATAGTCCATCGAATCTTCACCCAAAACTTGAAAACTCCACAACACAAAACTCAACAGAAAACTCGTAAGCTCCGTTAGTATAAGAAAATAAAACCACCACTTAGGTACTGTAATAAACTCATTCTAAATTCATATTGGTGTAATATCTACTGTATTCCAACTTATATATGGTTCATACACTCCTATACTACTCATAGATTCATCAAAATAAGCAAACAACACATAGAAAAGAAAATCTGTCAGAAACAGAACAGTCTGTAGTAATCTGTATCAAACATATACTTCTGTAACTCCAACAATTCTACCAAATTAGGAAGACCTGAGACATTTGTGTACCAATCCAGAGCAAAAAGAATAAGATCAAGAGAACGTTTCTGTGAATTAACAAAACTAATTTACTGGATGGAAAATTTTCTGATTCTCAGCAGGATCAACACAACTATCACCGTAAGCTATCCTAAAGGTCTTACTTGGCACTTTATTGAAACAAAAGCTATAAAACATGATTATTACAGTAGAATAATCATGTGGACACACAAAAACAGTAAAGGTAAATATTTGGTTGTCTCCCAACAAGCGCTTTTCTTTAATGCCTTTCTAGCTAGGCATGATGATGACAATGATGCTCACACAAAAGATAGGAATTGAAACATAACAGGAGCATCATGAAGCATATAACTAGCACATTTAAGTCTAACCCACTTCCTATACATAGGGATTTTGTGAGCAAACAACCTATGGGAACAATAATCAACTAGCATAGGAAGGTAAAACAAGCATAGCTTCAAGATTTTCAACACATAGAGAGGAAACTTGACATTATTGCAATTCCTACAAGCATATGTTCCTCCCTCATAATAATTTTCAGTAGCATCATGAATGAATTCAACAATATAACCAGCACCTAAAGCATTCTTTTCATGATCTACAAGCATAGAAAATTTACTACTCTCCACATAAGCAAATTTCTTCTCATGAATAGTAGTGGGAGCAAACTCAACAAAACAATTATCATGTGAGGCATAATCCAATTGAAAACTAAAATCATGATGACAAGTTTCATGGTTATCATTATTCCTAATAGCATACAAGTCATCACAATAATCATCATAGATAGCAACTTTGTTCTCATAATCAATTGGAACCTCTTCTGAAATAGTATAATCATCACTAAATAAAGTTGACACTCTTCCAAATCCACTTTCATGTTCATCATAATAAGATTCAACATCCTACAAAATAGTGGGATCACCACTTCCTAAAGTTGACACTCTTCCAAACCCACTTTCATCAATATAATCATCATAAATAGGAGGCATGCTTTCATCATAATAAATTTTCTCATCAAAACTTGGGGGACAAAAAATATCATATTCATCAAACATAGCTTCCCCAAGCTTGTGGCTTTGCATATCATTAGCATTATGGATATTCAAGGAATTCATACTAACAACATTGCAATCATGCTCATCATTCACATATTTCATGCCAAGCATTCTATGTAATTCTTCTTCTAGCACTTGAGCACAATTTTCCTTTTCATCATACTCACGAAAGATATTAAAAAGACGAAGCGTATGAGACAAACTTAACACCATTTTTTTGTAGTTTTCTTTTATAAACTAAACTAGTGATAAAACAAGAAACAAAAAGATTCGATTGCAAGATCTAAAGATATAACTTCAAGCACTCACCTCCCCGGCAACGGCGCCAGAAAAGAGCTTGATGTCTACTACACAACCTTCTTCTTGTAGACGTTGTTGGGCCTGCAAGTGCACAGGTTTGTAGGACAGTAGCAAATTTCCCTCAAGTGGATGTCCTAAGGTTTATCAATCCGTGGGAGGCGTAGGATGAAGATGGTCTCTCTCAAACAACCCTGCAACCAAATAACAAAGAGTCTCTTGTGTCCCCAACACACCCAATATAATGGTAAATTGTATAGGTGCACTAGTTCGGCGAAGAGATGGTGATACAAGTGCAATATGGATTGTAGATATAGGTTTTTGTAATCTAAAAATATAAAAACAGCAAGGTAACTAATGATAAAAGTGAGCGTAAACGGTATTGCAATGATAGGAAACAAGGCATAGGGTTCACACTTTCACTAGTGCAAGTTCTCTCAACAATAATAACATAGATAGATCATATAACAATCCCTCAACATGCAACAAAGAGTCACTCCAAAGCCACTAATAGCGGAGAACAAACGAAGAGATTATGGTAGGGTACAAAACCACCTCAAAGTTACTCTTTCGGATCGATCTACTCAAGAGTTCGTACTAGAATAACAACTTAAGACACAAGTCAACCAAAACCCTAATGTCACCTAGATACTCCATTGTCACCTCAAGTATCCGTGGGCATGATTATACGATATGCATCACACAATCTCAGATTCATCCAACCAACACAAAGTACTTCAAAGAGTGCCCCAAAGTTTCTACCGGAAAGTCAAGACGAAAACGTGTGCCAACCCCTATGCATAGGTTCATGGGCAGAACCCACAAGTTGATCACCAAAACATACATCAAGTGGCACGTGGTATCCCATTGTCACCACAGATAAACACGACAAGACATATATCAAGTGTTCTCAAATCCTTAAAGACTCAATCCGATAAGATAACTTCAAGAGGAAAACTCAATTCATCACAGAGAGTTGAGGGGGAGAAACATCATAAGATCCAACTATAATAGCAAAGCTCGCGATACATCAAGATCGTGCCATAGAGAGAACACGAGAGAGAGATCAAACACATAGCTACTGGTACATACCCTCAGCCCCGAGGGTGAACTACTTCCTCCTCGTCATGGATAGCGCCAGGATGATGAAGATGGCCACCGGTGATGGGTTCCCCCTCCGACAGGGTGCCGGAACGGACTTCCGAGAGGTTTTTGGTGGCTACAGAGGCTTGCGGCGGCGCAACTCCCGATCTATCTTCTGTTTTGATGTTTTTAGGGTACGTAGGCTTATATAGGCGAAAGAAGTCGGTCGGGGAGCCTCGTGGGGCCCACGAGAGGGTAGGGCGCGCCCCCTGTCTCGTGGCTTCCTCGATGCTCCCCCGGCTTGCACTCCAAGTCTCCTGGATCATAATCTTTCCAAAAATCACGCTGCCGAAGGTTTCATTCCGTTTGGACTCCGTGTGATATTCCTTTTCTTCGAAATACTGAAACAGGCAATAAAACAGCAATATGGGTTGGGCCTCCAGTTAGTAGGTTAGTCCCAAAAATGATATAAATGTGTAAAATAAAGCCCATAAACATCCAAAAGGGGTAATATAATAGCATGGAACAATCAAAAATTATAGATACGTTGGAGACGTATCATGCATTGGTCCTGGTTGGTGGCACCAACCGGAACCAATGCCCCCCCCTTTAGTCCCGGTTGGTGCCACCAATCGGGACCAAAGCCCTCTGCTTCCCGCCCTTTGGGCTGCTGAAAAGAGGCCTTTGGTCCCGGTTGGTGGCACCAACCGGGACTAAAGGTTGCATTCATCTCGGTTTGTCTCACGAACCTGGACCAATGCTTCATCTATATAACTAGCACTCGTAAAAATTTCATTCAGTTCGTCTTCCCCGCCCCAACGACGCCGCCAGGCTGCCCCTCTGTGCCTCGCCGTCGCCGTCGTCGCCCTGCCTCCGACGCCGCCCCGATGCCGTCGCCGCCCCGCGCCCCGTGCCCCGCGACGCCGCCGGCCCTGCCTCGCTCGTCGCCCTCGCCACGCCGCCCCTCACCGTCTCCCGTCGCCGCGCTGCCCCTCACGCACCGTCGCCGTCGCCGTCCCCTGCCCGTCGCTCTCGCCGCGCCCCTCATGCCTCGCCATCCCTGTGAGCTTATATGAATTTTGCTAATTTAATTAGATGTGTAGTTAATTTAGATTTGTAGTTTAGATGTGTAGTTAATTGAGTTGTTGTAATTTGTTCATATTGTGTTAGAATTTTTTTCTGTTCACAGATTTTTTTGGTGAGATTATTGTTGAATATGCATGTTTGTATGTTCATATATATGCAAAGATCGAATATGTCAATTTTTTATGATTTTTTCTGTTCATAGAATTTTTATGATCTTTTTTCTGTTGTAATTTTGTTCATAGAATTTTAATGATTTTTTTGTTCATAGAATTTTCTTTGTCAATTTATGTATATGTTCATATTGTGTATGTATAGGAAAATTGTGTATGATCAAAGTCATTTATATATATTTCATATTTAGAAGAAAAAGCAGGAGATGAAAAAGGAAAATAAGAAGAGAAAGTAGTTAATATAATTAGTTAGAAAAATAATAGAACTAGTTAAACTAGTTTATTTTTAGTAAGTACTACTTTATTTTATTTATAGTTAGTGCTTAATATATAGTTGAACTAGTTGATTTAATAAAACTACTTTATTTTACTATAGAAGTAGTTTATTTTTAGTAAGTACTACTTTATTTATTTATAGTAAGTGCTTAGTAATTGAACTAGTTGATTTAATAAAACTACTTTATTTTACTATATATAGAAGTAGTTTATTTTTAGCAAGAAAATTAATAGAGCTAGTTAATTTTTTTAGTTCAAGCAATTAATCCCGCATCGATGTCGACGATGCCTATCCCGCATCCTCGTCGTCGACTCGACGGAGGAGGCCTGCTTGATCAGAGGGGCCCTGTCTGGGACTGGGCTCAGTCGGGCTGGTATTGGGAGGTGCTACCTTCCGGGGGGCATAGGTTGGTGAGGAGCCAGCCCGTTGTTGACCCGATCCTTTTTTGGTGGCGGTCGCGTGGGCCAGTGACGGTGCCGAGGCTTCCGGACACCGCGGATGTGGTCACCGTATCAGCGAGGAGGACGAGCACGTCCGTCGCTACATGGTTGCGTTGGAGGGCAGGTTCGACAATACCTGACAGGTTCTTCAGGGATTTCACTGGAGCTATGATCCTGTGATGGTTCCTTCTCTTTGGGTGTCACCGCCCGCGACGATACCCGTCGGGCGCTACGGTTCTAGCTGTATTAGCGATGCTATATGTATGATAGTATTCGAGGAGTATTAGTGATAATATTCGACGATGTACGGACACAAGAGATGATGTACTTTTGCTTATAATTGAATGCATGCTAATTTGAATACTACTTTATTTTACGATCTGGTTTTGCTTATTGAATGCTCATATTAGAAAAGTACTCCTACTTTGAATGCTAAAATTGGAGAGCACTATGCAGAAATCTAGGAGCCCCCTCCATCATCCACACCGTCGTGGGAGTAGCTTCTCCTTCATTCCCGTGTGCTAGACAATTAGATGTAATAATGCACTCGGGAATGAAAGGAGGAGCTACCATCACCGATGGTCGAATATGTACACCACATGAGCTGAGAGTTTTCAAGAAAAGGCTCGACAGACCGATAGTCAACCCGTGATGAATAATAATGATCTAATTTAGGTTTTTTAGTACATATATTTAATTGTAAAAGTTTAATATTTGAATTATGAACATAGGAAATGTCGTACTCGGAAGACGAAAACCGCCCGGGGGAGTGCGACTGGTGCCACGACGACCGAGGTATGTGCGACAGGTTCCTTGAGCTAGACGAAGATCGGCGCTTCAGCATTAAGCTCGAGGAGACCTTCGATGTTGAAATGGTACGCAACGACGACAATAGTTTTTTTCGTAATTAAGCACGACTTCAACTATTTTAACGTGTATTTTTCATCTTTTCCAATTCGACTAGCTTATCCCATGCTATGCAAGATGCTATGTCTTGTAGAGGATGGGTTTTGAAGACCATGAAAGTATGGAAACAAAATATCTTCACCTGAGGACCCATCATGATGTGGATTTTGAAGTAAAGTTGTACAATTCTGAAAGTGTAACCCATTTTGGTTGCAAAAATTGGGAAGCACTTTGCAAGATGTATGGTTTTGATGAGGGTATGCTTGTCACCATGGATCTTGGTGATCCTAAAATCGAGTAAGACAATATGGACATTTGGGTCCTTGTTGATACACTTCCAATTCTTCCCCCATGTGAGCTTCTCAAATATAGTTATTAAGTAATTTATATTTTTTATTTCAAAATAGTTGACAGCTTATTTCCACTGACAGCTTATTTTCATTCTTCAAAGAATGTGTGGAAGATGGAAGACAAAACCCACTACACCGATGACTCCGAATTAACTTATAAGGAAAAAAAATTATCTGATCGCATTTTGTACTGATCTTGAGAAGTAGAATATCTACAATCGAACTCCTAAACATTATGGTCAATACGTGCCACTAGTGCACGTGTTGAACTACGGTAATTACCATGGAGATACCTTGGTAAGATTTTTTACTATTATGACATCCGTGCATCTTTTGCATACTTCTAAAACTAGTACATCATTGCTAACTACGAAGTTATTACTATGTTTTTCAACAGATAATCCCGAATGATTGTGTGCCTCATCTGATGTATATGCATGGTCGTCTTGATGTTTTGAACATACAACCAGGTCATCTTACGAATCTCAACTGTCCATACCGGATTTCTAAAAGAAGTGGAGACATGACAATCAAAGAATGGAAAAATGTATTGACAGTCGTAAGGAGGTTCTTGGAAGCAAAAGGAAGCGAAGCGCAAGAATTGGAGACAGGATGATCTCCATTCTTCATAATGGAGAGTCAGGGTCTATATTGTTTTATGCTATTTTACCTTAAGGGTATTTAGGTCCTACCTGATACTGATGATCATGTGCTAAGAACAATTAAGTAGGGTTGGTTCGATGACTATGAGGATGATGATCGTATGACTTGTTATTAATAATGAGTAGAAGTTGTATGATGATGCATGATTAATAGGACTTGTTATTATATATGATGATGTATGATGCGAGCATGAAGAGTTATTATATATCAGCGGGTGAAATGAACATAGCAGTAGCGTTGGTAAACCAAGCACGAAGATACAAGAGAGGACACTTCTCTCTATTAGCTAGCTAACAACAACCTAAATTAACCCCCAAAACCCCTAAACCAGCCCCTTTCAAAAAAACCTCAGCTCCCGCCAGTTCTGACGCGTGGATGCCTTTTGGTCCCGGTTTATGTCACCAACCGGGACCAAAGCCCCCCCCCCCCCTGCCTGGGCTGGCCGCAGTGGCCACGTGGAGGCCCATCTGTCCCGATTCGTGTAAGGACCGGGACTAAAGGCCAAGGGCATTAGTACCGACCTTTTAGTCCCGGTTCTTAAACCGGGATAGAAGGCCCTTACAAACCGGGACAAATGGCCCTTTTTCTACTAGTGTAATACGAACAATTGAAATGAAAATGTGTCATTGACCAATTTTCTTTTGCAGATCATTGTTGTAAATCTTGATATCTTCCAAAGCAAATGCATATTCTTATAAACATCCAACCTTGTGTACAGGACCTTATGATAAGATACTTCTCTTCTTTTCTGTGACAAGAGAGTGCCACAAAAGCTAAAAGGCAAGTTCTACAGGACGGCGGTTCGACCCACAATGTTGTATGACGCTGAGTGTTGGCCGACTAAAAGGCGACATGTTCAACAGTTAGGTGTGGCGGAGATGCGTATGTTGAGATGGATGTGTGGCCACACGAGGAAGGATCGAGTCCGGAATGATGATATACGAGATAGAGCTGGGGTAGCACCAATTGAAGAGAAGCTTGTCCAACATCGTCTGAGATGGTTTGGGCATATTCAGCGCAGGCCTCCAGAAGCTCCAGTGCATAGCGGACGGCTAAAGCGTGCGGAGAATGTCAAGAGAGGGCGGGGTAGACCGAATTTAACATGGGAGGAGTCCGTTAAGAGAGACTTGAAGGATTGGAGTATCGCCGAAGAGCTAGCTATGGACAGGGGTGCGTGGAAGCTTGCTATCCACGTGGCAGAGCCATGAGTTGGTTGCGAGATCTTATGGGTTTCACCTCTAGCCTACCCCAACTTGCTTGGGACTAAAGGCTTTGTTGTTGTTGTTGTTGTTGTTGTTGTTGTACAAAGCTTCTTAATCCTCACATTTTAAAATTTGACATGTCCAACATTCTAATGCTCATCCCAAGGTTCTCTATTTTTCAAAGCGGAATTATATGGTGTCATACAGTCGAGTTACCAACATATGACTTCACTATTTTGCTTCCAACCTTGTTGGATATGGGATTGTAGTGAGATTCGTTTGCCAATGCCACCCTTCGTTCAGGTTTGCATTGCCAAAGAAAGCTTGGAAATCTATAGCCAAAGTTAGGGCAGAGAAAGGTAAAACCATGTGCAGACAAATCGGCTAACTCAAGCTAGTGTAGGCTGGCATCAAAACATGGAGAAATGACGAGTTAAAAGGTCAATGAGCAAGTGTTGCACACTAATACCGGGTATTAATTCTAAAAATGAAATTATACTAACCATACTCTTACTGGTGGCAAATATCTCTTAAAGAAGTAAACATCCAAAACAAAAAAAAAATCCATATAGTTAATAATAGATATTATGATGCAACCAGATTGTAATGCCAGTGTTGAACAACTAAATGGTGTATATAAAAATATGCATTATGGCTGGACGATAATTGAAACCAAATCAATCTAATTAAAGGTTCGCATCGACAGATCCTTCCTACTCAATAAATCCATAATACCCCCAACACATGCTAGGTGTGGGGCAGATGATTTCATCACTTGCCGCTTCACTTTGGGACATTTCGCTCATGTCCATCAAGTTTCAGCAAGATGGCGTCATATATTCCCATTAATCATAAGCATGGGACCTGTCCTTGAGGAATTTCAGCTAGCATGTTTGTTCATGCTAGTAGCTAGATTCATGCAGTGTGGAGAAGGTTGGGGGTTTAAAAAGGTTGGAGGCTGATCAATCTTCACCATGATTCAGCTTCAGAGAAGGAGATGAAGAAAACGGGGGAACGCTGAGAGCAAGAGAACCTCCAAATGGACCAATGTCCACGACACAACCAGAAACCTACAGACCATGAAGGCACAAACAGAAAACAAAACTCGCACGAGGCCCCCACGTCGGCGCGTCGGCCCCAGGGGCGACTTGAGTGATACTCGTGTAAATTGCAACGAAAATGCCAATGGTAGTTTAGCTAACTTTGCGCATAATGAGGGCATAACTATGACTTGGATTGGTTTGGGCCTAGTAGAAGCAGTAGAGCTAGCTATGACTGATTGTATGAACACTATGAGTTGAGTAATGCATTATTTCACTCGCAAAAAAAAATGGTGTAGTGTGAGGAAGAGAGATTTGAAGTACAAGACATATTACACATGGTTTAAACCTATACTGTCTCTATCTTCTTATCTTTACATTTAAAATTATACTCCTAACATCCGTCAAAAAAAGAGCCCTCTCCACATGCTATGTTTGTTGTTCGTAGCAACTGCATGTTACAGTTAGCTAGATTTGTCTTGACATGTGAGTTTGTGAGACATGGGTCATCCACTCAACTTCATTCTCCCTCTAATAATATGTGAAGAAATATTAAACAAGACCACATACTGTCAGCCGCATTTGACAAACTTGTGACAGAAATGAGGTGTGTTGTGCACCACTACCACGAATTTAGAGTTGTGACGCTAGCCTACACACTGAACTGAATGACCTGCCTTCTTGAATTTGTGTCATTATCGACTTCTTTTGGGGTTTATTCCCGGTTTGTATGGTTGTAATAAGCTTCTGGTGGTGTGAATCCTAGATGCAGAGGCCGGCCAATGTATATTGTGAAAAATCACTAAAAATATCATTTCCAAAAAGACAAAATGAAGAAATGGAATCACAGCAATGACATGGAAGACATTATTGTTTGCACATATATTTCAATTTATTTTTGCGAGATACTTGTATGACAAGCACGGCTACTTAATCAGATACTTGTATTTTTTTACAAACACTTCACAATATGATTTTTTATTTGACAATATCAAAGTATCACTTTTGTTTTAGGGAACATGACACATTTTACACTTTTGTTAGCAGAAGTATTACCGTGTACCTGTTATGTAATACTCCGTTAATTAGTTTGCATAGCGAGTCAACGATTTATTCATCTGCTCAGCAAGATCAACGAGATTGTAATGTTCAAATTGCTTTCTATTCTCCAGTCTCTGTTCTCTGTTGGAGACCCTGCTTACTCTAAGATGGTGATATCACACCTTACACTGAAAGCATCGTCTTTCAGGTAGCCGGATCCCTCCAAGACGCTCCTCTCGATGAGCTTCCCACCATGTCCTCGCCCATGGGAGAATTCGCGCGGTGAACTGCTAGCCCTACTGCACAATGGCACCGGGTTTCTGTCCTGGCCGAGCAAATTGATCTCGTACCGCGCTTTGACAGCGCCTTCATCATCATCACAGGTGTAATTACGCATGATGACGATGGATATCCAGCCGGCGTCCTTTTGAGGTTTGGCCGTCAGGGTAGTATTGCATACTCCAACGACAGCCTCCGATGACGAACACCATTGACGTGATGCATCTGCCATTACTGAGCCCTTTGGTGTGGGAGTAGCCGTCTATCTTGAGAACGTGTGATCCGGATACGGCCGTGACCTGGTCGATGATGATCTGCACGAGGGAAGGGCAGCTTGTCTTAAGGTGCTGAAAGTCATCGCTCGCCATGACGGCCTCAAGGTTGCCCGGAATCCGACTGAGGAAGTTGAAGCACGCCTCCTTGAGGCCACAACAGCCATGCTGCTCGGCTAGTGTCAGGGTGGTCGCCACCGTGCTCTTGTCAATGTTGTCGCACAACATGTCCTCACAGATCAACTTTAGCCTTTCGAGATTATACCTATCTGCCGCCACGAGCAGGTGCTGGGCCATCTCCACGTTCTCATCGCCGTCAATTTTGGGCAGTGAATCTGCTGAAATCTGAGATGGGCTCTAGGCCCATATTGCAATTTCTGAAAAATCTCTAAGGGCCCATGTGGGATATATGGCACTAGGTGTGGTGGGAAGTTTAGTCCCACCTTGGAAGTGGAAGGAGAGTTGGAGTGGTTTATAAGGGTTTCTCTCCTACATGCTATTGGAGCTTGAGAAGAGAAGAGGCCCTCGCGCGCTCCTCCTCCGCCGCCCGCCTCGCCACGCCTCGCCTCGTCACGACGCGCCGCGGGTTGCGGGAATGAGCCGAGCCGAGCTCACACCTACGCGCTTATTTTTGCCAGTCACTAACGGAGAGGTTCTGACAGCAGGGCCACGATCGGAGACGTCGGATCGTGGGCTGTCACGGACTCGGACGTGGGTCAAGCCCACGTCTCTCCACGCGGCTGCGCCTATATAAGCGTGCGCCGTCTCCTAACCCTAGCCGCAACGAACAGATCACATCTGCTCACGCGCACACCCACCGTCGTTCCTTTGCTGCTGCTGCCGCCGGCGACTCCATCCCGTCCGCCGCGTACACGGTCGACGGGAGAGCAGGTCTCTGAAACCACGCCCTTCTGGTTCCTGTACGGGGTGAGGGGCGAATAGGTTTTTGGGCAGCGATTACGCGACTGCTCGCTTCCGATCGTCTACTTCCTCTACGTCCGCGTCGCCTTCATCATCACCATGTCCACCGACGCCGACCGTGCCGTCACCGAGAAAGCTGAGGCCGACAAGAAGGCCGCTGAGGACGCTTCTGCTGCTGCTGTCACCGCGGCAGCGGCTTCTGCATGGCCTATTGGAGGGTATACCGCGTTTATCCCTCTCCTGATAATTTCTGTATTAGCAGTGCTAGCATCATGTGTAGATCTGTCTACTATTTGCGAAGTACGTGCTTGCTTAGATCAGTACCAATATGCTCCTAGTTCTATTAATGCCATGCTAGTCATCTACTTATGGATTAAATTAGTCGAAAAATTGCCTATTTACTCAGCAATCCAAAAACCTATTATGTGTAGGAACTTTTCGGCAAGTGGCTTAGCCGCTGCACTGAAACCGGATAAGTTTACCGGTACGCATTTTAAGCGTTGGCAGACAAAGACCACTTTATGGCTCACGGCTATGAACGTGTTCTGGGTAGCCGGTGTGTCCACTGGAACGATTGCTCCTGAACAGGAGAAGGCGTTCAGGGAGGCAACCACTGTGTTTATCGGAGCTGTTCTTACCGTGATCGGAGATAAACTGGTCGACGCATATTTACATATGCATGTCGCCAAGGACTTGTGGGAGGCGCTCGAATCTAAGTTCGGGGCTGCCGATGCAGGTAGCGAGATGTATATTATAGAGCAGTTCCACGATTACAAGATGGTTGAAAACCGTCCTGTATTGGAGCAGGCTCATGAGATTATATGCATTGTTAAGGAGCTTGAGCTTCTTAAGTGCGAGTTACCGGGCAAATTTGTCGCGGGCTGCATAATCGCTAAGCTCCCCAATTCCTGGAGGAACTTTGCCACCACTCTGAAACATCAGAGGCGTGAATTCTCTGTGGAGGATGTCATTGGCCATCTGAGTGTTGAGCAGAACTCAAGGGCAAAGGACTCGCACGGAAAAGGGGTCGAAGGAACTTCTGTGGCCAATATGGTGCATCAGAAGAACTCCAATTCCCACAAGCCCAGGGGAAAGAACGGTGTCCAACAGACTGCCGACTTTAAGAAGAAGGGTAAGAAGACCTTCAAGAAGAACAAGAAGGATGAGGGCTGCTTTACTTGTGGTTCGACTGAACATTGGGCCAACAAGTGCCCAAACAAGTTTAAGAAGTCAGGACAGGACTCCAAGTCTGTCAACATGATTGTGGGCAACAATGAGAATGGTGCATCTGGGTACGGTAATTTATTTACTGTTTTCTCAGTGTTTCAGCCTACCGATTGGTGGGTGGATACAGGTGCAGGTGTTCATGTGTGTGCTGACATTTCATTGTTCTCTTCTTACCAGGTCACAGGCCACGGGTCCGTATTGATGGGGAATGGCGCGAGTGCTTCTGTTCATGGTGTTGGCACGGTCGATCTGAAGTTTACTTCGGGAAGGATCGTGCAGCTGAAGAACGTGCAGCATGTCCCCGCCATCAAGAAGAACCTCGTTAGTGGCTCCCTTCTATGTAGAGAAGGGTTTAAGTTGGTATTCGAGTCTAATAAATTAGTTGTTACTAAGTATGGACTATTTGTTGGAAAAGGTTATGAGAGCGGAGGGATGTTCCGCCTTTCCCTCGCAGATTTCTGTAATAAAGTCGTGAACCATATTCATTCGAGTATTAATGAATCTGAGGTTTGGCATTCACGTCTTTGTCACATAAGTTTCGGTGTTATGACGCGGCTAGCTAAGTTGGATTTAATCCCGAGTTTCACTTTAGCCAAAGGTTCTAAGTGCCTGTCATGTGTGCAAGCTAAGCAACCTCGCCAGCCTCACAAGGCTGCGGAGGAGAGACACTTGGCACCATTAGAACTCATACATTCTGATCTTTGTGAGATGAACGGTGTATTGACTAAAGGTGGAAAGAAATACTTCATGACATTGATAGATGATTCCACTAGATATTGCTATGTGTATCTGTTAAACACTAAAGACGAGGCTCTACACTACTTTAAAATCTATAAGGCAGAAGTTGAGAATCAACTTGAAAAGAAAATTAAACGATTCCGTTCAGATCGTGGTGGAGAGTACTTCTCGAGTGAGTTTGATTCTTTCGGTGCGGAACACGGCATTATTCATGAGAGGACGCCTCCCTATTCACCCCAGTCAAACGGGGTTGCCGAGCGGAAAAACCGTACTCTAACTGATCTGGTTAACGCCATGTTAGATACGTCGGGTTTATCCAAGGCATGGTGGGGGGAGGCTATATTGACGGCATGTCATGTCCTGAATAAAGTTCCGATGAAGGATAATGAGATCACTCCATATGAGAGATGGACAAAGAGAAGGACAACACTCTCGTACTTGCGTACTTGGGGCTGTTTGGCGAAAGTCAACGTGCCGATCCCCAAAAAGCGTAAGCTTGGACCCAAGACTGTGGATTGCGTTAATTTGGGCTACGCTAAGAACAGCGTTGGCTATAGATTTCTAGTAGTGAAATCTGAGCTACCTGACCAGAAGGTCGGTACAATCATAGAGTCTAAGGATGCTACATTCTTTGAGGATATTTTTCCTATGAGAGATATGCAAAGCACTTCTAGACAGGAATCTGAGGAGACTCCTGAGCCTGCCATTCCTATGGAATATTATGAACGAACACATGATGAAAATCCCGAGGAGGATGACGAGGAAACCCTTGGTAGGGGCAAGAGACAAAGGACTGCAAAGACCTTTGGTGATGATTTCTTCGTGTACCTCGTGGATGATACTCCCACTTCTATTTTAGAAGCGTATGCCTCTCCAGAAGCTGACTACTGGAAAGATGCGGTCCGTAGCGAGATGGATTCCATCATGGCTAATGGGACATGGGAGATCACTGAGCGTCCCTATGGTTGCAAACCATTGGGATGTAAGTGGGTGTTCAAGAAAAAGCTTAGGCCCGATGGTACGATTGAAAAGTACAAGGCTAGGCTTGTGGCCAAGGGCTATGACCAGAAAGAAGAGGAAGATTTCTTCGATACTTATTCACCTGTGGCTAGACTGACCACCATTCGAGTATTACTCTCGTTGGCGGCCTCACATGGTCTTCTCGTCCATCAAATGGATGTTAAGACGGCTTTTCTGAATGGAGAGCTAAATGAGGAAATCTACATGCAGCAGCCAGATGGCTTTGTGATAGATGGTCAGGAAAGGAAGGTGTGTAGGTTGCTGAAATCTTTATATGGTCTGAAGCAAGCACCTAAGCAATGGCATGATAAGTTTAATACAACACTGACATCTGTTGGCTTCGTTGTTAATGAAGCTGACAAATGTGTATACTATCGCCATGGTGGGGGCGAAGGAGTTATATTGTGCCTGTATGTTGATGACATACTGATATTCGGAACAAACCTCAAAGTCATTGAGGAGGTCAAATCGTTTCTGTCTCAGAACTTTGAGATGAAGGACCTTGGTGTGGCTGATGTTATATTGAACATCAAGCTACTGAGAGATAATGAGGGTGGGATCACACTTCTGCAATCCCATTATGTTGAGAAGGTGTTGAGTCGCTTTGGATATTCGGACTGCACACCATCTCAAACACCATATGATCCTAGCGTGTTGATTCGAAAGTCCAAAGGCATGGCTAAAGATCAATTGAGATATTCTCAAATCATTGGTTCACTGATGTACCTAGCGAGCGCAACGAGGCCTGACATCGCGTTTGCTGTGAGCAAACTGAGCCGGTTTGTTTCCAAACCGGGTGATGTACATTGGCATGCTGTTGAAAGAGTTATGCGCTATCTGAAAGGTACTATGAATCATGGACTTCACTATACCGGAAACCCGTCAGTACTTGAAGGGTATAGTGATGCGAATTGGATCTCTGATGCTGATGAGATGAAGGCCACAACTGGGTATATGTTTACTCTTGGAGGTGGCGCTGTTTCCTGGAAGTCTTGCAAGCAAACGATCTTAACGAGATCGACAATGGAAGCAGAATTAACAGCATTAGACACTTCTGGTGTTGAAGCAGGATGGCTTCGAGATCTATTGATGGACTTGCCACTGGTTGATAAACCGGTTCCGGCTATCCTTATGAACTGTGATAATCAGACCGTCATCACCAAGGTGAAGAGTTCAAAGGACAATATGAAGTCCAACAAACACATAAGAATGAGATTAAAAGCTGTCAGAAAATTAAGAAACTCCGGAGTGATAGCGTTGGACTATGTCCATACGGCTAAGAATCTGGCAGATCCCTTTACGAAAGGGCTATCACGTGTAGTGATAGATAGTGCATCGAGGGAGATGGGTATGAGACCCACATGAGTTGCCACGGTGGTAACCCAACCTATGTGATCGGAGATCCCGTGAAGTAGGACCTGGGAAACAAGCCAGTGGTGAACTGAGGAGAGTAACTTTACTAACCCACTCCGTTGGAGATGCAATACTCTCAGAAACTGTATGGAAGGATGACTACTGTCTTAATGTGTTCCAAGGCTTATATGCATAAGCAAGATGCTATCCTACAGAGTGATCTTTGGAGGAACACACCTATGTGAGCCCGACTGCTAGTCACAGTCTATGAGATTGGGGTGATCTCTAGTAAACTCATGAATAGGCCAGGAGTGTGACTTATATGCTCCACCCGAGGGGTCAGTCTTCGGCAGCCCAGTACTAGTAAGACATGTGGTGAAACTTCTTTACGCCAAACTGACAATTCAAGGCATAGTCCATTGTTCAGTTGTGAAGGAATGTAGCTACTTGCTCTAGGTGAAGCTCAACCTTAACAGGTCTTCACTGAAATACTAGTATATCAAAACAGTGTTTGGAACAGAGGACACTATGGGCCCTCGAGATCTGGTGGGGGATTGCTGAAATCTGAGATGGGCTCTAGGCCCATATTGCAATTTCTGAAAAATCTCTAAGGGCCCATGTGGGATATATGGCACTAGGTGTGGTGGGAAGTTTAGTCCCACCTTGGAAGTGGAAGGAGAGTTGGAGTGGTTTATAAGGGTTTCTCTCCTACATGCTATTGGAGCTTGAGAAGAGAAGAGGCCCTCGCGCGCTCCTCCTCCGCCGCCCGCCTCGCCACGCCTCGCCTCGTCACGACGCGCCGCGGGTTGCGGGAATGAGCCGAGCCGAGCTCACACCTACGCGCTTATTTTTGCCAGTCACTAACGGAGAGGTTCTGACAGCAGGGCCACGATCGGAGACGTCGGATCGTGGGCTGTCACGGACTCGGACGTGGGTCAAGCCCACGTCTCTCCACGCGGCTGCGCCTATATAAGCGTGCGCCGTCTCCTAACCCTAGCCGCAACGAACAGATCACATCTGCTCACGCGCACACCCACCGTCGTTCCTTTGCTGCTGCTGCCGCCGGCGACTCCATCCCGTCCGCCGCGTACACGGTCGACGGGAGAGCAGGTCTCCGAAACCACGCCCTTCTGGTTCCTGTACGGGGTGAGGGGCGAATAGGTTTTTGGGCAGCGATTACGCGACTGCTCGCTTCCGATCGTCTACTTCCTCTACGTCCGCGTCGCCTTCATCATCACCATGTCCACCGACGCCGACCGTGCCGTCACCGAGAAAGCTGAGGCCGACAAGAAGGCCGCTGAGGACGCTTCTGCTGCTGCTGTCACCGCGGCAGCGGCTTCTGCATGGCCTATTGGAGGGTATACCGCGTTTATCCCTCTCCTGATAATTTCTGTATTAGCAGTGCTAGCATCATGTGTAGATCTGTCTACTATTTGCGAAGTACGTGCTTGCTTAGATCAGTACCAATATGCTCCTAGTTCTATTAATGCCATGCTAGTCATCTACTTATGGATTAAATTAGTCGAAAAATTGCCTATTTACTCAGCAATCCAAAAACCTATTATGTGTAGGAACTTTTCGGCAAGTGGCTTAGCCGCTGCACTGAAACCGGATAAGTTTACCGGTACGCATTTTAAGCGTTGGCAGACAAAGACCACTTTATGGCTCACGGCTATGAACGTGTTCTGGGTAGCCGGTGTGTCCACTGGAACGATTGCTCCTGAACAGGAGAAGGCGTTCAGGGAGGCAACCACTGTGTTTATCGGAGCTGTTCTTACCGTGATCGGAGATAAACTGGTCGACGCATATTTACATATGCATGTCGCCAAGGACTTGTGGGAGGCGCTCGAATCTAAGTTCGGGGCTGCCGATGCAGGTAGCGAGATGTATATTATAGAGCAGTTCCACGATTACAAGATGGTTGAAAACCGTCCTGTATTGGAGCAGGCTCATGAGATTATATGCATTGTTAAGGAGCTTGAGCTTCTTAAGTGCGAGTTACCGGGCAAATTTGTCGCGGGCTGCATAATCGCTAAGCTCCCCAATTCCTGGAGGAACTTTGCCACCACTCTGAAACATCAGAGGCGTGAATTCTCTGTGGAGGATGTCATTGGCCATCTGAGTGTTGAGCAGAACTCAAGGGCAAAGGACTCGCACGGAAAAGGGGTCGAAGGAACTTCTGTGGCCAATATGGTGCATCAGAAGAACTCCAATTCCCACAAGCCCAGGGGAAAGAACGGTGTCCAACAGACTGCCGACTTTAAGAAGAAGGGTAAGAAGACCTTCAAGAAGAACAAGAAGGATGAGGGCTGCTTTACTTGTGGTTCGACTGAACATTGGGCCAACAAGTGCCCAAACAAGTTTAAGAAGTCAGGACAGGACTCCAAGTCTGTCAACATGATTGTGGGCAACAATGAGAATGGTGCATCTGGGTACGGTAATTTATTTACTGTTTTCTCAGTGTTTCAGCCTACCGATTGGTGGGTGGATACAGGTGCAGGTGTTCATGTGTGTGCTGACATTTCATTGTTCTCTTCTTACCAGGTCACAGGCCACGGGTCCGTATTGATGGGGAATGGCGCGAGTGCTTCTGTTCATGGTGTTGGCACGGTCGATCTGAAGTTTACTTCGGGAAGGATCGTGCAGCTGAAGAACGTGCAGCATGTCCCCGCCATCAAGAAGAACCTCGTTAGTGGCTCCCTTCTATGTAGAGAAGGGTTTAAGTTGGTATTCGAGTCTAATAAATTAGTTGTTACTAAGTATGGACTATTTGTTGGAAAAGGTTATGAGAGCGGAGGGATGTTCCGCCTTTCCCTCGCAGATTTCTGTAATAAAGTCGTGAACCATATTCATTCGAGTATTAATGAATCTGAGGTTTGGCATTCACGTCTTTGTCACATAAGTTTCGGTGTTATGACGCGGCTAGCTAAGTTGGATTTAATCCCGAGTTTCACTTTAGCCAAAGGTTCTAAGTGCCTGTCATGTGTGCAAGCTAAGCAACCTCGCCAGCCTCACAAGGCTGCGGAGGAGAGACACTTGGCACCATTAGAACTCATACATTCTGATCTTTGTGAGATGAACGGTGTATTGACTAAAGGTGGAAAGAAATACTTCATGACATTGATAGATGATTCCACTAGATATTGCTATGTGTATCTGTTAAACACTAAAGACGAGGCTCTACACTACTTTAAAATCTATAAGGCAGAAGTTGAGAATCAACTTGAAAAGAAAATTAAACGATTCCGTTCAGATCGTGGTGGAGAGTACTTCTCGAGTGAGTTTGATTCTTTCGGTGCGGAACACGGCATTATTCATGAGAGGACGCCTCCCTATTCACCCCAGTCAAACGGGGTTGCCGAGCGGAAAAACCGTACTCTAACTGATCTGGTTAACGCCATGTTAGATACGTCGGGTTTATCCAAGGCATGGTGGGGGGAGGCTATATTGACGGCATGTCATGTCCTGAATAAAGTTCCGATGAAGGATAATGAGATCACTCCATATGAGAGATGGACAAAGAGAAGGACAACACTCTCGTACTTGCGTACTTGGGGCTGTTTGGCGAAAGTCAACGTGCCGATCCCCAAAAAGCGTAAGCTTGGACCCAAGACTGTGGATTGCGTTAATTTGGGCTACGCTAAGAACAGCGTTGGCTATAGATTTCTAGTAGTGAAATCTGAGCTACCTGACCAGAAGGTCGGTACAATCATAGAGTCTAAGGATGCTACATTCTTTGAGGATATTTTTCCTATGAGAGATATGCAAAGCACTTCTAGACAGGAATCTGAGGAGACTCCTGAGCCTGCCATTCCTATGGAATATTATGAACGAACACATGATGAAAATCCCGAGGAGGATGACGAGGAAACCCTTGGTAGGGGCAAGAGACAAAGGACTGCAAAGACCTTTGGTGATGATTTCTTCGTGTACCTCGTGGATGATACTCCCACTTCTATTTTAGAAGCGTATGCCTCTCCAGAAGCTGACTACTGGAAAGATGCGGTCCGTAGCGAGATGGATTCCATCATGGCTAATGGGACATGGGAGATCACTGAGCGTCCCTATGGTTGCAAACCATTGGGATGTAAGTGGGTGTTCAAGAAAAAGCTTAGGCCCGATGGTACGATTGAAAAGTACAAGGCTAGGCTTGTGGCCAAGGGCTATGACCAGAAAGAAGAGGAAGATTTCTTCGATACTTATTCACCTGTGGCTAGACTGACCACCATTCGAGTATTACTCTCGTTGGCGGCCTCACATGGTCTTCTCGTCCATCAAATGGATGTTAAGACGGCTTTTCTGAATGGAGAGCTAAATGAGGAAATCTACATGCAGCAGCCAGATGGCTTTGTGATAGATGGTCAGGAAAGGAAGGTGTGTAGGTTGCTGAAATCTTTATATGGTCTGAAGCAAGCACCTAAGCAATGGCATGATAAGTTTAATACAACACTGACATCTGTTGGCTTCGTTGTTAATGAAGCTGACAAATGTGTATACTATCGCCATGGTGGGGGCGAAGGAGTTATATTGTGCCTGTATGTTGATGACATACTGATATTCGGAACAAACCTCAAAGTCATTGAGGAGGTCAAATCGTTTCTGTCTCAGAACTTTGAGATGAAGGACCTTGGTGTGGCTGATGTTATATTGAACATCAAGCTACTGAGAGATAATGAGGGTGGGATCACACTTCTGCAATCCCATTATGTTGAGAAGGTGTTGAGTCGCTTTGGATATTCGGACTGCACACCATCTCAAACACCATATGATCCTAGCGTGTTGATTCGAAAGTCCAAAGGCATGGCTAAAGATCAATTGAGATATTCTCAAATCATTGGTTCACTGATGTACCTAGCGAGCGCAACGAGGCCTGACATCGCGTTTGCTGTGAGCAAACTGAGCCGGTTTGTTTCCAAACCGGGTGATGTACATTGGCATGCTGTTGAAAGAGTTATGCGCTATCTGAAAGGTACTATGAATCATGGACTTCACTATACCGGAAACCCGTCAGTACTTGAAGGGTATAGTGATGCGAATTGGATCTCTGATGCTGATGAGATGAAGGCCACAACTGGGTATATGTTTACTCTTGGAGGTGGCGCTGTTTCCTGGAAGTCTTGCAAGCAAACGATCTTAACGAGATCGACAATGGAAGCAGAATTAACAGCATTAGACACTTCTGGTGTTGAAGCAGGATGGCTTCGAGATCTATTGATGGACTTGCCACTGGTTGATAAACCGGTTCCGGCTATCCTTATGAACTGTGATAATCAGACCGTCATCACCAAGGTGAAGAGTTCAAAGGACAATATGAAGTCCAACAAACACATAAGAATGAGATTAAAAGCTGTCAGAAAATTAAGAAACTCCGGAGTGATAGCGTTGGACTATGTCCATACGGCTAAGAATCTGGCAGATCCCTTTACGAAAGGGCTATCACGTGTAGTGATAGATAGTGCATCGAGGGAGATGGGTATGAGACCCACATGAGTTGCCACGGTGGTAACCCAACCTATGTGATCGGAGATCCCGTGAAGTAGGACCTGGGAAACAAGCCAGTGGTGAACTGAGGAGAGTAACTTTACTAACCCACTCCGTTGGAGATGCAATACTCTCAGAAACTGTATGGAAGGATGACTACTGTCTTAATGTGTTCCAAGGCTTATATGCATAAGCAAGATGCTATCCTACAGAGTGATCTTTGGAGGAACACACCTATGTGAGCCCGACTGCTAGTCACAGTCTATGAGATTGGGGTGATCTCTAGTAAACTCATGAATAGGCCAGGAGTGTGACTTATATGCTCCACCCGAGGGGTCAGTCTTCGGCAGCCCAGTACTAGTAAGACATGTGGTGAAACTTCTTTACGCCAAACTGACAATTCAAGGCATAGTCCATTGTTCAGTTGTGAAGGAATGTAGCTACTTGCTCTAGGTGAAGCTCAACCTTAACAGGTCTTCACTGAAATACTAGTATATCAAAACAGTGTTTGGAACAGAGGACACTATGGGCCCTCGAGATCTGGTGGGGGATTGCTGAAATCTGAGATGGGCTCTAGGCCCATATTGCAATTTCTGAAAAATCTCTAAGGGCCCATGTGGGATATATGGCACTAGGTGTGGTGGGAAGTTTAGTCCCACCTTGGAAGTGGAAGGAGAGTTGGAGTGGTTTATAAGGGTTTCTCTCCTACATGCTATTGGAGCTTGAGAAGAGAAGAGGCCCTCGCGCGCTCCTCCTCCGCCGCCCGCCTCGCCACGCCTCGCCTCGTCACGACGCGCCGCGGGTTGCGGGAATGAGCCGAGCCGAGCTCACACCTACGCGCTTATTTTTGCCAGTCACTAACGGAGAGGTTCTGACAGCAGGGCCACGATCGGAGACGTCGGATCGTGGGCTGTCACGGACTCGGACGTGGGTCAAGCCCACGTCTCTCCACGCGGCTGCGCCTATATAAGCGTGCGCCGTCTCCTAACCCTAGCCGCAACGAACAGATCACATCTGCTCACGCGCACACCCACCGTCGTTCCTTTGCTGCTGCTGCCGCCGGCGACTCCATCCCGTCCGCCGCGTACACGGTCGACGGGAGAGCAGGTCTCCGAAACCACGCCCTTCTGGTTCCTGTACGGGGTGAGGGGCGAATAGGTTTTTGGGCAGCGATTACGCGACTGCTCGCTTCCGATCGTCTACTTCCTCTACGTCCGCGTCGCCTTCATCATCACCATGTCCACCGACGCCGACCGTGCCGTCACCGAGAAAGCTGAGGCCGACAAGAAGGCCGCTGAGGACGCTTCTGCTGCTGCTGTCACCGCGGCAGCGGCTTCTGCATGGCCTATTGGAGGGTATACCGCGTTTATCCCTCTCCTGATAATTTCTGTATTAGCAGTGCTAGCATCATGTGTAGATCTGTCTACTATTTGCGAAGTACGTGCTTGCTTAGATCAGTACCAATATGCTCCTAGTTCTATTAATGCCATGCTAGTCATCTACTTATGGATTAAATTAGTCGAAAAATTGCCTATTTACTCAGCAATCCAAAAACCTATTATGTGTAGGAACTTTTCGGCAAGTGGCTTAGCCGCTGCACTGAAACCGGATAAGTTTACCGGTACGCATTTTAAGCGTTGGCAGACAAAGACCACTTTATGGCTCACGGCTATGAACGTGTTCTGGGTAGCCGGTGTGTCCACTGGAACGATTGCTCCTGAACAGGAGAAGGCGTTCAGGGAGGCAACCACTGTGTTTATCGGAGCTGTTCTTACCGTGATCGGAGATAAACTGGTCGACGCATATTTACATATGCATGTCGCCAAGGACTTGTGGGAGGCGCTCGAATCTAAGTTCGGGGCTGCCGATGCAGGTAGCGAGATGTATATTATAGAGCAGTTCCACGATTACAAGATGGTTGAAAACCGTCCTGTATTGGAGCAGGCTCATGAGATTATATGCATTGTTAAGGAGCTTGAGCTTCTTAAGTGCGAGTTACCGGGCAAATTTGTCGCGGGCTGCATAATCGCTAAGCTCCCCAATTCCTGGAGGAACTTTGCCACCACTCTGAAACATCAGAGGCGTGAATTCTCTGTGGAGGATGTCATTGGCCATCTGAGTGTTGAGCAGAACTCAAGGGCAAAGGACTCGCACGGAAAAGGGGTCGAAGGAACTTCTGTGGCCAATATGGTGCATCAGAAGAACTCCAATTCCCACAAGCCCAGGGGAAAGAACGGTGTCCAACAGACTGCCGACTTTAAGAAGAAGGGTAAGAAGACCTTCAAGAAGAACAAGAAGGATGAGGGCTGCTTTACTTGTGGTTCGACTGAACATTGGGCCAACAAGTGCCCAAACAAGTTTAAGAAGTCAGGACAGGACTCCAAGTCTGTCAACATGATTGTGGGCAACAATGAGAATGGTGCATCTGGGTACGGTAATTTATTTACTGTTTTCTCAGTGTTTCAGCCTACCGATTGGTGGGTGGATACAGGTGCAGGTGTTCATGTGTGTGCTGACATTTCATTGTTCTCTTCTTACCAGGTCACAGGCCACGGGTCCGTATTGATGGGGAATGGCGCGAGTGCTTCTGTTCATGGTGTTGGCACGGTCGATCTGAAGTTTACTTCGGGAAGGATCGTGCAGCTGAAGAACGTGCAGCATGTCCCCGCCATCAAGAAGAACCTCGTTAGTGGCTCCCTTCTATGTAGAGAAGGGTTTAAGTTGGTATTCGAGTCTAATAAATTAGTTGTTACTAAGTATGGACTATTTGTTGGAAAAGGTTATGAGAGCGGAGGGATGTTCCGCCTTTCCCTCGCAGATTTCTGTAATAAAGTCGTGAACCATATTCATTCGAGTATTAATGAATCTGAGGTTTGGCATTCACGTCTTTGTCACATAAGTTTCGGTGTTATGACGCGGCTAGCTAAGTTGGATTTAATCCCGAGTTTCACTTTAGCCAAAGGTTCTAAGTGCCTGTCATGTGTGCAAGCTAAGCAACCTCGCCAGCCTCACAAGGCTGCGGAGGAGAGACACTTGGCACCATTAGAACTCATACATTCTGATCTTTGTGAGATGAACGGTGTATTGACTAAAGGTGGAAAGAAATACTTCATGACATTGATAGATGATTCCACTAGATATTGCTATGTGTATCTGTTAAACACTAAAGACGAGGCTCTACACTACTTTAAAATCTATAAGGCAGAAGTTGAGAATCAACTTGAAAAGAAAATTAAACGATTCCGTTCAGATCGTGGTGGAGAGTACTTCTCGAGTGAGTTTGATTCTTTCGGTGCGGAACACGGCATTATTCATGAGAGGACGCCTCCCTATTCACCCCAGTCAAACGGGGTTGCCGAGCGGAAAAACCGTACTCTAACTGATCTGGTTAACGCCATGTTAGATACGTCGGGTTTATCCAAGGCATGGTGGGGGGAGGCTATATTGACGGCATGTCATGTCCTGAATAAAGTTCCGATGAAGGATAATGAGATCACTCCATATGAGAGATGGACAAAGAGAAGGACAACACTCTCGTACTTGCGTACTTGGGGCTGTTTGGCGAAAGTCAACGTGCCGATCCCCAAAAAGCGTAAGCTTGGACCCAAGACTGTGGATTGCGTTAATTTGGGCTACGCTAAGAACAGCGTTGGCTATAGATTTCTAGTAGTGAAATCTGAGCTACCTGACCAGAAGGTCGGTACAATCATAGAGTCTAAGGATGCTACATTCTTTGAGGATATTTTTCCTATGAGAGATATGCAAAGCACTTCTAGACAGGAATCTGAGGAGACTCCTGAGCCTGCCATTCCTATGGAATATTATGAACGAACACATGATGAAAATCCCGAGGAGGATGACGAGGAAACCCTTGGTAGGGGCAAGAGACAAAGGACTGCAAAGACCTTTGGTGATGATTTCTTCGTGTACCTCGTGGATGATACTCCCACTTCTATTTTAGAAGCGTATGCCTCTCCAGAAGCTGACTACTGGAAAGATGCGGTCCGTAGCGAGATGGATTCCATCATGGCTAATGGGACATGGGAGATCACTGAGCGTCCCTATGGTTGCAAACCATTGGGATGTAAGTGGGTGTTCAAGAAAAAGCTTAGGCCCGATGGTACGATTGAAAAGTACAAGGCTAGGCTTGTGGCCAAGGGCTATGACCAGAAAGAAGAGGAAGATTTCTTCGATACTTATTCACCTGTGGCTAGACTGACCACCATTCGAGTATTACTCTCGTTGGCGGCCTCACATGGTCTTCTCGTCCATCAAATGGATGTTAAGACGGCTTTTCTGAATGGAGAGCTAAATGAGGAAATCTACATGCAGCAGCCAGATGGCTTTGTGATAGATGGTCAGGAAAGGAAGGTGTGTAGGTTGCTGAAATCTTTATATGGTCTGAAGCAAGCACCTAAGCAATGGCATGATAAGTTTAATACAACACTGACATCTGTTGGCTTCGTTGTTAATGAAGCTGACAAATGTGTATACTATCGCCATGGTGGGGGCGAAGGAGTTATATTGTGCCTGTATGTTGATGACATACTGATATTCGGAACAAACCTCAAAGTCATTGAGGAGGTCAAATCGTTTCTGTCTCAGAACTTTGAGATGAAGGACCTTGGTGTGGCTGATGTTATATTGAACATCAAGCTACTGAGAGATAATGAGGGTGGGATCACACTTCTGCAATCCCATTATGTTGAGAAGGTGTTGAGTCGCTTTGGATATTCGGACTGCACACCATCTCAAACACCATATGATCCTAGCGTGTTGATTCGAAAGTCCAAAGGCATGGCTAAAGATCAATTGAGATATTCTCAAATCATTGGTTCACTGATGTACCTAGCGAGCGCAACGAGGCCTGACATCGCGTTTGCTGTGAGCAAACTGAGCCGGTTTGTTTCCAAACCGGGTGATGTACATTGGCATGCTGTTGAAAGAGTTATGCGCTATCTGAAAGGTACTATGAATCATGGACTTCACTATACCGGAAACCCGTCAGTACTTGAAGGGTATAGTGATGCGAATTGGATCTCTGATGCTGATGAGATGAAGGCCACAACTGGGTATATGTTTACTCTTGGAGGTGGCGCTGTTTCCTGGAAGTCTTGCAAGCAAACGATCTTAACGAGATCGACAATGGAAGCAGAATTAACAGCATTAGACACTTCTGGTGTTGAAGCAGGATGGCTTCGAGATCTATTGATGGACTTGCCACTGGTTGATAAACCGGTTCCGGCTATCCTTATGAACTGTGATAATCAGACCGTCATCACCAAGGTGAAGAGTTCAAAGGACAATATGAAGTCCAACAAACACATAAGAATGAGATTAAAAGCTGTCAGAAAATTAAGAAACTCCGGAGTGATAGCGTTGGACTATGTCCATACGGCTAAGAATCTGGCAGATCCCTTTACGAAAGGGCTATCACGTGTAGTGATAGATAGTGCATCGAGGGAGATGGGTATGAGACCCACATGAGTTGCCACGGTGGTAACCCAACCTATGTGATCGGAGATCCCGTGAAGTAGGACCTGGGAAACAAGCCAGTGGTGAACTGAGGAGAGTAACTTTACTAACCCACTCCGTTGGAGATGCAATACTCTCAGAAACTGTATGGAAGGATGACTACTGTCTTAATGTGTTCCAAGGCTTATATGCATAAGCAAGATGCTATCCTACAGAGTGATCTTTGGAGGAACACACCTATGTGAGCCCGACTGCTAGTCACAGTCTATGAGATTGGGGTGATCTCTAGTAAACTCATGAATAGGCCAGGAGTGTGACTTATATGCTCCACCCGAGGGGTCAGTCTTCGGCAGCCCAGTACTAGTAAGACATGTGGTGAAACTTCTTTACGCCAAACTGACAATTCAAGGCATAGTCCATTGTTCAGTTGTGAAGGAATGTAGCTACTTGCTCTAGGTGAAGCTCAACCTTAACAGGTCTTCACTGAAATACTAGTATATCAAAACAGTGTTTGGAACAGAGGACACTATGGGCCCTCGAGATCTGGTGGGGGATTGCTGAAATCTGAGATGGGCTCTAGGCCCATATTGCAATTTCTGAAAAATCTCTAAGGGCCCATGTGGGATATATGGCACTAGGTGTGGTGGGAAGTTTAGTCCCACCTTGGAAGTGGAAGGAGAGTTGGAGTGGTTTATAAGGGTTTCTCTCCTACATGCTATTGGAGCTTGAGAAGAGAAGAGGCCCTCGCGCGCTCCTCCTCCGCCGCCCGCCTCGCCACGCCTCGCCTCGTCACGACGCGCCGCGGGTTGCGGGAATGAGCCGAGCCGAGCTCACACCTACGCGCTTATTTTTGCCAGTCACTAACGGAGAGGTTCTGACAGCAGGGCCACGATCGGAGACGTCGGATCGTGGGCTGTCACGGACTCGGACGTGGGTCAAGCCCACGTCTCTCCACGCGGCTGCGCCTATATAAGCGTGCGCCGTCTCCTAACCCTAGCCGCAACGAACAGATCACATCTGCTCACGCGCACACCCACCGTCGTTCCTTTGCTGCTGCTGCCGCCGGCGACTCCATCCCGTCCGCCGCGTACACGGTCGACGGGAGAGCAGGTCTCCGAAACCACGCCCTTCTGGTTCCTGTACGGGGTGAGGGGCGAATAGGTTTTTGGGCAGCGATTACGCGACTGCTCGCTTCCGATCGTCTACTTCCTCTACGTCCGCGTCGCCTTCATCATCACCATGTCCACCGACGCCGACCGTGCCGTCACCGAGAAAGCTGAGGCCGACAAGAAGGCCGCTGAGGATGCTTCTGCTGCTGCTGTCACCGCGGCAGCGGCTTCTGCATGGCCTATTGGAGGGTATACCGCGTTTATCCCTCTCCTGATAATTTCTGTATTAGCAGTGCTAGCATCATGTGTAGATCTGTCTACTATTTGCGAAGTACGTGCTTGCTTAGATCAGTACCAATATGCTCCTAGTTCTATTAATGCCATGCTAGTCATCTACTTATGGATTAAATTAGTCGAAAAATTGCCTATTTACTCAGCAATCCAAAAACCTATTATGTGTAGGAACTTTTCGGCAAGTGGCTTAGCCGCTGCACTGAAACCGGATAAGTTTACCGGTACGCATTTTAAGCGTTGGCAGACAAAGACCACTTTATGGCTCACGGCTATGAACGTGTTCTGGGTAGCCGGTGTGTCCACTGGAACGATTGCTCCTGAACAGGAGAAGGCGTTCAGGGAGGCAACCACTGTGTTTATCGGAGCTGTTCTTACCGTGATCGGAGATAAACTGGTCGACGCATATTTACATATGCATGTCGCCAAGGACTTGTGGGAGGCGCTCGAATCTAAGTTCGGGGCTGCCGATGCAGGTAGCGAGATGTATATTATAGAGCAGTTCCACGATTACAAGATGGTTGAAAACCGTCCTGTATTGGAGCAGGCTCATGAGATTATATGCATTGTTAAGGAGCTTGAGCTTCTTAAGTGCGAGTTACCGGGCAAATTTGTCGCGGGCTGCATAATCGCTAAGCTCCCCAATTCCTGGAGGAACTTTGCCACCACTCTGAAACATCAGAGGCGTGAATTCTCTGTGGAGGATGTCATTGGCCATCTGAGTGTTGAGCAGAACTCAAGGGCAAAGGACTCGCACGGAAAAGGGGTCGAAGGAACTTCTGTGGCCAATATGGTGCATCAGAAGAACTCCAATTCCCACAAGCCCAGGGGAAAGAACGGTGTCCAACAGACTGCCGACTTTAAGAAGAAGGGTAAGAAGACCTTCAAGAAGAACAAGAAGGATGAGGGCTGCTTTACTTGTGGTTCGACTGAACATTGGGCCAACAAGTGCCCAAACAAGTTTAAGAAGTCAGGACAGGACTCCAAGTCTGTCAACATGATTGTGGGCAACAATGAGAATGGTGCATCTGGGTACGGTAATTTATTTACTGTTTTCTCAGTGTTTCAGCCTACCGATTGGTGGGTGGATACAGGTGCAGGTGTTCATGTGTGTGCTGACATTTCATTGTTCTCTTCTTACCAGGTCACAGGCCACGGGTCCGTATTGATGGGGAATGGCGCGAGTGCTTCTGTTCATGGTGTTGGCACGGTCGATCTGAAGTTTACTTCGGGAAGGATCGTGCAGCTGAAGAACGTGCAGCATGTCCCCGCCATCAAGAAGAACCTCGTTAGTGGCTCCCTTCTATGTAGAGAAGGGTTTAAGTTGGTATTCGAGTCTAATAAATTAGTTGTTACTAAGTATGGACTATTTGTTGGAAAAGGTTATGAGAGCGGAGGGATGTTCCGCCTTTCCCTCGCAGATTTCTGTAATAAAGTCGTGAACCATATTCATTCGAGTATTAATGAATCTGAGGTTTGGCATTCACGTCTTTGTCACATAAGTTTCGGTGTTATGACGCGGCTAGCTAAGTTGGATTTAATCCCGAGTTTCACTTTAGCCAAAGGTTCTAAGTGCCTGTCATGTGTGCAAGCTAAGCAACCTCGCCAGCCTCACAAGGCTGCGGAGGAGAGACACTTGGCACCATTAGAACTCATACATTCTGATCTTTGTGAGATGAACGGTGTATTGACTAAAGGTGGAAAGAAATACTTCATGACATTGATAGATGATTCCACTAGATATTGCTATGTGTATCTGTTAAACACTAAAGACGAGGCTCTACACTACTTTAAAATCTATAAGGCAGAAGTTGAGAATCAACTTGAAAAGAAAATTAAACGATTCCGTTCAGATCGTGGTGGAGAGTACTTCTCGAGTGAGTTTGATTCTTTCGGTGCGGAACACGGCATTATTCATGAGAGGACGCCTCCCTATTCACCCCAGTCAAACGGGGTTGCCGAGCGGAAAAACCGTACTCTAACTGATCTGGTTAACGCCATGTTAGATACGTCGGGTTTATCCAAGGCATGGTGGGGGGAGGCTATATTGACGGCATGTCATGTCCTGAATAAAGTTCCGATGAAGGATAATGAGATCACTCCATATGAGAGATGGACAAAGAGAAGGACAACACTCTCGTACTTGCGTACTTGGGGCTGTTTGGCGAAAGTCAACGTGCCGATCCCCAAAAAGCGTAAGCTTGGACCCAAGACTGTGGATTGCGTTAATTTGGGCTACGCTAAGAACAGCGTTGGCTATAGATTTCTAGTAGTGAAATCTGAGCTACCTGACCAGAAGGTCGGTACAATCATAGAGTCTAAGGATGCTACATTCTTTGAGGATATTTTTCCTATGAGAGATATGCAAAGCACTTCTAGACAGGAATCTGAGGAGACTCCTGAGCCTGCCATTCCTATGGAATATTATGAACGAACACATGATGAAAATCCCGAGGAGGATGACGAGGAAACCCTTGGTAGGGGCAAGAGACAAAGGACTGCAAAGACCTTTGGTGATGATTTCTTCGTGTACCTCGTGGATGATACTCCCACTTCTATTTTAGAAGCGTATGCCTCTCCAGAAGCTGACTACTGGAAAGATGCGGTCCGTAGCGAGATGGATTCCATCATGGCTAATGGGACATGGGAGATCACTGAGCGTCCCTATGGTTGCAAACCATTGGGATGTAAGTGGGTGTTCAAGAAAAAGCTTAGGCCCGATGGTACGATTGAAAAGTACAAGGCTAGGCTTGTGGCCAAGGGCTATGACCAGAAAGAAGAGGAAGATTTCTTCGATACTTATTCACCTGTGGCTAGACTGACCACCATTCGAGTATTACTCTCGTTGGCGGCCTCACATGGTCTTCTCGTCCATCAAATGGATGTTAAGACGGCTTTTCTGAATGGAGAGCTAAATGAGGAAATCTACATGCAGCAGCCAGATGGCTTTGTGATAGATGGTCAGGAAAGGAAGGTGTGTAGGTTGCTGAAATCTTTATATGGTCTGAAGCAAGCACCTAAGCAATGGCATGATAAGTTTAATACAACACTGACATCTGTTGGCTTCGTTGTTAATGAAGCTGACAAATGTGTATACTATCGCCATGGTGGGGGCGAAGGAGTTATATTGTGCCTGTATGTTGATGACATACTGATATTCGGAACAAACCTCAAAGTCATTGAGGAGGTCAAATCGTTTCTGTCTCAGAACTTTGAGATGAAGGACCTTGGTGTGGCTGATGTTATATTGAACATCAAGCTACTGAGAGATAATGAGGGTGGGATCACACTTCTGCAATCCCATTATGTTGAGAAGGTGTTGAGTCGCTTTGGATATTCGGACTGCACACCATCTCAAACACCATATGATCCTAGCGTGTTGATTCGAAAGTCCAAAGGCATGGCTAAAGATCAATTGAGATATTCTCAAATCATTGGTTCACTGATGTACCTAGCGAGCGCAACGAGGCCTGACATCGCGTTTGCTGTGAGCAAACTGAGCCGGTTTGTTTCCAAACCGGGTGATGTACATTGGCATGCTGTTGAAAGAGTTATGCGCTATCTGAAAGGTACTATGAATCATGGACTTCACTATACCGGAAACCCGTCAGTACTTGAAGGGTATAGTGATGCGAATTGGATCTCTGATGCTGATGAGATGAAGGCCACAACTGGGTATATGTTTACTCTTGGAGGTGGCGCTGTTTCCTGGAAGTCTTGCAAGCAAACGATCTTAACGAGATCGACAATGGAAGCAGAATTAACAGCATTAGACACTTCTGGTGTTGAAGCAGGATGGCTTCGAGATCTATTGATGGACTTGCCACTGGTTGATAAACCGGTTCCGGCTATCCTTATGAACTGTGATAATCAGACCGTCATCACCAAGGTGAAGAGTTCAAAGGACAATATGAAGTCCAACAAACACATAAGAATGAGATTAAAAGCTGTCAGAAAATTAAGAAACTCCGGAGTGATAGCGTTGGACTATGTCCATACGGCTAAGAATCTGGCAGATCCCTTTACGAAAGGGCTATCACGTGTAGTGATAGATAGTGCATCGAGGGAGATGGGTATGAGACCCACATGAGTTGCCACGGTGGTAACCCAACCTATGTGATCGGAGATCCCGTGAAGTAGGACCTGGGAAACAAGCCAGTGGTGAACTGAGGAGAGTAACTTTACTAACCCACTCCGTTGGAGATGCAATACTCTCAGAAACTGTATGGAAGGATGACTACTGTCTTAATGTGTTCCAAGGCTTATATGCATAAGCAAGATGCTATCCTACAGAGTGATCTTTGGAGGAACACACCTATGTGAGCCCGACTGCTAGTCACAGTCTATGAGATTGGGGTGATCTCTAGTAAACTCATGAATAGGCCAGGAGTGTGACTTATATGCTCCACCCGAGGGGTCAGTCTTCGGCAGCCCAGTACTAGTAAGACATGTGGTGAAACTTCTTTACGCCAAACTGACAATTCAAGGCATAGTCCATTGTTCAGTTGTGAAGGAATGTAGCTACTTGCTCTAGGTGAAGCTCAACCTTAACAGGTCTTCACTGAAATACTAGTATATCAAAACAGTGTTTGGAACAGAGGACACTATGGGCCCTCGAGATCTGGTGGGGGATTGCTGAAATCTGAGATGGGCTCTAGGCCCATATTGCAATTTCTGAAAAATCTCTAAGGGCCCATGTGGGATATATGGCACTAGGTGTGGTGGGAAGTTTAGTCCCACCTTGGAAGTGGAAGGAGAGTTGGAGTGGTTTATAAGGGTTTCTCTCCTACATGCTATTGGAGCTTGAGAAGAGAAGAGGCCCTCGCGCGCTCCTCCTCCGCCGCCCGCCTCGCCACGCCTCGCCTCGTCACGACGCGCCGCGGGTTGCGGGAATGAGCCGAGCCGAGCTCACACCTACGCGCTTATTTTTGCCAGTCACTAACGGAGAGGTTCTGACAGCAGGGCCACGATCGGAGACGTCGGATCGTGGGCTGTCACGGACTCGGACGTGGGTCAAGCCCACGTCTCTCCACGCGGCTGCGCCTATATAAGCGTGCGCCGTCTCCTAACCCTAGCCGCAACGAACAGATCACATCTGCTCACGCGCACACCCACCGTCGTTCCTTTGCTGCTGCTGCCGCCGGCGACTCCATCCCGTCCGCCGCGTACACGGTCGACGGGAGAGCAGGTCTCCGAAACCACGCCCTTCTGGTTCCTGTACGGGGTGAGGGGCGAATAGGTTTTTGGGCAGCGATTACGCGACTGCTCGCTTCCGATCGTCTACTTCCTCTACGTCCGCGTCGCCTTCATCATCACCATGTCCACCGACGCCGACCGTGCCGTCACCGAGAAAGCTGAGGCCGACAAGAAGGCCGCTGAGGACGCTTCTGCTGCTGCTGTCACCGCGGCAGCGGCTTCTGCATGGCCTATTGGAGGGTATACCGCGTTTATCCCTCTCCTGATAATTTCTGTATTAGCAGTGCTAGCATCATGTGTAGATCTGTCTACTATTTGCGAAGTACGTGCTTGCTTAGATCAGTACCAATATGCTCCTAGTTCTATTAATGCCATGCTAGTCATCTACTTATGGATTAAATTAGTCGAAAAATTGCCTATTTACTCAGCAATCCAAAAACCTATTATGTGTAGGAACTTTTCGGCAAGTGGCTTAGCCGCTGCACTGAAACCGGATAAGTTTACCGGTACGCATTTTAAGCGTTGGCAGACAAAGACCACTTTATGGCTCACGGCTATGAACGTGTTCTGGGTAGCCGGTGTGTCCACTGGAACGATTGCTCCTGAACAGGAGAAGGCGTTCAGGGAGGCAACCACTGTGTTTATCGGAGCTGTTCTTACCGTGATCGGAGATAAACTGGTCGACGCATATTTACATATGCATGTCGCCAAGGACTTGTGGGAGGCGCTCGAATCTAAGTTCGGGGCTGCCGATGCAGGTAGCGAGATGTATATTATAGAGCAGTTCCACGATTACAAGATGGTTGAAAACCGTCCTGTATTGGAGCAGGCTCATGAGATTATATGCATTGTTAAGGAGCTTGAGCTTCTTAAGTGCGAGTTACCGGGCAAATTTGTCGCGGGCTGCATAATCGCTAAGCTCCCCAATTCCTGGAGGAACTTTGCCACCACTCTGAAACATCAGAGGCGTGAATTCTCTGTGGAGGATGTCATTGGCCATCTGAGTGTTGAGCAGAACTCAAGGGCAAAGGACTCGCACGGAAAAGGGGTCGAAGGAACTTCTGTGGCCAATATGGTGCATCAGAAGAACTCCAATTCCCACAAGCCCAGGGGAAAGAACGGTGTCCAACAGACTGCCGACTTTAAGAAGAAGGGTAAGAAGACCTTCAAGAAGAACAAGAAGGATGAGGGCTGCTTTACTTGTGGTTCGACTGAACATTGGGCCAACAAGTGCCCAAACAAGTTTAAGAAGTCAGGACAGGACTCCAAGTCTGTCAACATGATTGTGGGCAACAATGAGAATGGTGCATCTGGGTACGGTAATTTATTTACTGTTTTCTCAGTGTTTCAGCCTACCGATTGGTGGGTGGATACAGGTGCAGGTGTTCATGTGTGTGCTGACATTTCATTGTTCTCTTCTTACCAGGTCACAGGCCACGGGTCCGTATTGATGGGGAATGGCGCGAGTGCTTCTGTTCATGGTGTTGGCACGGTCGATCTGAAGTTTACTTCGGGAAGGATCGTGCAGCTGAAGAACGTGCAGCATGTCCCCGCCATCAAGAAGAACCTCGTTAGTGGCTCCCTTCTATGTAGAGAAGGGTTTAAGTTGGTATTCGAGTCTAATAAATTAGTTGTTACTAAGTATGGACTATTTGTTGGAAAAGGTTATGAGAGCGGAGGGATGTTCCGCCTTTCCCTCGCAGATTTCTGTAATAAAGTCGTGAACCATATTCATTCGAGTATTAATGAATCTGAGGTTTGGCATTCACGTCTTTGTCACATAAGTTTCGGTGTTATGACGCGGCTAGCTAAGTTGGATTTAATCCCGAGTTTCACTTTAGCCAAAGGTTCTAAGTGCCTGTCATGTGTGCAAGCTAAGCAACCTCGCCAGCCTCACAAGGCTGCGGAGGAGAGACACTTGGCACCATTAGAACTCATACATTCTGATCTTTGTGAGATGAACGGTGTATTGACTAAAGGTGGAAAGAAATACTTCATGACATTGATAGATGATTCCACTAGATATTGCTATGTGTATCTGTTAAACACTAAAGACGAGGCTCTACACTACTTTAAAATCTATAAGGCAGAAGTTGAGAATCAACTTGAAAAGAAAATTAAACGATTCCGTTCAGATCGTGGTGGAGAGTACTTCTCGAGTGAGTTTGATTCTTTCGGTGCGGAACACGGCATTATTCATGAGAGGACGCCTCCCTATTCACCCCAGTCAAACGGGGTTGCCGAGCGGAAAAACCGTACTCTAACTGATCTGGTTAACGCCATGTTAGATACGTCGGGTTTATCCAAGGCATGGTGGGGGGAGGCTATATTGACGGCATGTCATGTCCTGAATAAAGTTCCGATGAAGGATAATGAGATCACTCCATATGAGAGATGGACAAAGAGAAGGACAACACTCTCGTACTTGCGTACTTGGGGCTGTTTGGCGAAAGTCAACGTGCCGATCCCCAAAAAGCGTAAGCTTGGACCCAAGACTGTGGATTGCGTTAATTTGGGCTACGCTAAGAACAGCGTTGGCTATAGATTTCTAGTAGTGAAATCTGAGCTACCTGACCAGAAGGTCGGTACAATCATAGAGTCTAAGGATGCTACATTCTTTGAGGATATTTTTCCTATGAGAGATATGCAAAGCACTTCTAGACAGGAATCTGAGGAGACTCCTGAGCCTGCCATTCCTATGGAATATTATGAACGAACACATGATGAAAATCCCGAGGAGGATGACGAGGAAACCCTTGGTAGGGGCAAGAGACAAAGGACTGCAAAGACCTTTGGTGATGATTTCTTCGTGTACCTCGTGGATGATACTCCCACTTCTATTTTAGAAGCGTATGCCTCTCCAGAAGCTGACTACTGGAAAGATGCGGTCCGTAGCGAGATGGATTCCATCATGGCTAATGGGACATGGGAGATCACTGAGCGTCCCTATGGTTGCAAACCATTGGGATGTAAGTGGGTGTTCAAGAAAAAGCTTAGGCCCGATGGTACGATTGAAAAGTACAAGGCTAGGCTTGTGGCCAAGGGCTATGACCAGAAAGAAGAGGAAGATTTCTTCGATACTTATTCACCTGTGGCTAGACTGACCACCATTCGAGTATTACTCTCGTTGGCGGCCTCACATGGTCTTCTCGTCCATCAAATGGATGTTAAGACGGCTTTTCTGAATGGAGAGCTAAATGAGGAAATCTACATGCAGCAGCCAGATGGCTTTGTGATAGATGGTCAGGAAAGGAAGGTGTGTAGGTTGCTGAAATCTTTATATGGTCTGAAGCAAGCACCTAAGCAATGGCATGATAAGTTTAATACAACACTGACATCTGTTGGCTTCGTTGTTAATGAAGCTGACAAATGTGTATACTATCGCCATGGTGGGGGCGAAGGAGTTATATTGTGCCTGTATGTTGATGACATACTGATATTCGGAACAAACCTCAAAGTCATTGAGGAGGTCAAATCGTTTCTGTCTCAGAACTTTGAGATGAAGGACCTTGGTGTGGCTGATGTTATATTGAACATCAAGCTACTGAGAGATAATGAGGGTGGGATCACACTTCTGCAATCCCATTATGTTGAGAAGGTGTTGAGTCGCTTTGGATATTCGGACTGCACACCATCTCAAACACCATATGATCCTAGCGTGTTGATTCGAAAGTCCAAAGGCATGGCTAAAGATCAATTGAGATATTCTCAAATCATTGGTTCACTGATGTACCTAGCGAGCGCAACGAGGCCTGACATCGCGTTTGCTGTGAGCAAACTGAGCCGGTTTGTTTCCAAACCGGGTGATGTACATTGGCATGCTGTTGAAAGAGTTATGCGCTATCTGAAAGGTACTATGAATCATGGACTTCACTATACCGGAAACCCGTCAGTACTTGAAGGGTATAGTGATGCGAATTGGATCTCTGATGCTGATGAGATGAAGGCCACAACTGGGTATATGTTTACTCTTGGAGGTGGCGCTGTTTCCTGGAAGTCTTGCAAGCAAACGATCTTAACGAGATCGACAATGGAAGCAGAATTAACAGCATTAGACACTTCTGGTGTTGAAGCAGGATGGCTTCGAGATCTATTGATGGACTTGCCACTGGTTGATAAACCGGTTCCGGCTATCCTTATGAACTGTGATAATCAGACCGTCATCACCAAGGTGAAGAGTTCAAAGGACAATATGAAGTCCAACAAACACATAAGAATGAGATTAAAAGCTGTCAGAAAATTAAGAAACTCCGGAGTGATAGCGTTGGACTATGTCCATACGGCTAAGAATCTGGCAGATCCCTTTACGAAAGGGCTATCACGTGTAGTGATAGATAGTGCATCGAGGGAGATGGGTATGAGACCCACATGAGTTGCCACGGTGGTAACCCAACCTATGTGATCGGAGATCCCGTGAAGTAGGACCTGGGAAACAAGCCAGTGGTGAACTGAGGAGAGTAACTTTACTAACCCACTCCGTTGGAGATGCAATACTCTCAGAAACTGTATGGAAGGATGACTACTGTCTTAATGTGTTCCAAGGCTTATATGCATAAGCAAGATGCTATCCTACAGAGTGATCTTTGGAGGAACACACCTATGTGAGCCCGACTGCTAGTCACAGTCTATGAGATTGGGGTGATCTCTAGTAAACTCATGAATAGGCCAGGAGTGTGACTTATATGCTCCACCCGAGGGGTCAGTCTTCGGCAGCCCAGTACTAGTAAGACATGTGGTGAAACTTCTTTACGCCAAACTGACAATTCAAGGCATAGTCCATTGTTCAGTTGTGAAGGAATGTAGCTACTTGCTCTAGGTGAAGCTCAACCTTAACAGGTCTTCACTGAAATACTAGTATATCAAAACAGTGTTTGGAACAGAGGACACTATGGGCCCTCGAGATCTGGTGGGGGATTGCTGAAATCTGAGATGGGCTCTAGGCCCATATTGCAATTTCTGAAAAATCTCTAAGGGCCCATGTGGGATATATGGCACTAGGTGTGGTGGGAAGTTTAGTCCCACCTTGGAAGTGGAAGGAGAGTTGGAGTGGTTTATAAGGGTTTCTCTCCTACATGCTATTGGAGCTTGAGAAGAGAAGAGGCCCTCGCGCGCTCCTCCTCCGCCGCCCGCCTCGCCACGCCTCGCCTCGTCACGACGCGCCGCGGGTTGCGGGAATGAGCCGAGCCGAGCTCACACCTACGCGCTTATTTTTGCCAGTCACTAACGGAGAGGTTCTGACAGCAGGGCCACGATCGGAGACGTCGGATCGTGGGCTGTCACGGACTCGGACGTGGGTCAAGCCCACGTCTCTCCACGCGGCTGCGCCTATATAAGCGTGCGCCGTCTCCTAACCCTAGCCGCAACGAACAGATCACATCTGCTCACGCGCACACCCACCGTCGTTCCTTTGCTGCTGCTGCCGCCGGCGACTCCATCCCGTCCGCCGCGTACACGGTCGACGGGAGAGCAGGTCTCCGAAACCACGCCCTTCTGGTTCCTGTACGGGGTGAGGGGCGAATAGGTTTTTGGGCAGCGATTACGCGACTGCTCGCTTCCGATCGTCTACTTCCTCTACGTCCGCGTCGCCTTCATCATCACCATGTCCACCGACGCCGACCGTGCCGTCACCGAGAAAGCTGAGGCCGACAAGAAGGCCGCTGAGGACGCTTCTGCTGCTGCTGTCACCGCGGCAGCGGCTTCTGCATGGCCTATTGGAGGGTATACCGCGTTTATCCCTCTCCTGATAATTTCTGTATTAGCAGTGCTAGCATCATGTGTAGATCTGTCTACTATTTGCGAAGTACGTGCTTGCTTAGATCAGTACCAATATGCTCCTAGTTCTATTAATGCCATGCTAGTCATCTACTTATGGATTAAATTAGTCGAAAAATTGCCTATTTACTCAGCAATCCAAAAACCTATTATGTGTAGGAACTTTTCGGCAAGTGGCTTAGCCGCTGCACTGAAACCGGATAAGTTTACCGGTACGCATTTTAAGCGTTGGCAGACAAAGACCACTTTATGGCTCACGGCTATGAACGTGTTCTGGGTAGCCGGTGTGTCCACTGGAACGATTGCTCCTGAACAGGAGAAGGCGTTCAGGGAGGCAACCACTGTGTTTATCGGAGCTGTTCTTACCGTGATCGGAGATAAACTGGTCGACGCATATTTACATATGCATGTCGCCAAGGACTTGTGGGAGGCGCTCGAATCTAAGTTCGGGGCTGCCGATGCAGGTAGCGAGATGTATATTATAGAGCAGTTCCACGATTACAAGATGGTTGAAAACCGTCCTGTATTGGAGCAGGCTCATGAGATTATATGCATTGTTAAGGAGCTTGAGCTTCTTAAGTGCGAGTTACCGGGCAAATTTGTCGCGGGCTGCATAATCGCTAAGCTCCCCAATTCCTGGAGGAACTTTGCCACCACTCTGAAACATCAGAGGCGTGAATTCTCTGTGGAGGATGTCATTGGCCATCTGAGTGTTGAGCAGAACTCAAGGGCAAAGGACTCGCACGGAAAAGGGGTCGAAGGAACTTCTGTGGCCAATATGGTGCATCAGAAGAACTCCAATTCCCACAAGCCCAGGGGAAAGAACGGTGTCCAACAGACTGCCGACTTTAAGAAGAAGGGTAAGAAGACCTTCAAGAAGAACAAGAAGGATGAGGGCTGCTTTACTTGTGGTTCGACTGAACATTGGGCCAACAAGTGCCCAAACAAGTTTAAGAAGTCAGGACAGGACTCCAAGTCTGTCAACATGATTGTGGGCAACAATGAGAATGGTGCATCTGGGTACGGTAATTTATTTACTGTTTTCTCAGTGTTTCAGCCTACCGATTGGTGGGTGGATACAGGTGCAGGTGTTCATGTGTGTGCTGACATTTCATTGTTCTCTTCTTACCAGGTCACAGGCCACGGGTCCGTATTGATGGGGAATGGCGCGAGTGCTTCTGTTCATGGTGTTGGCACGGTCGATCTGAAGTTTACTTCGGGAAGGATCGTGCAGCTGAAGAACGTGCAGCATGTCCCCGCCATCAAGAAGAACCTCGTTAGTGGCTCCCTTCTATGTAGAGAAGGGTTTAAGTTGGTATTCGAGTCTAATAAATTAGTTGTTACTAAGTATGGACTATTTGTTGGAAAAGGTTATGAGAGCGGAGGGATGTTCCGCCTTTCCCTCGCAGATTTCTGTAATAAAGTCGTGAACCATATTCATTCGAGTATTAATGAATCTGAGGTTTGGCATTCACGTCTTTGTCACATAAGTTTCGGTGTTATGACGCGGCTAGCTAAGTTGGATTTAATCCCGAGTTTCACTTTAGCCAAAGGTTCTAAGTGCCTGTCATGTGTGCAAGCTAAGCAACCTCGCCAGCCTCACAAGGCTGCGGAGGAGAGACACTTGGCACCATTAGAACTCATACATTCTGATCTTTGTGAGATGAACGGTGTATTGACTAAAGGTGGAAAGAAATACTTCATGACATTGATAGATGATTCCACTAGATATTGCTATGTGTATCTGTTAAACACTAAAGACGAGGCTCTACACTACTTTAAAATCTATAAGGCAGAAGTTGAGAATCAACTTGAAAAGAAAATTAAACGATTCCGTTCAGATCGTGGTGGAGAGTACTTCTCGAGTGAGTTTGATTCTTTCGGTGCGGAACACGGCATTATTCATGAGAGGACGCCTCCCTATTCACCCCAGTCAAACGGGGTTGCCGAGCGGAAAAACCGTACTCTAACTGATCTGGTTAACGCCATGTTAGATACGTCGGGTTTATCCAAGGCATGGTGGGGGGAGGCTATATTGACGGCATGTCATGTCCTGAATAAAGTTCCGATGAAGGATAATGAGATCACTCCATATGAGAGATGGACAAAGAGAAGGACAACACTCTCGTACTTGCGTACTTGGGGCTGTTTGGCGAAAGTCAACGTGCCGATCCCCAAAAAGCGTAAGCTTGGACCCAAGACTGTGGATTGCGTTAATTTGGGCTACGCTAAGAACAGCGTTGGCTATAGATTTCTAGTAGTGAAATCTGAGCTACCTGACCAGAAGGTCGGTACAATCATAGAGTCTAAGGATGCTACATTCTTTGAGGATATTTTTCCTATGAGAGATATGCAAAGCACTTCTAGACAGGAATCTGAGGAGACTCCTGAGCCTGCCATTCCTATGGAATATTATGAACGAACACATGATGAAAATCCCGAGGAGGATGACGAGGAAACCCTTGGTAGGGGCAAGAGACAAAGGACTGCAAAGACCTTTGGTGATGATTTCTTCGTGTACCTCGTGGATGATACTCCCACTTCTATTTTAGAAGCGTATGCCTCTCCAGAAGCTGACTACTGGAAAGATGCGGTCCGTAGCGAGATGGATTCCATCATGGCTAATGGGACATGGGAGATCACTGAGCGTCCCTATGGTTGCAAACCATTGGGATGTAAGTGGGTGTTCAAGAAAAAGCTTAGGCCCGATGGTACGATTGAAAAGTACAAGGCTAGGCTTGTGGCCAAGGGCTATGACCAGAAAGAAGAGGAAGATTTCTTCGATACTTATTCACCTGTGGCTAGACTGACCACCATTCGAGTATTACTCTCGTTGGCGGCCTCACATGGTCTTCTCGTCCATCAAATGGATGTTAAGACGGCTTTTCTGAATGGAGAGCTAAATGAGGAAATCTACATGCAGCAGCCAGATGGCTTTGTGATAGATGGTCAGGAAAGGAAGGTGTGTAGGTTGCTGAAATCTTTATATGGTCTGAAGCAAGCACCTAAGCAATGGCATGATAAGTTTAATACAACACTGACATCTGTTGGCTTCGTTGTTAATGAAGCTGACAAATGTGTATACTATCGCCATGGTGGGGGCGAAGGAGTTATATTGTGCCTGTATGTTGATGACATACTGATATTCGGAACAAACCTCAAAGTCATTGAGGAGGTCAAATCGTTTCTGTCTCAGAACTTTGAGATGAAGGACCTTGGTGTGGCTGATGTTATATTGAACATCAAGCTACTGAGAGATAATGAGGGTGGGATCACACTTCTGCAATCCCATTATGTTGAGAAGGTGTTGAGTCGCTTTGGATATTCGGACTGCACACCATCTCAAACACCATATGATCCTAGCGTGTTGATTCGAAAGTCCAAAGGCATGGCTAAAGATCAATTGAGATATTCTCAAATCATTGGTTCACTGATGTACCTAGCGAGCGCAACGAGGCCTGACATCGCGTTTGCTGTGAGCAAACTGAGCCGGTTTGTTTCCAAACCGGGTGATGTACATTGGCATGCTGTTGAAAGAGTTATGCGCTATCTGAAAGGTACTATGAATCATGGACTTCACTATACCGGAAACCCGTCAGTACTTGAAGGGTATAGTGATGCGAATTGGATCTCTGATGCTGATGAGATGAAGGCCACAACTGGGTATATGTTTACTCTTGGAGGTGGCGCTGTTTCCTGGAAGTCTTGCAAGCAAACGATCTTAACGAGATCGACAATGGAAGCAGAATTAACAGCATTAGACACTTCTGGTGTTGAAGCAGGATGGCTTCGAGATCTATTGATGGACTTGCCACTGGTTGATAAACCGGTTCCGGCTATCCTTATGAACTGTGATAATCAGACCGTCATCACCAAGGTGAAGAGTTCAAAGGACAATATGAAGTCCAACAAACACATAAGAATGAGATTAAAAGCTGTCAGAAAATTAAGAAACTCCGGAGTGATAGCGTTGGACTATGTCCATACGGCTAAGAATCTGGCAGATCCCTTTACGAAAGGGCTATCACGTGTAGTGATAGATAGTGCATCGAGGGAGATGGGTATGAGACCCACATGAGTTGCCACGGTGGTAACCCAACCTATGTGATCGGAGATCCCGTGAAGTAGGACCTGGGAAACAAGCCAGTGGTGAACTGAGGAGAGTAACTTTACTAACCCACTCCGTTGGAGATGCAATACTCTCAGAAACTGTATGGAAGGATGACTACTGTCTTAATGTGTTCCAAGGCTTATATGCATAAGCAAGATGCTATCCTACAGAGTGATCTTTGGAGGAACACACCTATGTGAGCCCGACTGCTAGTCACAGTCTATGAGATTGGGGTGATCTCTAGTAAACTCATGAATAGGCCAGGAGTGTGACTTATATGCTCCACCCGAGGGGTCAGTCTTCGGCAGCCCAGTACTAGTAAGACATGTGGTGAAACTTCTTTACGCCAAACTGACAATTCAAGGCATAGTCCATTGTTCAGTTGTGAAGGAATGTAGCTACTTGCTCTAGGTGAAGCTCAACCTTAACAGGTCTTCACTGAAATACTAGTATATCAAAACAGTGTTTGGAACAGAGGACACTATGGGCCCTCGAGATCTGGTGGGGGATTGCTGAAATCTGAGATGGGCTCTAGGCCCATATTGCAATTTCTGAAAAATCTCTAAGGGCCCATGTGGGATATATGGCACTAGGTGTGGTGGGAAGTTTAGTCCCACCTTGGAAGTGGAAGGAGAGTTGGAGTGGTTTATAAGGGTTTCTCTCCTACATGCTATTGGAGCTTGAGAAGAGAAGAGGCCCTCGCGCGCTCCTCCTCCGCCGCCCGCCTCGCCACGCCTCGCCTCGTCACGACGCGCCGCGGGTTGCGGGAATGAGCCGAGCCGAGCTCACACCTACGCGCTTATTTTTGCCAGTCACTAACGGAGAGGTTCTGACAGCAGGGCCACGATCGGAGACGTCGGATCGTGGGCTGTCACGGACTCGGACGTGGGTCAAGCCCACGTCTCTCCACGCGGCTGCGCCTATATAAGCGTGCGCCGTCTCCTAACCCTAGCCGCAACGAACAGATCACATCTGCTCACGCGCACACCCACCGTCGTTCCTTTGCTGCTGCTGCCGCCGGCGACTCCATCCCGTCCGCCGCGTACACGGTCGACGGGAGAGCAGGTCTCTGAAACCACGCCCTTCTGGTTCCTGTACGGGGTGAGGGGCGAATAGGTTTTTGGGCAGCGATTACGCGACTGCTCGCTTCCGATCGTCTACTTCCTCTACGTCCGCGTCGCCTTCATCATCACCATGTCCACCGACGCCGACCGTGCCGTCACCGAGAAAGCTGAGGCCGACAAGAAGGCCGCTGAGGACGCTTCTGCTGCTGCTGTCACCGCGGCAGCGGCTTCTGCATGGCCTATTGGAGGGTATACCGCGTTTATCCCTCTCCTGATAATTTCTGTATTAGCAGTGCTAGCATCATGTGTAGATCTGTCTACTATTTGCGAAGTACGTGCTTGCTTAGATCAGTACCAATATGCTCCTAGTTCTATTAATGCCATGCTAGTCATCTACTTATGGATTAAATTAGTCGAAAAATTGCCTATTTACTCAGCAATCCAAAAACCTATTATGTGTAGGAACTTTTCGGCAAGTGGCTTAGCCGCTGCACTGAAACCGGATAAGTTTACCGGTACGCATTTTAAGCGTTGGCAGACAAAGACCACTTTATGGCTCACGGCTATGAACGTGTTCTGGGTAGCCGGTGTGTCCACTGGAACGATTGCTCCTGAACAGGAGAAGGCGTTCAGGGAGGCAACCACTGTGTTTATCGGAGCTGTTCTTACCGTGATCGGAGATAAACTGGTCGACGCATATTTACATATGCATGTCGCCAAGGACTTGTGGGAGGCGCTCGAATCTAAGTTCGGGGCTGCCGATGCAGGTAGCGAGATGTATATTATAGAGCAGTTCCACGATTACAAGATGGTTGAAAACCGTCCTGTATTGGAGCAGGCTCATGAGATTATATGCATTGTTAAGGAGCTTGAGCTTCTTAAGTGCGAGTTACCGGGCAAATTTGTCGCGGGCTGCATAATCGCTAAGCTCCCCAATTCCTGGAGGAACTTTGCCACCACTCTGAAACATCAGAGGCGTGAATTCTCTGTGGAGGATGTCATTGGCCATCTGAGTGTTGAGCAGAACTCAAGGGCAAAGGACTCGCACGGAAAAGGGGTCGAAGGAACTTCTGTGGCCAATATGGTGCATCAGAAGAACTCCAATTCCCACAAGCCCAGGGGAAAGAACGGTGTCCAACAGACTGCCGACTTTAAGAAGAAGGGTAAGAAGACCTTCAAGAAGAACAAGAAGGATGAGGGCTGCTTTACTTGTGGTTCGACTGAACATTGGGCCAACAAGTGCCCAAACAAGTTTAAGAAGTCAGGACAGGACTCCAAGTCTGTCAACATGATTGTGGGCAACAATGAGAATGGTGCATCTGGGTACGGTAATTTATTTACTGTTTTCTCAGTGTTTCAGCCTACCGATTGGTGGGTGGATACAGGTGCAGGTGTTCATGTGTGTGCTGACATTTCATTGTTCTCTTCTTACCAGGTCACAGGCCACGGGTCCGTATTGATGGGGAATGGCGCGAGTGCTTCTGTTCATGGTGTTGGCACGGTCGATCTGAAGTTTACTTCGGGAAGGATCGTGCAGCTGAAGAACGTGCAGCATGTCCCCGCCATCAAGAAGAACCTCGTTAGTGGCTCCCTTCTATGTAGAGAAGGGTTTAAGTTGGTATTCGAGTCTAATAAATTAGTTGTTACTAAGTATGGACTATTTGTTGGAAAAGGTTATGAGAGCGGAGGGATGTTCCGCCTTTCCCTCGCAGATTTCTGTAATAAAGTCGTGAACCATATTCATTCGAGTATTAATGAATCTGAGGTTTGGCATTCACGTCTTTGTCACATAAGTTTCGGTGTTATGACGCGGCTAGCTAAGTTGGATTTAATCCCGAGTTTCACTTTAGCCAAAGGTTCTAAGTGCCTGTCATGTGTGCAAGCTAAGCAACCTCGCCAGCCTCACAAGGCTGCGGAGGAGAGACACTTGGCACCATTAGAACTCATACATTCTGATCTTTGTGAGATGAACGGTGTATTGACTAAAGGTGGAAAGAAATACTTCATGACATTGATAGATGATTCCACTAGATATTGCTATGTGTATCTGTTAAACACTAAAGACGAGGCTCTACACTACTTTAAAATCTATAAGGCAGAAGTTGAGAATCAACTTGAAAAGAAAATTAAACGATTCCGTTCAGATCGTGGTGGAGAGTACTTCTCGAGTGAGTTTGATTCTTTCGGTGCGGAACACGGCATTATTCATGAGAGGACGCCTCCCTATTCACCCCAGTCAAACGGGGTTGCCGAGCGGAAAAACCGTACTCTAACTGATCTGGTTAACGCCATGTTAGATACGTCGGGTTTATCCAAGGCATGGTGGGGGGAGGCTATATTGACGGCATGTCATGTCCTGAATAAAGTTCCGATGAAGGATAATGAGATCACTCCATATGAGAGATGGACAAAGAGAAGGACAACACTCTCGTACTTGCGTACTTGGGGCTGTTTGGCGAAAGTCAACGTGCCGATCCCCAAAAAGCGTAAGCTTGGACCCAAGACTGTGGATTGCGTTAATTTGGGCTACGCTAAGAACAGCGTTGGCTATAGATTTCTAGTAGTGAAATCTGAGCTACCTGACCAGAAGGTCGGTACAATCATAGAGTCTAAGGATGCTACATTCTTTGAGGATATTTTTCCTATGAGAGATATGCAAAGCACTTCTAGACAGGAATCTGAGGAGACTCCTGAGCCTGCCATTCCTATGGAATATTATGAACGAACACATGATGAAAATCCCGAGGAGGATGACGAGGAAACCCTTGGTAGGGGCAAGAGACAAAGGACTGCAAAGACCTTTGGTGATGATTTCTTCGTGTACCTCGTGGATGATACTCCCACTTCTATTTTAGAAGCGTATGCCTCTCCAGAAGCTGACTACTGGAAAGATGCGGTCCGTAGCGAGATGGATTCCATCATGGCTAATGGGACATGGGAGATCACTGAGCGTCCCTATGGTTGCAAACCATTGGGATGTAAGTGGGTGTTCAAGAAAAAGCTTAGGCCCGATGGTACGATTGAAAAGTACAAGGCTAGGCTTGTGGCCAAGGGCTATGACCAGAAAGAAGAGGAAGATTTCTTCGATACTTATTCACCTGTGGCTAGACTGACCACCATTCGAGTATTACTCTCGTTGGCGGCCTCACATGGTCTTCTCGTCCATCAAATGGATGTTAAGACGGCTTTTCTGAATGGAGAGCTAAATGAGGAAATCTACATGCAACAGCCAGATGGCTTTGTGATAGATGGTCAGGAAAGGAAGGTGTGTAGGTTGCTGAAATCTTTATATGGTCTGAAGCAAGCACCTAAGCAATGGCATGATAAGTTTAATACAACACTGACATCTGTTGGCTTCGTTGTTAATGAAGCTGACAAATGTGTATACTATCGCCATGGTGGGGGCGAAGGAGTTATATTGTGCCTGTATGTTGATGACATACTGATATTCGGAACAAACCTCAAAGTCATTGAGGAGGTCAAATCGTTTCTGTCTCAGAACTTTGAGATGAAGGACCTTGGTGTGGCTGATGTTATATTGAACATCAAGCTACTGAGAGATAATGAGGGTGGGATCACACTTCTGCAATCCCATTATGTTGAGAAGGTGTTGAGTCGCTTTGGATATTCGGACTGCACACCATCTCAAACACCATATGATCCTAGCGTGTTGATTCGAAAGTCCAAAGGCATGGCTAAAGATCAATTGAGATATTCTCAAATCATTGGTTCACTGATGTACCTAGCGAGCGCAACGAGGCCTGACATCGCGTTTGCTGTGAGCAAACTGAGCCGGTTTGTTTCCAAACCGGGTGATGTACATTGGCATGCTGTTGAAAGAGTTATGCGCTATCTGAAAGGTACTATGAATCATGGACTTCACTATACCGGAAACCCGTCAGTACTTGAAGGGTATAGTGATGCGAATTGGATCTCTGATGCTGATGAGATGAAGGCCACAACTGGGTATATGTTTACTCTTGGAGGTGGCGCTGTTTCCTGGAAGTCTTGCAAGCAAACGATCTTAACGAGATCGACAATGGAAGCAGAATTAACAGCATTAGACACTTCTGGTGTTGAAGCAGGATGGCTTCGAGATCTATTGATGGACTTGCCACTGGTTGATAAACCGGTTCCGGCTATCCTTATGAACTGTGATAATCAGACCGTCATCACCAAGGTGAAGAGTTCAAAGGACAATATGAAGTCCAACAAACACATAAGAATGAGATTAAAAGCTGTCAGAAAATTAAGAAACTCCGGAGTGATAGCGTTGGACTATGTCCATACGGCTAAGAATCTGGCAGATCCCTTTACGAAAGGGCTATCACGTGTAGTGATAGATAGTGCATCGAGGGAGATGGGTATGAGACCCACATGAGTTGCCACGGTGGTAACCCAACCTATGTGATCGGAGATCCCGTGAAGTAGGACCTGGGAAACAAGCCAGTGGTGAACTGAGGAGAGTAACTTTACTAACCCACTCCGTTGGAGATGCAATACTCTCAGAAACTGTATGGAAGGATGACTACTGTCTTAATGTGTTCCAAGGCTTATATGCATAAGCAAGATGCTATCCTACAGAGTGATCTTTGGAGGAACACACCTATGTGAGCCCGACTGCTAGTCACAGTCTATGAGATTGGGGTGATCTCTAGTAAACTCATGAATAGGCCAGGAGTGTGACTTATATGCTCCACCCGAGGGGTCAGTCTTCGGCAGCCCAGTACTAGTAAGACATGTGGTGAAACTTCTTTACGCCAAACTGACAATTCAAGGCATAGTCCATTGTTCAGTTGTGAAGGAATGTAGCTACTTGCTCTAGGTGAAGCTCAACCTTAACAGGTCTTCACTGAAATACTAGTATATCAAAACAGTGTTTGGAACAGAGGACACTATGGGCCCTCGAGATCTGGTGGGGGATTGCTGAAATCTGAGATGGGCTCTAGGCCCATATTGCAATTTCTGAAAAATCTCTAAGGGCCCATGTGGGATATATGGCACTAGGTGTGGTGGGAAGTTTAGTCCCACCTTGGAAGTGGAAGGAGAGTTGGAGTGGTTTATAAGGGTTTCTCTCCTACATGCTATTGGAGCTTGAGAAGAGAAGAGGCCCTCGCGCGCTCCTCCTCCGCCGCCCGCCTCGCCACGCCTCGCCTCGTCACGACGCGCCGCGCCGCGGGTTGCGGGAATGAGCCGAGCCGAGCTCACACCTACGCGCTTATTTTTGCCAGTCACTAACGGAGAGGTTCTGACAGCAGGGCCACGATCGGAGACGTCGGATCGTGGGCTGTCACGGACTCGGACGTGGGTCAAGCCCACGTCTCTCCACGCGGCTGCGCCTATATAAGCGTGCGCCGTCTCCTAACCCTAGCCGCAACGAACAGATCACATCTGCTCACGCGCACACCCACCGTCGTTCCTTTGCTGCTGCTGCCGCCGGCGACTCCATCCCGTCCGCCGCGTACACGGTCGACGGGAGAGCAGGTCTCCGAAACCACGCCCTTCTGGTTCCTGTACGGGGTGAGGGGCGAATAGGTTTTTGGGCAGCGATTACGCGACTGCTCGCTTCCGATCGTCTACTTCCTCTACGTCCGCGTCGCCTTCATCATCACCATGTCCACCGACGCCGACCGTGCCGTCACCGAGAAAGCTGAGGCCGACAAGAAGGCCGCTGAGGACGCTTCTGCTGCTGCTGTCACCGCGGCAGCGGCTTCTGCATGGCCTATTGGAGGGTATACCGCGTTTATCCCTCTCCTGATAATTTCTGTATTAGCAGTGCTAGCATCATGTGTAGATCTGTCTACTATTTGCGAAGTACGTGCTTGCTTAGATCAGTACCAATATGCTCCTAGTTCTATTAATGCCATGCTAGTCATCTACTTATGGATTAAATTAGTCGAAAAATTGCCTATTTACTCAGCAGAATCTGTGTAGATGAACTCGAGCATGGCCTCGAAGACTCTCGGCTCAATGTCGTCGACCTGCACCTTGCCCGCAGCGTTCTCCGACATTGGGCCGAAGAGCTCTGCCATGAAGACCGAGGAATGAGCGGCGAGCATGTACCTATGCGCCGTGAAGAGCTCGCTGCTGACATCGAACGTCACGTCCCCTCCCCGTTCGCTCCTCAGGAGGGCGAGGAGCTGCCGCTGCAGGTCGGACGGCGGGACGACGACAGGCCGGGGGGCGTCGGCGGGCTTTGCACAGATCCTGTGGACGACAACATCGTACTTGAGCCTGAAACGATCATCTCTTAGGTATCTCTTCAATTCATGTCCGGCGATCAACCGGGGAAGGCCGTACTGGTCTTTGGAAGCGTAGGGTTTGATCTTGGAGCGGTTTCTGCTGTACGACGGCACCGGCTCCCCGTCCTGGTCGAGCAAGCTGACGCTGAACTGCGCCATGACCATCTCGCCGTCGATGTTGGTGCCACCGAGAAGCTGCAGAAACACGGAGACCCAGCCGGCGTTGGCCGAACCCTTGCGGCCGTCGGGGTAGATCTTCACGCACCAGTTGTAGCCCCCGGCGTCGAACTTGGCGGTGTGTAAACGGGTGTTGAGCCAGGGCTCGACGACGAAAGAGACGATCGAGGGCTTGTCGTACCACGCCACAATGCACGACGCAGTCTGCCATGGCATTGGCGTGCCGGTGGCGGCGGCGACACTGGCGTCACCATCCACCGAAGAAGGAGACGCTGGACGTGACATAGCGCCACAAGATACAGAGGAGACCCCGATGCCGAGCTAGAAGATGAAGACCTACCCTTCCATGGATGCCACTCCAATTAAAAATCACGCATTGGAATCAGGAGTGTCTGTTAGCTGTTAGGCAAGATATACACGTACGTATGGTATAGGTTACAACTAAATCACGATAAACATGGAAAAAAATTACAGAATTAATTTGTTCCCATAAGGTCAGCCATAAATATACGATCATAATTGGCTGGGCATTCCTGATTCTACCACGTGCGAAAGATAAAGGACGCGAATATCCTGTGAACGTTCGCTGGGCGAGCAAAATTGACAGCGAACGCCCGAGTTGCCATGCAGAACGTTTCTCAAACCTGCGGACATTTTTTGCAATTTGTGAACAATTTTTGAATTCATGAACATAATTTTAAAATTTGCATTTAATTTTTTTTAATATTTTTCAAACTCATGACCATTTTTTGAATTCGAGAATTTTATTTTATTTGAAATTCATGAATAATTTTTTAATCCATAATTTTTTAATTAATCAATATATTTTCAAACTCATGAATATGCTTCGAATTCGTGATCATTTTTTTTGAATTTGTGAACAGTTTCTAAAATTACTGGACATTGTTTTAAATTCACGGCATTTTTGCTGGGCTGGCGTCTCACCACGCGCCAAATAGGAGGTCCAGGTAGGCCTCTCACACCTAACCGTTATATTTTTTTAACCCATACACACGTCGGCTTCCACTCAAAGGCCCAAAAGCAACAGAGTGGTCCTTGATCCGTAACGCAATATTCGCAGTTTCGCACCGGAGAACAGAACGCATTGCAAGTTTGCAACAAACCCTAGCAGGTCCTAGCAACGTCCCCCGCGTTAGCACCGGCCACGATGCTGCGATCTTTCCTTGCTCTCCGCCACCCTCGCACTCTCCTCTCCCGTCGCCACGAGCGCCGCCGTCTCGGCCGCAGCGCGGATGCGATCCCGTCCCCATCCCGGAGCTACATGTCGTCGGAGTACGAGACGACGGCCACCGAAGCCGATTGCGCGGCGGCCAAACCATTACCACATGCCTCTGCTAACCGCCATGGCCGCACATCACCCAACCACAGGCGGCAGCATCTGTACCTGGTTCTCGGCGACCGGAAGAAGGGCTTCAGCATCCACAAGCTGGACGGCGGCGACTTGGCCATGCGGCCTCCGGTCCACGGCCAATCGAGCGAACAAACTAATTACTGGAGCTTCGCCGCCCTTGGCAGCAGCATCATCGCCAGGGGAAAACTAAGGTACTACTCGGAAAAAGATTGTGTCACCCTCGTGTATGACACCGAGACGTCGGGGCTTTCTATCCTCCCTGATATTCCAAAGACGCTGCATGCACATTGGCTCCATACGGCGGCAGCCGGGAACAAGCTGTACACCTTCACGGGCAACTTGGACGGTAATGAGAGCTACTACAAAGGATGCATGAATCGCCTCGAAGATGCGCCTCCACCGACGGACACGGCGGCGCACCGGTGGGGGAACATCGACCACTGGTCTTGGAGCAGCATACCATGGACACTCCCTCTCGACGTGTTTCAAATGCAGTCGATCGCAGTGCACCCGGCAGAAAGAGGGCACACACTGTTTGTATCGATTGAGGGGGGTCGAGACTCGGACCCCTGGGGCGAGGGGGATGGTGACTCGGACCCCTTGGGCCAGGGCAGCCCCTCCCGCACCTACTCCTATGACATCGGGAGCGGCAAGTGGAGGGGCCATGGCAAGTGGGGTCTACCCTTTTTTGGCCAAGTCCACTTCGACAAGGAGCTCGACGCGTGGGTTGGGCTACACAGGGCACATGAATACCCAGATGGCTACATCTGGTCCTGCGACGTCATCTCTCCCACTGAGAGCCACACAAAGCCGGCCTGGAAGCTATGCAAGGAGATGATGTTCGACCCTGATGCAGCCATGAGGCTATATATGGATAGGCACATCCCGGTAGTCTTGTGTACATGGGTGACAGTAGCTACTGTCTCGTCGAGGTCTTGCCGCAAGAAAGATTCAACGGGAGGCACTGCACTAGCACTGGCAGCAAGTGCATGATCCGTTTGTCCACATTCCGACTCAAGTACGGCAAGAACGGCGAGCTCAGAACCATTGCCCACAAGGCTAACCGCTCCTTCCTCTTTTCCAAATATAATGAGGATTTTCAGGTGCGGGCATTTTACGAGGTTGTTTGGCCGGTGCTTGTTAAATGCTTAAATTTCCAAATCATTACGTATGTTCTAGCTATACACTTAAAGTTGGACTACACAAATTTGTGGTGTCTCAAAAGCTATCAAACTTGTATGATCTGTTTCGATTTTTGATAAATTGTTAATTGCAATTAACAAAACTAGAAGTGTAAGTGCGCTTCACTGCATTGTTTACACTGTGACCGCGGGAATTTTTGGTCGCGGCACGAGTAAAGCGCTGGGTTTCATTCTCTATTTTGGGTGGTTCGTAAAAGTGAGCTTCATTGTGTAAATATGGCATGTGTTGAGTCCGATGTATTTTTGAGGTGGAGGTCGTGGCAGAACAACATTAATCTACAAAACAGAAAAGATAAAAAAAAATCTAGACAATACAGGTTGTAAAAAGGTGATCTTTCATGACACGAGAACCTAATGTTGATTCAAATTCAGTACATGCACCCCAAACAATTATCGTTCTTCCTTGTGATAGTCGATTGCTCCATGAGTCCAAGACTTCTTGGAACCAGAATGATTAGCTGAACTATTGTACACGAAGAAGGGAATGAAGCAATGCTCAATAGGAGCATTTTATCCTATAGCCAATACTTCGACATTGTACTAACTTTATGGGTCAAGATTGATCACATATTTGGCAATATCCAATAAACACCTATGTGAGCCATTTCAGCTGCCCATGACAATTAACCAATATGACAAGAAGCAAACGGAAATAATTTGGAATGTAGATTATCCTTTAATAGTTAAGGTTAAATGGTAATCCAAGATTATTACATGAGTTACAAGTTTCACATGAAGCATAATGATTAGCATGCAATTTTATTAAGATTACTTACAACAGAACCCAGTTGTCCACAATTCTAAGCCTACATTTATCTTATTATGAAAGAAAAGTTCCATTTGTATGGTCAAAGAGGATATCCCCATTTTTTCATCCACTGGTCTTCAGAGAAGTTCTATATCATAGGTACATACACTACTTTTGAGTAGAAAGTCACTCGCATTCTTGAGACACCCGAGCTTATCCGACACCAATTTGTATATCAAGTTATCAACTGATCAAACATCTTTCTCCTTAGTTGGTGGATGAACTGCACTCTTCCCAATAAACTCTATAGCTAACCAAGAACTTCAATGGATTTGTGAGGATTGAGGGATTCGCTCCACCAATGCGAGCATTAATATTTTAAAATTGTTGCAAAAAATCTGATAGAAACGAAATGCAGATAAACCATATCGATTCAGCCCTGTAAGAGCCGGGCGCCTCTGGTGTTCCCGCTCCCTTCTTCGAAGAGCTGGGCAATTCTCGCTGGTGCATGAGCGCTGGAGGGTAGTGTCACGATCAGGGCACTGGTGCATAAACTGAATCTATCAAGGACCATGGCCGGATCTCTCTCATAGACCGTGGGATGATAGTGATTAAGGTGAGGGTCTTTTATGCAAAAATGTATAATGGAACAAGAATATCATCTTCCTTTATTAGTAAAGTATAGATTCAGTTTCACTTTACTAAAGTGTGTTTGTCTTTTCGTTAGAATCATCTATCTCTTCTGTTACTTAGTCATCATGCTAGCCTCAATTCTGCTATTGTTATTTCAGTTCTGATTACTTGTTTTCTTAAGTTTCTAGACGCATAGTGCGCGCGCGAGCGTGCCAACGCGCGTTTTCTGACAGGCCCGATTTGGAAAGTCTGCACAAGGTTACGTACAGGATTAGGGGAAGCGTTATGGTAATTACTGTGGGTCCCGCACCCGGCCCCACTGAAAATCGGGGGGGGGGGGGGGGGGCAGTTTATATGGAAATTAATAGGTGGGTTATGCACGTCTTGGCAAGTCTTTGCAATCATGTGGTGGGCCTAGCGAGAAACCAGGGAAGTTGTCGCCAGACTCTCCGTTTCCATCGTTCGATCGCTCCAACGAGCGAGCGCGAAGGAGCTTTTCCGTAGCTTAAGTTATTCTTCACTACTAGATCAAATATTTCTTCATATTGTTTCGTATTGTTCCTGTTCACTCTCTTTTTCTTTGAAGAATTATTTTTTTTTGAAGAATTGTCGTAATCTCCCATTCATCCCCTTGGTCGATTAACTTGATCTTACAACATTAATGAAATGTTGTTATGTAACAGTTTGCTAGTAACATGGCATTTATTTGGCCGCCTCCACGGTCATCTTCATCGCAACTTGCATGGAGAGCCTGATGACATCGTTCACCACCGGCGTCCTGACATCTCTTGGTTGTTTAGTAACAGACTGCTGCAGATATAACATAGGTCCATGTTCAGGTAAAACTGAATTTTTGTTACAAAAATAGTGAGATTTCTGGAGTGTGCCACACGTAGCTCTGCCATGCAGTGTGCCACACATAGCTCTAAAGACGAGAGAGATTTCTGGAGTTCATGATTGTAGGCGTAAGTGAATAGAAGGAATAGTTATGAACAAGCTAAAAACAAAATTATAAAGTATATATAATAGCCGACCAATTTATCTTCGTCTCGAGCAAATGGATTGCATGATACAAAAATTGTAATATAAAAAGACATGGAGGTGGCTACACTTTTCCTTAATCCTAGCACCTAAAAATATTGCCCTTTAACACATTTAGCTCCGCCATTGCTGGAAACCTTTGGCTTGGAGCGAAACAAGGAGCTTCCTACTCGCTCCCATTGCATGCCACTGAGCCATTATTTAAGCAATAGCAATAAGAATCAGTAAGCAGAAATATAAAAACGACAGAACAAATCTTCAGTGAGGTGATGCCGTTTTCTTGCCGAGCTGCTATTGCTTCCTGAAAAACGCCCTCCTCTTCAAGAGGTCATCAGTGACACATAGAGCTTCAAAGGCATTACCAGAATTTTTGTGGGTACACCCACACACCTTACCAAATCAACCGTCCATCCACTTCATCCATCACCACCATGGCCACGTTGCTGCTGCCTCAAACCTACACCTTGGCTATTCTTGCCATCGCCGTCACCCCTGGTGTCCAAACCAGAACCAGAACCCCGTGGACGCCATCAACACTACGTGCGCGACCGCTTCGGCCAAATTTTAGTGCAGCCATATGCTACTAACCAACCTGGATGTCAGGACGCCGGAGGTGAAGGACGTGATCGGAATGTCGGTCCAGGTGGCCGCCAAGAAGGTGGCGGAGGCGGCCGCATTCGACAAGGATGCCAAGAAACCCTCCGCGTGCTTCGCCGACTATCCAGATGCTGCGAGCGAAACTCGAAACTGTCAACGATGCGGGCTTCTTTGAGCAATTCGAAGTATCTGGAAAGAAGAAGTGTGGAAACGGCTGCACTTACCTGTCAGACGAGGAACGTACCACGCATGGCGAAAATTCGGTGATGCCTTCGAAGCTCTACGTGTCACTGATGGCCTCCTGAAGAGGAGGGCGTATTTCAGGAAGCAACAGCAGCTCGACAAAAAACCGGCATCACCTGACTGAAGAGGAGAGCATGATTTGTTCCCTTGTTTTTCGTATTTCCGCTTACTGATTCTTATCGTTGTTGCATCAATAATGGCTCGGTGATATGCAATGAGTAGGAAGCTCCTTGTTTCGCTCCACGTGGAGGCAAGGTCCTGGAGGCAGTCAGCGATGCACTCGGAGGGTTTCTTGCTGGCGGCCGCCTCCGTTGCCGCCTTGGCGCCCACCTGGACCGACATTCCGATGACGTCCTTCACCTCCGGCGTCCTGACATCCAGCTTGGCTAGTAACAGATGGCTGCACCGAAATTGGACCGAAGCGGTCGCACACGTAGCGTTGGTGGCCTCCACGCTCAGGCCGGGTTCTGGTTCTGGTTGGACATCCGGGGCGACGGCGACGGCAAGTAGAGCCAAGGTGTAGGTTTAAGGCAGCGATATGGCCATGGTGAGGAGGGATGAGATGGATGCACGGTTGATTTTTTCAGGTGGGTGGGTTGACGGTTCCATCGAGCGAGCGAATTATCTAGCTGGTGTACCCCTTCTTATATGTACACCTAGACTAGATGGCAGCCCATGCATGTATGCCTGCCTGCTTACTTTCTTGTGGACGTCCAATTTTATAGGCAGGCGATTGAGGAGGAGCTAGCTAATTAAGTTGTGGCCATGGATCCATGGACTTGTTCTCCCTATACCTAATATAGATAGAGAAGCTTGCTAGCCTCCTTATCTTAGCTTAATTGTCGGTCTCCTTCAGCCTTTGCTATATGTTTAGAAAACAAACTCCATCCGACCTAGTTTTTTCCAAACAAAAACCATACCCAATTGACTACTTCAGCTTTGCTATGTTTAGAGCAAAAACCATCACCGGCTAGCTTGTTCCAACAAAAACAATATATATACAGCCACAAGTCATTGGTTCCGAAGATTCGGGCCCTTTTTCGGCTACCTCGGTGGATGGCAAAAGGACTGAGTAGGGTCATTATGAAAACTTATTTCAAAAAAGCTTATGATAAAGTCAAATGCTCATTTCTCCGGCAGGCCACAGACGATGGGCTTCATCGTAAAATGGCATGCCTGGTCGATAGCTATATGTGTAACCAAAGTGTGCCCATAAAAGTCAACGGTGACATTTTTTGACATTAGTCTAGACAAAAGGATGACTTACAAAGAGAAATGACATCAAACTTTGTTCTTTTGAGTGTCTCCTTCCATTAATGTATACTGCGATCCCCAGTTGGTCGTGGTGATATAGATCAGTTTGGCTGGATGGTGGTGGTTGTAGACTATTCTGCAGCGACTTACTACGGATCCACGACAGCGAGGTTATCGAGAAGACTTTGAGAGGTTTTATCTCTTGATCCGGCGGATGACTTTCTGTGGTGTGTTATAAATTATGGACAACGACTTGACGCACAGGGATGTTTTGTGGAGTGGCGGCGGTCAAATTGTAGCTGCTGGGATTGCAGAAATATGGTGGTGACAACACATGTGTGGCTTTGATGGTGGTGCTGCGAGAACCTGGTCTCGAGCTCCGAGGCGAAAACCTATGTCAGACCCGAGTGGTCATACCTGGCAATGGCGATATTTTTTATGTCGTTACCTTGTTGGAGGCATTGCTCGGATATGTTTAGACTGTTTCTTCATGGTGAAAACTTTGATTCCGGCCTTTGTGGTTGGATCCGGCAACGGCGGCGCTTGAGTGTCGCTTCCTTCCTGAAGGCGTTGCTGTTGAAGATCCTCGTCCTCCATGTGATGTCAATAGTTGGTGCGAATATGGTCTCAGTTGTAGTTTGTCGATCGCTGATCTGATCATTTTGGGTTTCTTTTTCTTTTTCTTTTTTCCACACCTTGACATAGCTTTTGGTCTTATGACTTTGCTAGTTGTTGGTGTGTTTTCGCGTGTGTTGGGTTGGCTGTGTGCATCCTAATTATGCAGAGGCCGAGTGTGTGCTCATATTGTATCCTCTTGATGCTCCATCTGAGTCAATAAAGTCCACCCTTTGTCGAAAAATTTAATCTATACTGCATGTGCCAGATTTGCAAAAAAAAGCGTGAGGGGATAATTTTGGAGAGAGAAACCCAAATATTCTTCTAATTAGTTTTTTCTTAAGAGGAGACCTAAAAGGTTTATTTCTTCATTTTTATTTATCTTTTAGAATGGTCCGACAATATTCATTAAAATAAACAAATTACATCAGACCAAAGAAACTGAATCACAAGCGGGCAAAAAAGATCTATTACACAACAAAAAGTTACATCAAGATCTTTGAGTTTGTTATCTCCAGCTCCATCTTTTGCACATTCACTTTTCCTCGTGCCTCCGGTGAAAAAGATACAAAAGATCAAACATGTACAAGCTGCACTAACCACAAAGGTTTTGAGAAGCCACCCACTCCAATGGGTGAGAACATAAAATCGTTGAATGCAATGTGGTTTAATAGCTATTAAACTATAGGTATTCTGTTTCTATTTCGCAGAGCTGATGAAAGAGGTTAATTCTATAGCTAGCTTGTCGAGTGGAAAAGAGGAGGTAGCAAACTAATGAATTTTTTTCTGGCATGCGGAAAAATATAGTAAGACTTGTTTAAGTCCTAAGTCACGCTATTTACGTGTAAATCAAGACTGTTTCATGTAGTTCTCGTATTCTGGAAAACAAGAGTATGATCACTATATATGTTGGTCCCAAGTCTCTGTGTGAGCAGTATGACACTAAACACAAGACATCCTTTGGTATTTTACAGAATTCATGGGCCACATCTGCAAATGGGGCACTCCAATTGAGCCCACTAAGAAATCATGGAGCTTTCGAGTCCATGTGCGACCGAAATCATTAATTAAGGAGTATTCGTTGCAAAGATCACTCCAATTCCCCCGGTTGCAACAAGTGGCGCGCTGCATGTGCGCCACTTGTCGCAACCTGTGAGTTTTCCATTTTTTTCATAGGTCCATTTATTCAAAATGTTTTATCTCTTAAATCGTGCGTCCAAATCTCGAACCGCTTTCGCCCTTGGATTCGTCGCATCGAGATCTTCAAAACTAGATCCCATGTTGATAGGTTTTGATGAACTTTTGTTTTCACGAAAAAAATGACGAAAAAACCGTACCGGGAGCACGGGTTTTTTCACTTTCCAAAAAAGGCACGCCCATGCCTCTGACGAAATCACAGCCATGCCTCTCGTGGAAGCAAAACCATGACTCTCGCGAAAAAAAGAGAAAGAGAAAACGCGTTTTTTTCGTTTTTGAGGAGGCATGGGCGTGACTCTCGTGAAAGCACAACCGTGCCTCTCACGGAAGCAAAACCGTGACACTCGCGAAAGAAAAAAAAACAAAAAACGTGTTTTTTTATTTCCGAGAGGCGCGGCCGTGACTCTTGCGAAAGAACAACCGTGCCTCTCGCGGAAGCAAAATCGTGACTCTCGCGAAAGGAAAAAAAACAAAAAACACTTTTTTTCGCGTTTCCGAGAGGCATAGCCGTGACTCTCGCGAAAACACACCCGTGCCTCTCGCGAAAGAAAAAAAAGAAAACATTTTTTTGTGATTTTTTTTGTCGAAAAGCTAGGGAAGACCGGTGGAAAACCAAAACGTCGAAACAAACCGTTTAAAAAGCCGAAAACGCATGCAGAAAAATAAAAGAAAATCCGAAAGGAACGCCCAGAGCGCGACCCATTAGTGCAGGACAACCCCTCCCGGATCTACTCCTATGACATCGAGAGCGGCAAGTGGGGTCTACCCTTTTTTGGCCAAGTCCTGTACAACAAGGAGCTTGATGCGTGGGTTGGGCTCCACAAGGTGCATGGATGCCCAGATGGCTACATCTGCTCCTGCGACGTCATCTCTTCCACAGAGAGGCACACACAACCGGCCTCGAAGGTATGCGCAAAAATGTTGTTCGATCCTCATGCGGCCCCAAGGCTATATACGGATAGGCGCATTCCGGCTAGTCTTGTGTACATGGGTGACAATATCTACTGCCTCGTCAAGGTCGTGCCGCAAGAAAGATTTAAGAGGAGGCGCCGCACCAGCACTGGCAGCAAGTGCAGGACCCGTTTGTCCACGTTCCTCCTCAAGTATGGAAAGAGCGGTGAGCTCATAACCACGCACATTGGCCTAATCACTCCTACTCCCTTCGTTCCTAAATATAAGTCTTTGTAGAGATTTCAGTATGAACCACATACGGATATATATAGATGCATTTTAAGTGTAGATTTATTTATTTTGCTCCGTATGTGGTTCACCTAGTGAAATCCCTACAAAGACTTATATTTAGGAACGGAGGGAGTACCTCTTTTCCAAATACGATGAGCATTTTCAGGTGGAAGCATTCTGGATGCGATGGAGTGTATGGTAGCAAACTGGATACATCAGGACACATGGTTAAAATTAAGTTGAATCCCCTGCAGATTGCTATATTGTTTACGAGGTTGTTTGGTCAGTGCTTGTGAAATGTTAAAATTTCTGGACCATTACATATGCAATAGCTAGACACACTTTAAGTTTGATTATACGAACTATAAGTTGGACTACACAAATTTGTGGTGTCTCTGTCTCTCAGAAGATGTGAAACTCGTATGATCTGTTTCAATATTTCGAGAAACTGTTTTCTCGAAATTAATAAACAAGTGGTCACATACAAAATAACAGATGCTTTGAAGAATAACGATTTCCTTCTTTCCGCAAATCATGTACAAATGAGGCAGGAGCAATGCAAATATAATAATCTCAAGATCCACATGAAAATAGTAAAATTATACTCCCTCCGTCCCAAAATTCTTCTCTTAGATTTGCCTACATACGGATGTATCAAGTCACGTTTTAGTATTAGATACATTCGTATCTAGACGAATCTAAGACAATAATTTAGGGACAGAGGGAGCATGTGGTAACGAAAGGCACTCTAAAAAGCATGAAAGCTTAGTTGAAAGAAAATTTTATGCAAAGAAGTAATTAACTGTCACTGCAACTCTTTTTATACATGCATGGGCGAAAGGAAAGGTATGTGCAGCAGCGTCAATTTCACCCGACCGGAGGCAAAAGATTGAAACACTTGCTAGATAGAATATCATGGCATCTGTAGTGTAAGCAATAGAAATTAAAACTCTGTTTTCATTTCAACCAATGGGCGCCTGCTTCATGTCTTCTAGGTGGGAGGTAAAACACTTTATGTTCGGTTTTCAGCATTAAGCTTCATCCATTCTCAAACGTGCAGTGTCCACACGCAAGGGGATATACTTGATAAAACGAACCATAAGCACCCCATAGTTCTTTTTGGAACTAATTAGCACCCTATATATAGTTTGTATGTGGTTGCAATGTGCTTACAAACTTGACTGACTTTTACAATCTGCAGTTGCTGCTCCGTTGAAGCAGGCACATGTGCACAGTGAGAAATTGTGGGTTCTCTCGCCCGTTCTTCTATTCCCCCCCCCCCCCCCCCCCCTCAAATTACTGCAAAGAAAAAAATGTAGAATTCTTAGGTAGTATAAATCAAATTAAATGCAAACACCGTTTATTATTTTACTCATCTATTCACTGGAATGTACGGAAAATAATGAAACTTTTGTAAGTCGGTTATGTAATGGTAACAATTAAAAGTGTCACAAGCCACCGACCCAAAAAAATGAGCCGATGATGGCTAGGATGTGGCCGTCAACACTAGCCCCTAAACCCTAGCTTCTGACTCCTCCTCGTCGTTGCAGTCAGCTGTGGTCATCGAATGGCATTTCACATTTTCATTTCAATGAAAAAAAGGCTTAATCAGCGGCAAGGATTTGTTGATGGTGCTCTCACGCACCTATTAGATCCACAAGATCAATTCATGGCACGCCATCAACCTCCTCTCACGTTTTCCTTCGTTGTTGCACCCGTCCATGAGCACTCTCCACATGGAACCGGCTCCTCTACCGTACAATGGGTACGACAGGCATGCTATAGCAGGGGCGGAGCCAGAAATTTTGGCCGATGGGTTCATTCATTGACTTATTGTGAGGATTTATCATCAAATAATTTTGTTAAGTCTAGTTTTACACCGCCTTATATAAAGAAAATAGAAGTCTCTTTAAAAATAATAATACTAAAAATTCATAATAGACACAAAAATGATATCACTTATCATAGATAGTTATTACATCAAAACTAAAGAAAGCAAGACATACCTGCTAGATAAAATTGTAAAAATCACCTGTTTAGAAATAGAGTAGTACCAAAGTAACTTAATAGCTTCATGTGCAGATTCCCATCCTTCTAAAAACATGGAAAAAATGAAAAATTAGTTCGACCAGCTTAAAATAAGTAACATAAAACAAAATAATCATATAGAGTCACTCACATTTTAGAGTGCCCCTTTTCGATCTGTCACCAATAAACATATTAGCTCTCTCTGAATAGAATATTAGACTATGGCTCATAAACTGATCTCCAATTTTATTGCGCAACTTTTTCTTGACAACATTCATAGTGAAAAGTATCTCTTAGACAGATGTTGCGGCAACTGATAATACCAGTACTATCTTTAGAAATTGAGAGAACACTGGTCTCCCTGTTAAATATCTTCACCTAATCTTGTCTCGCTTCTTAGAATTTCTTGTGTATTATGAAATTCTCTACCAATTAGCAGAATCATAAGGCAACTCATCCAAATTAATTTCTCTTTGAATAGAAGGCTTTGAAAGACTGTTTGCAGCGACAACATTTGATGCACCTCGCCTGATGGGTGGCCGTGAAATGCATCATCATTTGGATCTGTCGATCCATTTTTTTAATTCCATAACCTAGATCAGCCAGTACGTGGAGTATAAACAATTAAAAAATTAGGGTACACATGATAGAGAAGCGACGTGGTGATACGATCTCAGCACCTCGAATATGGAGTTTTGCACAACAATCGCCGGGCGCTGGCGCTGCGGCCGACCTGCCGGTGTCTGACGGCCGATCGAGGGCGAACAGGAGAAATAGACGGAGAGGCGAACAGGAAAGACAAGTCTTGGTTCGTGTACTGCGGCTGCGGACCTGCGGTGAAGAATAAAATAGGGGCACCAACAGGCTAGGTACAGACCCAATTTATTATTGGGCTTTTGGGCTTTTTTTTATTAGGCTGTTTTCTTGGCGTTGAAACTTAATGGGTTCAACCCTTGTTTTTCATTGGGTTCATAGCAGTATGTACGTATGTACGTGTACTAGACCAGGAAAGATCGTTGGGTTCATCTGAACCCAACGCTAGCATGCTGGCTCCGCCTCTGTGCTATAGTGCCTCGTGCAGTGAAAACCCAGAAGGCACGGCAGTGCGCACTGTAGCATTATTCACTGTTTGTGTCCTGTAGCAAAATGTATTGTCCCCGAACTGTCGCATGTGTACTGTTTTATGTGTTCTAGCAAAGAGATCTGAGCCATTCATACTGCATCTGACGGTTGATAGATGGCCGAAGGTAGGGTACTGTAGCATCCCTGCCGTGGCCATTGCACGGTAGAGGAGCCGGAACATGGTATGTTTGTTGTATAAACGCACGTGGCACTTAGCTGTTTTTATCTTGAAATGTGAGTTGGTTAGGCACAGTTCGTCCACAGCTTGCACCTTTCATTCCCCCCATAATAATATGTGAAGAAATTTAAATAAGAGTTGCACGTACTAACACAACGGTCAATGAAAAAATGTGTGACTGTGGCAAAAATGAGGTATATGCTGTGTATCACTACGAATTTAGAGTTGTGGCGCTAGCCTGGGGACCGGGATCGTCATGGCCCGCTTCTGAATTTGTTTGTCCTATATCTATTTGTGACTTCTTTGGGGGGTTTTGTCTTCGTTTTGTATGAATGTAATTTAAGTTTCCGGTGGTGTGGATTCGAGATGCAGAGGCCAGAAGTTTTGAACTTTTATGTTTGTACGACCTACACATTCTGAAAAATCACTAAAATATCCATTTCCAAAAGAGATAAAATGCAGAAATGGAGTTAGTGCAATGGGCAGCCAAGACGATTGATTCTATATATAAATTTTGGTTTATAGCCAGGCACTACTTTTTAACCAGATACTTTTGCTTTTACAATCACTTCACAATATTAATTTTTATGTGACAATATCAAAGTATCGCTTTTGTTTAGGGGACACGTCACATACATCGGCCACCGGTAAAACCGATCGATCTGAAGGAGAAACGCAACCCAACCCTAGCTAGCTCCGCCGGCGCATGCATGCAGAGCAAGTCACGATGTTGCGATCGTTCCTCGCTCGGCCTCACCCCCTCCTCTCCCGTCTCCGTCTTCCCCAACGCCGTCCCATGGCTCAGCTGGGCCGCCGCGCGGATCAGATCGTCTCGCGGAGCTACTCGTCGTCCGAGGACGAGACGGACGGCGACGTCGATCTCCCGGAGGCCAAGGTCGTGGCGCCTGTTCCTGCTCACCGCTACGGCAGCACTTCGCCTATCCACAAGCAGCACCATCTGTACCTGGTGCTGGATGACTGGAACCAGGGCTTCAGCATCTACAAGCTGGACCTCGCCGACGGCTCGGAAGGCGGCGACTTGACACTGCCGCCTCTGGTCCACCGACAAGCGACAGCTGATCGTTCCTGGAACTTCGCCGCAACTGGCAGCAAGATCATCGCCGCCGGTGGTATAAAACGTGAGGACGGTGTCACCCTCGTGTACGACACCGAGATGACGGCCGGGTTGTCCATTGTCCCTTGTCGCCCAGATGCGCTACACGGTCGTATCTGGTTCGCCACCGAGAATGGGCTGTACGTGATCGGCAGGACGATTTCAAAGGTGGATGGGCTGCTAAAGGCAAGCATGCATCTACTGGAAGCAGCTGCGCCAAGGTATGACCGGCACCTGTCGAATCTCCAAAACAACATCAACCGTGGATGTCACACCGGTAGGTACCGGTTCCGGTAAAAAAACTTAGTCGCAGCACCGCTGGTCTTGGAGCAGCATCCCAGCATCGCCTCCTTTCCGCACCTACTATGGCACGGAGTCATGCGCTGTGCACCCAAAGGGAGGGCACACCTTGTTCGTGTCCGTGGGCAACGGCCAGATCACGGATATAGACGTGAAGGGCAGCTCCACTGGCGCATGCCAAATCTTCTCCTATGACAGCGGGAGCCGTGAGTGGCGGCACCATGGTGAGGGGGATATGCCGTTTTGGGGTCGAGCCCACTACGACAGCGAGCTAGATGCGTGGGTTGGGCTCCAAAAGTTACCTGACTGCCACTACATGGCTGCTGATGGCTACCTCTGCTCGTGCGACGTCGTGTCTCTGGATGGGAGCTTCATGCAACCAGCCTGGAAACTATGTGCAGAAAGGTTGTTTGACCCTGGCACGAAATGCCACATGGATGCTAGTCTTGTGTACATGGGAGATAGCAACTATTGCCTCGTCGAGCTCATAGCGCGCGAGAGATTCAAGAATTGGCGTTGTAAGAACGTCGGCAACAAGTGCGAGATCCAGGTGACCACGTTCCGCCTCAAGTATGGTAAAAGCGGCGAGCTCACAATCACTGCGCGCAGACCCAAGCGCTCCTACCCCTTCTCCAATTTTTATGAATGCACTAGGGTGCGGGCATTCTGGATTTGATGAAGGCGTGACAGAAATGAAGTGAAATACCCTTTGTAGTTTGCTGCAATTTCTAATGTTGATAGGTTCATCGCAAATTATGTTTAATTCTAAGAGCTTTGTTAATTTGACTCACATTTGATATTAAACTTGTAAAGCAGGGGAAAGCCTATTTCAAGGAACCAGAAGTTTTGAATTCTTTTTATGTTTGTTTAACGTATACATGTTTTGAGAACCAGTAAAAACAATTCATTTCAATAATGCATAAATAGAATTAGCGGAAGTTTGCCCATGGTTGCTTAATGTGCTTGTTTTTTTTCTTCATATTTTTCTATTTATAGCGAACAAATTGTATTTAACCAAATACTAATATCCTTCTTATGACATGAATGGTTACTGAACCATCTCTCCACAAACTAATCACCATTTTACTTCTACAAATGGGACATAGACATATAAAAGGATATACTAACCTCTAGAAAGATCTCAGATTAAATATGATAGCATTAATTTTGTTATTAGGGAACACATCATACTATTATCAATGAAATTTTATTACCACATGTATTACATTTTTTTGTTGGAAATACATATTACAGTTTTATTAGGGATGCATGTATTTACTATTATAAAGGCGGAAATACACTTTGGCACATGGGAGCATATGCTCCTGCGATTGAAAAAAACATTTCAAAATGTCAAAAAATTCCAAACAAAAATTTGGCGTGTACATCTCGATATTCTATGTGGGCACGCCAGGTTTCACGCAAAACCGACATTTTTTGTAGTGTGTGTAAAAAAGACAAAAAAATGTCTAGTGAAAAGCCATGTTTAACACTAAATTTTATCTTTTTTCACACGTGACACAAAATTTATCCTTTTTCACGAAACGACTTTGTGAGTATGTAGAATGTCGAGTTGTACGCCTAAAATATGTTACCAAAATTTTGCGACATTTTGAAGTACGTTTAAACACATTTTAAAAAACAGGAGCATACAGGAGCATATATGCTCCTAGGTGCCAAAGGGGCCATCTAACTTTGTCCCCGTTAGGTTAATTCGGCCCAAAAATAGAGCCCAAAATAACTGGGTTGTGGACGTGGTGGCTGAGCAATGGAGACCGACGATGTAAATTGGCCTTTACAAGGCGCACCCAACCGGGAACGACTACAATAGAAGAAGGGCCACAGGTGCAAAAATAGAAAAAGGAACCTGGTCCGTCGGATTATAGATCCATGGTACAGATTATGAAGTGTGGGATCTGTACTCACAGTTACCTAACTTTTACAAAAAGGCCCCGGCAATTCTGGTTGATTTTTGCAGACGGGTCACCCCTCTCCCCCATCCCCTATCTCTTGCACACTGTGGCGGCGATCCAGATCTGGCGGGGCGCCGTCGACTTGCGCAGTCCGTTCCAGTACTCCGGCTCGCAAGTCGTCTGGATCCGCCTCCCGGGCACCCCCCAACGTTGCTCTCCACATCAACCCAGCAGCCGCCGTCCCAGCAGCCGCTGCCGAGGTCCACTCCTCCGGGGAACCACCTCGCCTTCATCGCGCCGGACTACCGCGGGTTTGTGGCCGGCCGGAAGACCCATAGCACGGACGTGCCCGAGTGGATGCAGCCTGACGGCCGCACGTGCCAGGTCTTCTTCCTCGACCCCGACGGTGAGTGATTCGTTCTCGGGTGATGCTTAATGTTCATTGGATTCCTATTTTATGAACCCTCTTTACAGTTATAATTGTAAATTGAACTTGCTATCTCGGTGATTTCTCTATTCTTGGTCTATACGTCCCAGGATCTAGCAGTGGCATGTTGATTAGTAGTTGTGGTTTTGTATATTGCTACTCGCTGATGGCAAGTTTGGTGGATCGATGCTAGGCTCCTTTCCAATCAGCTGAAGCGATGGATTTTTCTCCTATGTTTTGGTTTTGTACTGATTATAGTGTTGGCCTACTCGGCTCTCCTGCTTTCGTTTGGCACTATATCCGATACCTTCTCAGCTTGCCCAGTCCAGTTGTTACTCTGGACTTGATCTAGTATTAGACTGAAACACTTATTGAGTTCTTTAGATGTTTCTTTCTTTCTCTGTAGCAAAAGATCGGAGCGGGGAGCACTTTTTTCTTCAAAACAATATTGTGATAATATATCTGAAAACACATGAACAGAAATATTAATCACTGCACAAGCTTGCTATGCTTGTACTAGATTTTCGAGCAGTTTTATTTATTGAAATTTCATCCTTTTCTCAAATATTGTATACTGGAACAAACTAATCTCATCTACCTGTTAAATTACGTGCGTGTGAAGTGCTTGTCCGCACAGGACTGAAATTCGTTAGACTTGTAATATGTACCACTTCACTGATTTATGAGAGTTAACTATCTGTTTGTCCAGTAATGTCATTGAAACTAAAATCACGATAATTTTCGTTTAGTTAAACAAGTGTATTAGCTTTTTGGTCGTACTCATTCGGCTTTTATGACACTATGATACGATTGTAAAAAGAACAATTGCAACTTTTTTACCTTTTGTATGTAGAAAAGAAGACTCTTTCTGTGTATCCTTTTAATTTGCAACATTAACATTGCAATCTTGGAATTGGGGCTGATTTTCTCAATTTCTGTTGTGCGTATGCTGGATAGATTGAAGCTCGTCGACTAGTAGTACTAAGTTCTCCGATATTTTGTTGCTGCATCTTGAACTGAAATGGAGGGAAGTAGTGAGACATCGCCTTTAGGAGAGCCCATAATTCCAAAATTTGTACCAACACTATCAGGTGAGAAGACGCAGTCCAAAAAAGCAAGAATATATTGTCATTACCTAATTTTCCGTTAATCCCTTCTTTGATGTTTTTTGCTTAATATTGGGAGCATAATTCCAAAGCACGTTACCATCCACACACCTACTGATATCAATGCAAGGGGCACTTGCTCTAGAATAAAGGGACACAGGGATGGTGTGAGGAGTGGGTCAAGCGAGAAGAAAAGAAGACCTGGAATTCATCAAAAAGTCGCACGCAAATGCAGCATTTGTAAGGAAATGGTGTTCCATGATGCAAGGACATGCTCTAAGAAACAAATGACACAACAGTAGAGGTTTGTGCTTCTTGCTATGAATACTACCTATTTTTTTGCATTGCTATTACTGCATAATACTATATGTTTCAAGATGAGTCGTATTTGTTTGCTGTGAACCAATCAAGCTTAGATAAGAGTGAACCAGTCAAGCTTAGATAAGATTCATTTAGCTGAGATGTATATTCCTTATGCCACGGCCTAGTGGAGTATTAGAACAAAAATTATTGAGCTCTTTTCAGTAAAAGGTACTATAGTAGAAGATGTTATGTGGACGGACATATATTGTTCCTACTTCACAATGGAAACAATTGCCATTGTTGTATGTCCATTATTAGGCTATCTTTGTGGTTTACTAGTCATAGATCATATTGTTCTTCTCAAACCCATGACTGCTTTTGAGTGATTAAATTGTCCAGTGGCTTCTCTGTCCAGCATAGAAACATTTAGGTGTGTTTTGGGATGAATTTTTCTCTAATTTTCCTTCCATGTGGTATGTGCAGCAAGCAATCAAATTGTATATTTTATACTCATATTACCACAAAATCACCATTTCTTTCTTTCTTTGGTGCTAATTGCAAAGTACCTCACCAATAAGAGGCGCTTCTAAGCGGTTAGAGGAGTGAAAACCAACAGCTTCAGTGTACATGCAACTTGTAGTGCTGCCATCAGCAAAGATGTGTGCATTAAGTGTTAGGTCACAAGATATAATTACCAGGAAATGTCCATTGGAGGGAGCAAATGGCTTACTGTTTTGACCTACTTGGGCTTGATTTAGGATAGACCTTCGGTCGCTAACCAGCCATTGAGCCATAAAACTTATAATGTAATATCAATACATCAGTACAGCCGGTCGTAAGCTGTTTGAGTTACGCAAGTCTTATTGGGATGATGAGCTATGAAAATTGATATAAATGATCCATCATTGTCAAGCTGTGAATATATTTTTGCCGTATGATATTGTTTTCATTTTCTCTTCACTGGTCTGACATGTGCCTTTGTGCTGCAGCATAATTGTTTTTACTTTTGTCATCTATGAGTCAGCAAAAGAACTTGAATTGCATTCTTAATTGTTCCATACATACATCATCAGGATTAGAGAACATAATTTTCCTATTTCTTTCCTTGTAATGTAAAATAATTTTTTCCTTTGTATTTGTAGATGCATGATGCTTTGACAACATGAAATATCAGGACTACAGATGGATAAAAGAAGCTTTTATCGAAGTCTCCCCTTCTGACAATTGAGAGAAGTTCTATGCAAGATAGATATAACTCTGTTCTTGATCATGCATCTGTACTTGTCTGTGCTCAACTGAATCGTGTTTGCTTGGTGTGGTCTCTCCCAGAAAAGAAGCTTGATGAGCAAGAAGTAGTAGAACTGGAGGGAAATGCTAGAGCTTTTCTGTTATGTACCGTCAAGATAGTATATCTTATCGTTTTAAATAGCTATGCCTGTTGAGTGATGATCATATTAGTCCTTAATACTTTGTCTTGCTGGCCATGTACTAAAAATAGTGCTACCATGTCTAATCAAGATATGTATGCTTGTGATATGCTCAATCTGGGATTGTCCGGTCTGATGTTTAGTTATGCTTCAAAGGATGGCTTAATTTGATCTATGTACTCACATATTTGTGATACCTATTGTCATACTTTGCACCGACAATTGTATTCAGCTTCTTTTTGCATAATTAGTGATGTAGTACAAGCCACGAATAATGCACTGAAATATGCATGGTTTTGATGAAGTAGATACGAGCAAAGATTTAAATCAGTATAACTAATAGGATATTGGGCTTCATCACTGTAGACTCCAGAAGGGTTGTTGGACAAAATGAATAGAGAGGGAGATGAAATACTTGAGGTGGTTGTTGCAAATGTTCTGTTTTATAACTAGTTCCTAGTAGGGGGTTTTTCATAAAATGTACATTAAGTGGCTGAGATCCACCCACCTGAATCTGTGCCATCCACGTACGATCCAATGGCCCAGGTTCCTTTTTCTATTTTTGCACCTGTCGTCCTTCTTCTATTGTAGTCGCTCCCCAACCAACCCTAGCTAAGCTCCGCCGGCGCGTGCACATCGACTCATGATGCTGCGCTCACTCCTCGCTCGTCCCCACCCCCTCCTCTCCCATCTCCGACGCCAGGATTGCCGTTCGCTGGCTCAGCTGGGCGGCCGCGCGGATCAGATCATGTCCTGGAGCTACACGTCGTCGGAGGACGAGATGGAGAGCGATGTGCGTGCTCACTCGGAAGCCAAGATCGTGGCACCTGGTTCTGCTGACCGCTACGGCCGCACATCACCCAACAACGACAAGAAGAAGCATCTCTACGTGGTGCTCGATGATTGGGAGAAGGGCTTCAGCATCCACTAGCTCGACCTGCACGACGACCGCCCCGATGGCGGCGACTTGACTTTGCAGGCTCCTGTCCATCGCCAAGCAATAGAAGAAGATCGCGACGACCGCCCCGATGGCGGCGACTTGACTTTGCAGGCTCCTGTCCATCGCCAAGCAATAGAAGAAGATCGTCTGCAGTGGAACTTCGCCGCCATGGGCAGCAAGATCGTCGCGGCCGGGAGGGTAAAATCCACGGAGGATGCTGTAACCCTCGTGTACGACACCGACACGGCCGGGCTGTCCATTGTCCCTCGTCTCCCGTCGGAGCTGTCCGGTGGTTGGTGCCCCTAGCTCACCACGGCAACCGAGAATTGGATCTACACGATGGGTGGGCCGTGGAATGGATGCATACATCAATTCGAAGATGCGCCGACAACTGCAAGCGACGAGGCATGCTGGCCGGGAACCAGAGACCACGGGTCCTGGAGCAGCATCCCGACCAGAATTTCGGATTTCGTTTTTTGATTTTTACCGATCCTGGACGAAATGGGCGAAATTCGGATTTTTCGGATTTTTTTGGAAAATCTCGGACGAAAATCGTAAAACAAAATTTGAATTTTGGGACGAAAACTGAACGAAAAATGGGCGAAATTTGCCTAAAATTTTGAAATACAACAGAACATCAGATGAGTATTCAGAACTTTTAGCAAAATATGCATGTAAAAATCAAACAGCTGAATCTATTAATCAAATCACTACGTATCAGACTGAACATCAACACTCCAGTTGCAACCATTCAGACAGTAGCATAGTGGATCAATTCGGAGAGCAGCAACATGATAGTCCAGATTAACATGTGACTTGATAGTTCAGATACTAAGAGTAACATGCGACTTGATCTTGCTTGACTTGTTATGTAGTTCTATCCTTGAAATAGCACTGTTTCTCTATGCTTTCTCTACAATTGAAATGTTCTTGCTAGAAGCAATCTAAAAGAAAAATCAATTCATTGTACTGTTGAAAACTCAGCATTAATTCCTTCATTTGGCTCATGTTTATGTTCTTTATATGGAAGCTTTCGGAGTGCCGATGGCTCATGTCTTCATTTCTGTTTTAACAGCCAAGATCCGGACAAATTGTGATGGGCATTTATCTCCTGTTTGCGTGAAGTCATCATATGGATGTGTTTCTTAATCTTGAAATATTGTGCTTGAGGTGTTAATGCTGAAGAATTAAGACTTAACTGTATTGAGTTTGATTTGTGGATAGGCGTCATTTTACATTGTATTTGTGTAGGAACAATATGTTGTACATCTAGATTGTGAGCCCAATTGACTTTTGACTACATTGAATTGGAGAAGCATGTTCCCTGTCTCTTCTGTAAATAGAAGTGCTGAAAAATTGCTTCCGTGCATTTGTACATTCCAAATTATTGCCCATGCTTTTATATTCCATAGTATTTCCTACCAAGAGGGGTGCTGCAGTTCATATGAAGTGCCAACTGAGAAGCCTCATTGTAACTATACTATAAAATTAAAAGACAGTTTTTTGATTAATGCTTAGTTTGTTGTCAAGTACTTCCACTGATGATCATTTTTGAAATATAGTTTGGTTGACGAACTGGCCTATTGTGCAAGTTATCTCGCGGTAAATATTCTCTTCTCTCTTCATCTCTAACATTGACTAATTTTCCCCGCAAAAAAAAAACATTGACTAATTCAATGTTTATGTGTGTGTGCGTATATCCATTGTCCGTTGTATTTTGAAACAATTTTAATTAGTGTTCTTAATTATGTGCTTCAGTTTATTATATATACTATAAAGCATTATGAAACAATATTACCTATGTGACTTTGTTTATAGATTGTCAAATCGTGCTTTTAGTTGTATTAGTCAAGAGAAGTACTTCTAGCATTAGGGCACATAGTTTTTTTTTGTCAACTTTTACTGATGGCTCTTCTCTTTATATAGGTTGTGAGCCGCTATTGTTACTTCCTGTTGGACAATTGGTTCAGGAGCTGCTTATTATTCAAGTATATTGCTCCCCCTCTTATATATATGCTTTATTTTATTATTGTTGACAGCAAACCATTTTGTTACGTACATGCTGTTTTAACTCTTTTTAATTCAAAATATATTATTTTTTATTATTCTCAAGTCAGTGTACAAACCACCCTATGCAGCGATCTTTCTGTCATGCTTGCTCGCAGCACAGCAGTCACAGCCTCACAGGTGTTCCAGAAGGTGTTGTTTGTCAGCCTGGTTACTGTTCTTGTATGAAGTTCTTCGCCACATAGAAGTTTTGGGTCGTACTTACCAAATATTACAAAAAATCTAAATAGTTAATTAGTCCATGTGGCGCGGCGGCGGCGTGCCGCCGCGCACTATTTGCTAGTACGTACTAGAGATACAAGCACAGGCTTGAGCCACTTCTTGTCTGAATGCATGCGACCTACTGTACTAGCTAGTTAGACACACGACACCACGGAAGTGTGAAGGCACGTATGCATGGCATAGGGTCGACCCATTTTGTCAAATGCCACAACCAGAACAAGTACACACTGATTATTCCTTCCTCACTTCTCACTTGTCTCTTATTCCCCACCGCTTTTCTTTTCCGATGGAGTACTTATACACACGTGTCATTCAGTCAGTCGAATATATGCAAGTGCATGTTTTGCAAGAGGAACGTGTCATTCGTCTTGTGCAGTTGGTCCCAGGTCCTGGGCAATCTCCCGCTGGATAATGTAAGTTGAACACCTATCTACAATCATATTCCTAATTCCTCCTCTTCCCCTGAGCACATCAATAGTATATGTATAGCTAATTCTTGTTATCTTCGGATTAATTAATTAATGAAGATTATCTGAACCCTCAAGCTCAGTTATCCTCTTCAGAATAACTACTGTTTTTAAGTTTAACAGCCTCGTGCATCTCCGTGCAGGTCAAATGGATTTGCCCTACTGCGCCAACACGTCCCGTAGCGGCCTCCGGTGGATTCCCATGTACTGCATGTAAGCCTCTCAGCCTAATTAATTACATATGGGATATGGCTTGGCTTGGCTGCAGCTTTGCTTTTCCCCCAGTTTTTATAGGCTGTTTCTGGGACAGAAATGACCATTTTTGCATTGCACTGCATACTGAAATGAAACAGGGTTCGATGTGGAGGAGACTTCGGTTGACGGCCCCGACGACGTCGGACGCGTCCACCGCACACATAGCAAACCTGCTATCGTCCGAGCCCTCCGATGGTAATCTGATGTTTTCTACATGTACCACATTCATTTAGCGAATAAAAATTATGTACTAATGCTAATAGCGCACGATCTCCAGTGAGGCTTGGGATAGGCGGTTTCAGCATGGGAGCGGCCACTGCGCTCCACTCTGCCGCATGTTATGCTCATGGAAGGTTCTCAAACGGTGTTGCGTACCCTATTACCCTCAGCGCTATCATTGGGTTGAGCGGCTGGCTTCCCTGCTCCAGGTCTGACACTGATATTTTTGACGAAAAAACAGTCATGTTATTGATACAGTATATTGGTAGTATCTGTTAAGCTCATATTCTAATATTGTTTAGGACCCTAAGGACCAAGATTGAGAGCTCACAGACTGCTTTCAGGAGGGCTGCTGCCTTGCCGATAATGCTTGGCCATGAAAGAGGTTAGCATTGCTATTGTTTTGCAGTCCATGTGCTGAATTAATCTCTTCTGAATTGTGAAATTTACTACTACTAAAAATGGTTAATTTCCTTCTTTGTGTTCTTGCAGGGGATGAGGTAGTCACGTACAGGAACGGTGAGAGGTCGGCCCAATATCTGCGGAACTAGGGCTTTTCTTACCTGAATTTGAAAGCCTACAACGGGTACTACAGATGGACATGCACAATTTTCCCACTTCGTATTTTTCTCTGAAATTTAGTAGTACTGATATCATGTCATTTGTGCAGACTGGGCCATCACACCATCCCTGAGGAAATGGACGATGTCTCCAAGTGGCTCAGGGCAAGGCTCGGGCTTGATCGCTCTTGCGGCTAAGTGGAGAAGCTTGTGCCTTGGTGGCTGACACATGACATGAGAGAAAAGTATCGACACTATAGAGGAGGATAAGGTTGATATATATAGGTTAATCATATGAAGAGACCACGACCGGCACGCGTTGATATATAAGTCGTCACTACTGAATTTCATGTTACACTTATATTGTACTAGTAAGAGTTGTACCCCAGTTATATTGTTTGTTTTGATTGACCACACCAGTAATTTATGACGGTAGCTTTTAATATATGCTTATGTTCTACTTCTATATCAGTCCAGTGTCGACTTTTCACGTCACGTCATATCATCATCAAACACACCAGAGAGATTCATAAAATTCTCAGGAAAAACAGTTGGAAGATAATAACCATATATGTACTAATTACGGATTCATAAAATTCTCAGGGAAATTATTTGCGGCTATTTGGAAGATAATAAACTACACTGAGCAAATCTCAAACTAGGCGAGATGTATGTATCAGCATCACAATACTCAAGTGGAGTATGGTTTTACGTTGATCATCAGCTTCATCAAGATCAAATTCCACCGAGTTTGTTGATCTGGCTACCATGGTGGAGAAGATCACAAGTGTCAGTTTTTGAAGGGCCCTGCTCTAGTAGGGAGTTTGTGTCATTGCTCAGCGGTGCATCAGCCTGCTGCGCCAACCCCTGATATGCTTGGGGATCAATATTCTGCTGAAAGTCTGAATACAAGATGATGTCCTCGAGGCCGCCGTCACTACACAAAGGAACACATGATTAGAATGCTAACACATCATATTTACCGTAAACTGTCACTTGCATGTTGTTCCAATGAAGACCGTGGAACAGGTGTAAAGACATCACAAAGAACACTATCACGACAAACTGTTCTTTTAAGAAAGGGGACGTTCATCAAAGTTTATCGCAACAAAGTATGGTAAACTGGATCATAATTTGGCATCAATTGGGATTTTTGTTGGTAACAATAGCCCATCTTGATTGCTCCTCCTCTTCATATTATTGCCATAACTTACCAATTCGTTTTTTTTTCTTTTGAAATTTCACTCCACTCGGCATAGCAGTAGCGCAGGAGTAGATGGCATTTGACAAGGATGTTGAAAATAGAACTCACCCCAGGGCTTGAGTTGGTGGACCAAGATCAACATCCATGTGACTCAATTCGTTGGGGATGTCAATATCATCCATGATGCTTGTTTCTGTCAACTGAGAAGCCATGTCGTCGTTGATGATTGCGGACGATCCATTCGAACGGGCAAGTGTTTCACCGGAGCCGCCAGATGTTCCTTCAGGACTGTCACTATGTGCTTGTTGAGCCGCTGGCAATTGATCATGCAAGAACACGACTGAGCATAAATATATAAATGCTATAAATAAAGGGGTAAGTATATTTTTCGTCCTCGAACTGTACTGAGAGTTTAGAAATCGTCCATCAACTCTAAACCGGAGAGTTTTCGTCCCTCAACTATCAAAACCGGATAGTTTTCGTCCCTCGTGCCGCTTCGGGTGGTTTTAGTCCGGGACGAACAGTAAATTAGTGAACAATAAAATCGAAAAAATAGCAAAAAATAAATAAAAAATCTGAAATTTTACAGCATCGAAGATAATTTGGAGCGCAAGACCCGTCCAAAATTTCGGGGTGTTTCGACATTCAAGCAGCTCGTGGCAAACAAACAACTGTAAATATGTATGTCGGTGAACAGTAAATTTAAAAAATAGCAAAAAAATTCAAAAAAACATGAACATTTTGGCATCAAAGATGCTCGGGTACGCAAGATGCATGCAAATTTTTGTGATCGAATGACATACGAGGAGCTCTAGCCAAAAAAAAATAGCGCACTTTTTAAAAAAATAAATCTGAGCCAAATTTTGTTTCTTTTTGTCACGAGTTCGTACAATACCCAAACATCACGAAAATTTGCACGCACGTTGGGCACCCAATCCTCTTTTATGCCAAAAAAATTCATACCGCTTTGAATTTTTTTTTGCTATTTATTTTGAATTTACTGTTCACTGACGTACAAATTTATAGTTTTTTGTTTGCCTCGAGCTGCTCGGATATCAAAACACCACAAACTTTTGCACGTGTCTTGCGCACCAAACTATCTTCGATGCTCTAAAATTTCAGATTTTTTTGATTTTTGTTGCTTTTTTTTCGATTTTACTGTTCACTCCGGACTAAAACCGCCTGAAGCGGCACGAGGGATGAAAAATATCTGGTTTTGATAGCTGAGGGACGAAAATTCTCCGGTTTTGAGTTCAGGGACGATTTCTAAACTCTGGAAAGAGTTCGAGGACGAAAAATATACTTATCCCATAAATAAAATAAATGAAAGTAGAAAGAATAGATGTGTGGCGATCGATGCACTCACCGCCTTTCACTCCGAAGGTGTTGCCGCACCCTGTGCACTGGCACTTGTCGCTGCACCCGGCGCCGTGCTTTGATTCGAGACAGCGGCAAATCGAGCATGAGATCGAGCACCGGCAGCACATGAAGTCATGCAACGCAAAACAAATAAAAGCAGAGGAGATGTGAGTATGTAGGTACCTTGAAGCACTCGCAGTAGAGCTTCTTGCATTCAGAATTGCGGCAGTTGCATCCCTTGACGTGCACCCCTGCTGCTTGCTGCTGCTGTTGCAGCCCAGGCCCATCGCCGGCGATGATCTTGGGCTTGAAGGCGTCGGGTTTCTTCTTCATGATGCACTCTGCGCGCTCATCAACCTCATCGGAGTTGTCCTCTGTGTTGCGGCAACCCTGGCAGGAGCACCCCTCGTCGCAGAACACCCAGGCCTCGAAGCAATGGCAGTAGCTGCATGCATGTGAATGCGGTTTCGGTGAGGAGGACTGTAAGAGCACGTCGGCAGCGTCGCCAGGCTTACTTACCGCTGGAGGCACTGGGTCTTCTCGCAGGTGCAGTGCGGCAAATCGTCCATGGCAGATCTGTTCGAGTCTGATTTACGGAGTCTCTGAGGAACAAAGATGTCCTATACAATACAACTGGAGACACAGAGTCCATGCAATTCTAGTCAAGTTGATGTGTAACGATCCCGCCAAGAGAAAGAAAGATCCTCGCAGCCGCCGCGGAGAAAAAAAAACATGCTGAGATCGTGCGTACGTGCGCGCATGTAGTCGTGCTTAAATAACTAATAAAGTCGCGTGTTTTTTCCCTCAAAAAAAAAGTCGCGCGTTTCGGCCGGTCAGGACCGAGAGAGCGAGCCAGAGTCCAGTGTACCTCTCTACGTCAACCGTAGATGCATGCCGTCCGTCCGCGCGGATCAGATCCAGGGGCGAACATAAAACTCGGGGCCTTTCATATAGAATAGTATGACAATAATAATTGATATACGCGTGAAATTTTACCAATAAACCTATACATGCATCTAATAATCATTTTTATGTCAAATATTTCTTTTATTATTTTTCACTACCAGACACATATACTTTTTAAATGTCATATGAAAGCTTGAACAATGCAAGCTATATGAAGATAAATTACTTAACTATCGTAAATTCAGGTTTCTAAAATCCTCGCAGTACACTTGAATGCTAATATAGGATAATTGCCGGCGCTACATGCATGGGATGGGGGCAAACGCCAGTGCAAGAATTATGGGGTTCTTCTTATGAGATGTATCACGATCAGGTGGCGGAGCAAGTCGCGTCACGCAATACAACAGACCAGCGACCGTGAACTCATTATAAATCTAGATAGTACAAGGAGAATGATAAACTGTAGATATCACAAACCTTGGATCGGTCAGATCTCGGCGATAACGCGATATGGTTTTTTGTCTGGCTCCGGCAGGAGGAGCTCGGCGACGTGCGTGTGTGTCCAGCGCTTGAAGACCAGAGAGCTGAGTGGAGTTCGTCGGCGTACTGCACCCGGCGGCGGTTCGTCAGGCAGCAGTACCTCGCCTCGTGATCGGGGGCCTGGGACAGAGGGATCGTGACGACTCGCCCTGGGAAGGAAACTCACGGCTGCAGAATTTTCTCGTGATCCTCGTGGACTCGCTGCATCTAAGCGTGTCCGCCCTGCGTGGCTGCTAGGCCCTTGCGGCTGATACAAGTCCTAATCGATCAGGTCCAATACGAATTAGCGTCCATGCTTACCAGGCCCATAGGCTAAGTGCGACCTGACGGGCCCCCTGGACCTTGGGGGCCTTGGGGGCCCGGGGAAAGGTAAACTCAGAAGACGATGTTGCCACGCTCGTGTACGACACCGAGACGGCGGGGCTGTCCATCGTCCCTCGCCTCCCAGCGGCGCAAAAGGAAATTGATGCGTATCGTCCGGGAGAATCGATCCCATCGACAGGCACAAGCCACACAACCCTAACGCGCTCCTCGTAGCCACCAGGCGCCGCCGCGATGCTGCGATCGCTTCTCCTACCCCGCCTCAGCCGCCACGGTTCTCGGCTGTGTCGCCGCGCATACCAGATCACGTCGCGCGGCTACTACACGTCGCCGGAGGAGGAAACGGACTTCGAGGACGTTGATCACCCGGACGCCATGCCCGCTGACCACTATGAGTACGGCTGCGCGTGGCCGAGCGACGCGAGAAGGCACTTGTACCTGGTGCTGGATGACTGGAAGAAGGGCTTCAGCATCTACAAGCTGGATCTTGACGGCGACGGCAACGACGGGCGCCGCGACCTGACCCTGCCGGCTCCGGTTCACCGCCAAGAAAACAGGCACGTTACTGGTCGTCCCTGGAACTTCGCCACCCTGGGCAGCAAGATCGTGGCCGCCGGCGCACAAGACTCCGACTCCGGACACGGCTTCGACTCTGAGAACGATCCAATCACCCTCATGTACGACACTGAGACGGCGGGAGTATCTGTCGTGCCCAGTCTCCCGCAGGTGTTGAGTGGCTCCTGGACGTTAGCCGCGGCAGCCGGGAATGGCCTGAACGTGTTCGCGGTTGGCAACAAAATGCACCGCCTAGATGAGCCGGTATATGGAGTCAGACCACACTGGACTTGGGACACCATCCCGTCACCGCTGCCCTTCCGTGTCCGCGACATTGAGTCTAGCGCATTGCACCCGGAGGCAGGAGCCGGGCGCACGTTATTCGTGTCTGTGGGCCACTCGGGCTGGAAAAAACATAGTATATCAGATGATTCAAAGGATGAGTACCCCTCAGACAACGACGACACTATTGGCCTGATGAGATCATACGAGGGATCCTCCCATACACGTGCCCCTGAAACATTCTCTTACATGGGGAGCGGCAAATGGAGGCGCCACGGCGAGTGGGACCTGCCATTTCATGGCCAGGGCCACTACGATGACGAGCTGGAGGCATGGGTGGGGCTCCACAAGATATTTCATCATACCCAGCAGCTGACGGATGGCTACCTCTCCTCGTGCGATGTCGCGTCTCCGGATGGGTGCCCTGCGCAACCGGCCTGGAAGCTTTGCACCGAGAGGTTGTTCGACCCTGACGATGATTGGCACATCGGTGCTACTCTCGTGTATATGGGTGACAACATCTACTGCCTCATCGAGCTCGTGGCACACGAGAGATTCAAGAAAAGGCGTCGTCTGTGCATCGGTCACAAGTGTGCCGTCCGTCTAGCCATTTTCCGTCTCAAGTATGGCAAGAATGGCGAGCTCACAATCACTGGACGACGACCCGATCGCACATACCTCTTCCCTAGATTTGGCAACAACACCGAGGTGAGGGCATTCTGGATGTGATTGAGGTGTATGCATGTATACTTCCACGTGTTTATTCAGTACCTGGATATTCAGGGCGGAGACAAAGTGGAACCTTTGCAGTCATTTCCAATCCCAATGTATTTATGTTCATTTTTCAGAGCACCACATCTCTCCTAGCTAGCTAGATATGATGGAGATTCAGATGTTCAGTTTTTAAAAAAATCAGTCTTGAGGTTTATGACATCCATAAGCACTCAGGAGTTTGTGGTGTTCTATAAAATGTGAAACTTTTGTAGTGCAATCAGCAAACACAAGTAGTCTTGAGCAAAATAAGCAAACGCTGTGGTGTTTTTCTTCTCTGCACAAAGTCATGCAACAATCTTATTAAGTATCAACAGAAAAAGATCTACGCTTATACTAGCTAGATTGATATTTATTTTTTTCACAGCAAATCTACATTGGGAATGTCTGGTGTTTCGTGAGTACAACGGTTTTGAAAAAACACTCACATGAAAGAGGAGTTCTGGACTTTTTTTAATGGATAGATTGAGGTTTAATTATAAATAGAAAATCTACACTGGGAATTTGTGGCTTTCATGACAACACCGGTTTTGAGAAAGCACACTCATGCGAGAGAAGTTTTGTGGCTTTTTTGCGATGGCTAGATTGAGGTTTAATTGTAAATAGAAAATATACATTGGGAATGTGTGGTGTTTCGTGAGCACATCGGTTTTGGAAAAGCACTCACGTGAAAGAGATATTGTGGATTTTCTTTTGTAATGCCTAGATTGAGGTTTAATTATAACTAGAAAATGTAGATTGGGAATTTGTGTTGTTCATGAGTACACTGGGTTTTGAAAAAGTATCACGTGAAAGAGGTGTGGCTGTTAGGTGAAACTTAAAAAAACATGACCGTAGTATAAGCCTCATATATACAATGTTATACAATAAAGTGTTGGAAAATATGTACCATATAAATTCATATTTTTTACTTCTTACGAACAGCACCACACCCTCAAGGTATAATTAGTAATGCAATGTCAAGAATTATTCTCATAATTTTTGGTATATTATACAATATGGAGTTATGAAGATTGTAGGTACAGTCGAGCTTGAAAAAAGAACACTTGTATTGTATGCCGTGTTGTATTACCTTAGCGTATAAAAATGTCTTATATTTTGATACGGAGGTAGTAGTTAGTAAACACAGGTAGTTTTACACACATTGCTTCTCTATCTGCATGTGTCCCCATCATCTCTCTTGGCACTCCTCCCCGCTCTGCTGGCAGGAAAGGAGATATGAGCTCATCCACCCTCCTTTCTAATTTCTTTTTAGACCCGTGTTGCATAGTGTAGGTCTTTTTGTCTACAGTTTTCCTTGGCCAATAACAAAAGAAAGAAAAATATCAAAAACTAAATTTAGGCATTTGAGGTCGTAAAAACACATAATTAAGATACCATGGCGAGTTGGATTCCAGTGGAACAAAAGTACATATGAATTATTAGAAGAATTTTTTTTATGTTGCACATGAAAGTAGATGTATTTTGATATTAGATGTTACTTGATTAGAGAGACAGAACCGAGAGAAAAATGGAACATGTATCGAGTTTTTCCATGAGTTTGGAGCTCATATTTAGGCTTCTCCAAACTTTTTTGGAAAAGTGAATATCATGTCTTATGAAGAAAAAAATCAGTTGGTGCAATCCTATGATTAAAAGAATAGGAATAGATTTTTCTTCAAAGGGATTACACTCATATGTTTTCCCTCGAAAACTATTTTATCCCAAAGGACCATGAATTGATAAAAAAATCTCAATTAATGTCAAGAATTTGTTCTTGTCCTTAATTAAGTGATGAGCAATAAAAATCATACATCCCCACGGTGATTGAGATTTTTTAAATTATTTTTTTATTGGAAGATATAGAACTTTATCAAGTAGGCAACCCAAGTTAGGAATGAAATGTCCACAAAACTATAGGCAATGAGATATCCATATGATGAGCTTGTAGGAGCGAGATCTACATGCCCAACATATAGGCGAGGTAGGGATGTCGTCACTAGTGCTGACAGTACTAGTAGAAAACGGAGTTTTAGCGCCGGTTCGTAAGGGCCTTTAGTGTCGGTTCCATAACCGGCACTAAAGGGTGGGCACTAAAGGCCCCCCCCCCCTTTAGTACCGGTTCGGCACGAACCGGCGCTAAAGTGCCACCAGGTGGCGTGAGCTCGCGCCCCGGTATGGGGGACCTTTAGTACCGGTTGGGGGACCAACCGGTACTAAAGGTTTTTTTTTTAAATTTTTGTTTTGAAAATTTTGGAAAAAAATTTTGATTTTTTTTTATTTTTAATTTTTCTGAATTATTTGATGATTTAGTCTCTAATCACCTCTCTTAATTGTTCAAGTGTGGATCACTCATTCCAAATCATCTAACTTCCCGACCGGTCACCCATCCCTCTCACTACTCTAGCCCGAGCAAGCTTAACTTTCGGGTTCTATTCTCCTTCGTTTCCGAGTCTGCACTTGTTGTTTTCCTGCCAATAGTAAGATGTTAATCCTATTAACCCTCAGGAGTTTAGCTTGAGCATGAAGTCACACATTTCACCGTTTGAGTTTGAAACTATTATTCTAAAAAACAATAATTATTTAGTAACGCTAATATTTCTTGAATAAGTTTGACCATAGTTTGACCACAGTTTGACCATAGTTTGACCAGATTTGACCAAAATTCAAAAAATTGAAATAATTATTTAGTAACACTAATATTCTTGAATAATTATGTAGTAACATTAATACTTCTTAAATAATTATATAGTAACATTAATACTTCTTGAATAAGTAGTTTGACCAGATTTAACCAAATTTTTTTAAAAAAACTGAAATTATTTTACCATATCTTTTTTTCCTTTTGGAATTTGGGGATTCTAAATAATTCCAAATAGGCTGTAGGCTATCTCCATCGGATGCGGATTTTCGTGCTGAATTTTTTGATATATTATATGTTTTTTTCCGACATCGTATGCAAAAGTTATAGCCGTTTTGCATTTTCCCTATGCAAGAGTTTGAAAATTGCCATATAGTGCCGGTTTGTGTCACAAACCGGTACTATAGGTCAGACCCCTTTAGTACCGGTTCGTGGCACGAACCGGTACTAAAGGTACCGGTACTAAAGGTCTAACCTTTAGTACCGGTTGATCGTGGGGCCCCGGCCTGACGCCAGCCTCCAGCCTGCCACCACCCCTTTAGTACCGGTTCGTGCCACGAACCGGTACTAAAGGTTCAACACGAACCGGCATTAATGCAAATCCGTTCGAACCGGCACTAATGATACCATTAGTACCGGGCCAAAATCAAACCGGCACTAATGTGCTTCACGTTTGACCCTTTTTCTACTAGTGTACATGCAAGCAAACAATCTTCCACATGTTGACATGCCAGTTATGTGCACTCATCGGCAGTTGAGAAACAAGGGAAACGAGGGATGATGAACGAGCATTGATCAGGTCACATGGCATCAAAACATTGTTCTTTGTATGACGCTCCTTCGATTTTAGGGTTTGCCAGAAAAACATGAAACATAGCAGAGGGAATAAAAACCACACATTCTTTCCTTTTTGGAGAGAGAAGCCAACATTCTTCAAAATAAAAATAGGAACTCTAGTTTGGTTTTTGTTGAAAAAGTTCTTCTAGTTTTTTTAGTGAGGCACAAAGTTCTATTTTTTTAGGGGTTAAGCACAAAGTTCTTCTACTAAACTCGCATCCTGCAACAATTGGCCCATCACGAGCCCTCGGTTTTTGGTGCTGGTCAGTTCTGGTTTTTAGGCCCAGAAGCAACGTACTCATGCCGCTGTCGAGTTTTGCTCCCCTACCACCGATTAACCCCCGTCCTCGCCGCGGCTCAGAGGGGACGGCCTCGCAGGGCTGTCGCCTCACCCGTGGGCAAGGGAGGGGCCGGCGGAAATTAGGGTTCCCCACCAAGTGACCCGATCTGTTCTTCGGGCGAGAGTATTCATGGAGAATTCCGGAGCCAGTTCCTCCGGGATTAGTGACGTCGAGCTGATGATGAAAGAGCTGGGACTGAAGGAGGAGGACCTGGATGATGTGGTTTTCGATGAGCAACCAGCGCCGCCGGAGGGGCCAAGATGGGTAGCCCTAGCTAGGGTTAACACCTCCAAAACTTACAGTCAGACTTGGTTCTTCAGAAACATGAGATCGGCATGGGATATTGCACAGGAGGCCAAGTTCAAAACCCTAGAGGACAACCTGTACACGGTCACATTCACTTGTTTGGGTGACTGGGAGAGAGTTATGAATGATGGCCCATGGAATTTCAGAGGAGATGCGGTAATCTTGCTGCCATACGATGGCATAACGAAGCCGTCCACTGTGAAGCTTGACACAATCGACATATGGATTCAAATCCATGACGTACCAGATTTGTATGCCCATCTAGTGGCTCCTTTGGCAGCTAAGGTGGGCGAGGTTCTGTTTTCTGAACCTAACTCACATGACTTTGTCGGCAACTTCCACAGGGTGTGGATTAGAATCAACGTCAACAACCCTCTCAAAAAACGCGGTCTCTATGATCAGAGAGGGGAAGAGGCAGATATATAGAGTTAAGTATGAGAGGCTTCCCGAATGGTGCGCTGTTTGTGGTATGCTTGGTCACCAGTATAAGGAACACGGTAATGGCGTTCACCCTCCGTCAGCCCTGGTGTTCAAGGATCTTCGTGCTAGCTGGGTTATGCGCAATGGAAGGGGTCCAGGAGAAGGCCGTAACCAGCATGGTGGACGTCGAGGTGGACGTGCTGGGGGCGATCACGAGGCAGTTTTGATGAGGGCAGGGATGTTATGACAGAGAAAAACGGGTATGGATCAACCCAGGCTTACGACTCTGACAAGGCGGCTGGTGACACAGAGATGGAGGATCCGAGCAGGAAGAGGATCGCGGGAGCAGAGCTGGGAGCCAAAAACACAATGACTAGCCAAAACCCAATGATAGCACCTGCAGGCGCTAACTCACTCGCGATTGTGCCTGTGGGCATAACAACATCCAGTCCACCACCTCATAGGGACCTGAAGAGAACCAAGAAGGGGGGAGAAGACCCTGATGTGTCAGCATCAACAGTGAAGAACTTGGCGGGCTCCTTCGAGGAGTACCGCCGGGTCCAATGAGTGTCCTATGTTGGAACTGTCGGGGCGTGGGTAAAGCCGCGACAGTTCGAGAGGTTCGCGAGTTTGCGAACAAATTTACCCCTACCCTCTTATGTATCGTTGAAACTCAGATAGAAGGCTCGAGGGTAGAATCATTAGCTGGCACTTTTGGTTATGATAGCAGTTTTGCAATTGATAGTCGAGGTATAAGTGGAGGTATTGGTGTTTTTTGGAACAATGAAATAAGAGTGGAAATTCTTGGTTATTCGGATTATCATATAGATTGCTCTGTTGTGGAAGAAGGCCTTGATCCTTGGAGAGCTACGGTAGTATACGGCGAAGCACAAACCCACTTGCGTTATAACACGTGGGACATCCTGAAAAACATTAGCTCTTCAAGCAACCTCCCTTGGCTTTGCATCGGTGATTTCAATGAAGTTTTGCAACCAGATGAACATGAGGGAGTGGGACAGCGGAGAAACGCACAGATACAGAATTTTCGGGAGGCAGCGGACGTGTGCATGTTGATGGACATTGGCTATAATGGCCGTTTTTGGACTTTTGAAAAGAAGGTACGGGGAGGATCCTATACTAGGGTCCGCCTGGATCGGGCGCTGGTCAACGGTGATTGGCGAGCAAGGTTCCCGTTAGCTGACTTGACACACTTGACGGCGGCGAACTCTGACCACTGTCCAATCTTAATGAGCCTGAACAGAGATCAGCGAAGAAGACGGAGTCAAAAACCCTTCAGATATGAAGTCATGTGGGAAGGGCATGAAACCTGGAACGATACTATCAACTCAGCATGGACCGGGGGCGGAGTCAGCAACGGAACTGCAGGTTTACGAGCTAAGCTCCAGGCGATATCAATTGATTTAGGCCGCTGGAATACTGAAACATTTTGGAATGTGAGGAAAGAAATAAAGAGATTAAAAGGAGAGTTGGAGAAACTTCGTTCAGACCCAAGAAGAACTTCACCATCTCATGTGGAGCTGAAGATCAATGAAAACCTAGTAGAGCTCTACCACAGAGAAGAAATTTTATGGAGGCAGCGGTCCAGGGTGGAGTGGCTCACGACGGGGGACAGGAACACGAAGTTTTTCCACTTGTGAGCAAGCATCAGGAGGAAGAAAAATATGATTAAGGCCCTGCAAAATTCTCTGGGGGCCCTGACTGATGACCCGGACGAACTCAAAGCAATGGTGCATGATTTCTATAAGTCTCTTTATACCTCTGAGGGAGTTAGCAACATGGAAACGGTCCTCAATTGTGTACCAACTAAGGTCTCAGCAGAGATGAACGATCTGCTCGTTGCACCGTACAAGGAGGAAGAAGTCAAGACAGCACTCTTTTAGATGTTCCCAACCAAAGCACCTGGCCCGACGGTTTTCCAGCTCATTTCTATCAACATCATTGGGAGTTGTGTGGCGCTGAGGTGACGGAGGTAGTGCTGAGGATATTCGAGGTGAGGAGAGTGCAGAAAGCATCAATGATACTGTTTTGGTTCTTACCCCAAAGGTAATGAATCCAACTATGCTAACTCAATTCCGGCCGATTAGCTTATGCAATGTGTTATACAAGATTGCGTCCAAGGTGATTGCTAACAGATTGAAGCAGATCCTCCCAGAGATCATTTCAGAGGAACAGTCCGCCTTTGTACCAGGGAGACATATCACAGATAACATCATTAGTGATTACGAGTGCCTCCACTTTATGAAACGTAGCAAAGCCAAGGTTAACAGTTTTTGTGCCTTGAAGCTTGATATGATGAAAGCATATGACAGATTAGAGTGGGATTACTTGCAGGCGATAATGATCAAATTGGGCTTTGCTCCAGCCTGGGTACAAATTATTATGAACATGGTGAGGTCAGTCTCGTTCTCGGTGCTTTTTAATGGTGAGAGACTAGACACTTTTCAGCCATCAAGAGGCATTCGGCAGGGAGATCCTATATCCCCATATCTCTTTTTAATCGCAGCAGAGGGCCTTTCGTGCCTACTGAATTCCAGTTCTTCGTCGTCTCAGCTAGAAGGGATCAAGGTGTCAACCACGGCGCCCGTCGTGAACCATCTCCTTTTCGCTGATGATAGCCTGCTGATGTTTAAAGCGAGTGTTGAGGGGGCTGCTGCAGTATCAAACCTGCTAGAGCGCTACTGTTTGGCTTCAGGACAGCGTATAAATCACGAGAAATCATCTATCTTTTTCAGTGGAGGATGTCCACAGGGCATGAGAGAAAGCATCAAAACCACTCTGAATGTCCAGAATGAGACTCTCAGCGACAGGTACTTGGGGATGCCCACGGATGTAGGGCATTCAAAGAATGGCACCTTCAGATACTTGAGAGACCGAGTATGGGAGAAGATCAGAGGTTGGATGGAGAAAATATTGTCAGCTGGGGGGAAGGAAGTGCTTATCAAATCAGTGGCGCAGTCTATACCGGTGTTCTCTATGTCATCTTTCCGTCTGCCAAGGGGTTTATGTGAGAATGTCACTTCATTGATCAGGCAGTTTTGGTGGGGGAGCAAGCAAGGAAAATGCAAGCCAAGCTGGGTCTCCTGGGACGAGATGATGAAGCCGAAACATCTTGGTGGGCTTGGCTTTAGGGACTTGGAAATTTTTAACTTGGCACTTCTGTCAAAACAGGCATGGAATATGCTCCAAAATCCTACATCCTTGAGCTCACGCATTCTCAAGAGTGTTTATTTCCCGGACACATCTTTGTTCGGAGCAGAATTGGGCCACCATCCTTCACAGATCTGGCGGGCTATTCTGGACGGAAGAGATATCATGGTTCAAGGACTAGTAAGGAGAATTGGAAACAGTGAAACGACCGACATATGGCGTGACAACTGGATACCTAGTTCACTTATGAAGAGGCCAATCACATCTCTTGTCCCGCACCCGCCACGGAAAGTTTCAGAACTGATCAATCACGCCACATCCTCATGGAATGAGCAGCTAGTTCGGTCAATCTTTATACCGATTGATGCGGAGGCAATTTTGCATATCCCTCTATGCACCAGACAGATTGAAGATTTTTGGGCATGGAGTGAAGACCGGAGGGGGATTTTCTCGGTGAGAACTGCGTATAAAATGATCCAGCAGAGGAAGTTGAGCCGTGAAGCTTGGTTATATGAGCAGGATGGATCTTCTCACACAAACGCTGATGGGGACGGTTGGACAAAGTTGTGGGGAATCAAGGTACCTTCGAAACTCAAGATCTTCCTGTGGAGATTTGCTAGGCGGACAACCCCGACGGCTGCACTGTTGCATCGCAGAAACATGGCGGATTCGGCCGCGTGTTGCCTGTGCGGGGCCGAAGATACTTGGAGGCACGCGCTGTTAAATTGCACTGTATCTCGAAGCACATGGGCGCTATCTTCTGAACGTATCATTGATGTGTTGAACAGCAACGAGGAACCGGATCCGAAGAGGTGGCTTTTCTCCGTGCAAGAGGCACTATCTCATGATGAGTTCACAGTCTTTGTGGTAACTCTTTGGGCACTATGGGGTTCATGTCGCAAGGCAATATATGAGCACATCTATCAAAGCCCGTCCTCAGTCCAAGCTTTTGTACATTCTTACGTGAACGAACTTAATGCACTGCAGTCCATCAAGACGAGGCAGAGCACAGGACCTGTGTCACGAAGCTCAGGTTGGATCGCTCCACCGGGAGGGCTGGCAAAGTTTAATGTTGATGCTGCAGTGGGAAGAGGAAGAGGACATGGAGCTGTAGCAGCTATCTCAAGAGATTCAGGGGGAAATTTCTTGGGAGCTTCGGTTGTGGTCTTTGCAGGTATTTTAGACCCGGCGACACTCGAATGCATGGCGATCAGGGAGTCTCTTGCGCTTGCTGATGATCTGAACGTGACAAACATCCAGGTGGCTTCCGATGCGAAGGTGGTGATACAAGATATCCAGCAGAAGAATCCAACAGAATATGGAGCAATCATACATGAAATATTAGAGCATACTTTGTCTTTCCAAGTTTGTAATATCTCTCACGAATTTAGGAGCTCGAATATCGAGGCTCACAAACTCGCGAAGCACGCACTATCCCTCCCAGCTGGCCGACATGTCTGGTTGGGACAGCCGGGCGGTCTTCCTTTCGTCCCTGTAAACATTGTGACGTCTGAATAAAAAGCTTCGGAGTTTGTCTCAAAAAAAAAACTAAAGAAAAAAAAAGATCTCTACGTCAAGAGGTAGATGCATCCCTCCGGGAATATAGATCCATCGAGGCGCACAGCCCTAGCTAGCTAGCTCCCGATCCTCCTGGACCTCCTCGTATCCATCAGCCGCCCCGTCGCATGCACAACAAGCCACGATGCTGCGGTCGTTTCTCCTACGCCGTTCCGTGTCTCAGCTGGGTCGCCGCGCGCCCGGCTGCGCAGCCGCGTTCTCGTCGTCGTCGCCGTGGGTGGACGACAGGGCCACCGGCATCGCTCTCCCGGATGCCAACCCCGTGCAAGCAGCTGCTCACAAGAGACGTCACTTGTACCTGGTGCTGGACGATTGGAAGAAGGCGTTCAGCATCTACAAGCTGGATCTGGACGACGACAACGGCTCTGATCAAGGTGCCGACATGGCCTCCTTGCCGGCTCCGGTCCACCGCCAAGAGAAGAGGCATGTCACTGATCGTCCATGGAACTTGGCCACTCCCGGCAGCAAGATCATCGCCGCCGAACTTAGGGTTTTGTGGAGTGGCTGGCCCTGTGTTGGCCGTTGGGAAGGCTATTTGATCGTGGTGATATGGTTCGATCTTTTCGTTTCCGTTTGAACTCCTTTGTAGAACTCTTTGGTTTTCAGTAATGAAAATCGGAAGGGGCAAGCCCTTCTTTGATGAAAAAAAAAGATCATCGCCGCTGGCGCGCTACATACCAAAGAGGACGCTGTCACCCTCATGTATGACACCGACACGACGGGGGTCTCCGTTATCCCTTGCCTCCCACCGGCGCTTCGTGGTCCTTGGACGCTGGCCGTGGCTTCCGGGAACGGGCTCAACGTGTTCGAGGCCAACTTGGACTAACTGGAATGGAGGGATCGGCACAACGTTGTTGGCAACGGCATGCACCGCCTGGATGCACCAGAATATCAGTACAGAGATCACTGGACTTGGGGCGACATCCCGTCACCGCTTCCCTTCCGTGTCGACAACATCGAATCCAGCGCAGAGCACCCCGATGGAGGAGGGCGCACACTGTTCGTGTCCGCGGGTCACTGGGACCCGTTAGATCATGACGGATGCGTTCATACGAGACACAACCAGAGGAGCACAGGCAACTTCTCACGCACCTCTGAAACCTTCTCTTATCTGGAGAGCGAGTGGGACCTGCCCTTTTTTGGCCACGGCCACTATGACGACGACCTCGACGCGTGGGTCGGGCTCCACAAGATACACCGTCCTGCTGATTGGAACTGCAAGTTCCACATGGTACACGACACTGATGGTTACCTCTGCTCGAGCGACGTCGCGTCTCCAGAGGGGAGCCCAGAGCGACCGGATTGGAAGCTTTGTACAGAGAGGCTGTTCGACCCTCATGATGGCTGGCACGTCGGTGCTAGTCTTGTGTACATGGGTGACAACACCTATTGCCTTGTGGAGGTCGAGGCATGCGAGCGATTCAATAAGAGGAGTTGTGAGAGGGTCAACAAGGAGTGTGTGATCCGTTTGGTCATTTTTCGTCTCAAGTATGGCAAGAACGGCGAGCTCACAGTTACCGCACGCCGACCCGATCGCACATACCTCTTCTCTAAATTTGATAACATAACAATCCTAAGATTAGGGCATTCTGGATGTGATTGAGATGTATGGCTCCATGTACTCTGATGGATTAAGTGGCTATTAGTGGTGGAAGTGAAGCGCAACGCTGAACCTTTGCAGTAATTTCCAACGTCGGGTGGCACGGGTCAAAATATATATGTTTCTTTTTCGGGTTACCACAACTGTCCTATATATCTAGCACGAGGTACACATAAACAAGGGTGGCAGTTATCCCAATCTTGAAATAAATTTTCACCCCGATTTATAGATAAAGCAACAACCAAAAGTACACAACTGAATCGTGGGCTTTACTACCTCACTTGGCATCTATACCGGAAACAGAAAGGATCGGCCATAAGCAAGGGCAGTAAGGATGCGTAGAACCCATTATTTACATCAAGTATCAATGAATAGGTTATTAATTTGCAGAGTAAGTGACGACTAGTTGTTTACAAATCAAGTGTTGCTAGCTTCATGATTCGTGGTTCATGGAAGATTGTACAATCACCAACTAGGGAGTGAAATGCAAAAACCCACTACAATAGCGGTCTCGTTAGCAAAAAAAACACCACTTTACAATTCGTTGCAGAAAATCACCGCACAAAAAAATAGACCGTGGCAAAAACACTAACCGGCGAAGCTAATTGCTTTGTTGACTTAACTAACTGGTCTGGCCCGCTTGTCCAACCAAGTAGCAGAAAAAAGTGCCATGGTGGCATTGACTTGGTCCTTCTTTCTCCTTCCTCTCTCTACACCTCTCTTTCTCTCGAGCATTACATCAAACATCTCACATGCATCTCTTCTTGAGAAGGGTACCTCCACCCTAGATGTCGTCGGCCCGTGCGCTGCGTCAAAGCTCCGGCTCCGCGCCAACACACGACCATGTTTCCGTTTACATTAACCTATATTAATTTAGGAAATGAAACTTGAACCCATGGGGACGGGTGCGGGCGTGCACATATCGATACAAAATAAACCGATGTGGATGGGTGGAGAGGTGAATGAGTGAGACAAAAAAACAACAGGAGGGGAAAAGCCGACGCGACGGGGTGATGTTGGGATGTGGAGGCGAAAATAAACCGTGCGCATCGGACTAACAACTCCCCTCTTAGGAGTAGAGATATATGCGATTTGATAAGATAAAAAATGTGATTTGGTAAGATGTTATTTTTTTTAAAATTAGGAAAGTTGTGATTGTCATTTAATAGTAGAGATAATGATAACAACATATGGCAGCACATTGAGGAATATCTCATTTTGTTTTGAAAGGTTATCGGGAATAATCTTATGTGTGCCTTTCCGGAAGGTGATCTCACATATATGATATGATTTCTGAATTCTTAATTACCCACCATTATTTACGTGATTGGATTGAATCATCATCATCCGTCAAAGCAAGCACGAAATAAGATCTTCCCCTTTGTTGGATGACAAAAAGTATGCAGGCATGCTGGTCCAAACATTCACGGACAATTTTGTTTACTCCTGTTGTAGTTGCCCTCGGTTTGGGGATTTGAAATCGTGGCTTCTGATAGTGACATGGAGCATTTGGTCCATGCATGCCGGACGGCACCCGAACCTGCACACGCTGACACCCATCGGCAGTACTATACAAAACGAGGGAAATATGGGAAATGAAGGCAGCTGCGATCAGGTGGGATGGCATCGAATATTTTTCTCGTGTCAACTGTCAACCGATTAATGTTTACTGCTCCCCGGGCCCTCTTGGCGCACCGCACCGCCAATCGGGCGCGCGCGAGAGGAGGACCAGTCGGTTAGTCGGGCCGGCCCAACCAACCCCCGACCGGACCTGCCCGTTGTTGCCAACCAACCCCACCCCGGTGCGGACACGATAAAGTCATGACGCTAGCCGCCCGGGACGATGGGCAAGCAAATCAAGTCGTCGCCAACTCGCAGCCCCGCCGTCGCTCTCACCACCGGCACGGCAGCCTGCTCGCCCCCCGCGCATACAGCCACAGCACCGGTCGATCGACATGGACCCTCCCGCGACGGCCGATCCAGCAGCCGGCTCCCCCTCCCCCACCGCCACCACCTCCTCCTCCTCGTTGCGGAGGCGCGCCGCGCTCTCCGTCAACACGTCCGCGCCGGGTCGCGGCGGCAGGGGCATGGAGGGGGAGAGCAAGGGGGCGGATGAGGTGGAGAGGGACGTGGAGCGGGCGGCGGGGGCGGAGCCGGTGAGCCCGGCGGGGCGGCTGTTCCGGGAGGCGCACTTCAACTGCTACATCGTGGCCCTGCTGGGCCTCGGCGCGCCGGTGGACGTGGCGGCGGCCCGCGCCGGGCTGGAGGCCACGCTCGTCCGCCACCCCCGCTTCTGCAGCGTCCAGGTACGCACGCCGGCCGCCCGCTCTGCTGCACCACCATCATCTTCCTCTGTTCCCCACCCTCCCCGCCTCCTCGCAACTTGCGCAGAGAAAAGAATAGTGGGAACAGTTGGTTTCCTCTGTCCCGAGATCGGTGAGCGGGCACATGCCGTGGACCTTCCATGATCGACGCACGTGCTCCCGCCGTCGGTTCGGCAAAGCTGTCGGTCGATCGTGCAGACCACGACACGCGTAGAGCACGGAGGGAGATTCCAGCCGCCCTCGCCGCCGTACTGCGGAGCAAATTCAGTAGAGTAGGAGTATGAAGCAATGGAGGAGCCCGGCCCGGCCGGCGTCTGCCTGCGTGTGCTGTATGGGCTCGGAATGGGTTGCCTACGCCTACGAGGACGATTGTGTGCACGTACACGTACACGTGCTACGTAGATCACGCAAGCGTTGCCGTTCATTCCTCCCAGGTGCGTCTCGGATTCTATTTGTCGGTAGGTTTTCCGTAGGCAGGCAAGAGGCATCTTCTGATGCCTGCGAGAATTGCGGGTGGAAGAATACGAATCACGCATCACCTTTAACTTTACCCAAAGCCGTCGTTTTCCCGAATTTTACTACAGTAGTAACAGTAGTACCCGCCGTTTTCCCGAATTTCCCGTTTGACTGGGAATTCTGTGCGCACCGGCACACAGGCCCGGACGGGCTCTGGAAATTTAAGTGAATTCATTCATTGCGACGCGACAGAGACGTGCTTACCCATGACCATGAAGCAGTTGCACGTCGAAATCAAAATTTTATTCATGCCTACGCCTTCTTTGTCACACGCACTTCCTTGGCTGCGCCGATTATCGGTCTGGCGTGTCTGAAAACGGAAACTTTTTTTGTTTCCATTGGGGACGAGATAAGAAACCTCCGTTTACTACACATATGCAAAAAAAAAAACACAAAAAAAAACAGGGGTTTAGTCACACAGGAGAAATTAGCGCCAAGTCTCGAAAGAAGGAATTGTGAGCACAAACAAGGGGAAAATATCATGTGATACGAGCCTTCATATGCTCCCATCCCATGCTACTAAATTGTAAAATTCAAATTTTGACATAGCAAAAAATTCAGATCAAAACTCGAAATACACATGAAGATACAAAAAATAGAGACAAAATTGAGATGCGGATAGTGTCATTTTTCGCTTTTGTCTTCTTTTATGTTTCTTCATGTGTAATTTAATTTTGATCCAAGTTCTTTAGGGGCCGTCGAGATGTGTGTTGTGAACATCCATGACCTTTTTAAGATTTTTTTGACATGTTTACATTTTTTTAAAAGTTGGTACCGTGAGAGCATTTGAGGGTTAGTATCACCTGATATTTTCCACACCAACAACTATATGCACTAGCAACTACTACTATGCCGGAGCAGTAACACGCATGGCTCTCGCGAACGTGCTCACGATGGGCGCCGCCCTTATCTCTCTCTTTCGGCCCTCCCTGCGTCAAGCTCGACCAGATCCGAGATCCTCGTCGAACCCTCACTCCGCAGCAATTCTTCTTCCACGAAGCTACCTTGTGCTCCTCTGCCTCCCGCCCGTCACCTCTGTCGGCCTCGACCCGATGAGATGGCTCCTTGCACTGTCGGAGATAGTCGAAAATCTCGGGGGGGGGGGGGGGGGGGGGGGGGGGGGGGAGGGGGGGGGGCAAAACACAAATCATCTCTGTTTTTTGGGGTGGGGGCAAATGTTAGAAAAAAATCTAAGTCTCCTTAAAAAAAATTCTTAAGAAAATGATCCAATGCTTGTGTGTGTGTGTGTGTGGGGGGGGGGGGGGGGGGGGGGGCTGACCCCAACATAGCTGCGCTGCTAGCTCCTTATTCGTGCCCCAGCCTACGTCCGCGTCGGCGGCGGCTGCAGCTGCCACTCTGGCCAGGCTATGTGTCGGCTCTGCGTACGCGTTGGCTGCTGCCATTCCAGCCGAGCGGAGCGTCGGTGGCAACTGTGGCCGTGTTGGGCATCGCCACGGCGTCCGAGCCGGCCCTGTTCGTCGGCCCGACATCCTAGATGACCTCGATGCTCTTGTCGTCTGCCTTGCCCGGCGACCCGTCTGGTCTGGGCGATGTGGTGATGCCCGTCGGTGTGCAGGGATCCCCAATGCTTTGGCAGCAAGCTCCCAATGCGGTCTGTAGCGCGTCCCGATCGCTCCACTTGCGCCGCTTCAGATGTCGACGGCACCGCCCACCGCGGTCGCTCTTGAGGCGGATGCCCTTGCTCTGCACAGGTTGGACCCGACCATTAGTGAGCAGACGGCCGGCGCTCGTCCCAATTTAGTCCACCTGTCACAAGATATCTGAAGTTCTAGATTTGTCGAAAGTCAAGCGTCCTCAAGTTTGTAAAAAACATATTTATATCCAGAACCTATAGCATATAAGTATGAGAATGTTTTTGTCGTGGGAAAAACTTCTGATCTATTCACCAACTGTCAAGGCAAGACAAAGAACACCAATCATAGGTAACAGAAATACATCTGGGTCCGAGATTATCTAGTGACAATTGCAAGCACTGTAGCACACCACCATTATTGCCTCTCTCTCCCTGGAGCCGAACAAATCTTGTTGACACAGTTGGAAAGTTGTCGTACTAAGATCTAATAGGACTAACGCCGAAAATAACTACCGCCGATGATGAAGAGAAGCTTAGATTGGAAGAATCCAACCAGTAGACAAACGAACACGGACGAACGAAAACTAGATCCAAGAAAATCCAGCAAACAATAACACCGATCGAATCCCGAGAGATATGTTGGAGACACACCTGCACATGTCCTCTGACGATACTAGTCGCATTGCTAGGACGAAGGCTAGACGGGGCAAACCTTATTCCATCTCCAGTGAGCGGTTGCAGCCCTGGTCTTCCTAAACAAAACACAAACCTAACCAAACTAAGAAAATACACCTAAAAATAGAGAAGGACGCCTCTGTTGGCAATGGATGTGGTCTGCCATGCCTCCATGGCCCGAGACGAGGCAAGCCGTCAACGTGAGGTAGGGAACCCAGGCGCCTCGCGAGACGAAGAGTATGGAAATATATTTTATGATGAATTGATGATACCAATTACAGGAGTAGAAGTTGGTAGTATATTTTTTTTGTAATTTTTTTAAACTAAAAAAAACTAGAATATAACTTTTTAACTTAAGACCAAGCTAGAACTTTAAATATTTTGAAACAGAGGAAGTACGTGCTTCGATGACTTGGTCTGTTGCAAATTTTATGGCATGATTGTTCACCCAGCTCGCCATAGTGAAAAACAGAGGAACAACACACACACGTTGCGTTGCAGGTGACGGACGACGTCAAGAAGAACGCGAAGCCACGGTGGGTGCGGACCACGGTGAACCTGGACGACCACGTCATCTTCCCGGACCTGGACCCGGCCGCCACGTCGGCGGACCCGGACCGTGCCCTGGAGGACTACGTGTCCTCCCTGTCCACGCGGCCCATGGACCACTCCCGCCCGCTCTGGGAGTTCCACGTCCTCGACTTCCCGACCTCCGAGGCGGCCGGCGCCGTCGCCATCCGCATGCACCACTCCCTCGGCGACGGCGTCTCGCTCATCTCGCTCCTCACCGCCTGCACCCGCAGCGCCGCCGACCCGGCCAGGCTGCCGTCGCTGCCGTCGCCCCCGCCTCCGCGGCGCTCCGCCCCGCCGCTCTCGGCCGACGCCCTCGCGCTCGCCGCGTGGGCCTGGTCGCTCGTCGCGCTCGCGTGGAACACGCTGGTGGACGTGGCGCTCTTCGTGGCCACGTCGTGGTTCCTGCGTGATGCGCCCACGCCCTTCCTGGGGTCCCCCGGCGTCGAGTTCCGCCGCAAGCGCTTCCTCAACTGCACCCTGGACCTCGACGACGTCAAGCTCGTTAAGAATGCCATGAAGTGTGTAAGATCCTCGTACTTTCTTTCTCTGTTGATTACCAGTGACTGATCTCTGTTAACTTGGCGACTTGACATTGAATCTGAATGGTGTGTGTGCTTCTGCAGACTGTGAACGATGTGCTGGTTGGAGTGACCTCTGCGGCGCTGTCGCGCTACTATTTCCGCAAGATCGGTGAGTGGTGTGGTGTTCTTCAGTTGATCGGCTATCTACCATGGATGTCATATACAATACTCACGGAAAAGAGGTGCTAATTGCCCCGCAAAATGGAAGGAAAAAAGGTGATAATTTGATGGTCGTTTTCTCTGTTCTGAATCTTGATCAGGAGAGACCAGCAGCGACAAGAAGAAGATCCGCATGCGATCGGCGTTGCTCGTCAACATTCGGAAAACACCCGGCCTACATGTAAGCCTAAAAAGATTGGCTTACATTTTCCTCAAAAACTAATCAACAATTTTAGCGAGTTACAGGACAGTTCATGAGTGGTTATGAACTTCTTCTTTGAGCAGACATTGGCAGAGATGATGGATCCCAGTAAGGACAACACTGTCAAATGGGGGAACCAGATTGGTTACATCGTGCTGCCGTTCCATATAGCGATGCACGACGATCCTCTCGAGTATATCCGGCAGGGGAAAAAGACAGCGGACAGGAAGAAGAGATCTTTGGAAGCAGTCTTCACATATTGGAGTGGAAATCTAGTGGTGAAACTCCTCGGCATTAAGGTATTTCCTTCTCCTTAGTTTTTATCTACGACAATGCTTGCTTGATTTATCAATGTTCTTCAAATCCACAATGGAAAAAAAACGCCACTAAATTTCCCAAGTATTCATACATAATTGTGTTAAGCAAATGTGAAATTTTTCACAGGCAGCCGCGGCTCTCTGCTATGGCATGTTCACGAACACCACCATGTCATTCTCAAGCCTGGCCGGACCTACCGAGAAGGTGGAGTTCTATGGTCATCCGATCGTCTATATTGCCACAAGTGTCTACGGGCATCCACATGTAAGCACTTTCCCGTTGCTAATCATTCCTGACAAGGTTATCAATTGCACGGATTCCTTATTCTCGCATTCTAATTGTTTTATTTGATTGTGTGTAGGCTCTAACCGTGCATTTTCAAAGTTACATGAACATCATGAAGCTTGTCCTCGCAGTGGATGACGAGCAATTCCCGGACTCTCATCAACTATTGGATGACTTTACTGAGTCCCTCAGGCTTGTTCGACAGGCAGCTTCAGCAAGATTGTAGAATGAATTAAATTTAGATTTTAGCTAGAAGGTAGAACATGACACAAAATTTGCACCAATGTACCATAGGCAGCCATTTGATGTATAGCCTGGTTGGCAACGATTGATTTGTAAAGATCCTGGTCGAATATAAAAAGTACTTTCTGTTTCCGGACTAGATGCCAAGTGAGGTAGCGAAGCCCAGGATTGGGACAACTGCCGCCCTCGTCTGTATGGTGCCAACTTAAGAAATACTAGTGTAAATAATCATACATGATTCCACATTTTTTTTACAGCATTGACTTGAAATCGAAGTTCACATGGTGAGAATAATAGAAGACTAAACATGATGAAGTAAAAGAAATAAGAAGATGCACTATTCAATATTTTTGCCTTTTCGGTTTAACTTGATGTACGTCTCTGTTTTGGTTCAAACTTTGCGAAGTAATTTTTTTTGTGGGGGGACTTTACGAAGTAATTAATCATAGCATACTCTTTCTCTAAAATACTTTTAGAAAAGTTTCACTATTATTTCCACTACTTTAGTTGTGTAACCTTCCTATGCAAAGATGACATGTTATCCATTAGTTACATGAATTAGTCAATAACCCAATAAGTTTTTTGTACTTTTGAACTTTGATAATAGATGTGAATCATTTTCGCCAAAATAAAAAGGATTCTTGTGGTTCCTAGGAACACAAAAAATCATGGAGAGTTTACTCTCGTATAATGACGGATACATGATAGTAGCACTCGTAATTATGTTGGTGCGATCGTCTTCGTAGATTCTTCAGCCTACAGGAGGACCTATCACAATATTGGTAATATGTAGTGTTTGTTAGTGCCAAGGCGTAATAAGTAACGAAACTAGATGCAAGAATATAAACAATAAAATGGACGTGGAGTATGTGATCCCAAGCTCCAGTAATCCTGGATGAACAGTAAGTTAAAAAAAATCTTATTTTTTAGCAAGAAACTTTGGCATTTTGTATATATACATGAAAATTTTCATGATGAAATTACATTTGTGGAGGTTAAAAAAACAAAATTTATGTTCCAAGCATTTTTGTGGACGTTTGGATGAATGAAAAAAAAATCAACATTCCAAAATGATTTGAAAAATAGTCTTTTTGGAGCATTAATCTTGTTATTTTTTCCCATACCTCCACAAATGTGATTTCATTACAAATATTTACACGCAGGAAGACAATTGAACAGTGTTTGTTGCCAAAAAAAAAAGAAATGTGTCAATGTTTCTACTTTTGTCCTTTCAAATTTACTACTTATTATTGCGAAGATGCATTCGAGCTCGACTGTATAAGCTCCATGTTCAGCAAAATTGGGCTATTCAGGTATCTGCCACGATTACGAAAATACGTGGGATCGTAGCGTCGGGCCTTACATGAAGTAGCTAAGGAGGTCGTCGCTTGTTTATGAGCAAGCGAGTTGAGCAGTTCAATCCATAGTTCTAAAAAAAAGAGCAGTTTATTCCATAAAGAAAACTGGGCATGTTCTTCTCGCTAGGTAAAGGATTTATTTAAATTAGGGCGCATCTATATCCTGCATGACGTGAGATCGAGCGTGGTAGCCTCGCCTCAAGTGACGTGCTAATGAGTAGGCCTACTAGTGCGTTTCTTATTTCACTCGTTCATTTGTTTTGTCTTTCAACCTTCATTTGTATTTTAGAGTATTCTAGATATATTTCTTGAATCATTTTATTTAATTCACAAAAACATTCGCCCCACATTTTCAGGAATGTTAATGCAGTGTATAAAATGTGTTCCCAAATAATTTTCGTGCCTTTCCAAAAAAATGTTTTAGAAGGTTCACATATTAAAAAAATTGTTCATGGCATTTCAATATATTAATAAAAACATAAAAATGTTTTTGCGTGATTTTAACTTTTTCTTACATTTCAAAAACTATTCACGATATTCCAAAATGTTCACATGTTTAACAATATGTTTCATAACATTTCAAAAAAAATCATGAAATGTACTCTTATAAATGTCAGAAATTTTAAAAAATGTTTGTGCAGTTTTATAAAAAATGTTCAAAGCATATAATAAATGTCTAGAAATTTTAAAAATTGTTTGTCAATTTTTAATGAAATGCTCATGATCATTTTTGTTTGGAAATGTTTAACACGTGTTTTAAAATATTCGTTTTGTATTTATATAATGTTCAACTTGTATCTAAAATGCTCAATGTGTGGTTTAACAAGTAAACATGTATTTTGAAAAATGAACAAGAAAGCGAACCTCGCGTACACTACCTCTATGAACGCATATCCACACCCTAACTCCATGAGCACCTTTGATGCGCCGAGCTGAGATATCATCTTGAGATTGACGAAGTCATCATAGACACTTTATAGTCGATGGAAACGTCTCCTCCGACTAAACACGCATCACCGAAAATCCTGAAAACATTGAGGATAATGCACCAGGAGTTAAACCCTAGTGGGCTGGAGATACCACCGTTCTCCTAACCATCCAACCACATGTCGCTTCGCATCACATTAGGTTAGTTTTCTAGTTGGCTACCATCGCAAAATCTTAACATGGAGGTCGCTGGTTCGAGTCACACGCGCGGGCTATTTTTTGCCATTTATAAAATCCTAAAAAAGAAAGGATAAACGGGCCGGCCCAGCACGGAGGTGGTGTGCACCCATTTGCGGAAAAGACTAGAATGATGGAATCACTAGTTGAGGAATACTCGTTGCAAAGATCACTCCAACTCCCCAGGTTGCGACAAGTGGTGCATATGCAGCTTGTCACAATCTGAGAGTTTTCCCTTTTTTCATAGATCCGTTTATTCAAAATATTTTATCTCTCAAACCGTGCGTCCAAATCTCGAACCGTTTTCACCGTTGGATTCCTCGCGTCGAGATTTTGAAAACTAGATCCCATATTGATAGATTTTGATGAACTTCTTTTCAAGAAAAGAACCGGATGAAAAAACCGAATTTGGAGCACGGATTTTTTACCTTTCCGAAAGAAGCACGCCCGTGCCTCTCACGAAATCACAACCGTGCCTCTCGTGGAAGCAAAACCGTGACTCTCACGGAAGAAATAAAAAAGTGAAAACATGTTTTTTTCATTTCCGAGGAGGCACGACCGTGACTCTCATGAAAGCATAACCGTGCCTCTCGCGGAAGCAAAACCGTGACTCTCGCGAAAGGAAAAAAAACAGAAAAAGCGTTTTTTTCCGTTTCCGATAGGCACGGCCATGACTCTCGCAAAAGCACAACCGTGCCTCTCGTTGAAGCAAAACCATGACTCTCTCGAAAGGAAAAAAAATAGAAAGCGTGATTTTTTCGTTTTCGAGAGACACGGCCGTGACTCTCGCTAAAACACAACCGTGCCTCTCGCGGAAGCAAAAAACCGTGACTGTCGGAAAAAGCAGATAACACATTTTTTGCCTTTTCTAAGAGGCACGGACGTGACTCTCCAGAAAGCACACCCGTGCCTCTCGCGGAAGCAAAACCGTGACTCTCATAAAAGGAAAAAAAATTAGAAAACACGTTTTTTTCGTTTTCGAGGGTTGTGACTGCCCCGAAAGCAAAACCGTGCCTCTCACGGAAGCAAAACCGTGTCTCTCGCGGAAGGAAAACCGTGGCTCTCGCGAAAAGGAAAAAAAAAGAAAAAGTGTTTTTCCGCGCAATTTTTTTCTTTTTTTATTGAAAAGCTAAGGAAGAACGGTGGAAAACCAAAACGTCGAAAAAAAAAAGTTTAAAATGCCGAAGACAAGTGCTAAAAAATAAAAAAATAATAAAATCCGGAGGGACCATCTGGAGTGCGACACGTGACGAATGACTGAGAGCGCGTCAAGTGGCGCTGATTGTTGCGAGGCTCTCAAAGGAGATAAAAATAAAACTGACCTATAAAAAAGGACTGTTAAATCGGTAACTGGGCCGGCTAGAGCGCCCGTGCGGGTGCGCGTCGCCGGTTTCCCTACAAAAAAACACCTTGACGGCTGACCCGGAGTGGATTTTGAGTTCGACAAGGCTTCTGTTCTGACCCGCGGACGACGGTGGATTCCCGTCGCAGGCTCGCACCGCGAGATCGTCGACTCCCCATGTCCCCCGCTCGTCGGCACACAGGCTCTCTTCGATTCCTTTGCCGATTCGCCGCGATCCACGATGCATTGCATAGGGCACGGCGTCGGCATCGGCACCGTCGTCGGCAGCGGAAACTCCTTCCTCCTGCAAAAACACGCAGGTTCTCTGATGCATCTCGAATTCTCGATTCTTCTGTTTTATTAAACCAAAATCGATCCCACTCACTCACTGAGCAAATTTCAGATTATTTGAGTTTCTGTCTATTTCAGCTTCTCTGTGCACCAAGTTGTTTTTACCTTTCATTGTTCAAGCACCGCTGGTTCATGCGAATTCATAATGCCCTCTTGCAAAATTTGAGTTGAATGAGCAAAATTGAGACATACTACTGTGTTGCAGCTGGTAGTGGGTCAAAGGTTCCATCAGCTGAAACAGATGGTGCAACCTGCCAACAAGGTCAAGGTGCCGAAAATATGGGACGCCAGCTTGGTTTTGAGGAACTCCCAGAGGTATGTGTGTAGCCGGCGACCTAGTATATATCCTAGTTACAAGTAACTTTTTACCGCAACTGCTAGCACAGGATCATGATGCACATGGGCATCATATAGGAGTTTCAGTAATTCGGTGATGGATCCGCGGCCGACAGCGTTATTTATTGCAGTCTGGTACTAGCTACAATCCAATTGTTCAACTTATCAAAATTGGTTCTGCAGGACATCTTGCATCGTATACATTCTCTCCTGCCAATAGAAGATGCTGCTCGTGCTGCCTGCGTGTCCCGTGGATTTCTGCACACCTGGAGACACTATTCCAACCTCATACTCATTGACAATGCCCTTTGTTTTGATGACGAAAATGTTGAGGAAAGAACAACCGATTTTATTCTCAGAATTGACAAAATTCTTAGAAACCATTATGCCAATGGGGTGACGGTGAAGACACTTCGACTTGAACTTATCAATTGCAGCAATATCAAGGGCTCCTACCTGAACAGGTGGCTCCGAATCACCATGAAGCCTGGGATCCAAGAACTTTGCTTGGTGATGCCTTCAGTCATGAGAAAAAGCTACAACTTTCCCTGTTCGGTATTATCTGATGAGGCAGCTGCAACTTCAATTCAGTCTCTTAGCCTCTTGGCTTGCGCATTTCATCCCACATCAACACTTGGTTGCTTGAGAAGATTGAAAAGTTTGCGTCTGTCTTTTGTCCATATTGCCGATGAAGAATTAGGGCACTTGCTCTCGAAATCATCCGCGCTTGAGCGGTTTGAGCTCTTTTATTGCAGTGGGATAACTTGCTTGAAAATACCCTATACGCTGCAACAGCTCAAGTTCCTCAGCGTTAAATATTGTAAGATGGTGCAGGTGATACAGATAGATGCTCCACAACTCTGCTCTCTTCACTATGACTTGACCCCAGTTATCTATGTCAAAAATTCTTCGCAACTTAAGAATGTTAACATTTCGGCTGTTGGCCCATCTAGTATTCTCTCTCATGCTCGCTTTAGCCTTCCGTCCATCGCACAAAATGTTGAGAGCCTCACCCTGTGCAGTTGTTGTGAGGTACATGTATATATGTAAGACTTGTATATATGTAAGTCTCAACAATCAAATTATAAGGACCGTTCAAGTACGTGTATACATGTAAGACTTGTATATGTTGCAATAAAAACATGATTAATGGATTCTTTTTTCAGGATGCCAACACTCCCATGCTGTCATCCAAGCTCCCCCACCTCAAGAACTTGGAAATTATACTCAGGCACTACTTCTCCCCAAACTATGATGTCTTCTCTCTGGTTTCTTTTCTTGACGCTTCCCCTGCCTTGGAATCTTTCATCCTACGCGTAAGTCACTATGTATATATCTCTCATAGCTATCTACGCTTAATGTATTACACTTCGTTATCAGAACAATGGTAACTGATCCTACATATGTATCTTCAGCTAGAGCAGGATGCCTTGATGCGGGTTCCAGGTGTTGGAGATGACAATGAATACCGACAACAGAATCCGGAGTGTCGGCATAACAGCCTTAGGAAGGTGATGATCACGGGATTCTGTTCGGCCAAGAGCCTGGTTGAGCTCACAATTCATATCCTCGACAGAACACATTCACTCGAGCGCCTAACGCTGGACATAACCTATGGCTACGATAGACGGACTTGTAACATTGGCAAATTCCCGACAGCAAGAACAATTGGCCAATGCTGGCCGATTAGCAAGAGAGCTCTCGAGGAAGCTCATAGATCCGTGGAGACTGCGGGTAGATACATCAAGGAAAGAGTTCCCTCATCTGTTCAATTCGAGGTTCTGGGGCCCTGTAGTCGATGCCACATCGGGAAGTAGGTACCGGTAGATCAGTGATATAGTGGCTTATGTTTCTCCTTCTAGCTAAATAAGTATCCTTGGAATATTGAGCCTATTTTCTACCCAAAATTTGACTAATAAATTATGAGTTATGTGATTCAAGAGTTATGACATGTTTATTACTTTCCTGGGTTATAAATGATGGTTCATCTTTATGGTTCCATATGAATTCATATGTTAAAGTTCTTTCTGGCTAGACTTTGCCGGTTTTTCGTCATTGTGGTGTTGCTGTTGTTATGTGCAAGGTTATTATATCAGGCCTAATGTTACTTTTTTTTCCAAGATATGAGCCTAAATCAAGAATACTAGAGCAACACCACTATCCCATGAAATTCTTAGCTACAATACTAACAAAAATAATTGTATGCGCTCCGGTAAAGTATAGAGGCTACGATGAAGCATACCCCTCCTCATCCCAAACAACCCTTGAGCACACGTCCACGGAGATGATCTTCTATGCCAAGAGGCTGTGCAGCAAACAACTTGTGAAGTTCCTTTATGTGACTTGTATGATTCTTGTGAACTTTCTATGTTGCTTGTTATGTCGACAAAGATTTTTGGCCCAATTACATTCAGCCCCAAACTAGAACTTTCTATGTTGCTTGTTATGTGAACTTTAGGTGAACTAGATGACCCGTTGCAGGAACTGGTGTAGGGACCAATTGCAGCCCGAAAGTTAAGCGAATTATTGGAAGAATTTTTTTTCTTGAGCTATCTGCAAATGACTATGTTCATACTGCGTGTCAATTGTCTTGACAATGATAATTTCCCATATTTTTCTTTGGTGATTTGTTTTTCATGACATGCTCTATTTGCGATGGATCATTTTTGGCGTCTATGCTTCACGTGCTCCCGAGTCGCACTCTTAATTTCTTAGACCCTCGACCGCCTGGTCGGTTCCCCTTGTTTCCTTCTATTCATCTGATCCAGGGTGGGGTTCTCAGTCCGGATGTTTATGTTCACTAGCAAACATGCCCGTGCGTTGCAACGGGAGAAAAAAATATTGATGTGCTTCGCTACGAAGCAAACACCATTATCATTAATCAGGTTGGACAGGTAGATGAAAAGTTTGATGATGACACAAATGATGAATTAATTAACAATAGGTTTCTTTGGGGTGTTAGTCCGAAATTTACTACGTGAATCCTATAGTCAGCTAATCGGGTGAACAACCATATCTTTAGATTACCATACTGATCAGACAATAAAAATGTGGTATACTTCGTCTGACGTCCAGGCATTCATGCTTCTGCCGTGTATGCTAACATGATGTCCTTATCGTATAGATGTTCTAACTTTCTATTCTATTGCAATATATGCATGATTTTTCATCACAGTTAAATCTTTGTTTAATCTATTGCATCTCAATTCACGGTTAGACGTAATTTGCTCTATTATCCTTTTAGATGATTATCACAAGTTAATGCAATCATACGTCAATTATTAATGTGTTCAAATCATGGTGGTAGGATATAACAACTTCTGTAATTGCCTTTGTTTAGATGAGTCAAACTGAATCTTAAAAAGATAGTTCAGAGAATAAACGTACGTATATGCGCATGCTGATACACTCGAAGATTTTTACGACGACCTGAAGGATCCACAAACAAACAACGTGGTCTAGAAGAAACCAGTCCTGCCTCGCTGGCTCGCTGCGGCTCCTCCAGCGTCGTACTATCCACTACTCGTTGCTGGCCCCGCCTCGTTGCTCGCAGCATCTGCTCAGTTTCTTTTCAGCTTGGCTGTCGCCAAGTATTATCCTCCCGCACGCACCTTGCACCCGAAGCCGCCACCTACGCCCAGCGCCACCGGGATCCCGCCTCCCCAAAGCTCCGCCACCAGTGGGATCCACTTTCTCCGTGCATCCCCCCGCACGCACCTCCCCGCACGCCGCAGAATCCCCTCCACCACCATGGCGTACCCCCGCCGAGATCCTTCTCAACCACCGGCCATGGCGCTCCCCTCCCCGAGATCCTGCCACATCACCGGCCATGGCGGCTCGGGCTCCTCTGCAGAGCCGGCTCTGACCCGCTCCCTCGAGGCCGCCATCGCTCTCGTACCTTGCGCGGCCTCCGACATCCTGCTCCACCATCGGCCATGGCGGCTCGGGCTCCTCTGCAGAGCTTGCTCCGGCCGCTCCGTCGAGACCGCCGTCGCTCTTGCGCGCCCCCAAGGCCGCCTCCCCCTGCCTCCTCCAACCGGGCAAGCAGGCCAAGCCGATGCCCACGCCCCTCTATCATCCTCTATTCCCCTTCTCTCTCTAATCTCTCTCACACTTTTTCTCCAGGGAGCCCCCATGGAGGTCGTCGCCTCTCCGCCTCTATCCATCCGCCGCCGGATCCACCACCGGTGTCCTCCAGGGAGCCCGCCATGGAGGTCGTCGCCTTTCCGTCTCGATAAGTTTGGCGCTAGATCCACAGTGGACCCGCCGTGGAGGTTGTCGCCTCTCCCGTATCGATCCGTCTGCCGCCGGATCCACGGCAGGGCAGACGAGAACCGCCGCCCATTCGAGCGGTGCTGTGGTCCTTCAGACCCGGGCGTTGATGCTTCAATGCCGCTGGTCTCCCTGGGTCTTTGCTTTTTTTGGATTCTTCTTTTATTTTATTTTTCAAGGGTAGCAAATCTGGAGTGCGGGTTGAATAACAAAATTCACATGTTTTTTTTGTAAAAGTGGCGACGACGTACGACAGAAACTCTGCGTGTTTTATTATTAAAAAATAACTAGCAAAAGAGCCCGTGCGTTGCAACGGGGGAGAAAACATAACACACACTTTTAACCCAACAAGCATAACTCAAGACCATAATAGGTCCATCTCCTTTATTTTTGCGAGACATCATATTTGTGTTGCCGCTTATCCTCTTTCTTATCCTCACCGGCGATGGCCTCGGTGTTCATGAAAAAAACGTGTTTGAATATGGTTAATCTTAATGCGTCTCTCTCTTCCTCTCTCCTCCCTCTCCCTTCCTTTCTCTCTCTCGCTTTCTCTCACTCTCGTGATGAGAAATCTGTTGTTTTCCCCTACGACATTTTTCACAGGTATGTATGTGTAGTTATCGATGTTTTCTTTTTCTTATATTGTTATAGTGGGGTGTTTATTTGCAATCCGGATCGCCGCCGGTACGAAAGGAAAACGGATCTTACGCTATAAATTATGTGTTTGCTCCCAAAACAATATTTTAAAAATATTTAACAGGTAAAATTACCATCATATTTAGATTCCACATATTTTTCTAATAAAATTTTATATATAATATGTTTAAATCGAAGTTACGATTTAAAAAATACAGATAATTTAGAAAATCATTTGTTTGACTTAAATATATTCCAAAATAATATTTAAAAATACTTAACAGGTAAAAATAATTTCATATTCATATTCTACATATTTTTCTAATCAAATTTTATATATAACATGTTCAAATCGGATTTACGGTTTAAAAGATATGGATGATTTAAAAAAAATTGTTTGACTTAAATATGATCCGCGGATGAATTACCTAAATCATCAGGGGGTTTTAAGAAAAATGTAAAATAATGGTTCGTAGGTGACTTAAATCCGAACCGCGGGTTGATTTCAAGTAAACACAGGAACTTTTGTGTAAAATATGAAAAACGATTCGTTTTAACTTAAAACAGGACTGCGGGTTGAATTCTCTGAAATAGAGGTACTTTTCTGAAAAATGTCATGACAGACGAAAGAAACCTAATTTGCTTTATTATTAGGTAAAGATAAGGTAGAGATTTGCCTTGAGAATTTTTTTTTTCGAAAAGGAGGATTACCCCGACCTCTGCATCAGCGTGATGCACACATCCATCTTGACTAATTATTCACTAGAGTCTGACAAAATTAATATAAGGATCAACCCAAAGCCCCCTTCGCAAACAAAGTCGCTACACCTACACCAATACAGATGTGCCTTGTCCGCATAACAGACACAATCTAATCCAGAGGTCTTAATACCATCCAGTCTAGGTGTCCTATAACATGCATTGCCTACGCACGCTGAAGGATCCGCCACCGCCATCTTCCGCCATCCCGTCTTCAGGAGGAATCGCTGCATAGATCTTGCCAGTCTTATCTGCCGTTGATGTCACAATGACACCAGACAACGCCACTAGCCTGCACGCTCGATCAAACCGCGTCCAACTCTGAGACTCCACTACTCCACGTCGCCGAGACCTGTCGTCTTCAATGTGGTCGATGTAACACCGGTCCACCTCTTGGCTTCTCCAGTGAATCACTGCTCCAAGACGATGCCTCCAGGAGGGAGAACGCAAAGTCTCCGTCATCATCCAATTCGGGAGACCCAGACCTAGGGTTTCCCCCGTAACAGCTACCACCTGAAGGAAGACACTACTATGGAAAAGCCTATACACAGAGGTATAGCAGTAGTGCTGGTTAAAATAGGGCGCTACTGCTAATCTGTAGTAGCGCGTTCACGCAAAGCACGCTATAGCTCAAACGCTAGCAGTAGCGCATGTCCAGAAACAAGCGCTATCACTATAATTCCCACGGCTTAGCCGATAGGCTACACATAGTAGTAGCGATTCATATAGAACCGCGCTACCGCTACTTACTTTGTAACAACGCGTTTTCTTCTAAACTCGCTACTGCTAAAGTATATAAACTTAAATGGAAAGCAAATAGAAAGGTAATTAAAAATGAAAGAAATAGAATAAGGTGAAAGGAAAAAAATAAAATGTGAAGAAAAATAAATGAAAAAGGGAAAAAAGAGAAAGGAGTAGCAGTAGCGTGTATACCAGAACGCGCTGTAGCTAACGTAGCAGTAGCGCGCTTTCTGGAACACGCTACTGCTATTTCCGAATTAACCACCCGCCCCGGCTCAAAATTTGGCTAAGTCCTCCACCCCCCTTTTCCCCTACTCCTCTGTCGCCGGCGCCCGAGACTGCCCTCACCGCCGCCGCCCGCCCTCAACCTCAGCGCCGCCACCCGCCGCCGCTCTTGACCTCATCACCGCCGCCCTCGACCTCACTGCCACCACCGTCGACCTCACCGCCGCCGCCCGAGCCCGCCCAGCACCGCCGCCTCCCGATCCCGCCATCGCCGCCCCAACCTCTCCGTCGCCGAGCACCTCTCCGCCACCATCTCTCCCCTCTCTGTAAGCCCCCACCCCACCCCACCCCTTTCTCTCTGCTTAATTAGTTAGTACTAGATTTTTTTAGTAGTAGTAGATGTTAATTTAGGATTCATAGATAATGATTTTTAGTAGTTGAACTAGTTTAGTTTTAGTCGAACTAGTTTAGATTTAGTTGAACTAGTTTAGTTTTAGTTGAACTAGTTTAGTAAGTAAATTAATAAACTAGTTGAACTAGTTGAACTAATAGAACTAATGTATTTTTAGTAAGTAAATTAATAAACTAGTTGAACTAGTTTAGTTTTAGTTGAACTAGTTTAGTAAGTAAATTAATATAACTAGTTGAACTGCTTTATTTTTTTAGAAAGAACTAGTTTTTTTTCTATTTGTAGTAAGTTTATATTTAGTAAGAACTAGTTGAATTAACAGAACTAGTTGAACATGTCATATTTGTTGTTATTTTTTTAGTTTAAGCAATTATTCGGGATGTATTAGTGATAACTTATAGGGTTTTTGCTTTTGCAAAAATCAAGGAGCCCCTCCATCATCCCCGCCGTCGTCCCCGTCACCGGCCCCCTCTGACCTCGAGGTGAGACCTGCCAAATCTCCATGTATATCTTGTGTTGCTCATATAGGATATGTGGTTGCCCAAGTGGCCGGTCATGTTCAGGTTACACCTCCAAGTGGCCTATGTTTTGCCGGAGTGTTGATTAATTTCCGTTCCGGCAAATTTCAGGCGCTCGATATGTCCTTTTTAGCAAAGGTCATGCCGGATTTTTTCGTGAATTCTGGCGTGACTTGTGCTAGAATATGTACACGTTTAATCTTTGAATTATGAACTTAGGAAATGTCGTACTCGGGCGACGACAGTCTCCCAGGGGACTGCAGCTGGTGCCACGACGATCGAGGTATGTGCGACAGGTTCGTTGAGCTGGACGAAGATCGGCGCTTCAGCATTAAGCTCGAGGAGACATTCGATGTTGAAACGGTACGCAACTGTTTTTTTCGTAATTAAGCATGACTTCAACTATTTCAACGTCTAATTTTCATATTTTACAATTCGACTAGCTTATCCCATGCCATGCAAGACACTATGTCTTGAAGAGGATGGGTTTTGAAGACCATGAAAATTTTGAAACAAAGAAAATACACCTAAGGACCCATCATGATATGGATTTTAAAATAAATTTGTGCAATGCTCAGAGCATAACCCATTTTGGTTGCCAAAATTGGGAAGCACTTTGCAAAATGTATGGTTTTTATGAGGGTATGATTGTCACCATGGATCTTGGTGATCCTGACATTGAGCAAGACAATATGGACATTTGGATCCTTGTTGATACGCTTCCGATTCTACCGCAATGTGAGTTTCTCAAACATAGTTATTAACTAATTTATATTGTTTATTTCAAAATAGTTGACAGCTTATTTCCATTGACAGCTTATTTTGATTCTTCAAAGAATGTGCGGAAGATGATAGACAAAACCCAATACACTGATCGCTCCGAATTAACTTATAAGGAGAAAAGTCATCTGATCGCTTATTGTACTTATCTTGAGGATTACAATACCTATTATCGAACTCCTCCAAATTATGGTGAATACGTGCCACTAGTGCACGTGTTGAACCACGGTAACTTCTATGGAGATAGCCTGATCAGATTTTTTTACTATTACGACATCCGTGCATCTTTTGCATATTTGTAAAACTAGTACATCATTGCTAACTACGAAGTTATTACTATATTTTTCAACAGAAAATCTCGATGGATTGTGTGCCTCATCTGATGTATCTGAATGGTCTCCTTAGAGTTCTGAACATACTACCAAGTCAATCTAGGGAGCTCACCTGTGCATATCGGATTTCTAAAACCGGTGATCACGTGCTCATCAAAGAATGGAAAAAATGTTTGCACATTCGCAAGGAGGTTCTTGGAAGTAACATTAAGCGAAAGGCAAGAATTGGAGACAGGATAATCTCCATTCTCCATAATGGAGAGTCAGGGTGAAAGTGCTGGTTATCGACTAGAGGGGGGGGGGGTGAATAGGCGATTTTTATGAAAGTCTTCAAAACTCGGAAGTTTCGAAGACAAACAACAGAAATGACCTATTTGATATGCAGCAGAAGATAAACTACCATAAGCAAGCCATAGTCAAATATGCAATGATGTGAAAGTACAGGACTAATAGCAGCTAAGTAGTAAGGATCAGGATGGAAGATAGTGTGAAGCCAATCAACAGTAGTAGTCAAGCAATGAAGTCAAATAGATACACAGATAGGCAGTGACTTCACGAGACAAACTCAAAGTAAAGGAGGGAAGGGATAAAACCAGTCGCTTGTTGAAGACAGAGGATTTGTTGGACCAGTTCCAGTTGCTGTGACAATTGTACATCTGGTTAGGGAGGCTGAGATTTAACTCAGAAGACCGCGTCTTCACCTTATTCCCCTTGAGCTAAGGACACCTAGTCCTCGCCCAATCACTCTGGTAAGTCTTCAAGGTAGACTTCCAAACCTTCACAGACTTCGTTCACTCGGCAATCCACAATGACTCTTGGATGCTCAGAACGCGACGCCTAACCGGCTGGAGGATACACAGTCCTCAAGTGTAATAAGTCTTCAGGTCACACAGAAAGAAAGACTTCAGTGATGCCTAACACTCTTTGGCTCTGGGTGTTTGGGCTTTGTCCTCGCAAGGATTTCTCTCTCAAAGGCTTCGAGGTGGGTTGCTCTCAAAACAACAAAAGCCGTGCACTAACTCTGAGCAGCCACCAATTTATGGTGTAGGGGGTGGGCTATTTATAGCCACAAGGCAACCCGACCTGATTTGTCCGAAATGACCCTGGGTCACTAAGGAACTGACACGTGTTCCAACGGTTAGATTTCAAACACACGCGACAACTTTACTTGGACTACAAGCAAAGCTGACTCATCCAGCTCTGGATAAGATTTGCTCTGGATAAGACGAATTTGAAGACCAAGGAAGAACTTTAGTTCTCCCATCATGGACATCTGATATTGCTCTTGCATCATGTATCCAGACTCATCACTATACTTCTGGTTGGTGCAGTCGAAGATAATGTCATCCACATATATTTGGCACACAAACAGTTCGCCATCATATGTCTTCGTGAAGAGTCTGGGATCGAGGGATCCTGGTTTGAAGCTTTTGCTCTTCAGGAAGTCTTTGATCGTATCATACCATGCGCGAGGAGCTTGTTTGAGGCCATACAGTGCTTTGTTTAGCTTGTACACCATATCAGGATGTTTTGGATCTTCAAAGCCAGGTGGCTGAGTGACATATACTTCTTCTTCAATCTTGCCATTGAGAAATGCACTCTTTACATCCATTTGATATAGCAAGATGTTGTGATGATTAGCATAGGCTAGCAGTATGCGAATAGCTTCAAGCCTAGCAACAGGAGCAAATGTTTCATCGAAGTCAATTCCTTCAACTTGAGTATATCCTTGAGCCACAAGACGTGCTTTGTTTATGACGACTTGACCATGCTCATCTTGCTTGTTTCGATATATCCATTTCGTTCCAATAATGTTATGCTTGCGAGGGTCAGGTCGCTTGACAAGCTCCCAAACATTATTCAGCTTGAACTGTTGAAGTTCTTCTTGCATGGCTTGAATCCATTCAGGTTCCATAAAAGCTTCAGCAACTTTCTTGCGTTCTGAGATTGACACAAATGAAAAGTGCCCACAGAAGTTTGCTAACTGTGTTGCTCTTGAGTGAGTAAGCGGACCAGGCGCATTGATGCTGTCAATTATCTTCTCGATTTGTACTTCATTTGCAACACGAGGATGAAAAGGACGAAGACTTTGCTCTTGCTGATCATTGTCATCATTGGGAGGATTGTCTTCAGTCTGAGCATTGTCTTCAGGTTGATTTGGTGCTGAGATGATAAGTTCCTCTTCAGGCTGTGCTTCAGAAGGCATGATTTCACCGGTTCCCATCAGCTTGATAGATTCGCTTGGAGGAGCTTCATCTAGTGTACTTGGCAGGAGTTCTCTTTGTGAACCATTGGTTTCATCAAATCTCACATCCACAATTTCGACGATCTTGTAGTGAAAGAGGTTGAAAACTCCGTAGGAGTGTGAGTCCTTTCCATAGCCAAGCATGAAGCCTTCGTGAGCCTTAGGTGCAAATTTTGACTTGTGATGGGGATCCTTGATCCAGCATCTAGCTCCAAATACTCTGAAGTAACTGACATTTGGCTTCTTGCCAGTAAGGAGCTCATAGGATGTTTTGTTCAGAAGCTTATGGATGTAGACACGGTTGTTGATGTGACATGCTGTATCAATAGCTTCAGGCCAGAACTTTCTTGGTGCCTTGTATTCATCTAGCATTGTTCGAGCCATCTCAATGAGGGTTCTATTTTTGCGCTCAACGATACCATTTTGCTGAGGTGTGTATGGAGCAGAGAACTCATGAGTGATTCCCATTGTATCCAGATATAGATCAAGTCCTGTGTTCTTGAATTCAGTGCCATTGTCACTTCTGATATGCTTGATCTTCACGCCATAATTGTTCATTGCTCGATTGGAGAATCGTCTGAAGACATCTTGTACTTCAGTCTTCTAGAGAGTTATGTGCACCCATGTGTATCTTGAGTAGTCATCAACAATAACGAAGCCATAGAGACACGCCGTTGTTGTGAGGGTGGAGTAGTGAGTAGGACCAAATAAGTCCATGTGCAACAACTCGAAGGGTTGAGATGTCGTCATGATTGTCTTCGAGGGATACTTTGCCCTCATCATCTTTCCAGCTTTGGAGGCACCAGACAGATGATCCTTCTTGAACTTGACATCTTTGATGCCAATGACACGCTTCTTCTTGACAAGTGAGTGTAAGTTCCTCATGCCAGCATATCCCAGCCTTCGATGCCAGAGCCAGCATTCTGAAGCTTTTGTGAGAAGATATACGGCAAGCTGTGGACCTGCTGAGAAATCTACCATGTATAGATCATCTTTCCTATATCCTTCGAAGACTAGAGACTTGTCAGATTCCATTAGTACAAGGCAACGATATTTTCCAAATAGCACAATCATGTTTAAGTCACAAAGCATTGAGACAGACATTAAGTTGAACCCAACGGATTCAACAAGCATCACTTTATCCATGTGTTGATCCCTAGAGATTGCAACTCTACCTAGACCCAATACCTTGCTTTTACCAGTGTCAGCAAATGTGATTTGACTCTTGTCGGATAGACGTAAGGTTGAGTCCATGAGAAGACTTCGATCACCAGTCATATGATTAGTGCATCCGCTGTCAATAATCCATTCTGAAGCTTTTGGTGACATGACCTACAGTGCGGTTAGGAGGATAGGCTTCACAAGGTATGTTGTGAAGCATAAGCATTTGATGCACACTAGGATTATCACAGCTTAAATCAAGATTTGAACATAGTATGACAGATAAGAGATTCATATGTGGAATACATAGTAAGTTATTTTATCATGCGTCCCTTTATGTTTTAGGTCCCCAGCAATAATATCGGATGCCTTTGATTGCTGGCTGGAGACCACATTCTGCAAAAGAGAGTTAATTCTTCTTCACCACCCACATTTTCAGGGGTGGCTTAGAAGCAATTAGTCTAAGTGCAACATCTGAGAATTTCGGCTTTGAAGCCTTAGCAAATAGCCTTGCAGGAGCTAAATGATACTCATGTGAATAAGCAGAAAAGTTCTTGGTTTTATGAACATAGCGGTTTGAAAACACAGGTTCATATTCATAAGTTTGAGCACGATTTCCCTGCAAAACATTGGCGTTAGGGTGACTCAAGTGAGTTCTATGTTCGTATGAAGCCGTTGGACCATATGATGCCTTTGGTTTGGGGTTTGTCTTCTTCCCTGGTGGTGTCATGATGACATTCACTGGAAGATTCTCAAGGCAGCTTTTGGGAACCCAGATCTTCTTCATAGGAGGTCCATTCCTGCAGTTAGTACCAATATACCTGGCAAACACTTCACCATTCTGATTTTTGAACAGTTTATAGTTTGCATCAAAGGATTCATCAATGATTATAGGATTAGCACAGGTAAATCCAGATAAAGTGGATGGATCCATTGAAGGTTCCTTTGCAGCAACCCAAGTGGTTTTGGGATACTGCTCAGGCTTCCAGTAGGAACCATCAACATTCATTTTCCTCTCGAACCCAACACCCTCTTTCCTAGGGTTTCGGTTCAGAATCTGCTTTTTGAGGACATCGCACAGTGTCTGATGCCCTTTCAGAATTTTGTACATCCCTGTTTCAAGCAATGTCTTCAACATAGCATTTTCATCAGTAATAGCAGTGGTATCCTCCGCAGAGGGGTTAGTAACCACATCAGTAGGTGAAGACAATGAAACAGCAGCAACAGCGGAACATTCAACAACAGATGTAGCGTTATCACGCTCAATGCATTTTAAACATGGTGGTTCAAATTCATCCTGAGCGGGACTGATCTGTTGAGCACGAAGTGACTCATTCTCTTTTTGAAGATCTTCATGAGCCCTTTCAATTTCTCAAGCTCTTGCTTCCTTTGAAGATAATCATAGGAGAGCTTTTCATATGTGGTTGAGAGCGTCTCATGAAGACTTTCAAGATCTTGGTACTTAGCATGAAGATTTTTTATGTCTTCTACTAAGGACTGTGAACGTGTCATTTCCGCGTCCAACAGGTCATCGCTTTTGTCTAACAGTTTTTGAGTATGTTCCATAGCCCTTTGTTGTTCAGTAGCAATTTTAGCAAGAGTTTTGTAGCTGGGTTTGGATTCACAATCAGAGTCATCTTCACTTGATGTTTGAAAGTAAGGATCACGTGATTTTACCTTGGCACCACGTGCCATGAAGCAGTAGGTGGGAGCAGGATCGTCCATGTCATCAGCTTCAACATTGGTGTGGAAGTCATTATCTTCAGTGTTGAAGATGGACTTGGCAACATAGGCTATGGCTAGAGCCAGACTTGCAACGCCAGGGGCGGACTCCTCTCCAGATTCCACCTCCACCTCCTCAGAAGCAGACTCCTCTGAATCCATTTCCTTGCCAACAAAGGCATGAGCCTTGCCTGATGAGCTCTTCTTGTGTGATGAAGACTTGGAAGAAGACTTTGAGGATTTCTTCTTCTTCTTGTCATCAGAATCATATTCCTTGCTCTTCTTCTTCTTCTTCTTCTCATTTTCCCATTGTGGACACTCAGATATGTAGTGACCAGGTTTCTTGCACTTGTGGCAGGTTCTCTTCTTGTGGTCATGAGTGGAAGCTTCATCATTCTTGGAGTTAGATCGTGAAGACTTTCTGAAGCCCTTCTTCTTGGTGAACCTCTGAAACTTTTTTACAAGCATGGCAAGTGAAAGACTAGTTATCGACTAGAGGGGGGGGGGTGAATAGGCGATTTTTATGAAAGTCTTCAAAACTCGAAGGTTTCGAAGACAAACAACATAAATGACCTATTTGATATGCAGCGGAAGATAAACTACCATAAGCAAGCCATAGTCAAATATGCAATGATGTGAAAGTACATGACTAATAGCAGCTAAGTAGTAAGGATCAGGATGGAAGATAGTGTGAAGCCAATCAATAGTAGTAGTCAAGCAATGAAGTCAAACAGATACACAGATAGGCAGTGACTTCACGAAGAAAAACTCAAAGTAAAGGAGGGAAGGGATAGAACCAGTCGCTTGTTGAAGACACAGGATTTGTTGGACCAGTTCCAGTTGCTGTGACAACTGTACGTCTGGTTAGGGAGGCTGAGATTTAACTCAGAAGACCGTGTCTCCACCTTATTCCCCTTGAGCTAAGGACACCTAGTCCTCGCCCAATCACTCTGGTAAGTCTTCAAGGTAGACCTCCAAACCTTCACAGACTTCGTTCACTCGGCAATCCACAATGACTCTTGGATGCTCAGAACGTGACGCCTAACCGGCTGGAGGATACACAGTCCTCAAGTGTAATAAGTCTTCAGGTCACACAGAAAGAAAGACTTCAGTGATGCCTAACACTCTTTGGCTCTGGGTGTTTGGGCTTTGTCCTCGCAAGGATTTCTCTCTCAAAGGCTTCGAGGTGGGTTGCTCTCAAAACGACAAAAGCCGTGCACTAACTCTGGATAAGATTTGCTCTCATTGTCTTCGCTCGAATACATAGGATTTGGGTTGAGCATCACTTCAGTCACTCTGACTTAGTTCACTTGGACCCCACTTAACAGTACGGTGGTTCCTATGACTCAACAAAGAAGAAAAGGAAACAACAAAACCACACAGTCTTCGCGCTCCATAGTCTTCACGCAAAGTCTTCTCATGTCATAGTCTTCAATATGAATATCTTCTCATGCCACCATTGTCTTCAATGTCTTCATACATTTTTAGGGGTCATCTCCGGTAGGTAAACCGAATCAATGAGGGACACTACCTGCGTTATCCTGCAATTCTCGCAAACGCATTAGTCCCTCAACCAACTTTGTCGTCAATACTCCAAAACCAACTAGGGGTGGCACTAGATGCACTTACAATCTCCCCCTTTTTGGTGATTGATGACAAACTGGTTGAAGTTTTCAACGGGGATAAAGTATGTGAAATTGTAAAGGATAGGAAATTGTCTTCATAAGTAGCAAGGGCTCCCCCGGAAGATGTGCATATAAGTAATTTTGCTTTTGGAATGCAAATGCACATGGCAGGTTGTACTTGTGGAGATCCACTTCAACTTATGAAGATAATTCATCATGCATGAAATGATATAGCAAATAGGATGACATGCATAATGAAAAATGGACGTCTGCAGGATGATCTAAGTGCGGAAGCTATCATCGCATCACAGTAAAGCAAATAAGTAGCAGACGGCCATCAAGTTTAGGTGTTACAACTCAAAGAACCAAATGTTTTTTTTAAAGCAAGAGTTGTAAGCACGAGGCAAAATATAATGCAACCGCCGATATGAACCCGCTTGAAGACTGTCAACTCATACGCTTCTCCCCCTTTTGTCAGTAATGACCAAAAAGGTATGAAGACATAGAGCATCTACTCGTCCTCATGAGTAGGTGAAGCAGCAGGGTTGTCGTCGTTGTTTGGCGGTGCAGACGAACTTGGTGCAGTGTTGATGCGTGCAGTAGTAGGAGGTGGTGAAGTAGCATCATCTTCGTCATCGATCACTCTGGCATTGACTGTTGCCACGGAGGAAGAATATTCAGAGTCTTCAAGAGATGGAGTGCGACGTAGGACAGCAGTCCGTGGAGGAGTGGAGTCAAACTGGAATCTTTCATTGAAGCCATCGTCTTGAAGATCCGCTTCAGCACTAAGTAGGGTCAAGCTCCATGATCGCCGGCAAGTTTCATGAGCAACAAAGGCATTCTTGATGGCAAGGTTACGAATGCGATTGACATCCACCAAGAGGCTTTGCATCTGTCTTTTGAGCCAAAAGTGATGTTTATCCTGTTTCTGATGAAGGGCCACAAGAAGTTCTCGGTCATTGAGAACGCGAGAACGCTTCCGAGGCCTTTGGGCAATGGTGCTTTCAGTGGCTTCAGTAGGTGCTCGATGAGGTAGACGAGTATTTCCAGCCAATGGATAGATTTGTGTTGCTGCTTGAACACCTTCAATAGTTTGAGTGAAGCTTTGGTGCTTAGCATTCTGAAGACAAAGAGGCTTCTTGGCAGGGTCAGAGTATATGGCTTCAACTGACATATCAACCTTTGGTAGGAAGATCACATGATTGCGAGCAGATGGTTGATAGTTGACAGCAGAGTGTTGCTTGATGAGGCGCATGACCCATGGAGCATAAAACTTCAGACCAAACAGATCAGATCCAGATGCAGCAAGTTGCCTGATGAAGAAATCATGTGCATTGAAGCTGTGCCATTGAGGATGTAAAAGACCAATGTCTTCATTGCTCCTTCAAGTTTTGCAGCTGATGAATGTCCTTTGATTGGCCATAGAGTCCGCCTAATGATATGATATATAGTGCATGGCAGATACTCAAGGTCATCAACAAAGAACTCCTTTGGATAGTCAGCATCATGTGGCAAAGGCTTCATCATGCTCAGCATCTGGCTCATATTGGGTTCAGGCTTATGGAAGATGCTCTCCAGTGCATTGCGGTGGTTTTGACAACCAGGTTCATATAGCTCTCCGGGAGTGGATAGGCCAGTAAGCTCAATGATGTCAAGAGCTTTGGCTTCATGATGAACATTTCCTGTCATCCACTCGAGAACCCAGGTCTTGATATCTCTGTTGTAGCCGCGAATGTGGAGGGTAGCATAGAATTGAAGCAATAGTTCTTCATTCCAGTGTTCTTTGTCTGTCACAAAGTTGAGCAGACCAGCATCACGAAAGCAATCAAGTGCTTCTTCTAAGCACGACAGTCCAGCAATGGCTTCAGTGTTAAGGCGCATATGAGGGAAAATGCGCCCTTGATCATATAGAACGCAGGAGTAATAGCTTCTCTGCTGATAGCTCCAGAACCGATCTGATGATATCCTTGGCTTTGAGTAAGGGTTCTTGGCGCTGTCAAAGAAGGTATTGTGACTTTTGAAGCCATTAGCATTGAAGGACCCTGGTGAGTTTGCAGTACCTGGAAACCTTGGCAGTCTTGGCTTGGGCTTCTATACCTGAGGCCTATGCTCAACATGATAATCAAATTGAGGTCCAGAGGCAGTAGGCGGGGGTACCAGAATGGGCCATCGAACAGTGGTTAGCTGACCATGGTTGTATGCTTGCTCAACTTTATGGGGCCTTGGTGGCGGAACTGGAGCAGGGGCAATAGCTGAGGCTTCAGGCTGCACAACAGGTGCTTCAGGAGCATTTGCCTCATTAGCTTCAGGTGCAGTGGCCTCATTAGCTTCAGGCACACTGGTTGGTTCAAGATCCACATTAGCTTCAGCCATGACAACATCATTGGCTTCATTGTCGTTGGTGGTGGCAGCTTCAACATTTTCACCCTCCTCTTGATGAACAGGAGGATCGGGCACTGGCACGTTCACATCAGGAACAGCTTCTTCATTAACTGGGGGAGTAGGGACACGTACGTCTTCTTGATTCTCTTCGACTGATGCAGCCGGAATGTCTTCAGCAGCTTGGGCTTCAGACATGGGGACATTCACAGTTGGAGTGGGTTCAGAAAATACTTGATGTGCAACAGGTTGGCATTGCACTTCTCCTTCTGGAACGCTCGACAGAGGGACTTGAGGCCTTTGTCCTTTGCGAAGCCTGCGAAGCGCTGGCAACGCCTTTGGAGATGGAGTTGGCTGGGCCTCAAAGTCTTCATCTTCTTCTCGCACGGGTGGTGTAGCTTGTTGTTGTTGTTGGGGAGTACTCGGTGAGTCTTGTTGCTGTGGGTGATCAGCCCACGATGCATCCTGAGCAATTAGCGTCAGAGGACGACCAATGCTGATGAGTTTGCTGTTCGTAAGAACAGGCGATGATACCACATTGTGTTCGATCTGAGGAAGAACTTCATCATCTGCAACATTGTCATCATGACAATGTCTTCAGCAGCGGTGGGTTCAGTTGCTGGTATATCTTCAGCTTCACGAGCCTCTGTGGAAGCAGGCTCATGAACTATCATCCTTCTTTCTTGATGTTCTGACGCAGGGCGGACCACTGAAATGGGTTCAACAACTAAGGGCTCTGTGGAAGCAGCCTTAGTCTTCTTGGTCTTGCGCTTCTTCTTGGAGGGAGTGGCATCAGAGGCTTCAGTATTCTTCCTCTTTCTGGCTTCAGCCTCGGCAGCCCTCGTCTTCTTCTGTTCTGAAGCGGTTGTGGTGACCTTTGGCTTCGAGCCAGTCATGCTGCTTGGGATGATAATGCGAGGGGCTTCTTGGCTTGAAGGAGCAGGCTGATCAGCAGGAAGCTTCTTCTTTTTCTTTGCAGCCATCCTTGGGTCAATGCCAGGACGGCCAAGTGACTTGCGCTTCTCAGCCTCATTGTAGGCAAGCACACACTTATCAGCCAAACTCTTCATGCGCTTACGAGATCCTTGAGCTTCTTGGCGCTTCTTCAGAAAAGCTTCTTTAAGCTCATGCAGCTTGACCTTGAAGTTTCTGACATCTTGAACACTGAGCTTCGCCACATGCTTCTTGAATTGAGCCTTCTCATAATCAATTTTGTTCTTCAGCTCAACGATGCGCTGAGCAAGAGCTAGCTCAGAAGCAATGGCGCCATTGAAAGAGACGCTGAGGCCAATGGGAAGCTGCAAATCTTCAAAGCTTAGATTGGGGGTGTCGAACCACTCATCAATGAAGTTATGGATGATCGCCACATCAAAGAGAGGCAAGTTGTTGGAGATTTCTGCTTCTTCCTTGCTCTTTATCAGTTGCTCAAGGGCATCATCAGCAAGATCTTCATCACTGCACAGATCGATGGGTTCTTCGCGCAGAATGGCGGCAGGAGTCAAGGCTTGATCAGTATGCCTGACAAGTTGCTTTTTCTTCTCTGACTTCTTGGAGATGCGGGATTGATCTTCAGACTACACACTGGCTTCAGGAGGTGCAGTGGCCAGTGGCTTCACATGAGAAGCTTTTGGAAGAGCAGCTGATGGTGAAGCCTTAATCTTCTTTGGCTTCTGCGGCCTTGGAGGAGGAGCTGGGACTTCATCAGAATCAACATCATTGTCAGAATGATCTACTTTGGCACCTTGTACCAAGATGTAGGAGATGAGGCCATCAAGGTTTGCAAAGGGGCCAATTCTATTTTCTTCAGCTTCACGTGTGCCATCATCACGGGGAGCAGAGGGACCAGGATTGAAGTCTAATCCCCGTGACTTCTTGTTTTCCTTTGCCAAAGCCTTAGCAAACTAGAAGTTGCGCTTGAAGAGATTGTCGTCACGACACCAGAGCAATGATGATGGGTCGGCTTCTTCAGGCTATGGTCCACGGACCATGCAAGGATAGAAATCTTGTGCAATAGCTTCAGCTCTGTTCTTGGGTTGAAGACCTCGATAGAGAATATCGCCCCAAGGACTCTTGATTGCATTCTTCTCTGCATATTCCTTGGTTACGAACTTGTACTTGAACCACTCTTCAGCCCAATAGCGTCGAATCCATTGGATTCGTGTCTTGCGCTGATGATATGTCTCTTCAGGATCTGTCTTGTAGAGCTCTGCTAGGTCATCAGGAAGATCTTTGGATGTTCCTTCTCGGCGCTGTCTGCCACCCTTCCTTGCTGATTTTTCTGCAGCCATGAACTTCAAACTGAATGGCTTCAATATGTTCAATGGCTTCAGAGACTTTCGCTTGCTGGTCAAGCAGGAACTGGCTTCAGGAGAATTGATATGATGCTGTAAGTACTCTGCAAACGAATGCAGACTATGAGAACCAAGGGATTCTCCCACGGACATGTACCTGTGACAGCATTAGAGATGCGAGGGAAGGGGAAGAGGTCATATGCATTCTCAGAAGATTTTGAAGATAAATCAGTTTGAAGACATTGACCTCATGATGCGAAGACATTCACTTATATGAGGTGAGTTGGTTCCAGATTTGTACCAATCCGTGAATAAGTATAAGTGAGGAATCAAACTAGATAGGAAATCTAAGTGAATAGACTAGGCATTATGAGATGCAGACAGAATAGATCTAACATTGAGTAGGTAGAAACCACTTTTGGTAAATAGGATGAATCTATGAAGATAAAAAAGGTGGTAAAAATAGAGTTATAATTACCGCACGAAGAACTACTTGATGGGATGAAATAGGAGACCGAGCAGTTCAGCCCACCGTGCCCTAACTTGGCGACGGAGGACATCTACGGCAACGGCGGAGAGGACGATGTCCGCGGCTGGCGTGAGGACGACGTCGGATAAGTCGCGGCAGCTAAGCGCTTCGTCGCCGGCGTCGTCGAGAGCTAGCTGTGGCGCTAGGGTTTTGATGAGGTGGAGAGGTGGAAGAAGGTTTTCTTGACCGCAGGGGACACGTATTTATAAGTAGGTGTGCGGCCCAACGCAATTACGCAGGTGCCCCTGTCTGTTCACATCCGTGGGACACGTGGCAAGCATGCAACATACTTAGAGTTGTCCCACGTTCCCACGCCCGCCAGGCATGTCGGAGAGTTGTTCCGGCTTCTCTGGATTGCAATAATAAGGATAAGTCATTTAAAACAGATTTAATGTTTGTCTCTTTGCCTTCTGCTGACTAGGACGCAGAGAAGACATTCGACAGTTTCAATAGAATGCATATGATTTGGATAGATAGAGTTTGAGATAGAAAGCATAGAGAGGTTAGGGTCCGATCACATTCACTTAGTTCAAAAGATTCAACTTGAAGACATAGCTATAAGTGAATGCTGTAGAGGACAGAACACTAGTATATATATATATGCAATCAAATCATCATAGTGCAGAAAATCATGAAGATAAATTGAAACTGAAGTCAAAACAAATGCGAAGTCTTTGCAAAAATAACGCCATGAGTGAAACACTTCAAACAGAGAAATTTGGTGGTGGCGTTACCCACCGTATAGGAAGTATTAGACCCAGACACGGCGCACAATTATCGCGGCGCTCCGAAATCAAATTCCATGTTAATGTATTCATACTCAGAGTGTAAATCTTCATTGATTGAAGATATACATTACTTTGTGTGTTGCACATCTAAGTCATCAACATGCATAAGTGTTAGGATGTGTGCCTGATCACAGGACATTAGAGGATTCCAAGATATTTAGCTCACACCATAACTTGCAAAACCTTTTCTCATCCAAGGGCTTTGTGAAGATATCTGCAAGTTGCTCTTCAGTGCTGACGTGAATGATATCGATATCTTTCTTCATGACATGGTCTCTGAGAAAGTGATGACGAATTTCAATGTGCTTTGTCTTCGAGTGTTGGACTGGATTGTTGGCTATCTTGATGGAACTCTCATTATCGCAGAAGAGAGGTACTTGTTTCAGGTTGATGCCATAGTCCTTGAGAGTTTGCTTCATCCATAGAAGCTGAGCGCAACAGGATCCAGCAGCAATGTATTCAGATTCAGCAGTTGAGAGTGATACACAATTCTGCTTCTTTGAAAACCAACAGACAAGTGATCGACCAAGAAAATGACATGTGCCTGATGTAGACTTGCGATCCACCTTGTCACCAGCATAATCGGCATCTGAGAATCCAACCAAATCAAATTTTGAGCCCTTGGGATACCATAATCCGAGTGTTGGGGTGTAAGCCAAATATCGAAGAATTCGCTTCACAGCTAGGTGATGCGATTCCTTTGGTGCCGCTTGGAATCGAGCACACATGCAAACACTAAGCATAATATCTGGCCTAGATGCACATAGATAAAGTAAAGAACCAATCATGGAGCGGTATACCTTTTGATCGAACTCTTTACCATTGTCGTCGGGACCAAGGTGGTGTTTGGCTGGCATTGGCGTCGTATAACCTTTGCAGTCTTCCATTCCAAACTTCTTCAGACAATCTTTGAGGTATTTTTCTTGAGATATGAAGATGCCATTGCTTTGCTGACGAATTTTAAGACCAAGGAAGAACTTCAGTTCTCCCATCATGGACATCTGATATTGCTCTTGCATCATGTATCCAAACTCATCACTCTACTTCTGGTTGGTGCAGCCGAAGATAATGTCATCCACATATATTTGGCACACAAATAGTTCCCCATCATATTTCTTCGTGAAGAGTGTGGGATCGAGGGATCCTGGTTTGAAGCCTTTGCTCTTCAGGAAGTCTTTGATCGTATCATACCATGCACGAGGAGCTTGTTTGAGGCCATATAGTGCTTTGTTTAGCTTGTACACCACATCAGGATGTTTTGGATCTTCAAAGCCAGGTGGTTGAGCGACATATACTTCTTCTTCAATCTTGCCATTGAGAAATGCACTCTTTACATCCATTTGATATAGCAAGATGTTGTGATGATTAGCATAGGCTAGCAGTATGCGAATAGCTTCAAGCCTAGCAACAGGAGCAATTGTTTCATCAAAGTCAATTCCTTCAACTTGAGTATATCCTTGAGCCACAAGACGTGCTTTGTTTCTGACGACTTGACCATGCTCATCTTGCTTGTTTCGATATATCCATTTCGTTCCAATAATGTTATGCTTGCGAGGGTCAGGTCGCATGACAAGCTCCCAAACATTATTCAGCTTGAACTGTTGAAGTTCTTCTTGCATGGCTTGAATCCATTCAGGTTGCACAAAAGCTTCAGCAACTTTCTTGGGTTCTGAGATTGACACAAATGAAAAGTGCCCACAGAAGTTTGCTAACTGTGTTGCTCTTGAGCGAGTAAGCGGACCAGGCACATTGATGTTGTCAATTATCTTCTCGATTTGTACTTCATTTGCAACACGAGGATGAACAGGATGAAGACTTTGCTCTTGCTGATCATTGTCATCATTGGGAGGATTGTCTTCGGTCTGAGCATTGTCTTCAGGTTGATTTGGTGCTGAGATGATAAGTTCCTCTTCAGGCTGTGCTTCAGAAGGCATGATTTCACCAGTTCCCATCAGCTTGATAGATTCGCTTGGAGGAGCTTCATCTAGTGTACTTGGCAGGGGTTCTCTTTGTGAACCATTGGTTTCATGAAATCTCACATCCACAGTTTCGACGATCTTGTAGTGAAAGAGGTTGAAAACTCTGTAGGAGTGTGAGTCCTTTCCATAGCCAAGCATGAAGCCTTCGTGAGCCTTAGGTGCAAATTTTGACTTGTGATGGGGATCCTTGATCCAGCATCTAGCTCCAAATACTCTGAAGTAACTGACATTTGGCTTCTTGCCAGTAAGGAGCTCATAGGATGTTTTGTTTAGAAGCTTATAGATGTAGACACGGTTGATGATGTGACAAGCTGTATCAATAGCTTCAGGCCAGAACTTTCTTGGTGTCTTGTATTCATCTAGCATTGTTCGAGCCATCTCAATGAGGGTTCTGTTATTGCGCTGAACGATGCCATTTTGCTGAGGTGTGTATGGAGCAGAGAACTCATGAGTGATTCCCATTGTATCCAGATACAGATCAAGTCCTGTGTTCTTGAATTCAGTGCCATTGTCACTTCTGATATGCTTGATCTTCACGCCATAATTGTTCATTGCTCGATTGGCGAATCGTCTGAAGACATCTTGTACTTCAGTCTTGTAGAGAATTATGTGCACCCATGTGTATCTTGAGTAGTCATCAACAATAACGAAGCCATAGAGACACGACGTTGTTGTGAGGGTGGAGTAGTGAGTAGGACCAAATAAGTCCATGTGCAACAGCTCGAAGGGTTGAGATGTCATCATGATTGTCTTTGAGGGGTGCTTTGCCCTCGTCATCTTTCCAGCTTCGCAGGCACCACACAGCTGATCCTTCTTGAACTTGACATCTTCGATGCCAATGACATGCTTCTTCTTGACAAGTGAGTGTAAGTTCCTCATGCCAGCATGTCCCAGCCTTCGATGCCAGAGCCAGCATTCTAAAGCTTTTGTGAGAAGACATACGACAAGCTGTGGACCTGCTGAGAAATCTACCATGTATAGATCATCTTTCCTATATCCTTCAAAGACTAGAGACTTGTCAGATTCCATTAGTACACGGCAACGATATTTTCCAAATAGCACAATCATGTTTAAGTGACAAAGCATTGAGACAGACATTAAGTTGAACCCAAGGGATTCAACAAGCATCACTTTATCCATGTGTTGATCCCTAGAGATTGCAACTCTACCGAGACCCAATACCTTGCTTTTACCAGTGTCAGCAAATGTGATTTGACTCTTGTCGGATGGACGTAAGGTTGAGTCCATGAGAAGACTTCGATCACCAGTCATATGATTAGTGCATCCGCTGTCAATAATCCATTCTGAAGCTTTTGGTGACATGCCCTACAGTGCAGTTTGGAGGATAGGCTTCACAAGGTATGTTGTGAAGCATAAGCATTTGACGCACACTAGGATTATCACAGCTTAAATCAAGATTTGAACACACAGTATGACAGATAAGAGATTCATATGTGGAATACATAGTAAGTTATTTTATCATGCATCTCTTTATGTTTTAGGTCCCCAGCAATAATATCAGACGCCTTTGATTGCTAGCTGGAGACCACATTCTGCAAAAGAGAGTTAATTCTTCTTCACCACCCACATTTTCAGGGGTGGCTTAGAAGCAATGAGTCTAAGTGCAGCATCTGAGAATTTTGGCTTTGAAGCCCTAGCAAATAGCCTTGCAGGAGCTAAATGATACTCATGTGAATAAGCAGAAAAGTTCTTGGTTTTATGAACATAGCGGTTTGAAAACACACGTTCATATTCATAAGTTTGAGCACGATTTCCCTACAAAACATTGGCGTTAGGGTGACTCAAGTGAGTCCTGTGTTCGTATGAAGCCGTTGGACCATATGATGCCTTTGGTCTGGGGTTTGTCTTCTTCCTTGGTGGTGTCATGATGACATTCACTGGAAGATTCTCAAGGCAGCTTTTGGGAACCCATATCTTCTTCATAGGAGGTCCATTCCTGCAGTTAGTACCAATATACCTGGCAACTTCACCATTCTGATTTTTGAACAGTTTATTGTTTGCATCAAAGGAATCATCAATGATTATAGGATTAACATAGGTAAATCCAGATAAAGTAGATGGATCCACTGAAGGTTCCTTTGTAGCAACCCAAGTGGTTTTGGGATACTGCTCAGGCTTCCAGTAGGAACCATCAGCATTCATTTTCCTCTCGAACCCAACACCCTCTTTCCTAGGGTTTCGGTTCAGAATCTGCTTTTTGAGGACATCGCACAATGTCTGATGCCCTTTCAGACTTTTGTACATCCCTGTTTCAAGCAATGTCTTCAACATAGCATTTTCATCAGTAATAGCAGTGGTATCCTCCGCAGAGGGGTTAGTAACCACATCAGTAGGTGAAGACAATGAAACAGCAGCAGTAGTGGAACATTTAGCAATAGATGTAGCGTTATCACGCTCAATGCATTTTAAACATGGTGGTTCATATTCATCCTGAGCGGGACTGATCTGTTGAGCACGAAGTGACTCATTCTCTTTTTGAAGATCTCCATGAGCCGCTTTCAATTTCTCAAGCTCTTGCTTCCTTTGAAGATAATCATAGGAGAGCTTTTCATATGTGGTTGAGAGAGTCTCATGAAGACTTTCAAGATCTTGGTACTTATCATGAAGATTTTTTATGTCTTCTACTAAGGACTGTGAACATGTCATTTCCGCGTCCAACAGGTCATCGCTTTTGTCTAACAGTTTTTGAGTATGTTCCATAGCCCTTTGTTGTTTAGTAGCAATTTTAGCAAGAGTTTTGTAGCTGGGTTTGGATTCACAATCAGAGTCATCTTCACTTGATGTCTCAAAGTAAGCATCGCGTGATTTTACCTTGGCACCACTTGCCATGAAGCAGTAGGTGGGAGCAGGATCGTCCATGTCATCAGCTTCAGCGTTGGTGTGGAAGTCATTATCTTCGGTGTTGAAGATGGACTTGGCAACATAGGCTATGGCTAGAGCCAGACTTGCAACGCCAGGGTCGGACTCCTCTCCAGATTCCACCTCTGCGTCCTCATAAGCAGACTCCTCCTCTGAATCCATTTCCTTGCCAACAAAGGCACGAGCCTTGCCTGATGAGCTCTTCTTGTGTGATGAAGACTTGGAAGAAGACTTTGAGGATTTCTTCTTCTTCTTGTCACCAGAATCATATTCCTTGCTCTTCTTCTTCTTCTTCTTCTTCTTCTTCTCATTTTCCCATTGTGGACACTCAGATATGTAGTGACCAGGTTTCTTGCACTTGTGGCAGGTTCTCTTCTTATGGTCATGAGTGGAAGCTTCATCATTCTTGGAGCTAGATCGTGAAGACTTTCTGAAGCCCTTCTTCTTGGTGAACCTCTGAAACTTTTTCACAAGCATGGCAAGTTCCTTTCCAATGTCTTCAGGATCATCAGAACCACAGTCAGATTCTTCTTCAGATGAGGAAACCACTTTTGCCTTCAAGGCCCGAGTTCGGCCATAATTGGGACCATAGATATCTCTTTTCTCAGAAAGCTGGAACTCATGTGTGTTGAGCCTCTCAAGTATATCAGACGTATCAAGTGTCTTGAAGTCAGGACGTTCTTGTATCATGAGGGCAAGGGTGTCAAAGGAGCTGTCAAGTGATCTCAGCAGTGTATTGACGATTTCATGCTTGGTGATCTCAGTGGCGCCAAGAGCTTGAAGCTCATTTGTGATGTCAGTCAGACGATCAAACGTGAGCTGGACATTTTCATTTTTGTTTCTCTTGAAGCGGTTGAAGAGGTTGCGCAGAACACTGATCCTTTGATCTCTCTGTGTTGATACGCCTTCATTGACCTTGGATAGCCAGTCCCAGACTAGCTTCGACGTTTCCAGAGCACTCAGACGGCCATACTGTCCTTTGGTCAGATGACCACAGATGATGTTCTTTGCAGTAGAGTCCAGTTGAATGAACTTCTTGACATCAGTGGGGGTGACACCTTCACCAGTTTTGGGAACGCCATTCTTGACGACATACCATAGATCGACATCAATGGCTTCAAGATGCATGCGCATCTTATTCTTCCAGTAAGGATATTCAGTTCCATCGAACACCGGACAAGCAGTGGAGACTTTGATTATCCCTGCAGTCGACATAGCTGAAACTCCAGGTGGTTAAACCGAATCACACAGAACAAGGGAGTACCTCGCTCTGATACCAATTGAAAGTGCTAGTTATCGACTAGAGGGGGGGGGGGTGAATAGGCGATTTTTATGAAAGTCTTCAAAACTCAGAAGTTTCGAAGACAAACAACAGAAATGACCTATTTGATATGCAGCGGAAGATAAACTACCATAAGCAAGCCATAGTCAAATATGCAATGATGTGAAAGTACAGGACTAATAGCAGCTAAGTAGTAAGGATCAGGATGGAAGATAGTGTGAAGCCAATCAACAGTAGTAGTCAAACAATGAAGTCAAACAGATACACAGATAGGCAGTGACTTCACGAAGACAAACTCAAAGTAAAGGAGGGAAGGGATAGAACCAGTCGCTTGTTGAAGACACATGATTTGTTGGACCAGTTCCAGTTGTTGTGACAACTGTACGTCTGGTTAGGGAGGCTGAGATTTAACTCAGAAGACCGTGTCTTCACCTTATTCCCCTTGAGCTAAGGACACCTAGTCCTCGCCCAATCACTCTGGTAAGTCTTCAAGGTAGACTTCCAAACCTTCACAGACTTCGTTCACTCGGCAATCCACAATGACTCTTGGATGCTCAGAACGCGACGCCTAACCGGCTGGAGGATACACAGTCCTCAAGTGTAATAAGTCTTCAGGTCACACAGAAAGAAAGACTTCAGTGATGCCTAACACTCTTTGGCTCTGGGTGTTTGGGCTTTGTCCTCGCAAGGATTTCTCTCTCAAAGGCTTCGAGGCGGGTTGCTCTCAAAACGACAAAAGCCGTGCACTAACTCTGAGCAGCCACCAATTTATGGTGTAGGGGGTGGGCTATTTATAGCCACAAGGCAACCCGACCTGATTTGTCCGAAATGACCCTGGGTCACTAAGGAACTGACACGTGTTCCAACGGTCAGATTTCAAACACACGCGACAACTTTACTTGAACTACAAGCAAAGCTGACTCATCCAGCTCTGGATAAGATTTGCTCTCATTGTCTTTGCTCGAAGACATAGGATTTGGGTTGAGCATCACTTCAGTCACTCTGACTTAGTTCACTTGGACCCCACTTAACAGTACGGTGGTTCCTATGACTCAACAAAGAAGAAAAGGAAACAACGAAACCACACAGTCTTCACGCTCCATAGTCTTCACGCAAAGTCTTCTATGTCATAGTCTTCAATATGAATATCTTCTCATACCACCATTGTCTTCAATGTCTTCATACATTTTTAGGGGTCATCTCCGGTAGGTAAACCAAATCAATGAGGGACACTACCTGCGTTATCCTGCAATTCTCACAAACGCATTAGTCCCTCAACCAACTTTGTCGCCAATACTCCAAAACCAACTAGGGGTGGCACTAGATGCACTTACACAAGGGCTATCTTGTTTTTTTGCTATTTTACCTTGGAGAATGTAGTAGGTCCTAAGAGAATGCAGTAGGTTCTATGAGGTACAATATGTTTATTATGTGATAGAATTGATGATGAGGAGTACTTGTGATTACGACTAGTGACCAATTTGCTATGTGATGTCATTGATGAAAACGATGATCTTGAGGAGGTGTTATATGACAATGATGTATTATGATGATAAGTTGTTAATGATATGATGATGATGATGATGATATTTATTATATCACTGGGTGAAAGAACCGCGGATTAGTTTCAAGTGGATGGACATCCACTTGAAACTAGTCCACGGTTCTTTCACCCCGTGATGTAATAACTCATTATGATGTAAAAACAATCTCTAAATTCATGTTGTATGAAAACTTGTGTAAAGGTGTATGAATACAACATGAAATAAAAAAGAAATAAAATATGAAATAATAGTAGTAGCGCGGGAAGGGAGAGGCGCCACTACTAATTACCAGTAGCGCTCCTCCGGGAAATCGCTACTACTAAGTCGATTTAGCAGTAGCGTTGGATGAGGCACGCTACTGCTAAGCTTTAGCTATAGCACCGTACCAGTAGCGCTCCAGCCCGCGCTATTAAAAGGCCTAAAACCCTCGCTGCTGCTAGGCTTTTCCCTAGTAGTGAGAGGGGCACACCATCTGCAACTGCCAACGCACCCAAGCGGTGCCCACCACCACATAGCTCTCATGATGATGCCTCAAGAAGCACACGACGCCAAGAGCACCGTCACCGCCTTAGGGTTTTCACCCCGAGAGACCGTGAGGTGGGAAAAAGTAGGGCGGATCCGAACGACGTCTCCAAGAAGAAAAACGGCACCCTCGGGTGTCATTGCCGTCGTAGCCGGCATGAGCCGACCTAGGAATTTTCCGAATTCGGATCCCCACCTCCTGCTCCATTCCAACCCAGTAACCGGCTAGCAGCGCGACCATGTCTGGTAAGACGGAGTGCACACAACATGTGTTGGAGGGAGAAGCAGCTCGGCGCCATTAGCCACCGGGGCAGCGAGCCATGGCCCCAACCCACCGGTGAATCTCCGGCCACCCAGTCCGATCCCCGGCAGCCCTCCCACCCCGCCGCGCCATCGGATAGGGCGGCCATCCCAGGGGCCGCCACCCCTAATCCAGGGCCCTCTGCCCCAGATCAGGAAGGGTTGTGCCAGCCCTGCCGCCAAGGCCACCACTGGGACGTCGGCCGGCCGCCACGCCTTCATTGTCCATTCGGGCGCCATGGTTCAAATCGGCACCGCCACGATCCAGATCTTAGGATCACACCCTCGAGATGAAGCTTCCCGCGCCACCCATAGACCCGAGAGGGGAAGCAGTACCTCTGCCACAGCCGTCAGACACACGAGCTTTTCCCGGTGTCGACCACCGGCAACGGCGGAGGGGGCGAGGGGAAGGCGGGGAGGACCAGCGGCTAGGGCTTGGGCCCCTCAATAGCCCATGCGGGAGGCGACGAAGGGGAGTAGGGGATGGGAGGAGCGGCCGCGATCTGTTGGCAATGGCGGTTTGCGAGGGGAGGAGGAGGTTTGGAGAATGAAAGAATAAAATGTACAATCAATTCACCTTCTCGATCACCCTTTCAGGGCGATTTATTGAAGAAGCATATGCTATACGTGCCGCCCATAGCTTGCTTAAATTCGGGGTGTAGTTGGTCTTTGCACAATTGCAGACGGCTGGAAAAAAATAATCCATCACGAAGAGAGTCTCATGTCATCAAAACAATCGCCAAAGAAAGCTCTAGGCAATGGAGAAGGTGGCACAGAGACCAACTTGCAGCCCAGAAGCTAAGGGCACTATTTGAAGAATTTTCTTCCTAAACTGTCTGCAAATGATTATGTTTGCACTTTGTTGGTATTTCCTTGATGATGATCACTCCGTAACTTTCTTTGGAGACAAGCCATTTGCTTGATCAGGTGAATAGGCTCTAAGATTTTTTATGCTTCGGCCTTTCTTCGTCTCATAATTGCAACGAAAAAATAACAACCGAGAATTTAGGTGAATCATTTGAATGATGTTTCTCGTGAATTGCCTACAGATGATTGTATTCATATTGCGTTTGTATATGCCTTGTATATTTATCAGTGATAGACAACGATGATCGTTGCCCATGAGCTTCATTGGCCATCTAGGGTAAGTGGGTAACCCAACAATCGGGTTGATGGAAAGGCCGACCGCATCACCCATGCCAAATAACCTGAACCATCGGAACAGTGCACCCCCACCCAAAACCACACGAGAAGAAGAAAGCCAAGCAAACCAACCAAAGGATTGACATGCCAGGGGAGAGCCCGGTCAGTGAGAACGTGTAGCCGCACATGCCAATCGGCAAGGCTACATCGTCCACAGCCCGGGCAGATATTCCAAAAACACGCCATCCATCTAGGCAGACAATGCGCCTTCATGCCCGAGTAGGCGAAGCCCCTCCGCGCAAATGATTGAACTCCTCATAGGTGGCCAGCCGTCCAATGGGCGCGTGAAAATTACGGGTCTGGCCAGGAATGTCCGAATGGGTGACCCAACTACCCGATACACACACAAATAGAGTCTGCAACAGAATACTTAACTCTCCCCCAAAAAACATGCATGGCTCAGTCCGGCCCGGTTTCTCTTCAAATAGCAAAGGTCCGTATTTCTTGTACTTTCCTTGTATATTTACTAACAATAGACAACGGTGATCGTTGACCATGTCTTTTTTTTGACCGACAGGGCAACCCAACAGCTGGGTAGATAGATAGACTGATCGCACGTCCCACAACACATGACCTAAACCATCGAAACCGAGGACTCCTTGGAACAACTGAGGTGATTGTTCTGCCCTTGGCGCAAACCCCAACTACACCCAGTAATTTATCATATGGGTAACTCGTTTAATAAGTGTTCATTTTATAAATTATCTAGGAGAACCTGCTTATTAGTATATCGTAACCTGAGGTGGTTAACCCTTTGTCCATAGACGGCACTCTGGCATATGATGATACAAGCAATGCCTCTTCTCGTTGTTCGCTCGGAAGATCTCTTTCGCTCTTTCACACAGCTATGGCTCAAAAACTCATAGCAAAGTCTCTGGTGAACCGCCTTCGACCATTGTTGGATGTACTCATTTTGGAAACCCAAAGTGCCTTCAACCTAGGAAGAATGATTACCAACAATGCAATTATCGCCTTTGAGTGTTTTCACAAGATTCAACGTAGAAAAAGACAACACAATTCCCATTGTGCATACAAATTAACTTGATCTTGTGAAGGTATATGAGATAGTGGATTGGAGATTCCTTAAAGATGCATTATTGAAAATGAGTTTCAGTCACAAGTGGACCAAGTGAGTTATGGAGTGTGTGTCCTCAGTTCGCTACTCTGACGGATACAATGGTGAACTTCTTGAGAGCTTCAAACCGCCCCGAGGTCTCTGTCAAGGTGATCCATTAAGTCCACACCTCCTCCTATTTATTGTTGACTGACTAGTATCCTGACCAAAGAAATAATGGACAGAAGACTGAACCATCTGAAAGTTGCAAGAGGTAGCCCATGAATTTCTAACCTCCTTTTTGTGGATTAACAACCTTCTTTTTTGGAATACACCAGTTAAGCAGACTATAGTCATTTAAGGAAGTGTGTTACCTTTTCCAAATAAGTACGGGGCAGCTACTAAGCAATAGTAAGTCCTCTCTCCTGTTCAATGACAAGTGCTTGAGTAATACACAACTAGAAATAAAGCAAAACTTAGGCGTTGAAGTATAGTCGTTTGAGAGTAAATATCTAGGTTTACCAACACCAGCTGACAGAATGAAAGATACAAATTTCAACCAATTATGGAGAGATTTACTAGAGATGTTCAGATTGGCCAGAAAAATTTATGTCCCATGCGACAAAAGATGTCCATATAAAATGAGTGGTACAAGTCCTCCCAACTTACACTATGTTTTTTAAATGTCAATGGGCTTATGCAAAAAATATTTTTTTTGAACGGTCACCAGGGGGGAGAGCTTCCCCACTTGAATATATTACCACTCAAAGGAAGGATCCGAGAATTATAGCAATATTATGGGTACAAATTCACTGAGAGGGAATTGCAGAGGATAAAAAATTTAGCCAGAGCCTAGCCGAGGAACTATCTTCAGTCTTTTTGAAACGGAAAACCCAGAGGGAGAAATCTGCTACAATATTTCTTATCGTTACTCGGGGTGGGTGGTCTTCATTTCTGAATACGAAGGCATTTCTTGAGTCCCATAGCTTCCAGGTGATGGTCAAGGCCACCGATGGCCAGATGTTGGGGTTGAGGCCCAGAATTGGAGGGTGATGGTGGAGAGCAGTGAGAGAGGTCGGAGCCGGTAGTCCGACGCGAGACCAAACTTGTGCAGCATAGGAGTAGTTAGAGATGAGGTGTAGATCATCTTCACACGGATCTTGGCATCTTGGGAAGGCAGCAGATTGAGCAACATGTTTATGGAACATGTTGGCCTTTGTATTCAGGCGGTCATGGAGGAGCAGCCATGCGAAGATCTTGACTTTGATTGGGACCTTGGAGGACCAAACAAAATCATGGTGCGGGTCGAAATAGTCCTCAGCCACAATGGATATGTAGGCATTTTTAGCTAAGAAAGGAAGCCCATGCGTGAGGGACTGCTCGTCTGGTCGATCAGCCTGTTGGAAATCCTGCAGCAACAACAAAACACAATCCAACTCACGAGCAACAACATTAGTAAGACGGTTCCGCAGGTTCGATAATAAGTATTTTGCCAAATAGTAGCCACTAAGACCTTGTCATCTAAGGAGTGCGAGTATAGGTGTGGGAAGACTTTGTGGAGAGGGGAGTGTAGAATCCATTTATCAAGCCAAAAGAAGGTGGAGAGGCCGTTGTATGTTATGACGAATGAGTGCTCAATACGGATAGGGAGGTTTTTGTTCACTATTTTCCAGAGGAAGGAGGGCCTGGAGGTTTTAGCTGCAATGCCAAGTGGATATCTTTGATGGTACCACTGAGTCCAAGGGATGTTTGGGTGTTGCAGTATTTTGGAAGAAAACTTCATGAGCAGGCAGCGGTTCTGAATTTCAAGATTTTTAATGCCTAGACCACCAAGTTCTTTAGGTTTGCAAACGTTTTTCCAAGCAACCAGACAACTTGCACCCGTGCAAGTTTCCTCGTTGGACCAGAAGAAAGCTCTTCGAATGGCGTCAAATTTAGCTAGGATCAACTTAGGGAGGCGGAAAATAGACATGAAATAAACGGCTAGGGAGTCAAGGATCGCTGTTAGCAAAGTTAACCTTGCTCCATGTGAGAGCAGACGTGCTACCCAACTGAAGAGAAATTTTCAAAAGCTGTCTATGATCGGGTCGAAAGCTGAGAGGGGTAGCTTGGTGAATTTATGTGGGGAGATGAGGATGGACACCGTAAAGTTCACTGGATGTCTTTGTAAAATATGATTAATCCCAAGCGCGAAGGTGTGGCATTGGGTTTCAGGTGATATTGGCTAGACAAGAATGGAGGTTGCTGCAGCGGCTGGATAGTTTGTGTGCAAGGATCATGAAATCAAAGTATTATCCTCATGGGAATTTACTTGACATTGTTTTTTCGTGTGATGCCTCTGCATCCTAGAGGGGCATTAAGTATGGTCTCGAGTTCTTGAGAAAAAGGTCTGATTTGGACATCGAGACATCCAAATCCAGATAAATCAATGGATCCCAAGAAAATGAATCTTGAAGGTGGAAAGTTTTACTAGGCGCTCAAGGCTCCGTTGGGTCAACCAGCTCATGATCCCGGGCATGCTTGTATGGAATGAGGATCTCATCCACCAACTGTTCAACAAATTTGACGCTAATAAAATATGCAGGATTAAATTACCGACATATGAGATAGAAGATTGTGTGGCCTGGCACCCAGAGAACCATGGGGTATTCATGGTTACATGTGCATATAAACTTGCAGCTGAAATGCAGAGTGAAGTGGCAGCACATACCTCAAGTTTGACAGATGCCGCAGATGATCATCATATTTGGGACCTGATCTGGAAAATAAAATGTTGGAAAAAATTGCTTGGAGGGTTGCTACTGGCACTCTTCCAACAAAATGAAACAAATAGAAATGAACCCTAGAAGTGGACAATATCTGCAACATTTGCGGACAAAATGAAGAGAATGATCTCCATGCAGTGATCTCATGCACAAAGAGAAATGCCTTGAGAAATGAAATGATGGAGATCTAGGAACTTCATATGGGTGAGTTCTATTATACAGGAAATGATTGTGATTGGCTGCTTATGCTTCTCAGTACATGCAACAATCCAATGTGTGTGTGAAAGTCCTCCTGTTATTACTATGGCGCTCTTGGCACCTTCAGAACAACATTGTACATTGGGATGGAAAAGCTTCAATCAGTGAATCTGTGATTTTTCTTGACAGTTATGAGGACATATCGGGCCTGTGTGTTGGTGTTGAATCAAAGAAAGGAAAAAGGTTGATAAATCCTATTAACCAACAGTCTAGAGAGGGTTTAGTGCTAATCTTCGGCAGATTTTAGGCTCCCGCTAAGGAGACATTAAAAATTAACACCGACACGATGTTCAACAGCGACGTCGGCCAATGCTCATTTGGGGCCATCTCACGAAACTCGGTGGGCATACCCTTCATCTCCTTGAGCTAGCAGGGAAGACCATGCTCTTGGACTGAAGAAGCTGAGGTATAGGCCGGTCTGTCGGGGTTCGATGCCCTGTCGATTGTCTACTGAAGGCCAGTAATCCTAGAGACCAACAACGCGATGATTGCTAGAGAACTACAATCAGGATCAGTGAACCATTGCATATGCTACCCAATCATCAACAACATCAGGCACGAGTTATACAAATTGTCAACTTCGAGTGTGGTGTTTGTTCAAAAAGATAAGAATTGTTTGGCGCATGAATTACCTGCTAGAGCAAAGATACATGATGATTTTTTGTCTGATTGCTGCCATCTCGGGTGACCTCTGAAATCTTCTATAGACTGACTATAATTATGTAGTATAACCCAACACGACATGTGCTATTCGTAAAAAATATATAAACTCAGCCCTAGAAATTGTTTCCTTTATATTTTTTTCTCTAATATTTCACCTATGTGTGCATACACACTCTAATTTTCTTCCATTTTGCACCGATATAAGTCAAACTTTTCAACTTCAACCTCACACAATTCAATTATATTGCAAAAACTAATTTCAAATTCTGAAATCCATATTCAAACATTGGATAGTCTAGAGATTAATGCATGAACAAATCATGACCATCATCCAATATCATACTTCAACCAAAGGCAAATCCTGCACATATTAGTGACACAAATACCTTGTCGGTCTCAGTCCCTCCTCCCAAGTGTGCGTTGTTCCATCCTTCATGTTGGCTGCTCCATGACATCCTGAATGCCAAGATTTCCGACTACTTAGTTTCCCAAATGAGTTTCCCTTTGTCATCCCTCCAATTGGCTACCATATCTTGCCTCAGTCAATCTCCTCGGGCAGAAGCCGACGCTCCTCCATGTTGACCTTGCGCCTCACTCATTTATCACTCGCCACCTCACCAACTTCTCTTGTTGCTTCTTATCCACCAAGTGCAACTTGGCTTGCATAACTTGAACCACCAAGTCCTTCATTATGATCAACCCAACACTCTTCCCTCTCATTGATGTGCCCTCCTTATCTCTTGCGGGTCTCCTTCGCCCTCTTCCTCCCACCGCGCCACTCTTTGCTTGACCTCGAAGTAAGACTGATATGCCTCCTCTAACCCTCATCTTCATCATAATCATAATCCGGAGAGGACGGCGTCTTTTGTGGAGCCTCATAAATTCCTCGTCTTCCATTTCTCATCGTGCTCAAGCAAGATCCAACAATATTGAAATACAAATGGTTTTCCCTTGGACTTGTTTTGCGAACCGGTTTTGCCCTTGGACTTGGCCATAAATTCCTCAATATTGAAATACAACATAACTGGAAGATGAGAAACAATGCAACAATTTTAAAGACAAATGTTGCTGAAACAGATGACAAGACACTCACATATCATCAATGATGACACTACTAGGGGGCGCGTTCCTGGCATACTATTTAGCAGTTCCCAACATTAGCAAAATTACTTGCCTACTCCATCACAAAAAAAAGCACAAGTCCACACTCACACTGCAGCTATAGCCTCAACATCTCTAGGTCTAATACACCTCTAGCATTAACATTTATCAGTAGGAAACATTCACAACTCACCGCTAGCAACATCGATGCCACTTAGGATAGTAGATGATGTTACGAAAAAAGGGAAAATAGGATTGCCTTCTTCTCTTATGCAAGAGATAATCTCTTAATAAGAAAATTAAGATATTTCTACATTGTACGAGTTTGTATTCTCATGTTGGCATGTTTTAAATTTAATTTTAATCACACCATAATAGTAGGGCCATGTAATCACTAATTGCTAGAGATATAATATACTCCCTCTGTCCCATAATATAAGAGCGTTTTTGACACTATTGTCAAAAACACTCTTAAATTATGGGACGGAGGGAGTATTGTATAACATGTTTTTTTACTTCTCTAAATGACGAGAAATGCATAAGAGAAAACATCATTATCAACTACTGTACGTGTCATGAGAGCATCTCTAGCCCTTCCCAAAAAAAATCTTTAATCTCTTAAAAAACTATTTAGGGAATTAAGCCCTACCTAGCCCTTTCCTATACCTTTAGTGCTAGAAAGTTTGGAAAATCCATCGCTCAAAACTTATCCTTGGGACTATATTTGCTCTCAGAAAGCTGACTCCCAATATTTTCTCTTGTCCCTCCCCCTCCCTCCCACTCTGGGTTGGACACACCTGACACCGTCACTATGAGAAAGAAGAGGAGGATAATCCATTTAGACGAAGAAATGCTCAAACAGTGGCCGGTGGAGGACAAATTTATTGACTTTTTTTAGAAGAAATTTATTGACTTTCCCGACGCCTTCCTCGCACGCGTACATTGTGCACTGTGAGTCTCTATCAGTTTACCTTTTCGGATCATTTATCCTGGGCCCTAGTTTTTTTTTTGAGGTGAACCTGGGCCCTAGGTAGCTCGTGGACACCATCTTCTGGCAAAAGTCTGCCGACCACGTGGGAGGAAGGATAAGCTGGAGAGAGACTTCCATGTGAGTCGAGCTTGATTGAGAAGTTGAGTTTTGAGAGAAAGGATAGGTGCAAAAATGTTTAATCCCTCAAATTTTAGGAGATTCAAGGATATGTGTGAAGTTTATAAGGCATTAAAGGATAGAGGAAAGGGAACTGATTGTACTCGGCCGACTGATTAGAATTTGCGTCGGTTGACTCGTCACCCCCTACGTGTCTCCCACATTAAGGAAGCCTCCCGCTTGCCTTGTGTCTTTCTCCTTCCCCATCGCCCCAATGCCACATCCCATCGTTGCCCTGTGCTGCGACCACATTCACCAAATTTAGAGCGCGTAGCTCCTTGGACCACCATGTCTCTAGCCATGGAGGCTACCGCTGCATGCTCCCTCCATCCATCCCCACCGCACGCCCCAACGATTCTTCTTCCAGGTCTCATTGTTGTCATCATAACCGCTATTGATGTTACGAAGTTCCACGACACAGTTGTCGCTACTACGAGTTGTGAAGCGCGGGGAAGCCGGCAGTGACCCGAGGTGCTGGAAAGAGGGCCGGTGTCTCTAAATGGGCGGGGGCGTGCTACGAGCGAAACTGATGCAAACCAGATCGGCCCTGCTGCTACAAGGACTATCCCTGCGATGGGGGACATGCGCATGACGATAGGGAGATGAAAGTGGAGGGAGCACACTACGAGCATGGTTAATAGTATAGCCAAGTACTGGCTATACAGTGTTGCACCACTTTTAGCCATTCATATAATAAGGTTAACTATAAGGTTGGCTACAAGAGTATTATCTTCTCTCTATCTCTTTCTTCATATTTATTGTGTTGGCCTAGGAACCCGCATATAGCTTGGTTCTTGCATGAGATCCCGCTCTCCTTACTTTTTCATGTTTCTCTCCTTCACATAGACAAAATTATCATGTAACCAGGTTATAAGCCTGCCATCGTACTTGCTCTACCATTGGCATGCGAGCGATGAGGTACAATGCGAACAGAATGACGCGGAGGCATGATCCAACGGCTACTAGCAACCCAATCGTATGGCGAGTGAGTTGACCGACCCATGAGCATGATTGGCCGACCGACGCCTATGACCGCACCAGAGGAAATGCTAGAGATGCTCGAACAACTTTTGCTGAAATAAAAACAGGGTCGTCCATGGGACGGTGTAGGCTGTGCGACCACATAGGTCCCCCAAAATTCTAGCGCTCACTGACTATGGGCCAATGTCTAGGATATTTATCATTTTGGGCCTGTTTTCCAGAGCTAGCACGTAATAGGCCTGATCAACTAGTCCTTGGCAGGGCTGGACCAAAGGCTCCAAGCTCGCGAGCTTAATGAGCGCTCGACAGTTTGGCTCGTTAAGCTCTCATAGCTCACTTCTAAATAAACATAGTCAATCTACGATTTCAGCTCGTTAAGCTTAACGAGCTAATGAGTTTCATGAGCAGATCATTAAGCTCGTTAGTACAACACTACCCATAATTTTCATCTTACATAACAAGTTTTTGTAACACCCCAGGCATCTATTCAACCTAATCGACCCAACCTAGCCCATATGAGGCAATAAACTACTGCACCACCTTTTGCTTCATAAAAACATACATTCTCCACCCATAGCCCATAACACATTGTAGTATCACTAGTAGAAAAAGGGCCTACAGTCCCGGTTGGTGAGGGCCTTTAGTCCCGGTTCATGAATCGGGACTAAAGAATCGGTACTAATGCCCTGACCCTTGAGTCCCGGTTCAATCCAGAACCGGGACAGATGGGCCTCCACGTGGCCTGTCCGCTGAGTCCAGGCAGGAGGGCCTTTGGTCCCGGTTGGTGGCACCAACTGGGACCAATAGGCATCCACGCGTCAGCATTTCTGTGGCTGGGGTTTTTGTTTTTTTTTTGAAAGGGGGAAGGGGGGGGGGGGGGGGGGGTTGGGAGGTTTTGGGGGGGGGGGGTTAATTTAGGTGTTTCATATATTGTGCTATAGCTAGCTAATTAATAGAGAGAAGTGTCCTCTCTTTTGTCCGTGCTTGGTCGACGCTACGTACCATACATACGTATAGAGAGGACTAGCTAGACACGCTGGCTAGCTAGTAAGCAAACAGAAGATCGTCATGAACATATATGCATACAGAGAGAAGTGATATCGACCACCTCTCCTTCTCCGAGAGATTGGTCGAACAACAAGTTCTCGTATATCTATCCGACACTACCGGCTACATATATACAATAATTATCTTTTACAAATATATAATCTCCTAAAATACGGACGCGTGGTCCACACAGTATTCTCCGTCTTCAGTGATCACGTGATCAAGAAAGAATGCCGCCAATTCCTCTTGAATTGCTCGCATGCGATCTGGTGCTAGGAGTTCATCCCGCATCCGAAACATCTAATTTTAAGAAGGGGGTCAATACATATATATATATATGAATGAATGAAACTCAACACAAATGATGGTAATAAAATAAAATTGTGAATATTGTTATTTACGCACTTCATATTGTTTGTCGGAGTAGCCCCGCTCACAGGTCGTGTGGCGGATGGACTCGCAAATGTAGTATCCACAGAAATCATTCCCTTGTTCCTGCCACAACCACTTTACAAGAAATAGAGGTCAATCAAACTGATAATTAGCAAGCATGCTAAATGGTATTGATGAAACTAGCGCTTGAATCACTAGGAGATGCCTGGAATATGCTACTATATAGTACTTACTTTCGGGTGCCTAAATTGCAGCTTCTTCGGTAGTCCCGGAGCTTTTTTGGTGAATTTTCTCCAAGCCCTGCCATACAAAGAAAACAATTACTTGATATCAGAAATGAACAAAGTTGCTGATATGGTGGATAATGATCGATTTAACTTACTTCTCGAGCATTTCAGTCATGTCCGCATACTCCTTGGGATCTTTTCGCTTGGAGTCTAAGACAGTTACTACTCCCTTCTCAAGCTTAATCTCTAGGAGAATATAGTGGTAGCTGCGCACACATGCATAACTCATCAATATTACATTACTATAACCTGGACTAATAAGGAAACCGAATGTGCCACAAGACAGTAACACTCACTTGAAGTTGTAAGGAAAGAGTATTATATCTTTGTGTTCATTTATTTCCAACGACCATAGCAAGTTGGCCTCGGTTTCTTGGGCACGATATTGAACCTTAGTTGCATCTATGAGATACGTGTTAATGAACCCAATATCTCCCACTTGTCTTTTCTTCAATTCAGCGATCTTCAATCTGCATAATATAGTGAGGATAATTATAAATACATGCAAATGAAAGGGATGAGTTATATAGAGAGACTTAATGACGGAAGTAGTACTACTTACAGACAGTAGGAGGTGACCGTTGCTTTATCGATGACCAATTGATTGAAAAACTGATAGAACTCCTCAAATGGAATAGGCAACAGTTCAATTCCAAGGAGGCCATGCTCCTCTTTAACTCTCACATACAAAGTACTCCTCCCCTCAGACTCTTTGCAGGTTTTCATGTACCAATCATGCAATCTTCACATCATCGTTGATAGAGAACTTTCATCTTTGACGAGAGGCTTCCCGTACTCGTATCTTTGTATCTGCACCTCCAAGATATCATAATGTACATCGTCGGGCAGGTAATCTGCAGGATTGCCATAACCGGGCACCATCCTCGTATCGACGATGTCGCTAGCAGGCACCTTGAGCGGGGGGCACGATTGCTTCGCTTGTTCGCCGAGCTGGGCAATTTGTTTCCCAGCTCATCGTTCTTTCATCCTTTGATCACTTTTAGTACTTCCCGACCTCTCCGCTTCGGCAAATGCCTTTCCAATAATGCGCTCATAGTTGCCTTTTGGCGGAGACTTGGGTGGTTTTGTCAGGGCAGCCAGAGTGCGCTTCGCTTTCACCGGATCTACCTTCTCCTCCGGAGGTGGATGTCTCTTTGCTTTCAACCCTTGAAACCAGTCATCCACTTCGGTCTGCGCGATCTTCGCGTTTTCCTCCTCGCTCCTCTCGTACAGTAACTTCTCTGGAGTCTTCAGAGAAGGACCGAATCTGTATCTCCTCCCGCCTTTGGCTGTACTGCTAGATGCCGGCAGAGTAGACGGAGCGGATGTCTTCTTTCCTTGCTTATGAGGCGGAGGAGAAGGACTGCGACGCGCCGGAGCAGCCGGAGCGGCGGCGGGTCTCTTCCGCCCTTGCTGACGAGGCGGAGAAGGAGGAGGCTGGCTGCTCGGGCGCGCCGGCGCAGGCGGAGAAGGAGGCGGAGTGCCGCCACGCGCCGGAGAAGGAGCCGGCCGAGTGCCCTGATCGTCACTCACCGGAGGAGGAGGCGGTGGAGGAGGCGGAGTGCCCTGACTCGCCGGAGGAGGAGGAGGAGGCGGAGGCGTCCAGTTCGGAAGGTTGATGAGATCCTTCCGCCATAGGCATGGAGTCTTCAAAGCAGAACCCAGCCGATACTCCCCTTCACCGGTAGGGTGGTCAAGCCGGAGGTCCTCAAATCCCTCCATTATTTCATCGACCATCACCTTAGCATATCCTTCTGGAATCGGCCAGCAGTGAAAAGTTGAGTCGGGTTTAGTAGGATAAACAGAGCCAACAGCCGCCTTGACCTTCAAATTGCTCCATTACGCCATAAGGTGGCAATTTTCAGCATCCACGGGATAGCTGGCACGAGCCGTCAAGGCATGCTCTGGTTGAAGCAGCTCGATGGAAGCCACGCTGCTTCTCCGCTGAGATGGCGGGGTAGCTTCGGGGGAAGCTTCGGCAGGTCGTTTGCTGCGATCTGCTTCTCGTTCCTCTAGCCCCATTACCCTTTCGTGCAGCGCCTGCAGTTGGCTCTGCTCCAGTTTCTTCCTCCTCTCCTGGGTTTTGTAACCCCCTGCGTCCGGAAATCCAGCCTTCCACGAAACGGAGCCTGGCGTGCCTCGTGTCCGTCCAGGGTGCTCAGGATTGCCGAGGGCCATTGTGAGCTCGTCCTTCTCCCTGTCTGGAACGAACGTCCCTTGCTGCGCTGCTTCGATATATTGCTGAAGCCTCTTGACTGGTATGTACAATTGTTCGTCCGTCCAAATGCACTTCCCTGTTATAGGGTCCAAGGATCCGCCGGCCCCAAAGAACCAAGTCCGGCAACGTTCTGGCCAGTTCATTGTCTCTGGTTCGATCCCTTTATCAAGCAGATCATTCTCAGCCTTGGCCCACTTAGGCCGGGCTACGAGGTAGCCACCTGACCCCGTGCGATGGTGAAGCTTCTTCTTCTCAGCATTTCTCTTGTTTGTCGCCGACATCTTTTTACTCTTTTCCGATGTCTTGTGGGCCACAAATGCGGGCCAGTCATCTCTGATCTTCTCATATTTGCCAATGAATTCTGGTGTCTCATTTTTTTCGACATACCTATTGAGGTCTTTCTTCCAATTCTTGAATAGGTCTGCCATCTTCCTCAGAGCAAAAGACTTGATTAATGGCTCTATAACTGGCTTCTCCGGATCATCCTCCGGCGGTAGGGTGAAATTTGACTTCAGCTCAGTCCAAAGATTCTTTTTCTGCATCTCATGGACATAAGACACCTCAGGGTCTTCGTTCTTAGGCTTATACCATTGCTGGATGCTGATCGGGATCTTGTCCCTAACCAGAACCCCGCACTGAGCAACAAATGCCTTCTTTGTCCAGTAGGGTTCAATCGGTTGGCCGTCGCGCGCGATTTGTATGATCTCAAACTTTTCATCCGAGCTCAACTTTTTCTTCGGGCCTCGTCTCTTTACCGAAGTTGTGCTCGATCCGGAGGGCTAGAAAAAAGAACAAAGACGAGAGTTAATTAATATGTGTACATACCAAAACAATGAATGCATCAATTAGCTAGTCAGCACAGGCTTAACTAATATATATACCTGGCCGAACTCGGTTTGGTGATCACCGGAGCCGTCCTCATGGTCTACTTCTTCACCCTCTCCTTCTTGCACCGGCATTGGGTCATCGGAGCCATGTAAATCATAGCCAGCTGCTTCTTCACCCTCTCCTTCCAGACCATCATTGTCGTTGAGAAACATCAACAAGGAGACGACATCACTTCCTTGTGCGATTATGTCCCTCAACAACGCTTCTTGTGCTTCATCTCGGGGGGTGTCCATAGTTTCTACAAATATAGGAACCCTCTCGACCCCTCGGCGATCCTCGACCCCTTGAACCCTCGACGACCCTGGAACCCTCGACCCCTAGACGATCCTGGAACCCTCGATCCCTCGACCCTAGAACCCTCGACCCGGGATAATATCGACAACGCTTCAAGGGGGTAATACCGACAACGACGAGATACATACACGGGAGAAATTAATGTTATCGGGGAGGGGGTATATCGACCCCCCCACGTATTGAAGTTATCGGGAGGGGGTATATGGGCCCCCCCCCTCATGTTGAAGTTATCGGGAGGGGTATATCGACGATGACAGAGGAGAAGATCGAAGGAAAAAAAGAAGAAAAAAAAGAGGAGAAGAAGAAAGGAATAGAGAAGAAGAAGAAAAAATAGAATATTTTCTATTTTTTCTTCTTCTCCTCTATTTCTTTCTTCTTCTCCTCTTCTTTTTCTTCTTTTTTCCTCTTCTTATTTATTTCTCCTCTTCTTCCTCTCCTCTTCTTCTCCTTTCTTCCTCTTCTTATTTTCCTTTTTCCTCTCCTTCTTTTTCTTCTTCTTCCTTCTTTCTAGCTAGATATATAAAACTTTTCTAAAAATGTAACTTTTGCATATATAAAACTTTTTTCTTGTTCTTCCTTTCTTCCTTCTCTTCCTTCGTCCTAAATATATAAAACTTTTCTAAAAATGAAACTAACCTAAAATTAATGTACTAAATCAGAGAACAATTGAAAACACCATGCATATTACAATTGAAAAAATACATACATTCATACAAAAAATATATATAAAACAAGCATATATATATGAAAAAACTATGAAAAAGGAGGGCGCCGGCGGCCGGACCAAGCTGCGGCGAGGATGGCGGGGTCGGGGCAGAGGCGCGGATGACGGCGAGGGCGGGCCGGGACGGCGCGCGTCGGGGCAGGGGCGCGGGCGACGGCGACGGTGGTGGGCCGGGGCGGAGCGCGTCGGGGCAGGGGCGGGCAGGGGCGGCGCGCGTCGGGGCAGGGGCGCGGGCGACGGCGAGGGCGCGGGCGACGGCGACGACGGGCACGGGCGAGGCGACGGCAACGGCGAGGGCGACGGGCGGCGTCAGGGCAGCCTGGCGGCGTCGATGTGCTCGGCGTCATCGGGGGGAAACTGGCGAGGGAAATCTGAAATTTCCCAAGTGTTTTCTTAGATAGCAAGGGCATTAGTCCCGGTTCGTGCCACGACCCGGGACTAATGCCCCCCTTTAGTCCCGGTTGGTGCCACCAACCGGGACCAAAGGCCAATTTTCAGCAGCCCAAAGGGCGGGAAGCGGCAGCCTTTGGTCCTGGTTGGTGGCACCAACCGGGACTAAAGGGGGGCATTAGTCACGGGTCGTGGCACCAACCGGGACTAAGACTAATGCCCCCCTTTAGTCCCGGTTGGTGCCACCAACCGGGAACAAAGGCCTGTGCTGCCCCGAACCTAATATTTAGTCCCACCTCGCTAGTTGAGAGGGAGGCGCACCTGTTTATAAGGTGCGGTGCGCCTTCCCTCTCGAGCTCCTCTCTTAAGCAGGCTTTCGGGCCTAACCCTGCAATCTGTGCCTGTGGGCCTACTGGGCCTCCTGCGGGCCTGAATCCTGGCCCATGGTAGGGTTTCTAGTCGTATTCAGGCCGTGGGGGCCCAGTAGGTGGCACTTTTTTTCCAGTTTTTTGTTTTGTTTTCTGCATTATTTATTTTCTTTTGTTTTTTTCTTTATTTTTTAATTCTTTTTGCTTTTAGTTTTAGAAAAATTATAAACTTTCTTTTAGTGCCATTAGTTTTCAAATTTAAAAACACTTTTTTTGTTTTCTTTGTTGCTTTATTCATTTTATTTTGTTTCTACTTACAACAAAATACTTATTGTTGCTATTTTTATTTTTTTTCCAGTTTTTTTTGTTTTGTTTTCTACATTATTTATTTTCTTTTGTTTTTTGCTTTATTTTTTAATTCTTTTTGCTTTTAGTTTTAGAAAAATTATAAACTTTCTGTTAGTGCCATTAGTTTTCAAATTTGAAAACACTTTTTTTGTTTTCTTTGTTGCTTTATTCATTTTATTTTGTTTCTACTTACAATAAAATACTTATTGTTGCTATTTTTATTTTTTTTCTAGTTTTTTTGTTTTGTTTTCTGCATTAATTATTTTCTTTTGGTTTTTTGCTTTATTTTTTAATTCTTTTTGCTTTTAGGTCAGCAAAATTATAAACTTTCTGTTTGTGCCATTAGTTTTCTTTGAAATTTGTGTGAATCATAAGTTTGTGAGCTCAACAAGGCGTGTAGAGGGACGGGCTTATAAACCGGTGTGAGCGCCCTTCGGTTGGCGAGGTTTTCAAATTCATAGTTTTCAAATGAACTCTGAAAAAGTTGGCATAGCATGTGCATGTACAAAACGGACAATGGTATCATACTCGTCTGTTATAAAGTTGGCATGGTATCATCATATATAATAGTTGCGGGAGAAAGTCTTCACTTTTTCTTCGCTTGTGTCATTTGCTTATTGCGCCGTAACCATGGATAATCTTCATCGTTTATCAGGATGCTTGGGTCAGCCTTGACTTTGAAGGGGGGAATTTCATGAAACTTTTCATACTCTTCAGACATGTCTGTCTTGCCCTCCACTCCCAGGATGTCCCTTTTTCCTGAAAGAACTATGTGGCGCTTTGGCTCATTGTATGATGTATTCGCTTCCTTATCTTTTCTTTTCCTCGGTCTAGTAGACATGTCCTTCACATAGATAACCTGTGCCACATCATTGGCTAGGACGAACGATTCGTCAGTGTACCCAAGATTTTTCAGATCCACTGTTGTCATTCCGTACTGTGGGTCTACCTGTACCCCGCCTCCTGACAGATTGACCCACTTGCACTTAAACAAAGGGACCTTAAATCTACTCCGTAGTCAAGTTCCCATATGTCTACCATGTAACCATAATATGTGTCATTTCCATTGTCGGTTGCTGCATCAAAGCGGACACCGCTATTTTGGTTGGTGCTCTTTTCATCTTGGTCAATCGTGTAAAATGTATTCCCATTTATCTCGTATCCTTTCCAAATCATTACGGTCGAAGATGGTCCCCTGGACAACAAGTACAGCTCATCACAAACAGTGCTGTCACCTCTGAGACGTGTTTCCAACCAACTGCTGAAAGTCCTGATGTGTTCACATGTAATCGAGTCGTCGCACTGCTCCGGGTGTTTGGAGCGCAGACTGTTCTTGTGTTCATCGACATACGGGGTCACCAAGGTAGAGTTCTGTAGAACTGTGTAGTGTGCTTGAGACCAAGAATATCTGTCCCTGCATATTATTGAGTCCATTCCAAGCGTGCCTTTTCCAGTCAGTCTCCCCTCATACCGCGATTTAGGGAGACCTATCTTCTTAAGGCCAGGAATGAAGTCAACACAAAACCCGATGACATCCTCTGTTTGATGGACCATGGAGATGCTTCCTTCTGGCCTAGCGCGGTTACGAACATATTTCTTTAGGACTCCCATGAACCTCTCAAAGGGGTACATATTGTGTAGAAATACGGGCCCCAGAATGACAATCTCGTCGACTAGATGAACTAGGACGTGCGTCATGATATTGAAGAAGGATGGTGGGAACACCAGCTCGAAACTGACAAGACATTGCCCCACATCACTCCTTAGCGTTGGTACGATTTCTGGATCGATCACCTTCTGAGATATTGCATTGAGGAATGCACATAGCTTCACAATGGCTAATCGGACGTTTTCCGGTAGAAGCCCCCTCAATGCAACCGGAAGCAGTTGCGTCATAATCAGGTGGCAGTCATGAGACTTTAGTTTCTGGAATTTTTTCTCTGGCATATTTATTATTCCCTTTATATTCGACGAGAAGCCAGTCGGGACCTTCATACTGAGCAGGCATTGAAAGAATATTTCTTTCTCTTCTTTCGTAAGAGCGTAGCTGGCAGGACCTTCATACTGCTTCGGAGGCATGCCCTCTTTTTCGTGCAAGCGTTGCAGGTCCTCTCGTGCCTCAGGTGTATCTTTTGTCTTCCCATACACGCCCAAGAAGCCTAGCAGGTTCACGCAAAGGTTCTTCGTCACGTGCATCACGTCGATCGAAGAGCGGACCTCTAGGTCTTTCCAGTAGGGTAGGTCCCAAAATATAGATTTCATCTTCCACATGGGTGCGTGATTCTCAGCGTCATTCGGAACAGCTAGTCCGCCGGGACCCTTTCCAAAGATTACGTGTAAATCATTGACCATAGCAAGTACGTGATCACCGGTATGCATGGCGGGCTTCTTCCGGTGATCTGCCTCGCCTTTGAAATGCTTGCCTTTCTTTCAACATTGATGGTTGGTCGGAAGAAATCGACGATGGCCCAGGTACACATTCTTCCTGCAGCTTCCCAGGTATATACTATCGGTGCCAAGTAAACAGTGCGTGCATGCGTGGTATCCCTTGTTTGTCTGTCCTGAAAGGTTACTGAGAGCGGGCCAATTGTTGATGGTCACGAACAGCAACGCCTTTAGGTCAAATTCCTCCTTTTTGTGCTCATCCCACGTACGTACACCGTTTCCATTCCACAGCTGTAAAAGTTCTTCAACTAATGGCCTTAGGTACACATCAATGTCGTTGCCGGGTTGCTTAGGGCCTTGGATGAGAACTGGCATCATAATGAACTTCCGCTTCATGCACATCCAAGGAGGAAGGTTATACATACATAGAGTCACGGGCCAGGTGCTGTGATTGTTGCTCTGCTCCCCGAAAGGATTAATGCCAACCGCGCTTAAAGCAAACCATATGTTCCTTGGGTCCTTTGCAAACTCATCCCAGTACTTTCTCTCAATTTTTCTCCACTGCGACCCGTCAGAGGGTGCTCTCAACTTCCCGTCTTTCTTACGGTCCTCACTGTGCCATCGCATCAACTTGGCATGCTCTCCGTTTCTGAACAGACATTTCAACCGTGGTATTATAGGAGCATACCACATCACCTTCGCAGGAACCCTCTTCCTGGGAGGCTCGTCGTCAACATCACCAGGGTCATCTCGTCCGATCTTATACCGCAATGCACCGCATACCGGGCATGCGTTCAGATCCTTGTAGGCACCGCGGTAGAGGATGCAGTCATTAGGGCATGCATGTATCTTCTCCACCTCCAATCCTAGAGGGCATACGACCTTCTTTGCTGCGTATGTACTGTCGGGCAATTCGTTATCCTTTGGAAGCTTCTTCTTCATTATTTTCAGTAGCTTCTCAAATCCTTTATCAGGCACAACATTCTCTGCCTTCCAATGCAGCAATTCGAGTACGATACCGAGCTTTGTGTTGCCATCTTCGCAATTGGGGTACAACCCCTTTTTGTGATCCTCTAACATGCGATCGAACTTCAGCTTCTCCTTTTGACTTTCGCATTGTGTCCTTGCATCGACAATGACCCTGCGGAGATCATCATCATCGGGCACATCGTCTGGTTCCTCTTGATCTTCAGCAGCTTCGCCCGTTGCAGCACCATCGTGCACATCGTCTGGTGCATCTTGATGTTCAGTAGCATCACCGTATTCAGGGGGCACATAGTTGTCATCGTACTCTTCTTCCTTGCCGTCTTCCATCATAACCCCTATTTCTCCGTGCCTCGTCCAAACATTATAGTGTGGCATGAAACCCTTGTAAAGCAGGTGGATGTGAAGGATCTTCCGGTCAGAGTAAGACTTCGTATTCCCACATATAGGGCATGGACAACACATAAAACCATTCTGCTTGTTTGCCTCAACCACTTCGAGAAAATCATGCACGCCCTTAATGTACTCGGAGGTGTGTCTTGAACCGTACATCCATTACCGGTTCATCTGCGTGCATTATATATAATTAAGTGTGTCAAAAATCATTACAGAACATCATGAATAGATAATTAAGTGACCAAATTAATAGAAGTTCATCATCACATAAAAACCAAAGTACATACATAGTTCTCATCTAACAACATAAAGCTCTGCAGAGCATCTAAATTAATTAAACCATACATTGAAACTATGTAAAACATTTCAATGCGAAAACAAATGCGATCATAATCGCAACCAAGGTAACAACTGATCCAACGGCATAATGATACCAAGCCTCGGTATGAATGGCATATTTTCTAATCTTTCACATCTTCAAGCGCATTGCATCCATCTTGATCTTGTGATCATCGACGACATCCGCAACATGCAACTCCAATATCATCTTCTCCTCCTCAAGTTTTTTTATTTTTTCCTTCAAGAAATTGTTTTCTTCTTCAACTAAATTTAACCTCTCGACAATAGGGTCGGTTGGAATTTCCGGTTCAACAACCTCCTAGATAAATAAAATCTATGTCACATTGGTCGGCATAATTTTCATAAACAATAAATGAACCAATAGTTATGAAAAGATAATATATACCACATCCGAATCATAGACAGGACGAAGGCCGACGGGGGCGGATACCAAAACCATCGCACTATATAAGATGCAATAATAAAAGTAAGAAAATAATACAAGTATCTATCTAAACAAACAAGTAATAATATTTTTCCTTTCAGAAAGAAGATAAGAACAAGAGGCTCACCACGGTGGTGCCGGCGATGAGATCGGCGCGGGTGATCGACGGCGATGAAGACGGGGACGGGGCGTGACGGACCGCTAAACCTAGATAAATATTGAGGAAAATGGAGCTTGGCGGTCGAGCTTGGAGAGGAGAAACCTTAAGTAGTGTGGCTCGGGCATTCCATCGTACACCTTGTGTGCATAGGAGGTGAGCTAGAGCACCACCAAGCCCTCTCCCCCTCGGCCAGAAAAAACAGAGCAGTGTGCTCTGCTCTTGCGCGAGGGGCTATATATAGGCAGCACCATTGGTCCCGGTTGGTGGCATGAACCGGGACCAAAGGGTTGGTCCCGGTTGGTGGCATGAACCGGGACTAAAGGTAACCCTTTGGTCCCGGTTCATGCCACCAACCGGGACCAATAGTGGTGGGCCAGGAGCCAGGACCATTGGTCCCGGTTCGTCCCACCAACCGGGACCAAAAGGTCCGGACGAACCGGGACCAATGGCCCACGTGGCCCGGCCGGCCCCCTGGGCTCACGAACCGGGGCAAATAGCTCCATTGGTCCCGGTTCTGGATTGAACCGGGACTAATGGGCTGAACTGGCCTGGGCCATTACCCCCTTTTCTACTAGTGTATGTTACGCGCGCACGAGTGCTTATGAGCTTAATGAGTTTCAAACGAACCAAGCCGAGCAGGGTTTTCTCCTCGTTGAGCTTAACGAGCCAAGCCTTAACGAGCACAAGCTTAACAAACCAAGAAACTCATTAATCCTTACTAGGCATGCTCCTCAATCTCCCCAAAGAAGGGCTTCTATTAGCCGCCGGATCGCTTGGCAAGTTGCAGATCCCAACACATAAGTTGAAGCAGCCGGTGGCCGAGATCAAGATGTGAGGACAACACTAATCTGTCCAATTGGTGTGCTCAAACTGAATCCCTATTTAATTTAGACTATTTTATATTGTTGGATAATTATACAAGTGAGTATATTGTCTGCATATACATCAATTCACCAATCATTTTTTTGGGAAGATCTATACCAGGCTAGCTGATCAATTTGTCACACACCAAGATTCCGAAGATAGTTACTTCAGGGTTGGGTCTTTTTGTTTGTTTTATTACCTTGATATTTTTTGAAAAGGGAAGCAAGTCACGACCTCCAATCGAGCGATGCACATAGTCATATTATTAATTTCTTCAACAAAGTTCTGATAAGAACATACATCAAACAAGCCGAAGGCACCACCCTGTAACATCCCCATCATCACACTACAGTAATCCCTTATGATCAGTGCCAAGTCATCTTGATTTACAAAGCTTAATCATGTTGGGGTAATATCTCAGCTCAAATCCCTTCTCTGAATTCTATTCAAATTCAAAGTGAAATTTAAAGTTGCAAAAACTTGCTAGAAAAATGTTCATTATTTAGCAAATATTCCAAAACAATTGATGTTAAGAAAAAGAACATCACTATGTTGCTAAAATGAGCAGTAGCAATTAATCCAGTGCAATTCTAGCATTTTAAAATGCTACTCCAATTTTGAAAATTCCAAATGGGTTCAAATAAATCCCAAGCTTATGGTGGCAGTGCACCACTGCCCCTAGTATTTGTTTTCAGCAGTGGCACATTTTTGCAAAAGATAATTAGTGCAAAAGAAAATGCAAAAGGCTACTGTTAAATGAAAACAGAAAAGTTTTAAAAGAAAAATAAAAGAGGAAAGGAAGCCCCCTGCCTCCCTGGGCCTTGGCCCATCCGGACCAGCCGGCCCAACCTAGACGGCCCACCTCCCCCGGTCGCTCTCCCCTCCCCCTGTTCAACTGACCGAGGGTGCGCGCCCGAGCGTCGCCGCCGGACCCCCTTGCCGTCGACGAGGGGGATAAGGATCCCCTCGATGCCTTGGGCTCCCCTTCCACTTGCTCTACCACACCACTCGCCTGCTCACTTCCCTCGTCCAATCCGCCTCTCCCACTCCACTCCAGATCCACCTCGGTCGCGCCTCACCGAGCGCCGCCGTCGCCATGGCTGCGCCATAGCCGCTTCCATCGCCTACCCCGCGCCACGCCAGCTGGTCCAGGAGGCTCGCCGTCGACGCCTTCGTCGACTACCTCACCGGAACGAGGCGGGGAAGCCCCATCAGCGTCGCCATCGTCCCGTCTTCCCCAACGGTCCCTACCATCGCTCGTCGGTGATTCGCCGCCCCCAACACCGCCCGACCTCCCTCGAGCCCGCTGCCATACCCACTACGGCTTCACTGTGAGCCATCGTGCCTGAGGCGCCCTCCCTCTCTCCCTGTATTAGTCCCTAGCACTGGTCCCGTCGAGTTCCCACTCCGGCAGTCACCTACCGTCATCGTAGCGGTCAACTCCGACCACTTCGGTTTGCGTGGGTGGCACCATTGGACGCGGCGCATTGTCAGCGTCCCATAGAGCCCAAGAATGCCCTCAGTCGTGCCCTGTAGCGCCAAAACCATCTTCGCCCGAAGTCCGGCGGCGCCCGCGGTAGTCGCTGTCGACGTTGCCGGTCGCCTCAGCCGCTCCCGCCGATGTCGTTCGATGCGGCTTCGTCTCCGCGTTCGAACGCGACCGACCATGTTCGTTTTGATGGTCTGTGGAAGAATCCCGCGCTTCGCCGTCGTCTCCTGTGGTCGCCGGCGTTGCTCCGTCCGCCGTGCTGACCTGGCGCCGACGTGGTCGACCCTGAGGGGTACCCACGCGAGCATAATTGCGAGTGATGTGGAGTCGGGTTGACCTGGAAGGTGCCCGCGAGATAATTATGAGGTGTGGCCGGGCATTATTAGCCCTTGCCGCAAGTCCTCGAGACGGGGCAACGGGGTCACATCTTTCGTGAGTCTCTACTTGTTACCACCTGCTCCTAATCCACTACGATTTGGATATTTGATCTGAGGGGCCTCTGGCCTGATAGCACTAACCATCACGTGGGCATAGTATGGGCGTTCTACGTCGTATACATCAGCCGAAGCTTAATAGACGTCAGCGATTGAGCGCCGCGCGCCGCGTTGGACTGCGTAAGCACCTGCCTTTTTAAAGGAGGTAGCTAGGTTTGCTCACCGGCCGCCCTCGCAATGTGCATGAGTTCCCGTGAGATGGCCCATGACCCCTGGGGGCATAGGTTTAGTCCGGCATGCTGACCTCTCTATTAAGCCTAGGTCGGGTTGCGGAGTATTGTTTGGCCGAGGCCGGGCATGACCCAGGAAAGTGTGTTCGTCCAGAGTTAAGCGAGCGTGGTGGGTAAGTTGGTGCACCCCTGCAGGGAAGAAAACATCTATCGATAGCCTGTCCTATGGTAACGGACACTTGGAGTTGTATCCCGATCGATACAACTAGAACTGGATACTTGTGATGAGAACTGGATTGTGATGAGAAATGGATAGTATGGCTCTGGGATTGCTTTCTCGCAGGGAGTCGAGAAAGGATCTCTGGCTGAGGTTGATAACACTATTACTACTTTACTTTATGCTACTCTTATCTCTTCTGATGCTGCAAGACGCTTGAAGATGCTAGTCTTCGATAGGCTAGGCTTTCCCCTACTCTTCTGGCATTCTGTAGTCCAGTCCACAGATACAGCCCATTTCATTAATACCGATGCATATGTAGTGCAGATCCTTGCTTGCGAGTACTTTGGATGAGTACTCACGGTTGCTTTGCTCCCCCTTTCTTCTTATTTCCGGTTGATGCAACCAGATGTCGGAGCCCAGGAGCCAGATGCCACCGTCGATGCCTACTACTACGTGGAGACGATCGACGACCAGGAGTAGTTAGGAGGCTCCCAGGTAGGAGGCCTTGTCTTTTTGATCGTAGATGCTTTTCTGCTGGCCTTCTTAAGGCAAACTTGTCTAACTTATGTCTGTACTGAGATATTGTTGCTTCCGCTTATTCTGGTGTATTCAAGCTTATGTATTCGAGCCCTCAAGGCCCATGGCTTGTAATATAAAGCTTGTATTATTTTAATTTGTGTCTAGAGTTGTGTTGTGATATCTTCCCGTGAGTCCTTGATCTTGATCGTACACATTTGCATGTATGATTAGTGTACGATTGAATCGAGGGCATCACACACCCACACCTACAAACTCGATAATGAGGAATGTCATCACCCACACCTACAACTCGAGAATGAGGAATGCCGTCACATCTCACCATCTAGAGCCGGGGTCACCGCCAGTCTGTCTGCATGACGTACCAGGAGCAAACACCCGGTGCAACAGAGCCAAAGCATACACCGCCTGCAAACACTTCATAAGGCATTGATACGTCTCCAACGTATCTATAATTTTTTATTGTTCCATGCTATTATATTACCCCTTTTGGATGTTTATGGGCTTTATTTTACACATTTATATCATTTTTGGGACTAACCTACTAACCGGAGGCCCAGCCCGTATTGCTGTTTTTTTGCCTATTTCTGTATTTCGAAGAAAAGGAATATCAAATGGAGTCCAAACAGAATGAAACCTTTGGGAGCGTGATTATTGGAATGAACGTGATCCAGAGGACTTGTAGTGCAAGTCAAGAAGTAGCCGAGGCGGCCAAGAGACAGGAGGGCGCACCCACCCCCTCTGGGCGCGCCCTATCTCGTGGGCCCCTCGGGCGGCCACCAACATACTTCTTCCTCCTATATAAGCCTACGTACCCCAAAAGCATCGAGGGAGCCAACGAAACACAATTTCCACTGCCGTAACCTCCTGTATCCATGAGATCCCATCTTGGAGCCTTCGCCGGTGCTCCGCCGGAGGGGGAATCGACCATGGAGGGCTTCTACATCAACACCATAGCCCCTCCGATGAGTTGTGATTAGTTTACCACAGACCTTCGTGTCCATAGTTATTAGCTAGACAACTTCTTCTCTCTTTTTGGATCTCAATACAATGTTCTCCCCCTCTCTTGTGGATATCTATTCGATGTAAAGTCTTTTTGCGGTGTGTTTGTCGAGATCCGATGAATTGTGGGTTTATGATCAAGTTTATCTATGAGAAATATTTGAATCTCCTCTGAATTCTTTTATGTGTGATTGAGTTATCTTTGCAAGTCTCTTCTAATTATCAGTTTGGTTTGGCCTACTAGATTCATCTTTCTTGCCATGGGAGAAGTGCTTAGCTTTGGGTTCAATCTTGCGGAATCCTTACCAAGTGACAGAAAAGGTTGCAAGGCACGTATTGTATTGTTGCCATCGAGGATAAAAAGATGGGATTTATATCATATTGCTTGAGTTTATCCCTCTACATCATGTCATCTTGCTTAATGCGTTCCTTTGTTCTTTATGAACTTAATACTCTAGATGCAGGCAGGAGTCGGTTGTTGTGTGGAGTAATAGTAGTAGATGCAGGCAGGAGTCGGTCTACTTGTTGCGGACGTGATGCCTATATACATGATCATGCCTAGATAATCTCATAATTATTCGCTTTTCTATCAATTGCTCAACAGTAATTTGTTCACCCACCGTAATACTTATGCTATCTTGAAAGAAGCCTCTAGTGAAACCTATGGCCCCTGGGTCTATCTTTTATCATATTTGCTTTCAATCTACTTTTATTTGCATCTTTACTTTTTACATCTATATTATAAAATACCAAAAATATATCTATCTTATCATACTATATTTATCACATCTCACTTTTGCAAGTGGCCGTGAAGGGATTGACAACCCCTTTATTGCGTTGGTTGCGAGTTCTTTGTTTGTTTGTGTAGGTGCGTGGGACTTTTGAGGAGCCTCCTACTGGATTGATACCTTGGTTCTCAAAAACTGAGGGAAATACTTACGCTACTATTGCTGCATCACCCTTTCCTCTTCAAGGAAAACCAACGCAAGCTCAAGATATAGCAAGAAGGATTTCTGGTGCCGTTGCCGGGGAGGTCTTCGCTCAAGTCAAGACATACCAAGTACCCATCACAAACCCATCTCCCTCGCATTTACATTATTTGCCATTTGCCTCTCGTTTTCCTCTCCCCCACTTCACCCTTGCCGTTTTATTCGCCCTCTCTTTCCCAATCTCTTCCTCTCTCTTTCGCTTGCCTTTTTCTGTTTGCTTTTGTGTTGGATTACTTGTTGCCATGGTGCAAGATAATACCAAATTGTGTGATTTCTCCAATACCAATAATAATGATTTCCTTAGTACTCCGATTGCTCCTCTTAATGATGTTGAGTCTTGTGAAATCAATACCGCTACTCATCTAAACAACTTTGTTGATTTGTGTGATATGCAAAAGAAGAAAGATACGGATAATGATATTGTTAAATTGAAGTTGTTTCCGTTTTCACTTAGAGATTGTGCTAAAGTTTGGTTTTCGTCTTTGCCTAAAAATAGTATTGATTCTTGGAACAAGTGCAAAGATGTTTTTATCTCTAAGTATTTTCCTCCCGCTAAGATTATCACTCTTAGGAACGATATTATGAATTTTAAACAACTTGATCATGAGCATGTTGCCCAATCTTGGGAAAGAATGAAATTGATGATTCGCAATTGCCCTACTCATGGTTTGAATTTATGGATGATCATACAAAAGTTTTATGCCTGTTTGAACTTTGCTCTAGAAATCTCTTAGATTCGGCCGCGGGAGGCACGTTTATGGAAATCACGTTAGGAGATGCTACAAAACTTCTTGATCATATATGGCTAATTATTCTCAATGGCACACCGAAAGATCTTCTAGTAAAAAAGTGCATGCTATAGAAGAAATTAATGTTTTGAGTGGAAAGATGGATGAACTTATGAAATTGTTTGCTACTAAGAATACTCCTCTTGATCCCAATGATATTCCTTTGTCTACTTTGATTGAGAATAATAATGAATCTATGGATGTGAATTTTGTTTTTTAGGAATAGTTTTGTAAACAATGCTTATAGAGGAAACTTTAATGCTAGACTGTCCCTGGTAATTCCTCTAATAATTATGGAAATTCCTACAATAATTCTTATGGTAATTTTAATAAGATGACCTCTGATTTTGAGAATAGTGTGAAAGAATTTATGATTTCTCAAAAGAATTTTAATGCCTTGCTTGAAGAAAAATTGCTCAAAGTTGATGATTTGGCTAGGAACTTTGATAGACTTTTGCTTGATGTTGATTCTCTTAAACTTAGATCTTCTCCTCCTAAGCACGATATCAATGAGTCTCTCAAAGCAATGAGAATTTCCATTGATGAGTGCAAGGAAAGAACCGCTAGATTGCGTGTTAAGATAGATTGCTTTGTAAAGGCGTGTTCTTCTAGTTTCCATGAAAATAATGATGAAGATCTTAAAGTTATTGATGCGTCCCCTATCAGATCTTTGTTTTGCAATATGAATCTTGATAATAATGGGACTAAAGATGACTCAACTTTAGTTAGAAGGCGTCCCAAGAATTCGGAGTTTTTAGATCTTGATGCTAAATTTGTAAAATGGGATTGGAGAGGTCACAACTTTAAATAGCATTGAACCCACTATCTCGGATTTCAAGGAATTTGATTATGATAATTGTTCTTTAGAAGGTTGTATTTCCTTGTTGCAATCCGTTGTTAATTCTCCTCATGCTTATATTCAAAATAAACCTTTTACCAAACATATCGTTGATGCCTTGATGCAATCTTATGATGAAAAACTTAATTTGGAAGTTTCTATACCTAGAAAACTTAATGATGAGTGGGAACCTACTATAAAGATTAGAATTAAAGATCATGAGTGTTTTGCTTTCTGTGATTTGGGTGCTAGTGTTTCCATGATTCCGAAAACTTTATGTGATATTCTAGGTTTCCATGATCTTGATGATTGCACTTTAAATTTGCACCTTGCGGATTCCACCATTAAAAAGCCAATGGGAAGGATCAATGATGTTCTCATTGTTGCAAATAGAAATTTGGTGCCCGTAGATTTTATCGTTCTTGATATAGATTGGAATCTTTCTTGCCCTATTATTCTTGGTAGACCTTTCCTTAGAACGATTGGTGCGATTATTGATATGAAGGAAGGGAATATTAGATTCCAATTTCCATTAAAGAAAGGCATGGAGCACTTTCCAAGAAAGAAAGTCAAATTACCTTATGAATCTATCATGCGAGCTACTTATGAATTTAGTGACAAAGATGGCACTACTTAGATCTATCTTCGCTTTTATGCCTAGCTAGGGGCGTTAAACGATAGCGCTAGTTGGGAGGCAACCCAATTTTCTTTGTGTTTTTTGTTTTTGTTCCTATTTAGTAATAAATTTTGCATCTACCTTCTGTTTAGATGTGTTTTTATCTTTTAATTAGTGTTTGTGCCAAGTAGAACCTATAGGATAACCTATGATGATAGTTGATTTGATTCTGCTGAAAAACAGAAACTTTGCGCGCACGGATTTAGTTTTGTTAAATGACAGAAACGTGATTTTGCATTGATTCTTTTTGCTGCTGATCAATAGACAAATTGTACAGGACTTCCTATTTTGGTAGGAGTTTTAGAGTTCCATAAGTTTGCGTTAGTTACAGATTGCTACAGACTATTCTGTTTTTGACAGATTCTGTTTTTCGTGTGTTGTTTGCTTATTTTGATGCATCTATGGCTAGTAAAATACTTTGTAAACCATAGAGAAGTTGGAATATAGTAGATTTAACACCAAAATAAATAAATAATGAGTTCATTACAGTACCTTATGTGGTGGTTTTGTTTTCTTTCACTAATGGAGCTTATAAGATTTCCTGTTGAGTTTTGTGTTGTGAAGTTTTCAAGTTTTGGGTAAAGCTTTTATGGACTATGGGATAAGGAGCGGAAAGAGCCTAAGCTTGGGGATGCCCATGGCACCCCAAGATATTCAAGGATAGCCAAAAGCCTAAGCTTGGGGATGCCCCGAGAAGGCATCCCCTCTTTCGTCTTCATTCATTGGTAACTTTACTTGGAGCTATATTTTTATTCGCCACATGATATGTGTTTTGCTTGGAGCGTCGTGTATTATATTAGTCTTTGATTTTTAGTTTACCACAGTCATCCTTGCTGTACACACCTTTTGGGAGAAGCCTACTTGATTAGAATTTGCTAGAATACACTCTGTGCTTCACTTATATCTTTTGAGCTTGATAGTTTTTGCTCTAGTACTTCACTTATATCTTTTAGAGCACGGCGGTGGATTAATTTTGAAGAAATTGCTAGTCTCTCATGCTTCACTTATATTATTTTGAGAGTCTTTTAGAACAGCATGGTATTTGCTATGGTTACAAATTTGGTTCTAGAATGTTGAGCATCCAAGTTGGGTATAATAAAAACTATCATAGGAAATGAATTGGATGCTATGATTTATTTGATGCTTGATGATTGTTTTGAGATATAAAGGTAGTAATGTTAGGTTCATGCTAGTGGGTAATTATGAAATTGAGAAATACTTTTGTTGAAGTTGGCAAGTCCCGGAGCATGCACGTATGGTAAAAGTTGTGTGACAAATTTGTTGCATGAGGTGCTCTTTTGATTGTCTTCCTTATGAGTGGAGGTCGGGATCGCGCGATGGTTAACTCCTACCAACCCTTCCCCTAGGAGCATGCGTAGTAGTACTTTGCTTCGAGGGCAAGTAGACTTTTGCAATAAGTATATGAGTTCTTTATGACTAATGTGAGTCCATGGATATACGCACACTCATCCTTCCACTTTGCTAGCCTCTATTATACCACACAACTTTCACCGGTGTCATGAACCCTTTATTTACCTCCCTCAAAACAGCCACCATACCTACATATTATGGCATTTCCATAACTATTCCGATATATATTGCCATGCAACTTTCCACCGTTCCCTTTATTATGACACGTTTCATCATTGTCATATTGCTCTTTGCATGATCATGTAGTTGACATCGTATTTGTTGCAAGGCCACCTTCATAATTTTCATACATGTCGCTCTTGATTCATTGCATATCCCGGTACACCGCCGGAGGCATTCATATAGAGTCATATCTTGTTCTAGCTTTGAGTTGTAATTCTTGAGTTGTAAATCCATAAAAGTGTGATGACCTTCATTATTAGAGCATTGTCTCAGTGAGGAAAGGATGATGAAGACTATGATTCCCCCACAAGTCGGGATGAGACTTCGGACTTTACAAAAAAGAAAAAAAAAAGAAAAAAAAAGAAAGGCCAAAAAGAAAAAAAAGAAAGGCCAAAGAAAAAAAAAGGAAAGGAAAGAAAAAAATAAAATGAGAGAAAAAGAGAGAAGGGACAATGCTACTATCTCTTTTTCCACACTTGTGCTTCAAAGTAGCACCATGATCTTCATGATAGAGAGTCTTCTATGTTGTCACTTTCATATACTAAGTGGGACTTTTTCATTATAGAACTTGGCTTGTATATTCCAATGATGGGCTTCCTCAAAATGCCCTAGGTCTTCATGAGCAAGCGAGTTGGATGCACACCCACTTAGTTTCTTTTGTTGCTTTCATATATTTATAGCTCTAGTGCATCTGTTGCATGGCAATCCCTACTCACTCACATTGATATCTATTGATGGGCATCTCCATAGCCCGTTGATACGCCTAGTTGATGTGAGACTATCTCCTCCCTCTTTTTATCCTCACAACCACCATCTTTTACTATCTTAGTGCTATGTCCATGGCTCACGCTCATGTATTGCGTAAGAGTTAAAAAAAGCTGAAGCGCGTTAAAAAGTATGAACCAATTGCTTGGCTGAAACCGGGGTTGTGCATGATGGGAGTATTTTGTGTAATGAAAATGAAGCATGGCCTAACTATATGATTTTGTAGGGATAAGCTTTCTTTGGCTATGCTATTTTGACAGGACATGATTATTTGTTAGTATGCTTTGAAGCATTATTATTTTTATGTTTTATAAGCTTTTATCTTGAATCATTTGGATCTGAACATTCATGCCACAATAAAGAAAATTACATTGAGAATTATGCTAGGTAGCATTCCACATCAAAAATTATGTTTTTATCATTTACCTACTCGAGAACGAGCATGAATTAACCTTGGGGATGCTTGATACGTCTCCAAAGTTTCTATAATTTTTTATTGTTCCATGCTATTATATTACCCCTTTTGGATGTTTATGGGCTTTATTTTACACATTTATATCATTTTTGGGACTAACCTACTAACCGGAGGCCCAGCCCGTATTGCTGTATTTTTGCCTATTTCAGTATTTCGAAGAAAAGGAATATCAAACGGAGTCCAAACAGAATGAAACCTTCGGGAGCGTGATTTTTGGAATGAACGTGATCCAGAGGACTTGGAGTGCAAGTCAAGAAGCAGCCGAGGCGGCCACGAGATAGGAGGGCGCGCCCACCCCCTCTGGGCACGCCCACCCCCTCTGGGCGTGCCCCCCTATCTCGTGGGCCCCTCGGGCGGCCAGCGACGTACTTTTTCCTCCTATATAAGCCTACATACCCCAAAAACATCGAGGGAGCCAACGAAACACAATTTCCACCGCCGTAACCTTCTGTATCTGTGAGATCCCATCTTGGAGCCTTCGCCGGCGCTCCGCCGGAGGGGGAATCGACCATGGAGGGCTTCTACATCAACACCATAGCCCCTGTGATGAGTTGTGAGTAGTTTACCACAGACCTTCGGGTCCATAGTTATTAGCTAGATGACTTCTTCTCTCTTTTTGGATCTCAATACAATGTTCTCCCCCTCTCTTGTGGAGATCTATTCGATGTAAACTCTTCTTGCGGTGTGTTTGTCGAGATCCGATGAATTGTGGATTTATGATCCAGTTTATCTATGAGAAATATTTGAATCTCCTCTGAATTGATGTATGATTGAGTTATCTTTGCAAGCCTGTTCGAATTATCAGTTTGGTTTGGCCTACTAGATTGATCTTTCTTGCCATGGGAGAAGTGCTTAGCTTTGGGTTCAATCTTGCGGTGTCCTTACCCAGTGACAGAAAGGGTTGCAAGGCACATATTGTATTGTTGCCATCGAGGATAAAAAGATGGAGTTTATATCATATTGCTTGAGTTTATCCCTCTACATCATGTCATCTTGCTTAATGCGTTACTCTGTTCTTTATGAACTTAATACTATAGATGCAGGCAGGAGTCGGTCGATGTGTGGACTAATAGTAGTAGATGCAGGCAGGAGTCGGTCTACTTGTTGCGGACGTGATGCCTATATACAAGATCATGCCTAGATAATCTCATAATTATTCACTTTTCTATCAATTGCTCGACATTAATTTGTTCACCCACCGTAATACTTATGCTATCTTGAGAGAAGCCTCTAGTGAAACCTATGCCCCCCGGTCTATCTTTTATCATATTTGCTTTCAATCTACTTTTATTTGCATCTATATTATAAAATACCAAAAATATATCTATCTTATCATACTATCTTTATCAGATCTCACTTTCGCAAGTGGCCGTGGAGGGATTGACAACCCCTTTATTGCGTTGGTTGCGAGTTCTTTGTTTGTTTGTGTAGGTGTGTGGGACTTTTGAGGAGCCTCCTACTGGATTGATACCTTGGTTCTCAAAAACTGAGGGAAATACTTACGCTACTATTGCTGCATCACCCTTTCCTCTTCAAGGAAAACCAACGCAAGCTCAAGACGTAGCAGGCATCACCACCATTGTACCACTAAGCTACCTTTAGGAAAATGATCTGCATCATCTTTGCCAGGTCGGTCAGCCATCGACACTGCCATGGTGCCAACCATCACCACCGCCCTACACTTGTCAATCAAGACACATTTGTCGCTGAGACTCCGCCGAACCATGTCATCGAGATACGCCGGCATCAATGCGGAAGATACAACGTTGCTCCACCCCTAGACCCCTCTATCCAACACTTGCTCCAAGAACGATGCTCCCAAGAGGGGGTATTGATGCCAGACGCCACCACCATCTGATCCGGGCGACCTAGATCTAGGGTTTCTCCTGGAGAAAATGACCCTTCCTTGCGAGTCTACGCGGTCATCCAACGCCGCCACACCTTTGCAATCTCTGCAGCTGATAAAAGCTCCAAAACAGTGCCTTCAAGAAGGTAGACCACGCCACATGCCACCACTATCCAGTTTGGCAAGCCAAACTTGAGGTTTCCCTCGAATCTAGATGTGACCGCCACCGTAAGTATGCCCTCTAAGGATGTTAGTGGCGTCCGTAGACGTCTCCGCACCATCTGCACCAACAAATCCAGGCAAAGAATTTATCCTTGGTGGTAGTCCTTCGAACCAGGAGAGCAGGAGGCAGAAGTGCTCGTCAAAGATACCCATCAACGTAGAAGGAACGGCCCCATCGGGCAAAACAAACCCGGTCACATGGCCCTAACCCATCCAACCCGACCCGACTAGAGGAGTCGCCACCGGCAGGGAGAGGATCCGGGTGCGCCAGCCCTAGATCCACCGCCCAAGGTTGTCAGAATCGCGATTTGAATCGGATCGGAGCTCCGATGGTAGGATCGCAAATCATAGAATCTTCACTATCAGGATTGTAGAAACGTAGATTCTATGAAGTAAACTCGTAGAATAAGAGGGGTTAATTTGGATCGTAAAGTCATAGAATCGTATAACAGAATCGTGATTCTGACAACCTTGCCACCGCCACCGCTTGCGGGCCATCACCATGTTGTCCGCCGCCCGCTGGAGAACCAGCACGCCAAGATGCTCGGCTTGCGCCAAGCCCTAGCAGAAGACACCGGCCCCGCCCCTTCTCCCCATGCAGGAGGACGAGAGAGCCCCGCTGCCACCAGCGCCGGCCTGGCTTTGCCTGGTCACGCCCTTTGGCAATGGTGAGGGAGGAGGAAAGAGGGAGGGAACTGTCGGCGGTCGGAGTTGGACACCCCAGTGCGGCTGGGGGAGCTGCACGTGGTGATCCCTTTTTTTAGGACCGGGAGCTTCGCTCGGATAATGATCATGCAATGTTATTGCCTTCATAAGCCTATAATTCATGCAACATTCGAATTCATCCATATTTCTTTTATAAAAAATCTTCTATTTTAGAAATTTTATGGCCTTGTTATGCATGCATTTGGCCCAGAATTCCTGAAGACGATCCCGAATAAAAACAATGTACACTAAATAGACACCTTCCCCAAAAGGATTTCATGCTATAGTCTTGTTAGATCTTAGTCTTGTTAGACTTTACGCAAGAAGATGAAAATAAGAAAAAAATATCATTTGGTTAACTGGAAGACATGCTGCCTACCAAAAGACCAAGGGGGCCTAGGAATTATTAATTTAGAAATAATGAATAAAGCATTGTTGGCTAAATGGCTCTGGAAAATGGAAACTGAATCAGGAACCTGGGTGAATATATTGAAAAACAAATATGTTCAGAATAAATGCCTATCTGGGATAGAAAAAAACCCTGGAGATTCTCAGTTTTGGAGCAGTCTAATGGGGGTCAAAAAATATACTTTCAACATGTCAAGAAGAAACTGGGGGATGAGAATGAGTCTAGATACTGGGAAGATTGGTGGGTGGGATCTAAACCCCTAAAAGATCTATACCCTAGATTATACAACATTAGCTTTGACCACAATATCTCAGTGGCAGAAGCTAGTAACAAAGGCCGCCAGGGATTTAGCTTTAGACGAACCTTGACAGGAGAAACGATAGAACTCCGGAATAGCCTAAAAACAAGATGCGAGGAGGTGAGGATGCATGGGGGGAGATCAACCCCTCCGAATGCTCACTAAAAACAGAAAAATTTCGGTTAAGTCTTTATACTCATTTCTGATCAATGATGGTGTGGGATTCCCACACAAATTCCTGTGGAAAATTAAATCCCAGCCAAGATTAAAATGTTCCTTTGGCTGTTTACAAGAAGAAGCATTTTGACCAAAGACAATTTGATCAAGAAAGGATGGAAGGGAGGAAAAGAGTGTGTATATTGTGGGTAAGAAGAGAAAATTGATCACTTATTCTTTGAATGCTCAGCGGCTAGATTGGTATGGAGCTTGATCAAATGTGCTTTGGACCTTAGAACAACCCCAATAAACTCAAATGATTACTTGGGTAGGTGGTTGGAAACCTTTAAAAAACCTGAGAAAAAATTAGTTCTGGTGGGACGCGCTGCTGTATTCTGGGCTCTCTGGAAATGCAGAAATGATATTATTTTCAGATCTAGAAAGATATATGATCCCATTATATTCATCCGAATTATGTGCAATTGGATTGCTGATTGGTCGGTTTTGTAGATAAAAAAGCCAAAACAAAAACTGCTGCAGCTAGGAGCAAAACTAATCGAGCGGGTGGCAAGTGAGATATACACAAGGCGGCACACGGATGGAGACCCGGAGTTCGGCGACTGTGAGGATGATGGATCTTCTCTCCTTCCCTCTGTTTTCGTCATGTAATCTTGATAACTTGTAGAAGTTTAAATAACTGTACTGGTGTAAGCAATGCATGGCATGTCTTTTGTTTTCCCTCTGCAGCTAGTGGTCTTTAGCCTAGATTAAGGTTGTTATCTTTTCAAACCCGATGACTGGACGGGAGTGCCCCCGGTTTGTGGTCGATGTGGTTTCGTTATTTAAATCGGAGGGAAACCTCTTCCGTTCAAAAAAAAAAAAATCTTAGTCGACTGAGATTTTGTCAAGTCTTAGTCCATACTATATCTGTGAGATTTTACATTAAACTCCGTATAAAAATTTATTTTAATTTTTCTCTCCCGACGCGGACGAGGCGCGTGTCCGTTTGGTGTCCTCCGCGACCAAAACCGGCGCAAGTTTGCGTTCGAAATGGGTCGGCCCGGACATAAAACGGACAAGATGGGTCCGGGCCGTCGCACGCTGAGCCGTCTCATTTGTTCTTTTTACCCCAAACGGACGGGGACGGACAGCGTAGGCTTGTGCGGTGAAGTTGGCCTGAGTGGGACTAGCTAAATCTTAGACCGCCGACACCTTTCCAGGCCCTTCTTGTTATCCATCGGTTAGGTTTCTTGGGCAACAACCGCGACTCAGTACATCCCTCCGTACTCCTACATCCGGATCGGCCATTTCCGTCTTCGTCATAGGACCGTCCAAGCTTGACCGACACTCATACAAACATCGTCCAGACGGCAAAGGTCAAAGCCAGACGCACTCCACTGCCCACCACCGCTCCCAGAAAGCTCCGCCGGCACACCGCTCTCACATCACGGTGGTACGGTGACGCCTGTTGCCACCTTCGCACTCCACCACCCTCCCTCCCTCCCCGTCCGGCCCCCGAACCTCCATCCAGATCTGGGCGGCGAGGACGTACACCACACACACGCGCGCCGATCGAGCGAGGGGGACTCCCAAACCGGCGCTGCCACCAACCACGCTTCCCCCCGACACCGCGATCAATCATAGGGCGCCCGCCCCCAGCCACAGTGACACTGTGTGGTGCACTGACGCGCCACCGGCAACAACCTCAACAGCAGAGATTAAAAAGATCGGCACTACCAACCGACGGCAACCTCCCAACCCCCTCCCCGCCTCCTAAACTCCTCTCCTCCCGCACCGCCGAACTGGGTAGCAGCGCAGATAATACGTTCCTGCGCCGTCGTTGTGTCACTGGCATTGCTGTGCGGCCACCAGTGTCACTCTGCTACCCACAGAGAAGAGAGGTAGTGAGATCAGTATGGCGCGTGCGGTGGCCGCCGCCGCCGCGGCGCTGGCCGCCGTGCTGGTGTCCGTGCTGGCGCCGGCGGCGATGGCGCAGATGGACAGCTGCAGCGGCGACCTGCCGTTCGCGCTCGTCGGCAACTACTCTGGCCTCGCCTGCCAGCCCGTCTGGAACAACTTCGTGCTCCGGGTATGTCGCTTAATTTGGTCTGCATAGGCCACATAGTTGAGTGGGTCACTGGGTTCTACTCCTGATGGTAGATGGTTCGATATATTTGTGATTGGGCTTCAAAATGGTAGAGATCTAGCTGTAGAATGTAGATCCTGTTCGGGTTGTCCATCCACCTTGGAGCAGCTATGGATAGCTTTTACCTGTGGTACTGAACCAGTGGTAACTAGTAAGGACATTCATGCGAGAAACCAACACTGGTACAGCTGCAGATATCCATGAATCACTACTCACTTTTTCAATGATTCAGTGAGCTAGAGCTGCACTGGTACTGTCAGAGACAGGCAATTTGGCACCGTGAAAAACAGGGGACAAAGCAGTGATGGGATAATAAGTGTCGTCATAATTCAAGCCTATCGTTCGTACATGTTTCAGATCATCATCTCTGCAATAACAAATCAATTGAAATTTGCAGTACCACCAGGACAAGAACAACGTGCTGCGGGTGGTGCTGTCGACCATGTACAGCACGGGGTGGGTGGGGATGGGCTTCTCGCGGGACGGCCTCATGATCGGCTCCAGCGCCATGGTGGGCTGGATGGGCAAGAAGGGCCTCCCCCACATCCGCCAGTTCTCCCTCCGCTCCAAGTCCGGCTCCAAGGCCGCCGTCGTCGACCGGGGCTTCCTCGTCTCCAACAACCACGACCACACCGTGGTGGTGCAGCAGGCCAAGATCTACGTCGCCTTCCAGCTCAAGTTCTCCTACCGCCTCTCCCACCAGCACATCATCCTCGCCTTCGGCCCCGGCGTCCCCGTCAAGAACAAGCTCTCCAAGCACCAGGACAAGACCTCCTTCACCTTCGATTTCACTACTGGTAATTAAGATATCAATTTGTTTCTGTGGGATTTCTTAATCATGTGTCGATCGGTTGCACTGAAAGTTGATCATCTGTTGGCTACCAGAAAAAAGGCTTCTTTTTTGTGTGGAAAAGTTTGTTGTTTCTTTAAGCATCGTCGGTTGCACCACCTTTACATAGCATCGTTGCCAGATCAACATCATACCGTACCGTACAACCGAATGCCTTTTCTCAACATTATCATTACTATTCAGAAGATTCAGATGATCTTACAGCGATGTGCATGCAGGGAAAGGATTCGCGGACGGGCCCTTCCCCTACGGCCTTCGGCGGGCGCACGGAGGGCTCAACCTCTTCGCCTGGGGCATCCTCATGCCCATCGGCGCCATCCTGGCGCGCTACTTCCGGCGCATGGACCCGCTCTGGTTCTACCTCCACGTCGGCATCCAGTTCGCCGCCTTCATCATCGGCCTCGCCGGGGTCGTCGCCGGCGTCGCGCTGTACAGCAAGATCCAGGCCGACATCCCGGCGCACCGCGGCCTCGGCATCTTCATCCTTTTCCTCGGCATCCTGCAGGTCGATCACTCGCTCACCGTCCTCTGTTAGTTATCTTCTGATGATGTTATCTTCTGGAATGGAAGATTCTGAAATGTTGTGCGACAGGTTCTGGCCTTCTTCCTGAGGCCCAACACGGACTCCAAGTACCGCAAGTACTGGAACTGGTACCACCACTGGTCGGGCAGGCTGGTGCTCTTCTTCGCCGCCGTCAACATCGTGCTCGGGATCCACGTCGGCGGCGGCCACGACTCGTGGAAGATCGGCTACGGTTTCAACCTCGCCATCCTCCTCGTCGCCGTCATCGGGCTCGAGTTCATGTTGTGGACGAGGTGGTCTAAGAACAGCGCTTCCACGCCGACGTATTGAGCTCTGTCACGACTCACGACAGGGGCCCTCTGTTGATCCGGCGATGGCTATGCGCCTATTTTTTAGTTCTTTTGTTTCTTTTATTTTCTTTTCTGGTCTGATTGTGTGATATTTTGTTTTTGGTTCTGTTGTGATGGTCTTGTTTCTGTAATCTGAGGACTGAAATTTAAGCGTAGTAGATCCTGCTAAGCATGGTTCTCCGACAGATGATTGAACACTGAAATATTACGACCGTATAAATGCATAAACAAGAATCTTGAACAACACACGAATGCAGTCTTTGAGCCTGTATGGGTCCAAATAAAGGTAACTATTACAAAGCCCATACTTTACTACGGGTATATAGACGATACCCCGTGCGTTGTTGTGGGTACTTTTGATAAATAACTTGATGTTTAAAAAATGAAAAAGTTTATGAAACATAGTATAAGTAGATGTAAATATATTTTTTTGGAAGAAATATTGTTTAGTGTAAGCATTTAAAAGAAATTGGATGAAAAACCTAAAATAGGTGTGATTTTTGTTCTGTTAATTTATTACCTTGGCAATATATCAGCAAGGCAATATGACATCAAAACAGCGATGCATAGAGACAATGGAGACATCTCAACCCTTGGCTAAACCTAAAACAATGATATCAACTACTAATGTGCATTTATAAAAAAAATACATTGCTCCCATGGAATAAAACATGAGTTCACTCATAATTTGATTTTCTATTGAAAGAAGAAGGTCTCTTACCTAGGTAGCTCATTCACCACAATATACCCAGGTAATTATTATTATTTTTGTTTATCTTTTTCACGTGCACAACCGTGCATGCTTCCCCATTAGGTAAACCGTAGTTTAGTCCTAAAAATACCTGATTAGGTACCCACGTGTATGCAATGGAATAAAATTAGGATTAAACGGTTGAATGGGAGTAGTGGATTCTTAAAAAAGCAAAATTTGATGAACTACCTCTCTATACGCAATGAAATTAAATTGGGATTAAAAAGTTGCTTGGAACACTCGAGGTTCGAGGGAACTAAGCCATCTAATGCAATTCTCTGACCCGGTGGGAGCAAAAGAGACATGGATAGAAAACGCAAAAGAGTGAGAGTGAGAAAAAACGGTTGTTTGGTCTTTCAGAATCAGACGAAAGCATTAACAACACATGAAGTCTAACCAAATGGCTGGACGGGAACTCGTGTTATACGTATGGAGAGGATTGGATGACGTCAAGACATCTACACATAGCTAAAGAACCTACGGTGACATGGCTGCTTGAGAGTGCACGAAAACAAACTTAACTTTTTATTTGTGGCAGATTGCATACACATGAAAAATTAGTGGGAGCATGTGCATGAAGAGTTAGTGGGAAAGCAATTTTCACGATGGACCTACTTGATGATGCAGATAGCTTGCATGTCAAGATAAATAAGATAGTAGGGATGAATCACTTAGGTATATAGGATAGGATATTTTTTCAGCGGGTCTGTTTTGAATTATTTATGTTAGATTTATATATTTTTTTAACTTAGAGTTGCAAATTTTAAATGTTGTTGAAGTGCGTAAACAAATTAAATGTTAATTTTTGTTTTATTTGTTTTCTGGCATAGTTAAGGCACTTTCAATAGTTTCATCTTTTATGAAGCCAGGGCTTTCATACACCTTGAGTTCGTCCGTTTGGACGGAATAAATACTGCTCGGGCATAGATTGCTGTCGTCTCCTTGGGATGGTGAGGTTATAGTTTCTCGTGGTGTGCGTGTGATGGCAAGATCTGGTGTCAGACAATTCAGATCGATTTCGGGGTTCAACGACAACGACTGTGACTGCAGGACACTGGTCCTTAGGGTCACATGCATGAAGAGTTCCTAGCTGTCACAAACACTTTAAATTCCTACTGCCCTGGACCCTAGAGGAAAGGCTAGAAGTGGTAATTGTATGTTGCTTTGTGAAGAAAAGTGGGCATCTCATTATCAAGGTTATTGTTCTTGTTCTTTTGTGTGAGAACTTCCAATCTATTCATCATCAATCATGATACTACAATGAATACCAAAAAAATATTACACCCAGATCCATAGACCACCTAGCGACGACTACAAGCACTGAAGAGAGCCGAAGGCGCGCCGTCATCGCCCTCCCTCCCTGGAGTCGGGCAAAACTTGTTGTAGTAGGCAGTCGGGAAGTCGTCGTGCTAATAAGGCCATATAGGACCAACGCACCATAACAGCAACCGCCGCAGTTGAAGAGAAGTTTAGATCGGAAGGATCCAACCTGTAGACACACGGACAAAGACCGGATCCACATGGATCCACCGAAGACAAACGCCGACTGAATCCCGCGAGATCCGCCAGAGAAAAACCTCCACAAGCCCTCCGATGAGGCTAGAAGCACCACTGGGGCGGGGGCTAGGCGGGGAGAATCTTATTCCATCTTCAAAGTGAAGGAAATATGCCCTACATGCAATAATAAAGTTGTTATTTTATATTTCCTTATTCATGATAAAGGTTTATTATTCATGCTAGAATTGTATTGATCGGAAACTTAAATACATGTGTGAATACATAAAAAAATACCGTGTCCCTAGTAAGCCTCTACTAGACTAGCTCGTCGATCAAAGATGGTTAAGGTTTCCTAACCATGGACATGTGTTTTCATTTGATAACGGGATCACATCACTAGGAGAATGATGTGATGGACAAGATCCACCCGTTATCTTAGCATAATGATCGTTCAGTTTTATTGCTATTGCTTTCTTCATGTCAAATACATATTCCTTCGACTATGAGATTATGCAACTCCCGGATACCGGAGGAATACCTTGTGTGCTATCAAATGTCACAATATAACTGGGTGATCACAAAGATGCTCTACAGGTATCTTCGAAGGTGTTTGTTGAGTTGGCATAGATCGAGATTAGGATTTGTCAGTCCGAGTATCAGAGAGGTATCTCTGGGCCTTCTCGGTAATACACATCATAAGCTTGCAAGCAAATGACTAAGGAGTTAGTTATGAGGTGATGTATTATGGAATGAGTAAAGAGACTTGCCGGTAACGATATTGAACTAGGTATAGAGATACTGACGATCGAATCTCGGGCAAATAACATACCGATGGACAAAGGGAATTACGTATGTTGTCATAACGGTTCGACCGATAAAGATCTTCGTAGAATATGTAGGAGCTGATATGGGCACCGAGGTTCTGCTGTTGGTTATTGACTGGAGAGGTGTCTCGGTCATGTCTACATGGCTCTTGAACCCGTAGGGTCCGCACGCTTAACGTTCGATGTGGATATAGTATTATATGAGTTACGTGATTTGGTGACCGAATGTTATTCGTAGTCCCGGATGAGATCACGAACATGACGAGGAGTCTCAAAATGGTCGAGAGGTAAAGATTGATATATAGGACGATGGTATTCGGACACCGAAAGTGTTTTAGAGGGTACCAGGTACTTACCGGGTCACTGGAAAGGAGTTTCGGGCACCCCCGGCAAAGATATGGGCCTAATGGGCGAAAGGGGGAACAAACCAGCCCCTGGTGTGCCCCTTCTTTGGACAGAAGGCCCTAAGGTAAGGAAAGGAGGAAGGGCTAGCCCCTCATGCCTTTCCCTCCCATGGAACAAAGGAAGGGGGGGGGGGGGGGGAGGGGGAGGCACCCTCCCCTGCCTTTCCCCCGCACCTATATAAGGCAGGGGAGCACGGCTTGGAAGGGACTCCAATTAGGATTCCTCCTACTTGGGCACCTCCTTTGGCTGCTCCTCCCTCCCACCTATATACATGTGGGAGGGGCCGCCTAGCACATAACAGACAATTGCCTAGCCATGTGCGGCGCCCCTCCACCATTTGCACCCCAGGTCATATTTTTGTAGTGCTTAGGTGAAGCTCTGCGGAGATCAATTCAACATCACTATCACCATGCCGTCGTGCTGCCGAAACTCATCTATTACCTCGCCGTCTTCCTGGATCAAGAAGGTGGAGGACGTCACCGAGCTGAACGTGTGCAGAACGCGGAGGTGTCGTATGTTCTGTACTTGATCAGTTGGAGCGCGAAGAAGTTCGACTACATTAGCCGTGTTGTGAAAACCCTTCCTCTTACGGTCTACGAGGGTACGTAGACACACTCTCCCCCTTGTTGCTATGCATCTCCATGGATAAATCATTGCATGTGCATAGAATTTTTTTTGTTTTCCATGTAACGATTCCCAACAGTGGTATCAGGGCCAGGTCTATGCGTAGATGATATGCACTAATAGAACACAAAGAGTTGTGGGCGGCGATAGTCATACTGCTTACCACCAATGTCTTATTTTGATTCGGCGGTATTGTGGGATGAAGCGGCCCAGACCAACCTTACATGTCCACATACATGAGACCGGTTCCACCTCCATTGTTCCAAAAATTATTGCATCCTCGTCGGCCATGTAATCTCCAAGATTGGTACCGGGTAGCACCCCCGGAAGATTACTGACGATATCGCTAGACACATTGAGAGGGGGCCACGATTGCTTCGCTTGTTCGCCGAGCTGGGGAATTTGTTTCCCTTTTCTTCGTTCTGCTTCTGGCTGTATTGCCTCCCATTCTAGAGGCTTGAGAGACGATGGACCGTATCTGTATTGGCTCCCGCCTCTGGCTGTACTGCTAGACGCCGGAGTAGCCGGGGCAGCTGCCGTTGTCTTCTTTCGTTGCTTAAGAGGCAGAGCGGCTGGAGCGGCGGCATCTATGTTCTGCCGTCACTTACGAGGCGACGAAGGAGGAGGCGGACTGCTCGGACGACGCGCCGGAGCAGGCAGAGAAGGAGGCGGAGTACTGCCGCCCTCACGCGCCGGAGCAGGAGGCGGAGTGCCCTGATCACTCACCGGAGGAGGAGGAGGAGGCGGAGGAGGCGGAGTGCCCAGGTGACTAGCAGGAGCTGTGAAATTCAGAAGTTTGATGTGCTCCTTCCGCCATAGACACGGAGTATGCATAGTAAGACCGAGCTGAGTCTCCCCATCACATGTAGGGTGGTCAAGCTGGAGGTCCTCAAATCCCTCCGTTATTTTGTCCACCATCACAACAACATAGCCTTGTGGAATCGGACGACAGTGAAAAGTTGCTCCGGGTGAAGGAGGGAACATAGAGCCGACAACCGCCTTGACTTTGAGCTGATCTCATTGCGGCATAAGGTGGCACCACTACTAGGAAAACCCTTATTAGTAGTGCTGGTTATTTGGCTATTAGTAGCGCGGGTGGGCGCGCTACTGCTACGGCACTACAACTATTTTTTAGCAGTAGCGCTTGTCTGAACCAGCGCTACTGCTATCTGTATCTAGCAGTAGCGCGCCTCTGCCCATCGCTACTGCTAATGCTAGTAGCGTGCCCGAGGGAGTCCTGGATTAGGGGGTGTCCGGATAGCCGAACTATCACCTTTGGCCGGATTCCTGGTCTATGAAGATACAAGATTGAAGACTTCGTCCCGTATCCAGATGGGACTTTCCTTGGCGTGGAAGGCAAGCTTGGCGATACGGATATGTAGATCTCCTACCATTGTAACCAACTCTGTGTAACCCTAACCTTCTTCGGTGCCTATATAAACCGGAGGGTTTTAGTCCGTAGGACGAAGAACAATCATACCATAGGCTAGCTTCTAGGGTTTATCCTCTCTGATCTCATGGTAGATCTACTCTTGTACTACCCATATCATCAATATTAATCAAGCAGGAGTAGGGTTTTACCTCCATCGAGAGGGCCCGAACCTGGGTAAAAACATCGTGTCCCTTGTGTCCTGTTACCATCCGCCTAGACGCACAGTTCGGGGCCCCCTACTCAAGATCCGCCGGTTTTGACACCGACATTGGTGCTTTCATTGAGATCTCCTCTGTGTCGTCATCTTTAGGCCTGATGGCTCCCCCGATCATCAACAATGATACGGTCCAGGGTGAGACTTTTCTCCCCGGACTAATCTTCATGTTCGGCGGCTTTGCACTGCGGGCCAATTCGCTTGGCCATCTGGAGCAGATTGAAAGCTACGCCCCTGGCCATCAGGTCAGATTTGGAAGTTTGAAGTAAACGACTGACATCCGCGGAGACTTGATCTTCGACGGGTTCGAGCCACAGCCAAGCGCGCTGCACTATCACGATGGGCATGATCTAGCTCTGCCGCCGAACAGTGCCCTGGAGGCCGCACCAGTGTCCGCTCCGACCCTTAGCTCGGAGCCGACTGCGCCGATCGAGGACGGGTGACTGGACACCGCCTCGGGGGCTGCTATCTCTACGGCGATTGAGCCGAACACCAACCTTGTCCCTCGCGAAGCTCGTGGCTCCAAGGTGCCGGACTCCTCTCCGGACTCCGAACCTTCCGCGCCCCTGCCAATCGAATCCGATTGGGCGCCGATCATGGAGTTCACCGCCGCGGACATCTTTCAGCACTCGCCCTTTGACAACATCCTGGATTCAATAAAGTCTCTCTCTTTATCAGGAGAGCCCTGGCCGGACTATGGCCAGGAAGGTTGGGATGCGGACGATGAAGGAATTCAAAGCCCACCCACCGCCCACTTCGTAGCCACTGTCGATGATTTAACCGACATGCTCGACTTCGACTCCGAAGACATCGACGGTATGGACGACGATGCAGGAGACGACCAAGAACCAGCGCCTACAGGGCATTGGAAGGCCACCTCATCATATGACATTTACATGGTGGACATCCCAAAAGATGGGAATGGCGATGGAACAACGGAGGATGACCCCTCCAAGAAACAGCCCAAGCGCCGGCGTCAGCGGCGCCACTCTAAATCCCGCCACAGCAAAAACGGTGATTCTGGCACGGGAGAAAATAACACCCTGGACAGTGCCGAAGACAACCCCCTCCATCAGGATTCAGCGCAGGAGGATGGAGAAGCCAGCCCTCAGGAGAGAGCGGCAGACAAAGAGGTAGAGGACGATAATTACATGCCTCCCTCTAAAGACGAGGCAAGCCTCGACGATGACGAATTCATCGTGCCTGAGGATCCCGTCGAACATGAGCGTTTCAAACGCAGGCTTATGGCCACGGCAAGCAGCCTCAAGAAAAAGCAGCAACAACTTAGAGCTAACCAAGACTTGCTAGCTGACAGATGGACTGAAGTCCTTGCGGCTGAAGAGTATGAACTCGAACGCCCCTCCAAGAGCTACCCAAAACGCAGGCTGCTACCCCGATTAGAGGAGGAAGCACCCAAACCTACATCACCAGCGCATGATGCGGCCGACCGGCCACCTCGTGGCCGCGACAGAGAGGCCTTTCGGCCCTCCACTCAAACCGCACCCCGGCGTCGCTCAAAAAGTACCAAGGCACTGGGAAATGCGCCAGACCTGCGAAATATATTGGAGGACAAGGCAAGGCAAACAAGATCGATCTATGGATCACGTGGGCGCCTCACCACACGTGACGATAACCGTCATGCCGGATATAGCAAATCCGGCCGAGCCGAACACAGCAGACAAAGCTCATTTGAGCTACATTGTGATATAGCCCAGTACAGGGGCGCCGCACACCCACTATGCTTCACAAACGAAGTAATGGATCATCAAATCCCTGAGGGTTTCAAACCCGTAAACATTGAATCATACGATGGCACAACAGATCCCGCGGTATGGATCGAGGACTACCTCCTTCATATCCACATGGCCCGCGGTGATGACCTACACGCCATCAAATACCTCGCACTCAAGCTTAAAGGACCAGCTCGGCATTGGCTTAACAGCTTGCCAGCGGAGTCAATTGGTTGTTAGGAAGTCCTGGAAGCCGCATTCCTCGACAACTTCCAGGGCACCTATGTGCGACCACCAGACGCCGATGACCTAAGCCACATAATTCAGCAGCCAGAGGAATCGGCCAGACAATTCTGGACACGGTTCCTAACCAAGAAAAATCAAATCATCGACTGTCCGGATGCAGAGGCCCTTGCAGCCTTCAAACATAACATCCGCGATGAGTGGCTTGCCCGGCACCTAGGACAGGAAAAGCCGAAATCCATGGCAGCCCTCACAACACCCATGACCCGCTTTTGCGCTGGAGAGGACAGCTAGCTAGCTCATAGTAACAACATGACCAAGAGCCCTGGTAATTCGGATACCAAGGACAGCAACGGCAGGTCACGTCGCAACAAGCACAAGCGCCGCATTAATGGCGATAATGCTGAAGATACGGCAGTCAACGCCGGATTCAGAGGCTCTAAACCCTGTCAGCGAAAAAAGCCATTCAAAAGAAATACTCCAGGCCTATCCAATTTGGACCAAATACTCGATCGCTCGTGCCAGATACACAACACCCCCAAAAAACCAGCCAATCACACCAACATGGATTGTTGGGTGTTCAAGCAGGTAGGCAAGTTAAATGCCGAAAACAATAACATGGGGCTGCATAGCGACGACGAGGAGGAGCCCCGGCCGCTGAACAATAGAGGACAGAAGGGTTTCCCCCTACAAGTGCGGATGGTGAACATGATATACGCAACCCACATACCCAAAAGGGAGCGGAAGCGTGCACTAAGGGACGTATATGCGATGGAGCCAGTCGCCCCAAAGTTCAATCCGTGTTCCTCCTGCCCGATCACTTTTGATCGAAGGGACCACCCCACTAGCATCCGCCATGGCGGATTCGCCACATTGGTTCTATACCCAATCGTTGACGGATTTCACCTCACTAGAGTCCTAATGGATGGCGGTAGCAGCCTGAACCTGCTTTATCAGGATACAGTGCGAAAAATGGGCATAGACCCCTCAAGGATTAAACCCACAAAGACGACCTTTAAAGGCATCATACCAGGTGTAGAGGCCAACTGTACAGGCTCAATTACATTTGAAGTGGTCTTCGGATCCCCTGATAACTTCCGAAGTGAGGAGTTAATCTTCGACATAGTACCGTTCCGCAGCGGCTATCACGCACTGCTCGGACGAACCAGATTTGCAAAGTTCAATGTGGTGCCGCACTACGCATAATTCAAGCTCAAGATGCCAGGCCCTCGAGGAGTCATTATGGTCAACGGAAACACCGAACGCTCTCTCCGAACGGAGGAGCATACGGCGGCCCTCGCGGCGGAAATACAAAACAGGCTCTCAAGGAAATTCTTGAGTCCGGCTATTAAACGTCTGGACACCGTCAAGCGCGCTCGGAGTAACCTACAACAAGACCTCCTGGCACGTCCCGAGCACGCGTAGCAATGCGGCCCCAACCCCAACCCTCGCGAAATTGCGAAACCAGTACTACGCGTACATAATTACGCTCTAGAAATACCATGGGCATAGGGGGAGGGGCACGACCACGGCAGGCCCAGAATGCGTCTCAACCGCACCAGGGGCTCCCAATTGTGGCATTCTTTTTTTTTACTTTCAGGACTCCTTTCTCAAGAAGCCCTGTCCGGCAGTAGAATCGCCGAACACACGATGCAACAGCCAGGGAAGCTAGAAAGCTACGTCGAGTGTCCAGGTGGTCTCTATAACGAGTAGTATACTTGTTTTACATATCATCCCGCAGCTCGCTCCTGGAGGGGGACATGTCAAATAGTCCCATCCCTTGCTTATCGCACTATTTGTATTGTTCTGCTTTTACCGCAGCTTTTTTGAATAAACAATGCATAGCTTTTGCCTATTATCGCATTCCTTTTTTATCTATATATGTTCACTTATGACATGTTGCATCCGTACGCTTTGGTACGGCCAAATACACCAGGGGCTTAAGTACCCCAAAATATGGTGTGATAACTCCGAACACTTTCACAAGTGCGGCACCCCGAACTTATAGCATTATATGCATCGGCTCCAAATCATGTCTTGGGTCAATAGTTGGGTTTGCCCGGCTCCCATGTTTTGGTACCTTCCGTTCCATTATATCGGCTAAGGTAGCGCTGGGAGAACCACTGCGATTGTGCCCCGGTTGAGCTGGGTTGAGCACCTCAGTGGAGAAAGCTAAAACTGACCGTCATGATAGGGCGAGAGCCGGTCGCTGTTCGAGAGGTTTTCGAGTCCCTAAAGACTTATGCCGCTTAGAGCGAGGAGTCGGCTTTGTCCGGCCCAGGCGTGGATAGCGCCCCGAATTCGGTCTTCCGAATACTAGGGGCTTCGCCGAAATTTAAAATTATAGAATTCTATGGCTAAGTGAGAGTGTTCAAGCATTATAGTCCGGTTGCCTTTTTCATTGCATTGAGCGCCTCCCTCGAAGGACCAAAGAATGGGAAAAAGAGCGCTCAAGTTTATCCCGAACACCCCAGCACTTGTGGCATGGGGGCAGAAGCCGACGACTCGCCATCTCTCAAATTTAATAAATGGCCGCATAGAAGGTAATATTTTAAATTCACAAGCGTTGCTTAGCGCATATGAACAAGTTTTCAAGCGTACAGGATAACAAACGCGAGTTTACTAAAAAATTACATCTTTTGAGCATTCACCCGCTATAAGGCGGGCACCCTTCAGGACGCCCTTATAATACATCTCGGGCTTGCGATACTCCCTTCCCGGTGGTGCAGCGTCCGTCACAAGCTTCTCAGCGTACATCTTGCGCCAGTGCACTTTAGCACGAGCAAGGGCCCTACGGGCACCTTCGATACAGACGGAGCGCTTGACGACTTTAATCCATGGACAGGCGTCCACCAGCCGCCTCACCAGCCCGAAGTAGCTCCCAGGCATGGCTTCATTAGGCCATAGCCGAACTATTAGGCCCTTCATGGCCTGTTCGGCCACCTTATGGAGCTCGACCAGCTGCTTCAGCTGGTCGCTCAAGGGCACCGGGTGTCCGGCCTCAGCATACTGAGACCAGAACACCTTCTCCATCGAGCTCCCCTCCTCGGCCCGGTAGAATGCGGCAGCATCGGACACACTGCGGGGAAGATCTGCGAATGCTCTTGAAGAGCTCCGGATTCGGGTAAGTAACAAGTAGTTCGCTTTCACGTGCTTGCTTTGCATGAAGAATGCCTTACCCGCTGCTATCTTCTTCATTGCCTCAATTTCCTGGAGGGCTTTTTGGGCTTCGGCCTTAGCGGCTTTGGCGCTCTCAAGAGCCGAGGCGAGCTCGGACTCTCGAGTCTTTGAGTCACGCTCCAAACTCTCATGTTTTTCCACGAGAGCCTGGAGCTCTTGCCACACCTCCGCCACCCACGCCTCCTGCTGCTCTCGCTCGGTGCGCTCCACAGTCGCATTGCTTTTGGCCTTGGACACCGCTTCCTTCAGGGTCGCCACCTCGTTCGTGGCCCCTGCAATTCTCACGTTATTCCTGTTATTTTTTGCAACCACATCTTTTATATACTTCCATAAGGTATTACTTACCTTCCCTATCCTCGAGCTACTTTTTGGCAAGGCCGAGCTCGTTCTCGGACCGCTCGAGGCTCTGCTTCAATGCATTGACCTGCGCAGTCAGTGCGGCAAAGGTCAGCAGCGCAGCCTGCATTCCCCATATTGACATACTTATATTAGACTCCTGCGTACATCTTTTTAGATCCTCAGTTCGGCTTTTCTTTCCGAACACCAAACTGAGCACCAAGGGCTACTATCTATGCGGTAGTATTTTTACATATCTTAAATACATACCTCAAAGCCTGTTAGAAGGCTGGTACAGGCTTCAGTCAGCCTGCTCTTGGCGGACTGAACTGTCTGGATCACCACACTCATAACAGTGCGGTGCTCCTTGTCGATGGAGGCGCCGTTAAGCGCCTCCAGCAAATTATCTAGTGCCTCCGGTTGGACGGAGTTCACTGGTGTCGCAGTCTCGCCATTCTTACGAAGGGGCCGCCTGCCGGACTCCGGAACCACTGAAGGTTCCAGTACGGAGTCTGGCCGAGGGCCGGACTTAGAGCCCTTTGGGGTTTGATCCCCCTTGTGCCTGGAGTCCGGGAGGTTGCCTTGCGGCGCCTCCTGGACCTCCTCCTCCTGGCTGGGCCCCTTTTGGGACCCCACCTCTGAAAGGATCGAGATGGACCTAGAGGGGGGGGTGAATAGGTACAATTACAAATTTTAATTATTACTTGGCAATTTTTAGGCAATAATGCGGAATATGAAGATGAGTCTAACAATTGCACGTGAGCACAAGGTACTAAGCAAATAACAGAAACACATAAGTAAGCAGGCACAATATAATGTATGCAAGTGTAAAGAGACAAGTAACCACAAGTAGAGAGTTAAGGTTAGGAATAACCGCAACTCCGGGAGACGAGGATGTAAGCCGATGTTCACTCCCTTGGAGAAGAGCTAGTCACCGTTAGAGGGATGGATGTTACCACGAAGGCACACCAACGCCACGAAGGCTCACCCTATTCTCCCTTTGAGACAACACCACGGAGGCGTTTCTCAACCACTAGTGGTAGACCTTGGGGTGGTCTCCAAACCCTCACAAACTTTTCCGAGGGTAATCACAAAGTTCGATTCCTCTCCGGAAGACTCCTACCGCCTAGGAGTTTCCAACCTCCAAGAGTAACAAGAACGATGGGGAAATGCTCAAAACTTGCTCAAGTCACGAATTCCTTTGGTGCAAACAAGGGGAAGAAGTGGATCTATCACTTGATTGGAGAACTTCTCTCAAAATGCTCCTAGAACACTTGGAATCTAGGATTTAGTATGGATGAATGAGAGAGAGAGAGTGAGGAGTGTTCTTGTGAGGCTCAAAGTGAATGGTCAACCCCCTCCCGTGGAAGAGAAGGGAGTATATAAAGGTGGTAGGAAAAAGTGGCCGTTTGGGGGTACAGGATGGCCGGACATCCGGAGACCGTCGGACGACCGGAGACCCAAACGGGTCCGGACGTCCGACAGTCATCGGACGACCGGCCGCTGTGAAAAGCGTGACACACAATCCAGTGTACAGGATACGGACATCCGAGCAGGGTCGGACATCCGTAAGAATGCTTCTGATGTGAAAGTGTCGGACGTCCGGAGGGTTCCGGACATCCGTAAAAATGTTTTTGTTGTGGGAGTGTCGGACGTCCGGAAGTGTCCGGACTTCCGGGCAATCAAGAAGGACCGGACGTCCGTAGAACACCGAACGTCCGAAGGCAAGGTATATAGATAGCAACTTTTGAGCAAGTTTTTCACAGATCCATCGATCCCCTCTTAATAGTGCGGGATCCCTATACTCAAGAACAAACCATAAATGAAGTCAACATCTTGTATCTCCATTCTTGAGTTATATGCTTTTGTCCCTAGTCATGATCCATGCACACGGTCTTTGGAACATAATCCTGAGATATACTTGATAAACATGATTAGTCCCGAGCATATGTGTTGTCATCAACATCAAAATATGATTAAGGGCATGATTGCACTTTCAATCTCCTCCTTTTTGGTAGTTGATGACAACTCATATGCATACTCATAATAGTAATCGAAAGTATTTGTTGTGGAGCTCAATAACCATAATAAGAATAAGTAGCGAGCGAGCTCCCCCTCAAAGTGATACCATAGATACTACTAAAAACAAAAATGATGAGGGCTCCCCCTTAAAATGATGCCACGATAATTAAGAGTTACACTTCATATAGATTCACCAAATCTCAGATTCAACAAACTCATGACCAACAAACTTATAACATAGCTCATAACATAGTGCAACAACTCATAACATAGTTCAACAAACTACTCATAACATAGGTTCGATTACATAATGAGCTAGAGTAATGCATATGGAGCCTACTCCCCCTTTGGCATCAAGTATCCAAAGAAAAGAACTAGGGGGAATGACATGACAGTTTTAAAGATCATCCTCATCATCATCATCATGAACACCACTGCCACCAGCCTCGTCGAAGAAATCAGCCCACTCAGGACCGGAGGGAAAACCAAAATCAGAAGGGCGATCAGCAGGAAGACGCTCATCGTCACTCACATCATATACGCCTGAGTCTCTCGGACGAGCCCTCAGAGCGTTCTTGGAAGTAACCATGCGAGTGACCACATCGTGGTGTTGGGAGCAATGGTAGGTGAACATCTTCATCATGGCTGAATGAGCCTTCCCAAGAAAACGAGCAATGCGCCCAAAGGGGGCATCACTGGAAGGAGGATGGGTAGCGTGAGAAGGAAAACTAGCGGCGGTGCGACTAGCAGTAGCAGGAGGAGGAGGAACATGGTCAGCCGCCATGTGAGGTGGGATGACCCATCGCTCATGTATATGAGTGCGTGCAATGGGAAAGGGAGCTACACTCTCGATAAATGCCTGAATAAAAGGTGCATGAGGGAAAGCCCGCTTGTGCTGGAAGCTAGCAAGGCGGATCTCATGCCAGAGAAAGTGTGGAACATTTATCTTCCCTTTAGGAGATGTGAAGAGGCGATGCATGAGATCAATGCAGTAGCTGCTGCAGGAGCCCTTGTCACCCATCTTGGGATAAATGGTGTGGATGACACACTGATAAATGATATTGAATGGAAAACGCTAAATGGAGACTTGATTTAGACCCTTTTGTTTTTCAGTGCTAGACAAAGATGATATGGGTCTAAGGAGATCCATACAGACCGCAATGCCTTTGGGCTTATGGTTGGGGTCATCCTTGTGGATTTTGAACCCAGTGTCTGGAAATCCAAGTGCGGTGACAAACTCAGCATAAGATGCTGTGAGTGCAGTGTCGGAGGTCATCCATGTGACAGTGTTATCAGGAGCAAAGTAACATGTGGCATAAAACTGATGGATGGCAGCATGGTTAAAATCGTGTTGAAAGGCGAATGGGGCAGCTAGGTTTGACGACTCAATGAGCTCAATGGCTCCCGGATATTTCTCCGGATGAGTGCGAATGTGCTCAAGATCAATGCAAACATGTAGTGACAAGCCTTTAGGGATGACAATCGTGGTGAAGATGTCGGCTTGGGAATTTGTGCGAAAGCGACTATCCTGAGAATCCCTACCAACAGTAAATTGATCTACATCACGACGCAATTTAAGATATGAAGATTTGGGGACCTCATTGAAACGCTTAACATGACGGCCTAGTGATAGTGGAGGCTCAATGGAGATGTGACGGGCATCACCGTGGGGTTGCACCGGAGGAGGAGGAGGTTGAAAGGTTGGACGACGAGTGCCGGGCTTGGGGGCAGCAAGGCGGACGCCAATCATCGGGGACGGATCCACCTCTTCAATCTCATCCTCAAAATCTGACCCCTCCGAAGAGGAATCACTGGACGAGCTGGGAGGACGAGCGGCACGTTTCCGAGGGCGATCTTCCTCCTGGGAGTCGTTAGAGCCACCGCGACGAGACGGACGAGCCGGCCCTCCGGCGACTTGCTTGCGTGCGGAGTGCTTGGACCGAGGCATCGTGACCTAAGGGAGACGAAAAGCACATCTCAACACCCCTCCATAGATCAGGGTGAATGCATGAGGAGGGGGGGGAAGGTTGTGCCCTACCTTGCAAGGAAGAGCACAGAGGTGCCGAGCGACGTGCTGGAGCAGGGTGTCGACGGACTGGCCGGGGAGAGAAACTCCGAGCGGAACGGGCTGGACGGGCCGGACGGCGAGTCGCAGATCCGCAGCGGGGAGAAACCCCGGTGAGGGGTACGGCGGCGGGCGGCTGCGGGGAGTGGACGCTCGACAGGAGCAGCGGCGGCGAACCAAGTGGAGAGGATGGGGTTGGTTGACCAAAACCTACGGCGCGGTATATATAGACCCTAGTAAAAACGTACGGACGTCCGGAGCCTACGGACGACCGGAGGCATATATGCGTCCGGATGTCCGGGAAAGGCCGGACGACCGGAGCCTGGACCATCAGCAAATAGAGGATAACAGAGATGATTCTACGGATGTCCGACAGCTTCAGACGACCGGGCAGAGTGTAACAGAAAGGTTTTTACGGACGTCCGGAGTCTTCCGGACGTCCGGAGCTTCATCGTCTAGGCCAACATAAGGGAACCAGAGTGGATTTTACGGACGTCCGGAGAGGCCGAACGACCGGACGAATGTAATCAGAGCAGAATATACGGACGTCCGGAAGCTTACGGACGTCCGGCAGTGAAATACCACATGGACGTCCGGAACCTACGGACATCCGACGCCAGAAGTTTGGACAGGTGGCAAGAATGCAGGTGCTGATCATGATGAGGAGAAAGGGCATTTTCTCACAGTAAAGCTTGTTTATGTAGTAACTCATATCCTACCTTACTCAATCATAGCCCTACACTACAAGTGGTGGCTAATGCCACAATGTCTGAGTAGACATGACATGACACAGAAAGACTTGACCTTTAAGTGCATAGTCACTACTCCATCATGTTAAAGCACCATAGGTCTAGACCCATGGATACTTTGAGAGTGTTGGTTCTTTTTATGCATTGAGTAGGGCGAGAACATTCATGAATTGAATGTCTCCCCCTAAGTATATGCCTACATCATGACAAGACATTAGATTCATGCATGACTGGGTACTAGATTTCACATAATGTTGTCAAGCTCCAAGATACCAATTTCACGCCTAAGTCGACAGAACCTTGCTTCATCTAGAGGTTTGGTGAAGATATCTGCTAGTTGAAAATCTGTACCAATGTAATCAATGTGAATATCACCCTTTTTAACATGATCTCTCAAGAAATGATACCTAATATCAGTGTGTTTGGTGCGGAGATGATCTTTGGGGTTCTCAGCAATATTGATGGCACTTTCATCATCACACAGAAGAGGCACATTTCTATAGGTGATACCGTAATCCTTTAAAGTTTGCCTCATCCATAACAATTGAGTTGCACAACTAGCGGCAGCAATGTATTCAGCTTCTGCGGTAGAGAGAGCAATACAATTTTGTTTCTTCGAGGACCAACTCACCAAGGATCGTCCAAGAAACTGACATCCACCGGATGTGGACTTACAATCCACTTTGTCTCCAGCCCAATCCGCATCCGTGTACCCAATGAGATCAAACTTAGCATCCTTGGGGTACCAGAGGCCCAACTTTGGGGTGTGAACAAGGTATCTAAGAATATGCTTAACCGCCTTATGATGACTTTCCTTAGGGAAAGCTTGAAATCTAGCACACATGCATACACTGAACATGATGTCTGGTCTAGATGCACAAAGATAAAGCAATGAACCAATCATAGAGCGATAAGTAGATGGGTCGAAAGAAGTACCATTTGTGTCTTTAGTGAGAGTGATTTTGTTTGGCATGGGTGTCTTGCATGGACTAGCGTGAGACATACCAAACTTTTCTAGAATATCCTTGAGGTACTTTTCTTGAGATAAGAAAATTCCTTCTTGAAATTGTTGAATTTGAAATCCGAGAAAGAACTTCAAATCCATATTGAGTGACATTTCAAAATTCTTGGTCATGGAATCCGCAAACTTCTTGCACAAATGATTGTTAGGAGAACCAAAAATGATGTCATCTACATAGATTTGGCATAGAATCAAATCACCCTTGTCCCTCTTAGTAAAAAGAGTGGGATCAATCACCCCTCTCACAAAACCATCATCGAGTAAAAACTTCTTCAAATGATCATACCAAGCACGAGGTGCTTGTTTGAGGCCATACAAAGCCTTATGAAGTTTATACACATAGTCTTTGTGAAAGGGGCCAACGAACCCGGGTGGTTGTGACACATATACTTCTTCTTGTAGAGGACCGTTAAGGAAAGCACTCTTCACATCCATTTAATGTAATGTAAAACCATTGAAAGCGGCATAAGCAAGTAAAATGCAAATGGATTCAAGACGGGCAACGGGGGCAAAGGTCTCACCAAAGTCCAAACCTTCAACTTGTGAGTACCCTTGTGCCACTAACCTTGCCTTGTTTCGGATGATGACACCATTTTCATCTTGCTTGTTCTTGAAAATCCATTTTGTTTAAATGACTTTGTGCTCGGTGGACGGCCTCTTGACTAGTGACCACACTTGGTTGCATTCAAAACTGTTCAACTCTTCTTGCATAGCAAGAAGCCAATTGTTGTCCATCAAAGCCTCTTGTACCTTGAGTGGTTCAATACTAGACACAAACGAGAAGTGAGCACAAAAGTTTGTCAAATGTTTACGAGTGAATCTACCTTCCGAGATGCCGGTGAGGATTTTGTCAACATCAACACGACCGGCCACTCGAGGCATGATGGAGGTGAGGGTTTCACGAGGTTCAACTTCATGTCCATCATCCACATCTTCAACATATGGATCATTCACGTGTGGAGGAAATTCTTCTTGTTCATGTTGCAGTTGTTGAGGTTCGTCATCCATGATTGGACTTTCTTGTTCTTGCTCTTGATGATGATCTTGTTCTTGATGGTTATCATTAAGTGAGACTTGATCAACCTCATCAACATGGGCTAAGGGTATAGGTTGAACAATAGGAACTTGTGTTGGTATGGATGTTGAGGTAATTGATGATGCGTGAGACCTCCATCTTCTTCTTCATCATCATGAGGTTCTTGTTCCATAGGAAGAAGTGCACCAACACCCATGTTCAAAATGTCTTGAGAAGAATCTTCTTCACCTACATCACTTAGATCAACTTGCTCCCCATGGGAGCCATTAAATTCATCAAACACCACGTCACAAGTTTCTACAACACATCCATTGGATTTGTTGTAGACTCTATAGGCGTGAGAGTTTGATCCATAACCAACAAATATACCCTCAATTGTTTTGGATTGAAATTTTCCTAACCGTTCTCTTTTGTTGAGAATGAAACATTTGCACCCAAATACACGAAAGTACTTGACATTTGGCTTGTTTCCAGTTAGAAGCTCATATGGAGTCTTTTCCAATATAGTGCGGAGGAAGAGTCGGTTTGATGCATGGCATGCGGTATTGACAGCTTCAGCCCAAAAATTATGTGGTGACTTGTATTCATCCAACATGGACCTTGCCAATTCTACAAGTGTACGGTTCTTCCGTTCGGCTACACCATTTTGCTGAGGAGTGTATGGAGCTGAATATTGATGCTCAATCCCTTCATCACTAAGAAATTCTTCCAAGGTATAGTTCTTGAACTCAGAGCCATTGTCACTCCTTATTGCTCGGATTTCTCTGTCAAACTTGCGTTGGGCTTGCTTGGCAAAATCAATGAAGGTGATCTTCGTTTCGTCCTTGGACTTGAGGAAGAACACCCATGTATATCTTGAGTAATCATCAACAATGACAAGCCCATAATTTTTCCCACCAAGAGTATCCCATGAAGGAGGCCCAAAAAGATCCACATGAAGGAGCTCCAGGGGCCTTGAAGTAGATACTATGTTCTTGGGTGGGTGCTTTGATTGATGTTGCTTCCTGGCTAGGCATGCACCACACACACAATCTTTCTCAAAAGAGACATTTGTTAGTCCAAGGATGTGATTTCCCTTTAAGAGATCTTGAAGATTTCTCATGCCGACATGGGCTAGCCGGCGATGCCATAGCCACCCTTGTCAGCCTTGGCCATTAGACAAGTTGCATGGAATGTGCTCTCTTTCGAGAAATCAACCGTGTAAAGGTTGCCATCCAACTCTCCAACAAAGGCCACTTCGAGAGTATCTCTCTTAAAGACTTTCACATCCGTTAGTCCAAAGAGTCTATCATAACCAACAGAAGCCAATTGGCGAACAAAAAGCAAGTGATATTTAAGGGATTGGACAAGCATAACATTTGCAAGAGACATGTCATTGGTGATAGCCACCTTGCCCAACCCGAGTACCTGTCCTTTTGAACCTCCACCAAACATAATGCTCATGAATGGTTGAATAGCTTCCATGAAATCGTAGAGCCGTTTGCTCTCTCCGGTCATATGATTTGTACATCCACTATCAATCACCCATTTCACTCCACCGGAGAAGCTTACCTACACACAATTAGGACTTGGTTAGAGGCACCCATTTTTCAATGGGACCTCTCAAGTTAGTTATAAGGGTCTTGGGGACCCAAATAGCATAGAAACGGAATGCATTTCGAGGACCAACAAATTTTGCAAAGACTTCTCCATCCTTAGTCTTCCGAAGTACATAGGAAGGAGGCATGAACTCTTTAGGCTTGTTAAGAGTGGGCATGCCCCTTGTGGCCTTCCCACTCACAACCTTACCTTTCTCCTTGTGCCCTTCTCTTACAAAAGTTTCGCTTAGAGGAGTTGTGCACTTTTGGGAGGACGTCTTCTTTTTACTTGTGCTAGGGTCAAAGCCAAGTCCCTCTTTCGCAAACACCTCATTGTGTTGACTCAAAATCTCATCAAGATTCTTTTTCCCTTGAGCACATGTCATGAGACCTTCCTCAATTTGAGCCTTGAGAAAATGATTTTCCTCAAGAATAGATGCTAGATCACTACTAGAGTTAGTAGCACAAGCATCAACATTTATAATAGGGTAAGAGTAAGCCTTGGCTAAAGTTTCAAGATAAGTAAGTTTGAGCATCTCAAAACTCTTTCTAAGAATGGTGAGCTCTCCTTCCTTAGTCTTGAGGGACACGGGTAGAAGCTCACAATCCTTAGATAGAGAAGCATGAGACTTCACAAGCTTGCTTTTATCATTCATTAACTCTTCACAAGATTCAATAGCCTTTTTCAAGGAGGCAAGATCATTTGTGTGAACATCAATGTTTGCACCAATTTTTAAGCATAGTTCATCATTTCGTGCTTCCTCATATTGGACTTTCTGCTCAAGGATTTCACACTTTTCCTTTTCCTCGGTGACGAGGGTTTCGAGTTCCTTAATGGTGATGGTGTGCTTACTCACCATCTCCATAAGCATACAAAACATAGTGAGTTTCTTTCCTTTGAGGGAGCACATGAACTTATTAAGTTTAGCAATCATAGGATCATCTAGATCATCATCCTCATAGCTATCCTCCGCATCAAGGTACTCATCACTAGGAGTAGAAGGTGTGAAAAGAGGAGGATTTGATCGTGGAGTTACCTTGACCTTGTCAGAAGAGCTTTGGTCCTCTCCTTCTTCAACCATGGCCTTTGCCATTAGGCACTTGTGAGCGTTGCCCTTGTAATCTTTCATGTAGTTGTAGGTGACCACGTCACCACTCTTGTTTACTAACCTCAACGTGTTTTGAGAGTCTTGAGCAACTCCGGCAACACCACTAACATCATCCGGATCAGATTCTTCTTGAGCAACCATTGCCATTCCATCTCTCTTCTTGAGCTTGGAGTTCAAAGGATTCGGTAACTTCTTCTTGGGAAAGGTCTTGGGAAACCTTGGTTTATCTTCTCTCTTCTCATAAGGGCACTCGTTGGAGAAGTGACTGGTTTCTTCACAGTTGTAGCATTTTCTCACTTTCTTCTTTTGAAATCTTCCCTTGAATTTTCCGGTGCTAAACTTCTTGACAAAAAGAGACATGTCTTCATACGAAGGGCCCTCGTCGGAGTCAATCTCATTACCATCTTCATCCTCATCATCATCTTCTTCTTCACTTTGCTCATCTTCACATACTTGCTTGGCCTTCAATGCAAGATTGAGTTTTGATGATGGGGAACCATGCATGGCAAGATGTTTTGTGGCATTGGCCTTTGACTCTTCAAATAGTTGGAAGGTGGATATGATGTCATCTGTAGTCATTTCCTTGAAGGTATGGTGTTGTCTTATGTCCCACACCATTTGATGATGATATGGAGCAAGAGCATGAAGCAACTTATCCACAAGAAACCTCTTAGTCATATTGAATCCATCTTGAGTCTTGTCACACTCACATGACTCAATATCCGCAGTGAGAGTCATGAGACGCTCAAGGAGTTGATTGGGGGTTTCACCTTTTTCCATACAAAAATTTTGCAATTGCCCCTTGGCTATTTCATATTGAGCACTCCGGAGGGTAGAAGTGCCAGTCCTGGATCGTATAATACTTTCCCATAGTTCCTTGGCACTTTTGATGTGTATGAGCGGTCTCCTTTGCTTTTCATCCATACCTCTCCTTATAGACATGATTGCCGTGTCATTGAGGTTCTTGTCATATATTTCTCTTGGTGTGGGGTTCTTCGGATCAACCACATGGTAGCCATACAACATAATCTCCAGCATCTCATCATTTCCATGTCGAAGATGATCCTGCATCGCAACTTTCCACAATGCAAAATCGGCAGTAGCAGTAAGTAAAGGAGGTTTGCCTTGAGGGTTATATCTTGGTTTCTCAACCTGAGGTCTTGCATAAAGCCAAGGAACACTGGTGTGTTCATTGCTAGGAGGTTGTTGACCAAGTGATGAAATAGGCACAGTTGGGCTCGGACTCACACCACTTGAGTGTGGTGCAAGCACCGCGGACAATGTGGCTAATCTCAGTTGGACCAAGGCCTCAAGAGAAGCATCATGCTCCTCTTTTTGCTTAGAAAGGGACCGTTCTAGATCCTGAGCCGTAAAGGACTTGACTTCAGAAGAAGCCTCGCCTTTATCCTTAGGATCTACAACCAGGGGAGTCCCATCTGGGTTCATCTCGCTCTAGGGCGGTTAAGCGACAAGAATAGAGCACGAAGCTCTGATACCAATTGAAAGGATCGAGATTGACCTAGAGGGGGGGGCTGAATAGGTACAATTACAAATTTTAATTATTACTTGGCAATTTTTAGGCAATAATGCGGAATATGAAGATGAGCCTAACAATTGCACGTGAGCACAAGGTACTAAGCAAATAACACAAACACGTAAGTAAGCAGGCACAATATAATGTATGCAAGTGTAAAGAGACAAGTAACCACAAGTAGAGAGTTAAGGTTAGGAATAACCGCAACTCCGGGAGACGAGGATGTAAGCCAATGTTCACCCCCTTGGAGGAGAGCTAGTCACTGTTAGAGGGATGGATGTTACCACGAAGGCACACCAACGCCACGAAGGCTCACCCTATTCTCCCTTTGAGACAACACCACGGAGGCGTTTCTCAACCACTAGTGGTAGACCTTGGGGTGGTCTCCAAACCCTCACAAACTTTTCTGAGGGTAATCACAAAGTTCGATTCCTCTCCGGAAGACTCCTACCGCCTAGGAGTCTCCAACCTCCAAGAGTAACAAGAATGATGGGGAAATGCTCAAAACTTGCTCAAGTCACGAATTCCTTTGGTGCAAACAAGGGGAAGAAGTGGATCTATCACTTGATTGGAGAACTTCTCTCAAAATGCTCCTAGAACACTTGGAATCTAGGATTTAGTATGGATGAATGAGAGAGAGAGTGAGGAGTTTTCTTGTGAGGCTCAAAGTGAATGGTGAACCCCCTCCCGTGGAAGGGAAGGGAGTATATATAGGTGGTAGGAAAAAGTGGCCGTTTGGGGGTACAGGATGGCCGGACGTACGGAGACCGTCGGACGACCGGAGACCCAAACGGGTCCGAACGTCCGACAGTCATCGGACGACCGGCCGCTGTGAAAAGCGTGACACACAATCCAGTGTACAGGATACGGACGTCCGAGCGGGGCCAGACATCCGTAAGAATGCTTCTGATGTGAAAGTGTCGGACGTCCGGAGGGTTCCGGACATCCGTAAAAATGTTTCTGTTGTGGCAGTGTCGGACGTCCGGAAGTGTCCGGACGTCCGGGCAATCAGGAAGGACCGGACGTCCGTAGAACACCGGACGTCCGAAGGCAAGGTATATAGATAGCAACTTTTGAGCAAGTTTTTCACAGATCCATCGATCCCCTATTAATAGTGCGGGATCCCTATACTCAAGAACAAACCATAAATGAAGTCAACATCTTGTATCTCCATTCTTGAGTTATATGCTTTTGTCCCTAGTCATGATCCATGCACACGGTCTTTGGAACATAATCCTGAGATATACTTGATAAACATGATTAGTCCCGAGCATATGTGTTGTCATCAACATCAAAATATGATTAAGGGCATGATTGCACTTTCAACCTCGGTGTCATCCGCAGTGCGAGGAGAGGAGGCAGCCGGAAGTGATGTGCTATTCATGTCCGACGAATCCAGGGAGCCGCTCGTTGAAGCGTCGAGCCCGTCCTTGGGCGGGCTGCAGGGTTATATTCGGCGTTAGGAGATTCTGTACGACAAACGAAACACCATGAGTTATTTTGGTATCCGGACACTTACGATGTCACCAGGGGCTTAGCCCTCGGTGGCCACTCCTCTTCGCCATCGTCAGCGTTGGTGGAGTAGTCCGGAGGAAGGGGCCTTCCCTTCTTGGACCCTCCGGCCTCCCCAGTCGGGGCGGCCTTCCTTTTCTTCTCTCCCCCCGCTGGGGGAGAGGCCTCTTTTTCCTCCTCCCCGTCTTCGCGGGAGGAGTCCGCCTCAGAGTCATCGGACGATGAGTCCAATAACGCCTGGCGCCGGGAACTCTTTGAAATTCCCGTAGCCTTCTTCTTGGCCTTCTTCTCCGGTACCATGTGAGGCGCTGGAACCAGCAGCCCCGTCAGTCGGGCGTCCGCTGGGTCTTCTGGCAAGGGAGCCGAACAGTTAACCTGCCCGGACGTCTTCTGCCAGGCCTGTCAAAGGTAAGAGAGTTTAGATCCCGCATAGAGTCAAACTATGAAAAACAAGTGTCCTGTAAAGGGTAAAATAGCTTACCTCGCTGGCTTGACGCTGCAAGCTGAATCCGCGATCTTCCGTAGCGGATGCGGGAGCCTCGGCGCCCTTGAACAACACCTTCCAGGCATCTTCGTACATAGTGTCGAAGAGCCTGCTCAAGGTTTGGTGTTGTGCCAGATCAAACTCCCACAAGTTGACGGCCCGTTGTTGGCATGGGAGGATCCGGCGGATGAGCATGTCCTGGACTACGTTGACGAGCTTGAGCTTCTTGTTCACAACATTTTGGACGCAGGTTTGGAGTCCGGTCAGCTCTTCCGAATTACCCCATGTCAGGCCCTTCTCTTTCCAGGAGGTGAGTTGTGTGGGGATGCCAGATCGGAATTCGGGGGCTGCTGCCCATTCAGGGTCACGCGGCTCGGTGATGTAGAACCACCCCGATTGCCATCCTTTGATGGTTTCCACGAAGGAGCCCTCGAGCCATATAACGTTGGGCATCTTGCCCACCATGGTGCCTTCGCACTCCGCCTGCTGGCCGCCCACTACCTTCGGCTTGACATTGAAGGTCTTCAGCCATAAGCCAAAGTGGGGCTTAATGCGGAGGAAGGCCTCGCACACGATGATAAACGCCGAGATGTTGAGGATGAAGTTCGGGGCCAGATTGTGGAAATCCAGGACGTAGTAGAACATGAGCCCCCGGACAAATGGGTGGAGTGGGAAGCCCAGTCCACGGAGGAAATGGGGGAGCAACACCACCCTCTCATGGGGCCTGGGGGTGGGGACGAGCTGCCCCTCATCTGGAAGCCGGTGCGCAATGTTATTGTGCAGGTATCCGGCTTTCCTCAACTTTTTGATGTGCCCCTCCGTGATGGAGGAAGCCATCCACTTGCCTCCCTCTCCTGACATGGCTGGAGAAGGTTGAGGTGGGACGTGCGGACTTGGGCGCTGGAGCTCGAGTGCACGGAAATAGATGAGCAAAGGAGGAAGAAGGCGTGTGTGAAAAAGTGGATCCTTATCCCCTTATATGGACGGACGAAGCTATGCGTCCCCACCAACCTGGTAAAACTCGCTTATCTCCCAAGCGCCGTAATTGATGGCGCGGTTGGGTTACCCACGCCCGTATTGATGAGAATCCCGGAATTAGGGGACACGATCTCTGCTTCGACAAGATGTGCCAAGGAAACCGCCTCGCTAAATGCGCTGAGGTGGGACAGTAAAAACGATTCGAATAAAGGCTTGGCCATGGTGTGATGTCACGCCACGGAATACGTCAGCAGATTGAATTTGTGTAAATATTATTCTCTCTACGGTGGTATGTGGAACTTATCTTGCAGAGCCAGACACTATCCTTGTGTTCAAAATCTTCTGTGAAGTATTCGGAGGAGGAACCCGCCTTGCAATGCCGAAGACAATATGCGCGCCGGACTCGTCGTCATTGAAGCCTGGTTCAGGGGCTACTGAGGGAGTCCTAGATTAGGGGTTGTCCGGATAGCCGAACTATCACCTTTGGCCGGATTCCTGGACTATGAAGATACAAGATTGAAGACTTCGTCCCGTATCCTGATGGGACTTTCCTTGGCGTGGAAGGCAAGCTTGGCGATACGGATATGGAGATCTCCTACCATTGTAACCGAATCTGTGTAACCCTAACCCTCTTCGGTGCCTATATAAACCGGAGGGTTTTAGTCTGTAGGACGAAGAACAATCATACCATAGGCTAGCTTCTAGGGTTTAGCCTCTCTGATCTCGTGGTAGATCTACTCTTGTACTCCCCATATCATCAATATTAATCAAGCAGGAGTAGGGTTTTACCTCCATCGAGAAGCCCCAACCTGGGTAAAAACATCGTGTCCCTTGTCTCCTGTTACCATCCGCCTAGATGCACAGTTCGGGGGCCCCTACCCGAGATCTGCCGGTTTTGACACCGACAGTGCCCAACAAACACACGCTACTGGTAAGCAGCGCTACTACTACTCCAATACCCCACGCTACTGCTAGTATTTTCTTTTTGTTATGTTGTTGTATTCGTATTTTTACTTGTTTTATACAGTTACAACATACACATACACTGGAACTATATGAAAAAGTAGTGTCTCATCATCATCATCGAAGTGGTAGAACATAGTCTCATCATATCAACATAGTCTCAACACAAATGATGTCGATCTCATCATCATCTCGAAATAGCGATACACATGACATGTATCTTACATTGTCACCGTAGACACATGTTTCATCATCTACCTAAACTAAGACATACACGATAAGAGCGATCATGATGATCAAAGCGGTATTATGTAGTAGTTTTTGTAGCGGTGTTGGTTCCGAATCCCCTATTTTGCTATGAATCTCAAGTAACTAGCTTTGGCTTCCGCTCTGCTATCAAACCCTTTCTGGCTTCCGCCGGAGAAGCCAGAGACTTGGGCCTGAGACTCTGGCCACTCATCATACACACCCGGAACATGCCCTACATACATGACATACCACTTCCTCGCCATCGTTGATCTATATACCTGTCAGAGATGCACATATATATACCATGAAGCGAATTCAACAAAACAGTTATGAAATAGAAGAAACATATATAGTAAACATAGTTAACAAATTTTATCGTACCGAAAGTAATTAACTAGAGCGCGACACCATACATTTAATAGTTTCGTCGTACTGAGAGATTCGAAGTTTCGTCGTACAGAAAGTAACAAGTAACTAAACAGACACATTGTTTTTAAGTAGTGCACTCTTCCCATCTGTCCATATCTGGGAGGACAGACCCAAGCTTAGTGAAAGGCGTCATGTCCTGACGCTGTAGGGCAATGCGGGTTCGGACGTCAGCTCACGATATTGGGCCGGCGTAGAACATCCCATTCTCTTCAAGGACATCTTTCATGATGATGGACGCAATTTCCTGCTGGATCCGGTAGAAATCATTTCGAAGTCGATTATCCGGCACGGCTCCAAAGGCTTTGGCCCATCTCTGGATATGGGTATCAGATGAAGATTTCATGCAAAGTGATTGCACATCCCTTCTGTACTCCATCATTAGATGGATGACATAGAATCCATCATTCTCACTTCTTGCCGGTTGCTGGATGCAACAGAAGTCAGTCTTGTGGGTGAAACAAAGCCCGGCCTTATTTGTTTTTTTGTGTTGGATGTAGCCACCCCGCATGCTAAAGCCCAGCAAAGCTCTGTCCAGAACATACTTTATGTGTGTGTAATCTTTCTTCTTTTATGTTCTTCGACGGGTCCAAATATAGAGCGCGGGAGTAACACGGGTAAAGAACAATGAGAACGGCACGACACCCCCCGCTGCGCAAAATACACGGTCAAGTTTAGCCTCCATGCGTGCAAAGTAACTATTGAAATGCACGAAAGGATGTATATATGTGTTATAGTGCTATCCGCGGATGACTTACCTGGGATGATAAGGTAGGAGAATTGTTTCTTTGTCTTTATTGCTGACCAAGAATTCTTCGATGTACTGACTCGCATATTGACGGTTGGCGTCGTTGACTGACAAGAAGAACTCATGCATGTAGTATGGGTCCGCGACCGCAAGACCGGTGACTTGCTCTCTCCTGACGATGTAGTTCATGTGCAGCGCATACAGGCGGACGAACGTAAAATCGAGTCTCCTCATTTGAAACATCTGGAAGATGTAATCAAACCTCAAGAAGAAGAGGTCCGCGGGGCATGTGTGGACATACATCTTGCAACTGCTCGGCACATGAACCGTATAAAGTGGGTATCCTGTATCATCCGAGGCAAGGAGGCTTCTCTCTGTCGAAAGCGCATGCTAATGGAGTCTCCTGAGATCCCCTTCTATGGCAGCTAGTGCATTTGCCGGTACCATTGGCTCTCCCGCGACATGGATTAATGGCGCATGTTTCATCGGTACTTGGTCAACCTTGGTCGAAGGCTGCTGGCTGCTAGAACCAACATTGCCAGCTTTATTGGATTTTCTTGCCGCCAGTCTCTTCCTCTGCTTCTTCTTGGTGGGCTGAGGTGGTGGTGGGTCTGTCAGACCCTCCCTGAGCACCACCCCTAGTGTTGTCGGGCTCAGCATTGGACGACTCTGGCTAAGTAGTTGAGCTTGGGTGGAGCCGGCATCTGGAGGTGTGTCCTGCGAGGATTACATGAACCAAGACTTCTTGCACTCCCGAGGACGTTCTGGCTCTGGTACATGCATCTCATATTCATATCATTGACTCATTATTACTTCGTTGTCAAAGGCAGTATTGAGATACTGGTTAGGGTCATCGTCGGCATCCTCCATGTCATGATCCCCATCCTCTTCCATGGGGCAGATGGCATCATCTGCCGGCGGAACGGTTGGCCCTCCTTCCCCATGTCTCTCGATCTCAGCAAGCAGCACAGACGATGGTTGTACTTGTGTAGGTGGTGTTGTGGTCATACCTTCATGTGGTCCTGTTGGTGTGCTCCCGGCCACCTCGACACGAAGAAGATTTTTCAGCCATAGGATCGGCCAATTTTTGCATTGGCCAAGCTGCGTGGGGGTCTCATCATCCTCTCCATCGGTTTGTATCGGACGAGGGAGACCCTCGTAGCCCGCTTTCACACTCGCCACAGAGACCCTTAAGGCGTTATCAGGCATCTGCCGGCGGTGAAACAATCGATCCATAGGCTTCACCATAGTACCCTTCCCCACATCCACTAACCCGCCCTTCATGTTGTAAAGGAGGGTGCATGGAGTGGAGTCGGCCTACAAAGACATATACGTGCGGTGTCTGAGATCCAAAAAGAACAGCAACTAAAGATTAATTAATTAGTTGAGTTGATGAAGGTGCGATGACGCGTATTTACCGTGAGGGCGTCGAGCTCAGCCAATGTCGACGGCCCGACATTGAAGCCAGAGACGGAGCTAGGGCTACTGTGAGAGCTGGACGCAGGAGCAGGTGCTGGAGGAGGTGCGGGTGCGGTTGCCATACTAGGTACGAGTATGGGTGCGATGTTCATTGAGTTGCTCTCGGTGAAGCTGGGCATGGGAAATTCACTTGGTGGCGCATTTGGATTTTGTTGCACCCATGTGACCACTGTTGGAATCAAGCTTGTAAAGGCATCCACGAAATCAGATCTACAAGCAGCGATTATCTCAGCTTTTGCTTTCTCCATCGCCCGCGCCACCTTCTCGTTGATAGTCACTTGACTGAACTTCTTTCTCTATCTTTTGGCCTCGGGGTCCTCGCTATAATAGTACTTCCAAGTGTCCCCATCCCCGACGCCATGCACACGTCCATATTGCGACCGCTGGTCGGGTGGGTGTCCCATCATTATGTTCATGACCCGGTTGAAAGGAGTGTCCCACTTGTACTTCGCCGACGACTGAGTCGACTGAGTCGACGAGTCGCTCTCGGCCGCCGCAAGCTTGTGTTGCTCTCTCTGCAAAATGGACCATGAATCATTTATGAATGCGACTAGAATGTAGTAGACTTCGTTGATCAGAAGCTAATATGTAAGGTTGTAAAAGGATAATTACCAGTATTCTCATGAATTTCCTAGTCGGCTCGTCGGTGAAAAAAATCTTTTTCTTGGGGTCCCACGAGAATCGGGCCCTGATGAAGTCGTGCTCCTGCTGGTCGGTGAACTCCGCCAATGGGTCTGGGATCCCCTGACGTTCACGTTCTGCGTCCTCCTTAGCCCACACGGGCCTCTTTCCCGTGTAACCATGACTTCCAAGGCGGTGGTTCCCCATGTTCTTTGCATGCAGCTGCTTGCCTCTCTCTGACCTGGCCGTGGCAGCTTCTTCATTACAAGTCTCCTTGAACTATTCAAAGTCCTCTATCGTAATTTTCGGATTGTCTGCAAAAATCTCGGCATAGGTTTCATGGTCTACTTGAATCGCCTTTTTCACCCTAGTTTTCCAAGCGCTCAATGCGTTGTTGAACTTCCCTAGGGCTTTGTTGTTGATTTTTTTCATGGCATGATCATCCCATTGGTCGACTTCGCCATTACGACCGGGGAACAGGAATCTTGCGTGCAACCTAGTTAGAAGCAGCTTCTTCAACTGATCATTCTTCCATATTTTTGTGGTGTTGATGTTAGCGGTATCCCGTAGGATGCATGCTAGTTGGTTGTCGTAACACGCTGCCACTTCTCGCGGCTCTATTGGCTCGAACTCGCCAGGGTGCACCGCCGTGACCACCAGTCTTCCGATGCCAAGCTCATTTTTGCGTCGTGTCCTCTTTTCCTTCTTTCCCTCACTGGCTTGGGAGGTCCCACCTTCCGTGCTATAGTTAGGAACATCATCAGCGCCAGTCTTAGTGCCGGTGTCGTTGGTGGCATCAGTGTCGGCGCCGGCGCCACCACCGTCGTCATCCGTCGGACACCCAGCTTCCTATCTCTCCTGATTCGCCAAAAAGTCGAGGTAGGCGTGTGCTCGACCTAATTGGGAGTGAGAACCTCCGGCCTCATTGGTGTCGGTCATGTTTCCTAGGGTTCAATGTCATAGTCGTTTAATTATCAAGCTTCATATAATAAAGTGAATAATGACAAAAAATGTGACGACCTTTGTTTTGCCAGAAATGTCATTCATTCCCGTCGCGACAAATCTCAAGCACTCGATATGTCCAACTTTCTAGCACAAGTCATGCCGAAATTCACGAAAAATTTCGGCATGACCTTTGCTAGAAAGTGCACATATAGAGCGCCTGAAATTTGCCGGAATGGAAATGAATCAACATTTCCGGCAAAACATAGGTCACTTAGGTCAATATTTTGCCAAATCATCAATATAAGATCTCAATAGCAGCCAAATCATCACACACACACTGAATTAACTGAATCATGCATGATTCAGTTAACTAAATTTACTGTCAATAGCAGCAGCACACATGCATCAATATTAACACTAACTATCACTGGGCTATAACACTAACACTAACATCAATTAACTAACTAGCACTAACAGCAAATTAAGCTAACTAACACTAACTAGCACTAACACTTGGGAGGGGAGGGAAAGGCACCTAGTGCTAGCTGGCATTGCTGGGCGTTGCTGAGTGCTTCACGGAGGGAGGTGCTGAAGGGGTCGGGGTCGGTGGCCGGCGTCGGGGTCGCCGGGGTCGCCGATCTGCAGAGAGCGGGAGGGGGTCAGAGAGAGAGAGAGACGGGGCTGAGGGGTCAGAGAGGAAGGAAGAGGGGGTGGGGGTGGGGCATACCGGAGCGGGTGGGGGTCGGGGCTGGGCGGGGGTGGTGTCGGCGGCGTGGGCGGGGCAGGGTTGGCGTCGGTGACGGGGCGGGCGGGGCGGGGCTGGCATCGACGGCGGGGTGGGCGGGGTGGGGCGGGTGTGGCATCGGCGGGGGGGCGGGGCTGGCGTCGGCGGTGGCGTGGGCGGGGCTGCGGCGGCGGTGGAGTCAAGAGGGGATCGAGCGGAGCGAGTGAGAGAGAGGGAGAGGGGATCGAGCGGACCAGTGCTATAGCTAACTTAGCTATAGCGTGTGTTGGCAAAACGCGCTATAGCTAACTTAGCTATAGCGCTGGTCCAGCAATAACGCACTATTGCTACTTATTTTCTTTATTTATTTTTTATTTTCCTTTTTCTTAGCTATGGCGCATCCCTGGATAAAGCGCGCTACTGCTAACTCTTTTTTATCTTTTTATTTTTTATTTTTTATTTTTTTATTTGCCACAACTTATTAGTTCCTTTTTCTTATTCATTGCATTTCATTTTGCAAAACTTCCTTTCTTTTTCTTTTTCTTTTTCTTTCATTTGCACTTTCCTTTTTCTTTTCATTTCATTTTGCAAAACTTCCTTTCTTTTGCAATATACCATTGTTACCCTCCAGATAATAATTAGTATAATATATATCTTACATCATTTGACCGCTATCGGCGGTATACAAAATAGCTAGACACACACAAACTTTGGGATTAGTTTGTCAGCTAGGGCGACGACGATGCTTCAGACTGATCTTCATCCCTCTTTTGTTCGTTGTCGAATAATTGAGCCCATGGTTGTGACTGTTCCTTCTCCAGGGATTACGATCTTTCGTAGGTAATGTAGTCCTCATTCTTATTTTGACATATGTTTCGTCGTTATCAGCATCATCTTCCCTCATCAGATCACCGTACTGGTCATAGTCTTCCTCGTTGGCGACTCCATCCATTCCGGCGATGCTCCGTTTGCTTCTCCTCACGACAACACGGCTGGGATTGATCGGATCAGTTATGAAGAAACATTGTGTCACGTGTTTAGCGTGTACCCATGGCTCATTTTTGGCGATGGCGTTGACGGTACCGCTATCATCAAGTCGGGTATACACATGGTAGTGAAATGTCGGTTTTGTCTGTGTACATTTTTAGCCCATCTGACACGGAACATCGTCGCGTTATGCAATCCAGAGTAGTTAAGCTCCCATATCTCTTCGACCCTTCCGTAATATCTTTCAATTACATTCCCAGTCATGGCTTCCATCGTCACCCCTGAGTTTTGGTCATCACTGTTTTTATCTTTCTCCTCCGTGTAGAACGTGTATCCGTTGATATTGTATGCTTGATAAGTCGCGAGATTGGTTGAGGGGCCATGTGCTAAGGCGTATATGAGTGTTCCGTTCGGACAACCCTCGTCCGGGGGATTAGCCAGAACTCGCTCTTTGAACCAATGCAAGAAAGTGGAGTTGTGCTCTCTAATAACTTCAGCGTCCGTCCTGTGCACCCCACGGTCGTGGTACTTCTTTGCGATGGTCTCTTTGTGCCGTGTCATGAAATCTTCTAGCACATCTAGGTGTTGTAGCACTACCAAGTTTGCCCTGTCAAGGTCATTTTGTCGACCCGAGCGTAACACATTCACATCCCTATGACCGTTGGTGTGACCTTCGCCTTCGAGCCTTCCATAGTGCTTGTTGACGGGCAAACCAACAACAGGGTCTTTGGTCAGATAACTCTCACAGAAGGAGATGCACTCTTTGGTCAGATATCCCTGGGCTATGCTTCCATCTGGATGGGACATGTTACAAACGAATCCTTTGATTACCCCATTCATCCTCTCGAACGACATCATGCTATGCAGGAATGTCGGCCCTAGGTCGATGATGTCGTCCACGATGTGGACACATAGATGCACCATGACATCAAAGAACGTGGGCGGGAAGTACATCTCTAGCTCATTCAGTATGACAACGATCTCTTCCTGTAGCCTATGGAGTTGCTTCACACTGATCGACTTTCGAGAGATAGCATCAAAAAAGTGGCATAGGTCAGTAAGCGTCTCACGCACATGTGTGTCCATAATCCCTCTAAATGCAACCGGGAGTAACTGCGTCATCATCACATGACAGTCGTGAGACTTCATCCCACTGAACCTTTTTTTCTTAGTGTCCAGATATCTACTTATCTTCCCACAGTATCCGGAACTAACTTTGATTCCGGCAAGGCACTTGAACAATTGATCGACCTCCTTCGGATCTAAGGTGAAGCAAGAGGGGGGGGGCAATATTTTTCTTCCTTCTTGTTTACTTTTTTGCCCCTATCTTCCGTCTCCGTCTCCGTCTCGGTCTCCTCTGACGACCTTTTACTGGGCATTTGAAGATCTTTCCTGATTTTCAAAAATTCCAAGTCTTTTCTTGCCTTCGGCCCATCCTTGGTCCTCTCTGGCATGTTCATCAATGTTCCAAGCAAACTCTCAAGGATATTTTTTGTGATATGCATTTGATCAAGGCTATGAGTGTTGGAAATATCCCTAGAGGCAATAATAAATTACTTATTATTATTATATTTCCTTGTTCATGATAATCGTTTATTATCCATGCTATAATTGTATTGATAGGAAACTCAGATACATGTGTGGATACATAGACAACACCATGTCCCTAGTAAGCCTCTAGTAGACTAGCTCATTGATCAATAGATGGTTACGGTTTCCTAACCATGGACATTGGATGACATCGATAACGGGATCACATCATTAGGAGAATGATTTGATGGACAAGACCCAATCCTAAGCCTAGCACAAAGATCGTGTAGTTCGTATGCTAAAGCTTTTCTAATGTCAAGTATCATTTCCTTAGACCATGAGATTGTGCAACTCCCGGATGCTGTAGGAATGCTTTGGGTGTACCAAATGTCACAACGTAACTGGGTGGCTATAAAGGTACACTACGGGTATCTCCGAAAGTGTCTGTTCGATTGGCACGAATCGAGACTAGGATTTGTCACTCCGTGTGACGGAGAGGTATCTCTGGGCCCACTCGGTAGGATATCATCATAATGTGCACAATGTGACCAAGGGGTTGATCACGGGATGATGTGTTACGGAACGAGTAAAGAGACTTGCCGGTAACGAGATTGAACAAGGTATCGGGATACCGACGATCGAATCTCGGGCAAGTACTATACCGCTAGACAAAGGGAATTGAATACGGGATTGATTGAATCCTCGACATCATGGTTCATCCGATGAGATCATCGTGGAACATGTGGGAGCCAACATGGGTATCCAGATCGCGCTGTTGGTTATTGGCCAGAGAGTTGTCTCGATCATGTCTACGTGTCTCCCGAACCCGTAGGGTCTACACACTTAAGGTTCGATGACACCAGGGTTATAAAGGAAGTTTGTATGTGGTTACTGAATGTTTTTCGCAGTCCCGGATAAGATCCGGGACATCACGAGGAGTTCCGTAATGGTCTGGAGGTAAAGATTTATATATGGGAAGTCCTGTTTTGGTCACCGGAAAAGTTTCGGTTGCTATCGGTAACGTACCGGGACCACCAGGAGGGTCCCGGGGGTCCACCAGGTGGGGCCACCAGCCCCAGAGGGCTGCATGGGCCAAGTGTGGGAGGGGACCAGCCCCAGGTGGGCTGGTGCGCCCCCCACCAGGGCCCAAGGCGCCTAGGGTTTGGGGAGGGGGCGCCTCCACCTTGCTTGGGGGGCAAGTTTCCCCTCTCCCCCCTTTGGCCGCACCCTAGATGGGTTTTGGGGCTACCGCCACCCCTAGGTAGGGAACCCTAGATGGGGGCGCAACCCTTCCCCTTCCCCTATATATACTTGAGGTATTGGGGGGCTGCAAACACATGAGTTTTCCTCTCCTTGGCGCAGCCCTACCTCTCTCCCTCCTCATCTCCCGCGGTGCTTGGCGAAGCCCTGCAGGATTGCCACGCTCCTCAACCACCACCACGCCATTGTGCTGCTGCTGGACGGAGTCTTACCCAACCTCTCCCTCTCTCCTTGCTGGATCAAGGCATGGGAGACGTCACCGGGCTGCATGTGTGTTGAACGCGGAGGTGTCGTCCGTTCGGCACTAGGATCATCGATGATTCGTATCACGACGAGTACGACTCCATCAACGCCGTTCACTTGAACGCTTCCACTTAGCAATCTACAAGGGTATGTAGATGCACTCTCCTTCCCCTTGTTGCTAGATTACTCCATAGATTGATCTTGGTGATGCATAGAAAATTTTGAATTTATGCTACGTTACCCTTCAGTGGTATCAGAGCTAGGTCTATGCGTAGTTTCTATGCACGAGTAGAACAAAAATTGTTGTGGCCGTTGATTTTTGTTCAATATGCTTACCGTTACTAGTCCAATCTTGTTTCGACGGTATTGTGGGATGAAGCGGCCCGGACCGACCTTACACGTACACTTACGTGAGATAGGTTCCACCAACTGACATGCACTTGTTGCATAAGGTGGCTAGCGGGTGCCAGTCTCTCCCACTTAAGTCGGATCGGATTCGATGAAAAGGGTCCTTATGAAGGGTAAATAGCAATTGACATATCACGTTGCGGTTTTTGTGTAGGTAAGAAACATTCATGCTAGAAACCCATAGCAGCCACGTAAAACATGCAAACAACAATTAGAGGACGTCTAACTTGTTTTTGCAGGGTATGCTATGTGATGTGATATGGCCAAAAGAATGTGATGAATGATACGTGATGTATGAGATTGATCATGTTCTTGTAATAGGAATCATGACGCATGTTGATGAGTATGACAACCGGCAGGAGCCATAGAAGTTGTCTTTATTTTTTTATGACCTACGTGTCATTGAATAACGCCATGTAAATTACTTTACTTTATTGCTAAACGCGTTAGCCATAGAAGTAGAAGTAATCGTTGGCGTGACAACTTGATGAAGACACGATGATGGAGATCATGATGATGGAGATCATGGTGTCATGCCAGTGACGACGATGATCATGGCGCCCCGAAGATGGAGATCAAAAGGAGCAAAATGATATTGGCCATATCATGTCACTATTTGATTGCATGTGATGTTTATCATGTTTTACATCTTATTTGCTTAGAACGATGGTAGCTTAAATAAGATGATCCCTTGCAACAATTTCAAGAAAAGTGTTCCCCCTAACTGTGCACCATTGCGAAGGTTCGTTGTTTCGAAGCACCACGTGATGATCGGGTGTGATAGATTCTAAGGTTCGAATACAACGGGTGTAAGCCAGATTTACACACGCAATACACTTAGGTTGACTTGACGAGCCTAGCATGTACAGACATGGCCTCGGAACACTGAAGAACGAAAGGTCGAGCATGAGTCGTATAGAAGATACGATCAACATGAAGATGTTCACCGATGTTGACTAGTCCGTCTCACGTGATGATCGGACACGGCCTAGTTGACGCGGATCTTGTAATCACTTAGATGACTAGAGGGATGTCTATCTGAGTGGGAGTTCATAAGATGAACTTAATTATCCTGAACATAGTCAAAAGATCTTTGCAAATTATGTCGTAAGCTCGCGCTTTAGTTCTACTGTTTAGATATGTTCCTAGAGAAAAATTCAGTTGAAAGTTGATAGTAGCGATTATGCGGACTAGGTCCATAAACTGAGGATTGTCCTCGTTGCTTCGAAGAAGGCTTATGTCCTTAATGCACCGCTCAGTGTGTTGAACCTCGAACGTTGTCTGTGGATGTTGCGAACATCTGACATGCACGTTTTGATAACTACGTGATAGTTCAGTGATGTTAAACGGTTTAGAGTTGAGGCACCGAAGACGATTTTGAAACGTCGCGAAACATATGAGATGTTTCGAGGGGTGAAATTGGGATTTCAGGCTCGTGCCCACGTCAAGAGGTATAAGACCTCCGACGAGTCTCTTAGCCTGCATACTAAGGGAGAAAAGCTCAATCGTTAAGCTTGTGCCCAGATTGTCTGAGTACCACAATCACTTGAATCGAGTGGGAGTTAATCTTCCAGATGAGATAGTGATGTTTCTCCAAAGTCATTGCCACCAAGCTGCTAAAGCTCCGTGATGAACTATAACATATCAGGGATAGAGATGATGATCCTTGAAATATTCGCAATGTTTGACACCGCGAAAGTAGAAATCAAGAAGGGCAAGGGCAAGAAGGGATACTTCATGAAATGGCAAATCAGCTGCTGCTCTAGTGGAGAAATCCGAGGTTGAACCCAAACCTGAGACTAAGTGCTTCTGTAATAAGGGGAACAACCACTGGAGCAGAATTACCCTAGATACTTGGTAGATGAGAAGGCTCGTCTGGTCAATAGAAGTATATTGGATATACATTATGTTAATGTGTACTTTACTAGTACTCCTAGTAGCACCAGGGTATTAGATACCGGCTTGGTTGCTAAGTGTTAGTAACTCGAAATAAAAGGCTACGGAATAAACGGATACTAGCTAAAGGTGAGCTAACAATATGTGTTGGAAGTGTTTTCCAATCTTGATGTGATCAAGCATCACACGCTCCCTCTACCATTGAGATTGGTGTTAAACCTAAATAATTGTTATTTGGTGTTTGCGTTGAGCATAGACATGATTGGATTATGTCTACCACAATACGGTTATTCATTTAAGGAGAATAATGGTTACTCTGTTTATTTGAGTATTACCTTCAATGGTCTTACACCTAAAATGAATGGTTTATTGAATCTCGATCGTAGTGATACACATGTTCATGCCATAGTGATACACATGTTCATGCCAAAAGATATAAGATAGTAATGATAGTACCACCTACTTGTGGCACTGCCATGTAAGTCATATTGGTATAAAACGCATGAAGAAGCTCCATGTTGATGGATCTTTGGACTCACTCATTTTTGAAAAGTTTGAGACATGCGAACCATGTCTATTGGTGTATATGCATGAAGAAACTCCATGCAAATGGACCGTTTGGACTCACTTGATTTTGAATCACTTGAGACATGTAAATCATACCACATGGGCAAGATGACTAAAAAGCCTCGGTTTCAGTAAGATGGAACAAGAAAGCAACTTGTTGGAAGTAATACATTTTGATGTGTGCAGTCTAATGAGTGTTGAGGCATGCAGTGGATATCGTTATGTTCTTACTTCACAGATGATTTGAGTAGATTCTGAGTATGTTTACTTGATGTAACACAAATCTGAATTGTTGAAAGGTTCAAGTAATTTCAGAGTGAAGTTAAAGATCGTCATGACAAGAGGATAAAATGTCTATGATATGATCATAGAGATGAGTATCTAAGTTATGAGTTTGATATGCAATTGAGACATTGTGGAAATCATTTCACAACTAATACCGCCTGGAACACCATAGTGTGATGGTGTGTCCGAACATCATATATGCACCCTATTGGATATGGGGCATACCATGATGTCTCTTATCAAATTACCACTATCATTCATGGGTTAGGCATTAGAGACAACCGCATTCACTTTAAATAGGGCACCACGTAATTCCATTGAGATGACATGTATGAACTATGGTTTAGAGAAACCTAAGTTGTCGTTTCTTGAAAGTTTGGGGCTGCGACGGTTATATGAAAAAGTTTCAGGCTGGTAAACTCGAACCCAAAGCGAATAAATGCATCTTCATAGGACACCCAAAAGAGTTGGGTATACCTCCAGTCTCAGTTCCGGAAGCAAAAGGGATTGTTTTTAGAATTAGGTCCTTTCTCGATGAAAAATTTCTCTCGAAAGAATTGAGTGGGAGGATGGTGGAGACTTCATGAGGTTATTGAACCGTCACTTCAACTAGTGTGTAGCAGGGCACAGGAAGTTGTTCCTGTGGCGTCTACACCAATTGAAGTAGAAGCTTATGATAGTGATCATGAAGTTCCGGATCAAGTCACTGCCATACCTCGTAGGGTGACAAGGATGCGTACTACTTCAGAGTGGTACGGTAATCCTGTCTTGAAGGTCATGTTGCTAGACAACAATGAACCTACGAGCTATGGAGAAGCGATGGTGGGCCCATATTCCGACAAATGGTTAGAAGCCATGAATTCCGAGATAGGATCCATGTATCAGAACAAAGCATGGACTTTGGTGGACTTGCCTGATGATCGGCAAGCCATTGAGATAAATGGATCTTTAAGAAGAAGACGGACATGGACGGTAATGTCACCGTGTATGAAGCTCGACTTGTGGCGAATAGTTCTTCACAAGTTCAAGGAGTTGACTACGATGAGATTTTCTCATTCATAGCGATGTTTAAGTCTGTCGGAATCATGTTAGCATTAGCTGCATTTATGAAATCTGGCAGATGGATGTCAAAACGAGTTTCCTTACCAGTTTTCGTAAGGAAAATTTGTATGTGATACAATCAGAAAGGTTTTGTCGATCCTAAGGATGTTAAAAGGTATGCTAGCTCCAGCGATCCTTCCTTAGACTAGAGCAAGCATCTCAGAGTCAGAATATACACTTTGATGATATGATCAAAGATTTTGGGTTTATACAAAGTTTATGAGAAACTTGTATTTCCAAAGAAGTGAGTGGGAGCACTATAGAATTTCTGATGAGTATATGTTGTTGACAAATTCTTGATCAGAAATGATGTTGAATTTCTGGAAAGCATATAGGGTTATTTGAAAAGTGTTTTTCAATAGAAAACCTGGATTAAGCTGCTTGAACATTGAGCATCAAGATATATAAGGATAGATCAAAACACTTAATGGTACTTTCAAATGAGCACATACCTTGACATGATCTTGAAGGTGTTCAAGATGGATCAGTCAAAGAAGGAGTTCTTTCCTGAGTTGTAAGGTATGAAGTTAAGACTTAAAACTCGACCACGGCAGAAGAGAGAGAAAGGACGAAGGTCGTCCCCTATGCTTTAGACGTAAGGTCTACAGTATGCTATGCTAAGTACCGCACCTGATGTGTGCCTTGCCACATGTCTGGCAAGAGGGTACAAAGGTGATCAAGGAGTGGATCACCAGACAGCGGTCAAAATTGTCCTTGGAGTAATAAGGACATGTTTCTCGATTATGGAGGTGATAAAGAGTTCGGCGTAAAGGGTTACATCAATGCAAGCTTTAACATCTATCCGAATAACTCTGAGTAGCAAACCGGATACGTATAGTGGAGCAACCATTTGGAGTAGCTCCAAGTGGAGCGTGGAAACAACATTTACAATATGACCTAGAGATTTGCGAAGTACATACGGATCTAAATGTTGCAGACCCATTGACTAAAACCTCTCTCACAAGCAAAACATGATCAAACCCCAGAACTCATTGAGTCTTAATCACATGATGATGTGAACTAGTTTAGTGACACTAGTAAACTCTTTGGATGTTAGTCACATGGCGATGTGACCTATGAGTGTTAATCACATGGCAATGTGAACTAGATTATTGACTCTAGTGCAAGTGGGAGACTATTGGAAATATGCCCTAGAGGCAATAATAAATTAGTTATTATTATTATATTTCCTTGTTCATGATAATCATTTATTATCCATGCTATAATTGTATTGATAGGAAACTCAGATACATGTGTGGATAAATAGACAACACCATGTCCCTAGTAAGCCTCTAGTAGACTAGCTCGTTGATCAATAGATGGTTACTGTTTCCTGACCATGGACATTGGATGTCGTTGATAACGGGATCACATCATTAGGAGAATGATGTGATGGACAAGACCCAATCCTAAGCCTAGCACAAAGATCGTGTAGTTCGTATGCTAAAGATTTTCTAATGTCAAGTATCATTTCCTTAGACCATGAGATTGTGCAAATCCCGGATGATGTAGGAATGCTTTGGGTGTATCAAACGTCACAACATAACTGGGTGGCTATAAAGGTACACTACGGGTATCTCCGAAAGTGTCTGTTGGGTTGGCACGAATCGAGACTGGGATTTGTCACTCCGTGTGACGGAGAGGTATCTCTGGGCCCACTCGGTAGGACATCATCATAATGTGCACAATGTGAACAAGGGGTTGATCACGGGATGATGTGTTACGGAACGAGTAAAGAGACTTGCCGGTAATGAGATTGAACAAGGTATCGGGATACCGACGATCGAATCTCGGGCAAGTACTATACCGCTAGACAAAGGGAATTGAATATGGGATTGATTGAATCCTCGACATCGTGGTTCATCCGATGAGATCATCATGGAACATGTGGGAGCCAACATGGGTATCCAGATCCCTCTGTTGGTTATTGGCTGAAGAGTTGTCTCGGTCATGTCTACGTGTCTCCCGAACCCGTAGGGTCTACACACTTAAGGTTCGACGATGCTAGGGTTATAAAGGAAGTTTGTATGTGGCTACCGAATGTTGTTTGGAGTCTCGGATGAGATCCCGGATGTCACGAGGAGTTCCGGAATGGTCCGGAGGTAAAGATTTATATATGGGAAGTCTTGTTTTGGTCACCGGAAAAGTTTCGGGTGCTATCGATAACGTACTGGGACCACCGGGAGGGTCCCGGGGGTCCACCAGGTGGGGCCACCGGCCCTAGAGGGCTGCATGGGCCAAGTGTGGGAGGGGACCATCCCCATGTGGGCTGGTGCACCCCCCCATCAGGGCGCAAGGCGCCTAGGGTTTGGGGAGGGGGCGCCTCCACCTTGCTTGGGGGGAAAGTTTCCCCTCTCCCCCTTTGGCCGCACCCTAGATGGGTTTTGGGGCTGCCGCCACCCCTAGGGAGGGAACCCTAGATGGGGGCGCAGCCCCTCCCCTTCCCCTATATATACTTGAGGTATTGGGGGGCTGCAAACACATGAGTTTTCCTCTCCTTGGCGCAGCACTACTAGGGAAAAGCCTATACACAGAAAGTTACTAGTAGCGAGGGTTAAAAACCCTTGCTACTGCTACTTACCAGTAGCGCAGGTTTTTAAACCTCGCTACTACTAAGTTGATAGCAGCAGCGCGGGTTTTTAACCCTCGCTACTACTAAGCGGTCTCTACCGTGCCCCCCGGGACATGCCATAGTAGTAGCGCGGGTTTTTAAAACCTCGCTACTACTAAGTTTATTAGCAGTAGCGTTGATTTTTAGCCCTCGCTACTACTAAGTGGTGCCATAGTAGTAGCGAGGGGGTAAAAAACCGCGCTACTACTAAAGGTCCCATTTTCAAACTCTACCCCCCCCCTGTGGATCGCCTTTTTAGTTTAAAAAAAAAGAAAATGATGAAAATGTCAAAAAAATATAAGAAAATAAGTTTCCCATGTGATATGTGGTCTAGTTGTTGGGAAAATTTCCAAATATGAATTTCGACTTTATTTGCAAAATCTCTCGAGAATTTGTAAAAATGGGCATAACTTTTGCATACTAACTCGGATGAAAAAGTTTTTTATATGAAAAATCATCTACTCGAAAACCAAATAGAAAAAAAGTTACGGGGCTTTTAAGATCTAGAGTGGAAAAAATCAAAAAAAATTCAAACTGTGTGGTCAAACTGTGGTCAAACAATGGTCAAACTAATTATTCTAGAATATTAGTGTTACTAAATAATTATTTTAATTTTTTTGAATTTTGGTCAAATCTGGTCAAACTATGGCCAAACTGTGGTCAAACTGTGGTCAAACTAATTATTCAAGAAATATTAGTGTGACTAATTTTTTAGAACACTAGTTTCAAACTCAAATAGTGAAATGTGTGACTTCATGCTCAAGCTAAATTCCTGAGGTTAATAGGATTGACATCTTACTATTGTTAGGAAAACAACAAGTGCAGACTTGGAAACGAGGGAGAGTAGAACCCGGAAGTTAAGCGTGCTCAGGTTGGAGTAGTGAGAGGATGGGTGACCGTTCGGGAAGTTAGATGATTTGGAATGATGAGGGGTGATTAGAGATTAAATTGAGCAACGATGAGGGGTGATTAGAGATTTGAGGTTAAAATAATTCAGAAATTTGAAAATTAGGGAAAAATCGAAATATTTTCGAAAAAATTCAAAAAAAACCGCGCTGGTAGTAGTAGCGCGGGTTTTTACCCACGCTACTACTAAAGGACGTAGTAGCAGTGCGGGTGGCACCCGTGCTACTGCTATACGTTAGGTGTAGCGCCTTATTAGTAGCGCCAGCCCCTGCGCTACTAATAGGCCCAAAACCCGCGCTGCTGCTAGGCTTTTCCCTAGTAGTGCAGCCCTACCTCTCTCCCTCCTCATCTCCCGCGATGCTTGGCGAAGCCCTGCAGGATTACCACGCTCCTCCGCCGCCACCACACCGTTGTGCTGCTGCTGGACGGAGTCTTCCCCAACCTCTCCCTCTCTCCTTGCTGGATCAAGGCATGGGAGACGTCACCGGGCTGCATGTGTGTTGAACGCGGAGGTGCCGTCCGTTCGGCACTAGGATCATCGGTGATTTGGATCACGATGAGTACGACTCCATCAACCCCGTTCACTTGAACGCTTCCGCTTAGCGATCTACAAGGGTATGTAGATGCACTCTCCTTCCCCTCGTTGCTAGATTACTCCATAGATTGATCTTGGTGATGCGTAGAAAACTTTGAATTTCTGCTACGTTACCCTTCAATGAGGCGTGTCGAGTATGGGCCAGTATTCCAAGTCCTAGAAAACAGATCTCGTCTTCCATATCTTCAGCAGGGGCTCTGGCGCCTTTTTCTTCGTCTTTCCTAGCGAGGGGCACTCTTCCCAGTTCTTTAATAACTCATATATTTCTGCACCGCTACGCTTATGTGGAGGACCTCGATGCTCAGCCTTACCATTGAATAGATCTCCCCGCTTTCTCCATGGGTCATCCTTCTCGAGCCATCTTCGATGCCCCATGTACATGATTTTCAAAGACCCGCCATCTTTCGATAGCTGCACAGAAGTTGTATCATCCATGCACCACGTGCATCCGCAATATCCGTGGCACACCTGGCCGGAGAGATAGCCGTAACCGAGATACTCCTGCACCGTCGTGATCAGCGCGGCTCTCATGTAGAAATACTCTCCTTTGCTTGCATCCCATGTCTTGGCCGGCGTTGTCCATAAGGTCTGTAACTCCTCTTTCAGTAACCCGAGATACAGATTTATATCATTTCCCGGTTGTCTCGGGCCTTGAATAAGCATAGCCATGTGTATGTATTTTTCCTTCATGCACAACCAGGGGGGAGGTTGTACATCCATACAAACACGGGCCATGTGCTATGTTTGATGTTCTGGTTGCCAAATGGATTCATGCCATCACTACTAGCGCCAAGCACGATGTTCCTTGGATCATTTGCGAAAAAATCAAATTCAGCATTTAATGCTCTCCACTTGCTAGCATCTGCGAGGTGTCTCAGCTTCGGTTCATCTCCATCATCTGGCTTCACCCTCTCCGCGTGCCAGCGCATAAGATTTGCTTCCTTAGGATCTACGAAATACCGCTGTAGACGCGGAGTGATCGTAAAGTACCATACAACTTTCTGTGGAGCTTTCTTTCCGGCCTTTTTATATCGTGAAGCATTGCACTTTGGACAGATGGATTTTTCCACGTGCTCGTTCTGATATATGATGTAATCATTGATGCATGCGTGATATCTAATAAGTGGCAGATCAAGAGGGCACACGATTTTCTTTGCCTCCTCGACACTAGTAGGACACAGGCTTCCCGCGGGAAGAACCATCTTTAGGTACTTTAGAAGCTCATCCAGGCTTGTATCTGTCCATTTGTTTTTTGCCTTCATCTTTAGAAGTTCTAGTTTGAAACTCAAGCGGGTCACCTCGGGATTATTGCAACCATCATACAAAGGAGTCATCGAGTCTACCTCCAATTGCGCCAGTTTGGCCTCCTCTCTAGAAGCAGCTCTATCGCTAGTCGTCTTCTTGCGAAGTAGGTCTCGAACATGCGGGTCCTGCATGGCTGAACTTAGTAGCGACGAATACGGTGGCGTGTCCGCGTCTTCTCTGCCTTGGACTGCCTCTTCGCCATCGACATTTCCGAGGCCGTCTTCCTCTTCGGGCACAATATCGGTCATCTCTTCGTCTGGTGGCCCCATGTCATTATTTCCTACCCCGTCGACGTCCTCCTCCTCCTCCTCATCATCATCTTCTTCTTCTTCTTCACTTATCCACCGAGTATGGCCATGCATGAAACCATGCATGAGCAGGTGCACCTTGAATTTACCACCATCAAAGGGGTCGAGCCTGACTATTCCTTTGCATTTTCGACACGGACATAAAACATCCCTCAGTCTTTTTTCATACATGTCATCCACAACGGATTGCCAGTATCTTTCCACCAACCTTCCATTGACCTTCACGATCACCTGCGGGCGGAGCAAATATTATAACCACGTATGTATGCATGCATGGATCAAATTCATACAAAAATTCGGCAGACCTTCCCTAAACATAGGACATATTGAGTTTGCATGCCCGAAATTCGCCAAATCGGAATTGAATCGACATTTCGGCAAAACATAGGCAACTCATGTCACCCACATTATTTCATCAAATACACAATGTAGGCAACTCAAATTATGCCACACACAATTCGGTATATATATTCTCATATCGCGCATATATATATATATATATATATATATATATATATATATATATATATATATATATATATATATATATATATATATAGTTTCGGTCCTATCCACACAAACACCTTTTTTTCTCACCTATGTGTCGAGAGGGATATCGAGCACCTTTCTTCTTAATTACCTAGTAGCTCTAGATATATAGATCTAACTAACTTGCTAGCTAGCTAGGGAGAGAGAGAGATAGAGAGCTAGCTAGCTAGGGAGATAGTGGGAGAGGAGAGGGAGAGAAGAGGGAAGGCATTAATGGAAGTGGGAGGAGGGAAAAGAAGAGGAGGAGGGAGGGCATTAATGGAGGGGTGGTGGTGGAGGGCACAAAGAAAAGGGGGATGGTGGAGGGTAAAGAAGAGGGGGAGGGAGGGGGCTCTAATGGAGGGGTGGTGGAGGGGAAAAGAAGAGGGGGGAGGGAGGGGGGTTCTAATGGATCTAGGGGTCACTACTAGGGAAAAGGCTAGCAGCAGCGCGGGTTTTAGATGTATCAGTAGCGCGGGGATAGGCGCTACTAATAAGGCGCTACAGCTAACATATAGCAGTACCGCGTGCTCACCGGCGCGCAGCGCTGTTTGCGGAAGCTCGCTACTGCTAGTAGCTCTAGCGCGCTTTACCTTGACGCGCTACTGCTATAGAGGCGCTGCTGCTAACTTTTGTACACTCGCTACTGCTAATTTAAGTAGGTTTTTTTGTAATTTTTTTGGCATATTTGTTTTGTATTTGAACAGGCTTTATAGAAGAATCTTTAGCACATAGAAATGTCATCATGATACACATACAAATGTCTGTGAGACCACAAATGTAATCATAGCATGTACATACAAATAGTCTTATCATAATCATCATCCAACACAAAGTGATATCTTGTCATCATCTCGAAAATAGCGATACATGCAAGTCTCGAATACTTGAAACTACAACAACGTCATCCATCTAAACAAAGGTATACACAAGAAGTGCTATCACTATGAGTGAGAGCAGAACTATGCAGTACATGAGGTGGCGGTTACGAGTCCTCTCTCGCGCTAGCGTGAACCTCAAGTAACTAGCTTCTCCTTCTTGTCTGCTTTTGAAACCTTTATGGCTGGCGCCCGTGAACCCATTCACTTGCGCCTGACACTCATGTCACTCGTTGTACACCCCCGGAACCTTCCCTTTGTACACGACATAGCAATTCCATCTCGCCATCAAGAAACTAGGTACCTGTTAGAGATGCATGTTCATGAAGAGGATGAATAATCATATATATGCAACAAAATATACCAGAGCAACACCGAAAAAGAAAGGGATAGCAACTAGATGCAACATACAGTACGCAAATTAATTAACTAGAGGTACGCAGGTCATCGTACGCAAATTAACAAAGTAGCGTTACGCAAGTTCGGCATGGACCGTGGACATCACAAAGTTTCATCGCTACAAGAAGTATACAAGTTCAACTGACACATATCATCATCATTGGCATCATAAATCACTAGAAGTTCCATCCTTCCATATCATCGAGGACGAACCCTAGCTTTTTGAACGGCGTGAGGTCTAGACGTTGCATGCCTATGCGAGTTCGGACGTCAGCTCGCGATATAGGGCCGTGGTGGAACATCCCCTTCTCAGCGACGACTTCTTTCATGATGATCGTCGCAATGTCGCTTTGGACGCGAAAGAAGTCATCTCTAAGTTTATAATCCGCTTCTCCATGAGATTCTAGCCACTTGTGGATACGATCATCATTTCTGCTGTTAATGCGAAGCTTTTGGTGATCCGTGTTGAACTGAATCATGAGATGGACGATGTAGCATCCATCCTTCTTGCTTGGTTTTGGGACATGGATGCAGGAGAAGTTAGTTTTATGCGCGAAACCCATCTTCTTGTTCCTTTGTTTCTTGATCTGCACGTGGCCACCTCTAAAGCTGAAGCCTTGGAGAGCATCATCTAGAATATTCATTATGTGGGTGTAGTCTTTTTTATCGTAGTCTTTGGAAGGGTCAAAATACACGGCGTGGGAGACTTGTGGGTAAAGAACGATAAGGACGGCGCGCCCGTTGCTGCGGGGAAAAGACACCTCAAATTATTCCCCATATGAGAGAGAAGGAATGATTGAAATGTACGAAAGGGTTGTCCGGAACTGACTTACTTTGGATGATAAGGCACGAGGACAACTTCCCGGTCCTTATTCTGTACCATGAAGTTTTGGAGGTACTCCCTAGCAGTTTCACGCTCAAAGTCGCCGAGACTCAAGAAAGACTCGTGCATGTAGTACGGATCCGCCACACAGATTTGTGAGACTTCTTCACTCTTCATGATGGAGCTCATATGTAGCGCAAAAAGGCGGACGATAGTAAAATCAAGCCGCCTTGTTAGAAACATCTCAAAGATATGGTCAAACCGCAGGAAGAACACCTCCGCGGGCCATGTGTCGACGTAGCACTTCCCCTCAGGCACACGAGCTGCGTATGTCGGATATCCTGGATCCTTTGAGGCTAGTAGGCTTTTCTCAGTCGATAGCACATGGTCGTGCATTCTCCTGAGATCCCCTGATAGTGCCTCCAGCGGTTTTGGTGGTAGCATCGGCTCGCCGTGAGATGGAACATGACTGCACTTTTCACGGGTACACGCTCTTCAGAATGCATTGTCTGACTGCTATGTGCTCTGGCTTGTTTGGAGACAGTTACCTTCCACGATCTCTTCCTCTCCTTTTTCTTGGGCACACCTTCCAGACCCTTCCTTAACCCCTGCCCCAGTGTTCCCGGGCTAAGTACTGTACGACCCTCGCGCCCGGCTAGTTGAGGCTGTGTTGAGGCGGCATCTTCAGGCGTGTCCTGTGAGGATTTCATGAAGAGAGACTTTTTGCAATCCATGGTACGACCCTGCCCGGGCATATCATCCATATCCTCATTAGCAAGCTGATAGCCCGATTCGTCATATGGTTGACTCATCGTATCTATGCCACAGTCATACGTGTTTGTATTGAGGTAATCCATAGGGTCGACCTCCGTCTCATCATCCATCCTCTGTTCTATAGGAGAAATTACATCAGCCAGTACTATTGCACCCCCTTCATCATGTCATCCGCTGCTCTCACCCGGCACTACAGGAGCTGGTAATTGCATAGGCGGGGTGGTGGTCTCCGCACATGCTTGTTGATGTGTGGTAGTTATTGGTGTGCTCTCAGCCGGCTCCACACGAATAAGATTCTTCGGCCATAGCAGCACCCAATTCTTGCAGCTTCCAATCCGCAGCGGGGTCTCGTCGTCCGCTCCCACATGCTGTACTGGAGGAGGCAAATCCTCGTGCCCCGATTTCACACTGGTCAAGCTAACCCTGAAGTGCCCAGCGGGGATCGGCTGGTTGTGGAACGTGCGTTGAGAGGGGTCCATTATCATCCCCTTTCCCACATACCTTCCCTGCCGGTACCTTCCCCGCCGGTACCTTCCCCACCGGTCTTGGTGCCGCCATCGGTGTCGGCGCTGTCGGTGTCGATGTCGGCGTCAGTACCATCATCGAGGCCGACTTGCAAACCGTGCTTAGCAGTCAAATAGTCGAGGTACCCTTGTTCACCCTCATAATCCATCTCGTCTGCATCTTGGTCAGAAGGCCCAGTTTCTTCGTTGTTCGACATGTTTCCTATGATTAAGTGTCCTCATTTATTTCTAAAAGTATGAATAAATGAGAAATGACATAAAAAGAAATCTATGTGCCAGCACTCGATATGCCAACTATGTAGCACAAAATCATGCCTTTATTCACGGGAAATTTCGGCATGACCTTTGCTAAAAAATGGACATATCGAGCGCCTGAAATTCACCGGAACGGAAATGAATCAACATTCCGGCGTAACATAGGCCACTCGGATCATTTTCCAAACATGACATGTCCAAAACATGACATATGCACATATCACATGTCCAGTTCAAATTTGCACATATCACATGTCCAGTTCAAATTTTGAAACCTAGCTAAATTCATAACTAAATAGATAACCTAATTAACATACTACCCTAACTAAATTTTGAAACCTAGATAAATTCATAACTAAATAGATAACCTAATTAACATACTGCCCTAACTAAAACCTAAGTAAATTCACCGAAGAACCCTAGCAGAGAGAGAGAGGGGGAGGTTTACAGAGGGTGCAGGGGCGAGGAGGCAGGCCCGACGACGGCCGGGAGGGGAGAGGAGGGAGGCGAGGGACGACGGGTCGGGGGCGAGCGCGCCGGGGTCGGGGGCGAGGGCCGGGTTGGGGGCGAGCGCCGGGGTCGGGGGCGAGGGTCGGGTCGGGGGAGAGCGCCGGGGTCGGGGGCTAGCGCCGGCTCCGGAGTCGGGGGCGAGCGCCGGGGCCAGGTCGGGCGCGGCGGTGCGACGAGTGAGAGTGGGGATTTTGGGGGGGGGGAGGCGGGATGAAGCAGGGTGGGTGAGAATTTTAGGTTAAGTGGACGTAGCAGTAGCGCATTTGGACAAAACGCGCTGCTACTACCTTCAGTAGGTGTAGCGCTTTATACGAAATTCGCTTCTACTAACTTCAGAATCTGTAGCGGTTTAGGCAAGACGTGCTGCTACTATCTTCACTACTGCCAGTTTTCCTTTTTCTTTTCCTTTATTTTATCCCACTTTTATTTCCCGAGGGCAGTGAGCGAAGGGAGGGCGATATATATTGCATCATTTGACGGTTAAATATGTATGCAAAATAGGAACATATATATTACACATCATTGGACCCATTCATAATAATGGCTAAGTGTGTATACAAAATAGGAACATATATATATATTACATCATTTGACCGATAACATAAGTTTCCTCAGTGCTGACATTTTCGTTTTTGAGTCAGCTTCTTTCCCTTCTTGTTCGTCGAAGAATAATTTAGCCCCTCATTGTGACTTTGCCTTTTCCATGGAGTACGGTTTTTCTTAGGTAATGTAGTATTGATTCTTCTTTTGACGTATACTTCATCATCATACCCCCCGGTCACGATAATTCTTTGCGATAATTTCTTTGTGCAGTGCCACGAAAGGATCTACCTCGTCTAGGTGTTGCAGCACTACCAAGTTTGCTCTGTCAAAGTCGCTGCGTCGATCTGAGTACGCCACGTGCAGTTCCCTGCGACCGTTGCAGTGACCATCTCCTTTGAGCCTCCCATCGTGCTTGTTAACGGGCAAACCAACACTAGCACCAGGCGGCTGGTCTGCGCCATTTAGAAAATTCTCACAGAAAGAGATGCACTCTTGTGCCAAATAGCCCTGGACGATGCTTCCATCCGGACGGGACATGTTACGAATGAATCCTTTGATGATCCCATTCATCCTCTCAAATGGCATCATGTTGTGCAGGAATGACGGCCCCAGGTCTATTATGTCATCCACAATATGGACACACAGATGCACCATCACGTCAAAGAACGCGGGCGGGAAGTACATCTCAAGCTCATTCAGTATCACAACGATCTCTTCCTGTAGCCTTTGGAGCTGCTTCACACTAATCGACTTTCGAGAGATGACGTCGAAAAAGTTGCAGAGACCAATAAGCGTGTCACGGACGTGCTTGTCCATTATCCCTCTAAGGGCAACATGTAGTATCTGCGTCATCATCACATGACAGTCATGAGACTTCATCCCGCTGAACCTTTTCTTGTCCGTGTCTAGATATCTGCTTATCTTGCCACAGTAACCGGAACTAACTTTGACTCCGGTAAGGCACTTAAAGAAGGCATTGATCTCAACCTGACTTAAGGTGAAGCAAGAAGGGGGGCAATAATCCTCTTTCTTTATTTTCTTGCCCTTCTTCTCCCGTGCCTCTGTCTCCGTCTCTGTCTCGTCTGACATTTTACGGGGCGGCATGTGCAGATCTTCCCTAATTTTTAAATCTTGCAAGTCTTTTCTTGCCTTCGGCCCATCCTTGGTCTTATCCGGCATGTTCATCAGTGTTGCGAGCAAGCTCTCAAGGACATTCTTACAGATATGCATTTGATCAAGGCAATGAGGTGTATCGAGTTTGTGCCAGTACTCCAAGTCCCAGAACACAGACCTCGTCTTCCATACCTTCAGCAGCGGCTCCGGCGCCTTTCTCATCGTCTTTCTCGGTGTGGGGCACTCCTTCCAGTTTTTCAACAGCTCATCGATTTCGGCACTGCTACGCTTACGTGGAGGTCCTCGATGCTCAGCGTGACCATTGAATAGATCTCCATGATTTCTCCACGGGTCATCCTGTTCAAGCCATCTTTGATGCCCCATGTACACGATTTTCCCAGACCCGCCATCTTTCCTTGACGTTAGCTGCTAAGACGTCGTATCATCCATGCACCGCGTGCATCCGCAATATCCATGGCACACCTGGCCTGCCACATATCCGTAACCGAGATAGTCCTGCACTGTCGTGATCAGCGCGGCTCTCATGTTGAAATACTCACCTTTGCTGGCGTCCCATGTCTTGTCCAGTGTTTTCCATAACGTGTCTAACTCATCTTGAAGTAGTCCCAGATACAAATTAATATTATTTCCTGGTTTTTTCGGCCCTTGAATAAGCATGCTTATGTGAATGTACTTCAATTTCATGCACAACCAGGGGGAGGTTGTACATCCATACAAACACGGGCCATGTGCTATGGTTGGTGTTCTGGTTGCCAAACGGATTCATGCCATCGGTACATGCGCCGAGCACGATGTTCCTTGCATCACATTCAAAATACCGATAGAAGCTATTCAACGCTCTCCACTGGCTTCCATCCTTCACGTGTCTCAGCTTCGGATCATCTCCATCGTCGGGCTTCTTCCTCTCCGCGTGCCAGCGCATTAGCTTTGCTTCCTTGGGATCTACAAAAAAATACCTCTGGAGACGGGGAGTGATCGGTAAGTACCATACAACTTTCTGGGGACATTTCTTCCCGGCCTTCTTGTATCGAGAATCATTGCACACCGGACAGTTTGTTTTTTCCGCGTGCTCCTTCCGATAAATTATGCAATCGTTGATGCATGCATGGTATCTAACGTGTGGCAGATCAAGAGGGCACACGATCTTCTTGGCCTCATCAACACTAGTAGGGCATAGATTACCCGCGGGAAGAACATCCTTTAGGTACTTGAGATGCTCATCGAGGCTAGTGTCGGTCCATTTGTTTTTATCCTTCGTCTTCAGGAGTTGGAGCGTGAAACTCAAGCGGGTCACCTCAGGATTGCAACCATCATACAATGGAGTGTTCGAGTCTACCACCAGTTGCTCCAGCTTAGCCTCCTCTCTAGAAGCAGCTCTCTCAGTACTCGTCTCCTTGCGAAGCAATGCTTGAACATGAGGGTCCAGCATGATTGAACTTAGTACCGACGAACTCTGCTGCGTGGAGTCCATGTCGTTCTCTCCGCCGCCATGTCCGGCCCCTTCTCCTCCGCCATGTCCGGCCCCTTCTCCGCCGCCATGTCCGGCCTCTTCCTTGCCGCCATTATCGATCATCTCTTCGTCTTGCCCCGTGTCATCATTGCCTGCCCCGTCGGCATCCTCAACATCGTCATCCTCATCTTCAATTATCCACCGCGTATAGCCATCCATGAAACCAGTCATGAGCAGGTGCGCTTCGACACGACCATCGTCATGGGGGTCGAGCCAAACTATTCCTTTGCATTTTCGACACGGACATAAAACCTCTGTCCGGTTATTTTCTTTCATGTCCTGCACCGCCGACCGCAACCACCTGTCCACCATCGTTCCACTGACCATCGTCAACTCTGCACGGTAATAATAAACAAATTGATTATAAAAATGCATGCATGCATCAAAGTCATACAAAAATTTGGCATGACCTTCCCTAAAAATAGGACATTATATGGATCTAGAGTTTGCCCGGAATTCGCCGAAACGGAAATAAATCGACATTTCGGCAAAACATAGGCAACTCAAAAGCACAATTTGGCATGCCACACACACAATTTCCACAAACATATCACACACACATAAACATATTTTCATTTTGCAAAGGCATGAAATTTTCATCACCTCTATCTCGATCGAGATCGAGCACACGGTGGAGATGATGTTGTAGGGAGATCAAAAGTGCACAAAGCTCTTCTTGATAAAGATAGATCTAGTTAGGGGGCAAATAGGTCACTTAACTAAATGCTACATCTACCTCGCTAGCTAATTTGGGAGGAGACAACTTCAACTAGTGGAGGGGAAAGGAAAAAGAGAAAGGAGATGCATTAATGGAGGTGGTGTAGTTAGGTAGGAGTAATGAAGAGAGAGAAAGGTGGATAGAAGAGAAAGAGTAATGGGGGAGAAGTATTGAGGAAGAAGAAGAGTGAGAGTGGGAGCATGTGGGGGAGGTAGGGGGAAGGGAAGAGAGGAGAGGGAGGGGAGGCACGGGTGGGGAAAGGTGGTGGGTTGGTGCGGGTTAGCAGTAGCGCGGGAGAAGAAACGCGCTGCTGCTAAAGAATTAGCAGCAGTGCGCTTTGGGCAACGGCGCTACTGCTAACAGTGGCAAAATTTTTTGCCAATTTGAAATGTAGCAGCAGCGATCCTAGTAAAAGCGCGCTACTACTACATCCGTAGCAGTAGCGCGGTTCGGGACACGGCGCTACTGCTAAATGGAGCTCGGTGAACACCGCCGGTGGATATTTGTAGCAGCGCGGTTTACACAGAGCGCGCTACTGCTAAAAACTTATCAGCAGCGAGTTTCCCGCACACTTGCTACTACTAATTAGCAGCAGCGCACCTTTTTGAGCCGCGGTGCTGCTAAGATTCTGTGTATAGGCTTTTCCCTAGTAGTGGGTGGTGGAGGGGCAAAGAAGAGGGGGAGGGAGGGCTCTAATGGAGGGGTGGTGGTGAGGGAGCATTGAAAGGACACTACTAGGGAAAAGCCTATACACAGTATCTTACCAGCAGCGCTCCCCAAAATACCACGCTACTGCTATTTAGCAGCAGCGCGTGTCAACGAAACGCGCTGCTGACAGGAAAATAGCAGTAGCGCGTCCACCACAAACCGCGCTACTGCTATAATTGCCATGACCTCCCCCCCCCCCCCCCCCCCGCTAGTTATAGGAGTAGTGCACTATATTGAACAGCGCTACTGCTATAGAAGTTAGCAGCAGGGCGCTTCTAGGAAAACCGCTACTGCTAAGATCAGCCCACAAGTTTAGTCCCACCTCGCTCCGTGAACAGGGTGTTTACCACCTTAAATATGTTATTTCTGAAACTACCACAACCAGTTGGTCTTCACTGAACTATATGTGTAAAATTTGTGGCCGCAATATGAGTCCTCTCCGGTTCCTACCGGAGAGGACTCATATTGACAATTCAGATTGTACACAAAAAGATCATTGATGGCCAATGTATTTTTGCATTGACGTATTTTTTGTATAGTTACACTTAGCACTAGCGGTTTATATGCAAAGCGCTGCTGTTATTCAGATTAGCTGTAGCGCGTTTTGGCAAACGCGCTACAACTATCCCTACCTTATCCCCACGCGCATGACCGACCCTCACTCACACTCTCACTCCCGCCCCCCGTGCCGATAACCGTCGTCGTGCGTCGCCGCCGCCGCCGCCGCCGCCTTCGTCCGTCCGCCGCTGAGGTACTCCCCTCCTTCCGTCCCTCCTTCCTCCTCCTCGCACATCCTCCCTCCGCCTGCGGCCGCCCCTCCCTCGTCCGCCGCCGCCCTCCTCCCTCTGCCTGTGACCGCCCCTCCTCCCTCCTCTGCCGACAGCCCTCCTCCCACCGCCCTCGACCTCGCCGCCCCTAGCTACCTCTCCATCGCCCCCACCCCCTGCCACTAGTTAGTACTAGATTTAGTAGTTGTAGATGTTTATTTAGGGTTCATAGCTAGTACTAGATGTTGCTTAGTTAGTACTAGATTTTTAGTAGTAGTAGATGTTAATTACTAGTAGTGATGGTACTAGTTAACTAGGGCAGTATGATTAATAGTAGTTGTAGTTGAACTAGTTTAGTAAGAAATTAATAAACTAGTTGAACTAGTTGAATTAATAGAACTAATGTATTTTTAGTAAGATAATTAATATAACTAGTTGAACTACTTTATTTTTAGAAAGAACTAGTTTTTTTTCTATTTATAGTAAGTTTATATTTAGTAAGAACTAGTTGAATTAATAAAACTAGTTGAACATGTCATATTTGTTGTTATTTTTTAGTTTAAGCAATTATTTGGGATGTATTAGTGATAACTTATATGGTTTCAGGTGACGACCGTCGTCCCCGTCACCGACCCCCTCCGACATCCCCGCTATTGTCCCAGTCACCGACCCCCTCCGACATCGAGGTGAGACCAGCCAAATATCCTTGTATATCTTGTGTTGTTGCTCAAATAGGATATGTGGTTGCCCAAGTGGCCGTTCATGTTCAGTTTACATCTCCGAGTGGCCTATGTTTTGCCGTAGTGTTGATTAATTTCCGTTTCCGGCAAATTTCAGGCGCTCGACATGTCCTTTTTTAGCAAAGGTCATGCCGGATTTTTTCGTGAATTCTGGCATGACTTGTGCTAGAATATGTACAAGTATAATCTTTGAATTATGAATGTAGGAAATGTCGTACTCGGACGACGACAGTCTCTCGGGGGAGTGTGGCTGGTGCCACGACAATCGAGGTATGTGCGATAGGTTCGTTCAGCTGGACGAAGATCGGCGCTTCAGCATTAAGCTCGAGGAGACCTTCGATTGTGAAACGGTACGCAACAACGACAAGTGTTTTTTTCGTAATTAAGCATGACTTCAACTATTTCAACGTCTAATTTTCATATTTTACAATTCGACTAGCTTATCCCATGCCATGCAAGACGCTATGTCTTGGAGAGGATGGGTTTTGAAGACCATGAAAATTTTGAAACAAAGAAAATACACCTAAGGACCCATCATGATATGGATTTTGAAGTAAATCTGTGCAATGCTCAGAGCTTAACCCATTTTGGTTGCCAAAATTGGGAAGCTTCGTGACGGGTGTAAAGATTGTAATAGTAGGCGGTAGTAGGCATATCTAGGTTGAGTATAGTGTAAAGATTGTAATAGACTAATTTAGTGTTATTTTGTCCACCAGACGTGGACACGACGTGCTCGCTGGCCCTACTTCAGGTGTTCCGCGACCGGACATCCGAGCGGTGGTGCTCGTGCAACTGGGCGGTTGAGCGTCACATGCCACATCGGGTGTTCCGCCACATCTGTTGTAGCCCTAGGCCGCCGCCATTTGTCGAAAAGGAAACTATCGGACAAAAAAAAATAGTTGATGTTTATTTGAAGCCTCGACCGTCGCCGCGAGTCTAAGTCGCGTATATCCCACATGAGCGCACGCACTATGTGTGTGTGGCAATGCATGTGTTTCTAGTATTTTACAGTACATAGCATGAACCACCTTAGAGCATCCACAATGTGCTCTTTTCTTGCCTCTAAGCCTGCCTCTAACGACATGGAGGCCGGCGCCATACATTGCAAGGAGTCGCCTCTAAGCTAAAACGGCTAGCATCGACTCCAAGCTAAGAGGCCGCCTCCATGTTTCTCTCCTTACTAAAATAATTCCGGCCCCCCATTTGCCATACTGAGTTGTGCATGCTGCATGCTAGAATAGTTGGTGGAAAAATGTATTTTCTATGTGCATGTTGACTGCCAGGGGTCCATCTTAGAGGCAGAACTGAATTTGATACATTGCACAATTTTACGCTAAGTTTAGAGGCAGGTACGTGGACCCCAGCTTAGAGGCCAAATTGCCTCTAAACATTGTGGATGCCCTTATATGTTGGTGTTCCTCTTCAAACCTAGCCGAGGTGGGACTAAAGGTAGCTGCAATGCGATGGGGAACATCGTGCCCTTGTTCAGATTGATTGAATATTATTGTTTTGGTCTGGACTTCTGATGAAGGGGTGGGTATATGGCCCCGTATCATGATGCATGTGCATAGAATTAAATAAAGGACATGCCTGCAGGAGCTACCTATGGGCTTGTACGTGATTTTCGTGGGTTACCACCCATTTGTCGAAAAATGTGTGGACACAAGTAAAACTAATCAACTTTTTCATTCAAGTGTTCTCCATGGTATGTGCTTTTTGTAAAATGAAAACACCAAATAACATGCCTCCAATTTCTACTGGTAGGTTTCAAACTAGCATATGCTTCCCACGACACATCATGTTAGTTACTCGTAATTTTGTTTGTTGAAATTTTGTTAGATTTGGAATTTCTATATATAAAAAAAACTGTAATGTTTTTGGATACTCCCCTTGCTGCCTCATTTAGCAAGCCAATTTGATCAACGCAGATACATACTCCCTCTGTAACTAAATATAAGACCTTTTTGCAGTTTAAATTGAACTGCAAAACCGTCTTATATTTACTTACAGAGGTAGCATATTTGCATGCTAGGATAACACTCACGTAGAATTACCATTGATCGAATCAAAAATCAAGATATTCATGCACAACTGACGACGGGATGGAAGGATATATCCAGCCAATCTGTTCGGTATATCAAAACATGTAAAACATTTTATATCTGAACAAAAAACAAATAGATACATGATCGACAACTCCATTTTTTCGATAAAGGATGTTTTATTACTTAAAAGGTTTAAGCATTACACCCGGCCTCTGCATACCAAGATGCACACAGCCAAAAGAAGTCCACACACAGAACAAAAACACACAAAAAAGGTGAAATACTAAGAAACATCTAGTGTTTGTATAACGCCTAAGACGTAGGAGGGCCAATCCTGAGATCATGATGCCATCCATGTTGGGTAAAAGTATCCCTCGCCGTAGCCTTTGATCGTGTACAAACCTCCATAAAGAGGCCGCGATTCTCCATACGTTGTAGAGACGACCATAAATGAAGCGTCCCGGTACATCTGTAGATAACCTGCATAAGAGATGTATTTTTCTCGTTAAAAACCTTATCATTTCTACATAGCCAAAGCGACCAAATAATGGCGAGCGCTCCCACCCTAAGAAGAGTTCTAAACTTGTGTTCGATCCCATGTAACCAGTTGCCAAATATATTAGCAACACTACAAGGAGGGTACAAGCCAGAAGCTATTTGGATGACTGACCATATAGAACGAGCCAATTTACATTGAAAAAACAAATGTTTTATTGTCTCATCATGCTGACAAAAGACACATTGCGTACTTCCATGCCAATTCTTCTTAACAAGGTTATCTTTAGTAAGAATGACTTCGCGACGAAGATACCATGCAAAGATTTTATTCTTAAGAGGTATTTTCATCTTCCAGATCTTTTTATTATTATCAACTGGCACATCGGATTGGAGCAAGGCTCTGTACATGGACTCCACTGAAAATTGACCATTCGCTTGTAGGTTCCAGCGAAATTCATCGGACCCTTGTGACAATTGCACCGTGGATAACTGCTGGAGCAGGGTGTTCCACGATTGGAGTTTGGGTCCAATTAAATCTCTTCTGAACGACACGTTTGGCGGAAATGATTCCATAACCGTGGTGATAGTATCACCCTTGTGGCGCACAATATTATACAGAGCTGGGTATTGTTCCCGGAGTGAAGCATTGCCTAGCCACTTATCGTCCCAAAATCTAATTTCCGAGCCATCCTTAATCGAGAAAGAGCCATAGTGGAAGAAATATTTCTTCATCGCCATTAAGCCAGCCCAAAAGTACGAGTCCCCAGGCTTCCACTACACCTGGGATATCGCCTTTGAACCCACATATTTTCTCTTTACGAGAGTTTGCCATACACCATCTTCCGTCAATAACTTAAGCAACCATTTGCCGAGGAGGGCCCTATTCTTAACCTCAAGGTCATGAATGCCCAACCCGCCTTGGTCTTTGGGACGGCAAACCACACTCCATTTAGCTAGTCTATATGTCTTTCTCTCGCTATCTCCTTGCCAAAAGAATCTTGATCGAAAGTAATCCAATCTGTGTAAAACTCCTTTTGGCAATTGGAAGAAGGAAATCATATATAGTACCATATTGCTTAGTACTGAATTAATGAGTACCAATCTTCCGCCCAGAGATAGCAATTTGCCTTTCCAACTGCTTAGTCTTTTTTGTAGTCTCTCCTCGACGTGTTTCCATTCAACATTTGTGAGTCTCCGATAGTGTATCGGTATCCCCAAATATGTGATAGGAAACATAGATGATCAAGAAAGGTACTCCCAGAAACATAGCAAGAAGGCAGAGTATACAAGCCAAACTACAGATCTTACAACCATCAACCAATCATTTCATGGCCGTGCACCAAATGAAGGTCACAAGATTCACCTGATGATCCGATTCATCAACTGTCACAAAGGGGAAACATTACACCACATGTGACCTGCATATACATTGGTTGTTGCTCATATTTATCCACGTTTTCATAACAAAATTAAACACAATACTATGCCTACTCTCTAGAAACATATGTACCATCCCAGGTATGAAAAAAGAGAGCAACTTATATCACCAAGGGGAAAATTTAAACCACACTAGTTCTCTTTCAAGTACTCATGCCGGTGACCAATTCATTAGGGATTTCTCCCTATTTTCCTTGCAGAACACATCATCACACCTTGTAGAGCCAAACTAGGACATGACTCCATATCATCCTATCTAAACACAATACAACTATAAGTCCAACTGCAACCTATCTTGTACACTATATTCGACACAACTCTAACATCACGTGTTGCTGTTGATGTAGACAGTTTGCTCGATTGGGCCGGTCGGTTGGATGTGGGGATTAAAGGGTAGGGGCAGTAGTGGTGGATGCTTCTATGTGTATCTTCACGTATTGCCGTTGATGCGAACCATTGGGGTTTGGATTAGGTGCTTTTCTAGCTTATTGGATGGGTTTGGTGGTCCATCGTAAATATTTACCCTCCATTTTCAGTTCAGATTTTTTTTTCTCTTCTGAGGATATTTAGTTCAGAAAATTATTTACCATTATCTTGCAAAGTAGCATAGCAAAGTGTAATAATGTTTTTCCAAGACCAGTAGGCATTCCCATAACAAATATAAATTCCCATTTGATGTCAGTTTTACATTGATCTTTCAACCGTCAAAAGATCAATAATACCCTTAGGAATAAGACATCAAAGCTTTGTATGTGTTATTCAATGAGATTCAGCTGCTAAACAATTGTTATGCACGCACAATCTGTTTATTTTACGTGCTGATTTTCTTAACTGCATTAACTTCCCAAAGTATTTATTTTGTTGATCAGGAAATATCAGTCTACTGTCGGATCAGAAGTTCTCTCTGTAAAGAGGCTTTTTTATGTTATGTACTTTGCCCCCAGAGATAATTTGATGCACCGGCATTATCGATTCTGTTAGGCATTGATCAGTTAACTGTGCATCTTCTTCTTTACCCCTTATTCTTCTCCTTCTTTACCTTTGATGATTCAAGGATAGGCCTCGGGCGATCCCTGTCAGCAACTCAGCATACATAGTTCAGGTTTGTACACCTGTCAATTGTCATTTTGGTGCCATCCATGTGCGCTAGATCAAGTATTGTCATAAGTAGTTATGTAAGTATTTAGGATTTATAACTCAGTCTGTTGCTTTTTTTCGAAAAGGGGTGACTCCCCGACCTCTGCATCAGAACGATGCATACGGCCACATTTATAGATAAAAAAAGTTCAACAAGGTCTTAATGTCTTGCACAAAGAAAAAATGGCAAGCTCACACAGAGCCACAACGCCAAGAACTGAAAGCCCAAAAGCCACAACCGGCTGGCATAACAAAAGATAGGTAAACTAATCGTCTATCCTATTACATGACCACTATCCAAACCGGTTGAAGATATCCCGCGCTACCATCTCCCATCGGACAGATCCAGTAACCAAACGCTCCCTGGCCTCCATCTGAGTGAGTAAGGACCATGTACGGATCAGCGCGGTAGCCCGGAATAAGACCTACAAAAAATGAATAGTTGTTGATCTGTTAAAAACCAAATCATTTCGGCAGTTCCAAATTGCCCATAACAACGCACATACTCCTACACGAATGTGTCTAGCTGTTTCGGACTCTATCCCAGCAAGCCATGTTCCAAATAATGTACTGACTGAATTCGGAGGAGTAATGTTAAAGGCAATTTGCACGGTGCGCCACAATACTCTCGCCAACGGGCAATCAAAGAAGAGGTGCTTGATAGTCTCATCCCGATCACAAAAACTACACCTAGTAGATCCTGTCCGGTTGCGCTTTACCAAATTGTCCTTTGTTAAAATTACTTGTTTATGCACAAACCACATAAACACTTTAATCTTCAAAGGAACTTTGACTTTCCAAACATGTTTGGAACTAGGAATAATTCTAGATTTAATGACATCGATATACATCGACTTGACTGTAAACTCTCCAGACCTAGTAAGTTTCCAAGACAACTGGTCGGGCTGATGAGCAAGCTGAACCTCCATCATTCTACTCACCAAATGAAGCCAAGCTTCCCACCGGTCGCCAACAAGCACCCTCCAAAACTGAATATTGAGGGGACTGAACTGCATAATCGTTGCAACAAGAGAATCATGACGCCGAACAATATGATAAAGGGACGGATACTGGAGCGCCAACGGTGTTTTGCCAAGCCAAGTATCCTCCCAGAAGCGAGTGGTGGTGCCATTACCTACAATAAACTTTGTTCTATTAAAGAAGGCAGCTTTGACTCTCATAAGCCCCTTCCAAAATGGTGAGTCAGTTGGTCTGACCGTCACCTGGGACAAAGTCTTAGACTGCAAATACTTAATACGGAGAATCTGCGCCCAAGTTGCCTCAGTCTCAACTGACAGCTTGTACAACCACTTACTTAGAAGACATCAGTTCTTGACTTCAAGATTCTCGATACCAAGGCCCCCTGGTCCTTTGGTTGACAGATGATATCCCATTTGGCAAGTCAGTATTTTCTCTTAAGTTTGTCACTCTGCCAGAAGAATCAGGATCGATAGAAGTCCAGCCTTTTCCTAACCCCAACTGGGATTTCAAAGAAGGATAAGAGAAACATAGGCATACTCGTGAGTACCGAATTAATAAGAATCAATCGGCCTCCATATGAAATGAGTTTTCCTTTCCAGCAACTCAGTTTCTTCTCAAACCGATCCTCGATGCACTTCCACTCTCTGTTTGTTAGCTTACGATGGTGAATCGGTATACCTAGTTATGTAAAAGGTAAAGCCCCCAATTCACATCCAAACAATTGCCTATAAGCCTCTTGTTCGTCATTGGCTCTACCAAAGCAGAACAACTCGCTTTTATGAAAGTTAATCTTCAATCCCGATAATGTTCAAATAAGCATAACACCAACTTCATATTTCTCGCTTTTACCAAATTGTGCTCCATGAAGATGATTGTATCATCAGCGTACTGCAGGATGGACACTCCACCATCAACTAGATGAGGCACCAAGCCACCCACCTGACCGGCCTCATTTGCCCTCCCTATCAGGATCACCAACATATCAATGACAATATTGAACAAGATAGGAGACATGGGATCCCCTTCTCTCAGGCCATTGTGTGTCTGGAAATAATGACATATATCGTCATTCACTTCAATTCCAACACTCCCTTTTTGCGTGAAAGGTTCTACCTGGCGTCGCCAAGCTTCATCAAAATCCTTCATGCGTAAGGCCTGTTGAAGGAACGACCATTTGACTTTATCGTACGCCTTCTCAAAATCCACCTTGAAAATAACTCCATCGAGTTTTTTCGTGTGAATCTCATGGAGTGTTTCATGAAGGACCACAACCCCTTCAAGGATGTTCCTGTCCGGCATGAAAGCAGCTTGAGTAGGTTGCACTACAGCATGCGCAATCTGTGTGATCCTAATCGTTCCGACCTTTGTAAATTTTTTAAAACTAACATTGAGAAGACAGATGGGCCTGAATTGCTCGATTCTCACAGCCTCAGTTTTCTTAGGAAGGAGGGTTATCGTACGAAAATTTAGCTGGAAGAGCTGAAGCTGCCCCGGGAACAAATCATGGAACATCGGCAATAGGTCCCCTTTAATAATATGCCAACACTTCTTATAAAACTCAGCCGGGAATCCATCCAGACCGGGAGCTTTATTATTTTCCATCTGCGAGATGGCTTCGAAAACCTCCTTTTCAGAAAAAGGAGCTGCCAAGATATCATTCTCAACGGTAGTAAGTTGAGGCACATCCTCAACCCTAGACTCATCCAGAGATACACAGTTATCCTTTGGGGGTCCAACCAAACAACTGCTTGTAATACTCAGTAATGTATAATTTTAAGTTCTCCTGACGAATAATCGTTCCTTCATCTTGCTCAAGCTGAAAGATCCTCTTCTTCCTGTGTTTGCCATTGGCAATCATGTGGAAGAATTGCGTGTTCACATCCCCCTGGACAACTCTTCGGACCTTGGCCCAAAGCGCCCACTTTAATTCTTCTTCACGAAGAAGTTCTTTCAGCCTCATCTCTGCGTCAAGCTTGGCATGAAGCTCAGCGGCTGGCAGAATCGTGGTTTCTGCTTTTACATCTAAGGACTGAATAAGGGTAAGGAGCCATTCCTTTTCAACCTTATAAATCCCGCTAAGATGCTTAGCCCACCCATGTAGAAAACTTCTCAGGTGCCTAATCTTATTCTGCCAGCGCTCAAGCGCAGTCCTACCTCCAGCATCCTTAGCCCACTCTCTGGCTATGAGATCAAGGAAGCCTTCTTTTCAAACCAAGCAAGCTCGAACAAGAACACATTTTTGTTGCCCAGGTGGGAGGCCTCACCAGAGTCAAGAAATAGAGGCGTGTGGTCAGAAATACCACGAGAGAGTGCCCGAACTGTAACAAAGGGATACTTCTGTTCCCATTCGACACTTGCCAGAACACGATCCAGCTTTTCAAACGTAGGATTTGGCATCGCGTTAGCCCAAATGAACTTCCTACCCGAAAGCTCAATCTCTCTCATATCCAAGCTTTCAATGATAGTGTTAAACATGAACGACCTTCTCCCGTCAAAATTATCATTATCCTTCTCATCACGCCTCCTAATGATGTTAAAATCCCCCCCCCCCCCCCCCACTAGGATTGGAAGCTGCTCAGAGCCGCACACTCTAACTAGATCAGCCAAGAAATCCGGTTTAAATTCTGGCTGTGCGGCACCGTAGACCGCCACCAGAGCCCAATCAAACCTATCAGCCTTCGAGCGCACCCTAAACTTAACAGAAAAATCTCCCATGACCACACTTCGGACTTCGAGAGACTCGCATCTAACACCGAGTAAGATCCCACCCGATCTTCCTTGCGGCGGCAGACAGTGCCAGTCGAAATCAATACCACCTGATAAAGTATTGAGAAATTGTGGCGAGAAATTATCTCGACCAGTTTCCGACAAAGCAATAAAGTCCAACCTATGCTTGATAGACGCTTCAGCAAGAAACCTTCTTTTAGCCAAGTCTTTGAGACCTCTGCTATTCCAAAAGATTTCTTTCATATCTCGTCATGGAATTTTTTAGCCGTGCGGATCCTAGCACTCCTACGCACTGCGGACGTCGGGTAAATCTTCCGCTTCCATTTGCGTTTAAGACTGGTCTTACTCTCCAGCCGGTCCTCACAACCAGGCTCAGGAGGTCTTACTACAACATTCTCAACACATCTTCCTCCTCAGGCTCATATAAGGGATTAGCAAGATCCGCACAAAAATTATCCAGCACCCGGACTCCCAAAGCATCAATATCGGAATCATTCACGGGTTTGACCGCTGCTAAGTTACGAATCATTTCTAAAGCCCTCTCGGCTTCTAAATCCAGTAAATCATTAATAGAATTTGAAATTTCACCATCATTACTACCTAGTGAAATTCCTAATTGGTTTGCATTATCAACAATCTCATCGTTTGAAAAATGCAAGATGGAATTAGAAGTATTAACTGACATACCAGTAGTGACCTCAACGTCACGAAGCTTGGCCGCCCTCATGGTGCACCGCTGCTGAATATCGTCCACCTCCGGATGGTCCTGAAGACGGCAGCTCAACCATCTCCCCTCAGAGACCGGATCCGGAATCCCGCCAAATACAATCACCTCCTCCCGAGTGAAGTTGCCAGAGGAGGGGCATCCTGTCCCACCCCGAACACTAAGCCGGTCCCCACGGCAGGGAGACGGCACCAAGCCGGTTGATGGGGGACCATGGGCCGCCTGCACTAGCTCCCCACCCAACCCAGCCTGCTGGCAAGAGCGGCTCGCCGGAGCTAACGGAGGGTCGGCCACCCTAGACGCCGAATGAGGAGAGGACCCCAAGGCCACCTGCCCCGGGCCCCCTCCAGGGACCGGAACTGCCGCCTGCAGCTCCGTCCAAGCGATAGGAGAAGAGGGTGCCGAGGCCACCTGCCCCGGACCCCCTCCCGAAGATAAAACCTCGAGCACCGACACCTCGGCCAGCGCGATAGGAGAAGAGGGCCCCGAGGCCACCTGCCCCGAGCCCCCTCCAGCGACTGGAACTGCCACCTGCAGCTCTGTCGTCGCGCCAGGAGGACAGGGAGCCGAGCACACCAGCCCCAGACCCCCTCCCAAGGGAAACACCTGCACAGCCGGACCATCAGTCTGAGAAAGAATCCCAACGTGGGTAGGAGCCTCCTCCTCCTCTCCCCTGACCGAGATCGGCAAAGTCCCAAGGACAGGACTCAGTCTGTTGCTGTTCATGTCTGCTACAAATAATTCAAAAAAAGAAGCAGCAAAAAGTTATCTATCAATACATAGTAAACTAATCAGGTACTGTAACAACATGTCATTACACTCTCCAAGAGGGGACTGCAGGGCGAGCAATGGGCCTGTCCACGTAGGCAGAAGCAGGTGCCTTTTATCCTGCTTCAATGAATTATGGCCACGAAGGAAATTTCCTACTAGGAACATATGCAATGTTTGGTCATCTCTGTCATCTTACTGTCAAAAGCATATGTGGAATGCAATGTGGACTGTAATACTTCTTGAAGAGACAATACTTGTTATTTTATGCAATTTCTTAACTGCATTGGCAGGAGAAAAGTCCGGTTTTTGTTAATGTAATCTTCAATACATCTTTATCTGCTGCCGGCAACTTCGAGCTTCTGTTCTACTTTCTATTTATTCTCTGGTGAAGTAAGTAAATAAAGTGATCCAATAACAGTACATAGTATAGATTTGAGAAGGTGAAACGGGCACACCCCATCTGGCACCGCCCCAACTTCCTTTTAGACGGCGCACCAAGGGTGCGCCCCAACCACTAGTTCATTGCCAAGATGCAAAGGTTCATGCAAAAACAATGCCATGTGAGGTTTTATATGTGCGAAAACCTTTAGAGCCACACAATCTTCTCTCCTTGTTTATTATTGTTTCTTGCCCTTTCTTCTCGATTTCAAACCTCGTCCGTGGGGTTGTCATTTGCGGGTTAATTGGCATTCCAAGTCACTAATTGTGCCATTTCGCTTGATCATGGTTTTGTCGGTTCGTCTCTCCATTATCTCAATCATTCATATACTCCATCAGATTCTGCCTCTCAGCAGAGTGGTATATAAACAGGCAATGGTTATCTTCCCTCGCCATCCTCAATTACAACATTGCCTTCACGACTAATCTGATCTGACCTACTGCCGTAGGATTTTTTGACATTTTACACGAGCTGCAATCAGACATGGCATCCCGTTTTACTCTATTGGCATGCATCGGCGCGCTGTTTGCCGGCGCCGCCGACGCTGTTCCGCCGGCAACATTCGTCTTCGGCGACTCCCTCGTCGACGCCGGCAACAATAACTACATCGTCACGCTGTCCCGGGCGAATTATGCCCCCAACGGCATCGATTTCGACGGCCACCAGCCCACCGGCCGGTACACCAACGGCCGGACCATCATCGACATACTAGGTGATAAACATTTCGCATCTGAATTTTACTGTCATGCTGCCTCTGTTCTCCATTTAAAGAAAAAACTTTGGCACGATTTCAGGGCAAGAGATGGGGCTGGGAGGGTTTGTGCCGCCCTACATGGACCCAAACACCACCGGCGACGTCCTGTTCAGAGGCGTCAACTACGCCTCCGGCGGCGGCGGCATACTCAACCAGACCGGAAGCATCTTCGTCAGTATGCTTACTAAACTGCTCGCTTTTTGTGTCGAGATCCTTCTTGTTTCCCCTTTTCATCAACATGTCCGGCGTAAGCTAAGATCATTGCTTCCGCATGAGGCCTTCTCCGATAGCTTGCCTTGTGCGTGACCTAGCAATAGAGACTTGTAGTTAATCCATATCGCAGCACATTTCATAGTTGATGTAAATTTTCAGTTCCGGCAGTAATTTCTCTTTTGTGAAACGACGATTCCGGCAGGATAATCGCGTCTTAAATGAAGTTTTATTTCCCTTAAGCTGCTTGTGGAGTACTACAAAACGCAAGGTCTTTGATCGAGTGGTAGATCGTGAAATTTGGGCAGGGTGGGCGTATAAACCTGGATGCGCAGATTGACAACTACGCCAAGAACCGGCGCGACATGATGACACGGCGCGGGGAGGTGGCAGCGGTGAGCCGGCTGAGGGGCGCGCTCTTCTCGGTCACCATGGGCTCCAACGACTTCATCAACAACTACCTGGCCCCCATCCTCTCCGCGCCGGAGCGCGCCGTGACGCCCCCGGAGACCTTCATCAACGGCATGATCGCCAAGTACCGGCAACAGCTCATCGTACGTGCATGCCATCCCATTCTCAGCCTTATTAGCTCGTTCGTCTCGTCGCATGCATGATCATGTCAACAGCTTCAGTTCGTGGTGATTAACCAATTAGAGTTTGCTTACATGATCGCATTGGGCGCAGAGGCTGTACCTTCTGGACGCCCGTAAGATCGTGGTGGTGAACGTGGGGCCGGTCGGCTGCATCCCGTACCTGAGGGACGTCATGACGACCGGGGCCGGGGCCGGGGCCGGGGCGTGCGCCGAGTTCCCGAACCAGCTGGCCGAGTCCTTCAACCGCAAGCTGCGCGCCATGGTGACCGAGCTGGGCGCCGGCCTAGGCGGCTCGCGCTTCGTCTACGCCGACGTCTACCGCATCGTCTCCGACATCATCGCCAACTACAAGTCGCACGGTACCATAATATAGCCCATACGACATCAAGTCATCAAGCATGATCAGATGGACTCGGCGTTGCGTTTATCTGTGTGACTCGGCGTTGCGTTGATCTGTGTGTGTGTAGGGTTCGAGGTGGCGGACTCGGCGTGCTGCTACGTGGGCGGGCGGTTCGGCGGGCTGGCGCCCTGCGCGCCCACGTCGAGCTACTGCGCGGACAGGTCCAAGTACGTGTTCTGGGACGCGTACCACCCCAGCGACGCCGCCAACGCGCTCATAGCCAGCCGCATCCTCGACGGCGACCCGGCGGATATCTCCCCTGTCAACGTGCGCCACCTGGTCTTGGACGATGCTTAGCTTAGAATCATGCCTGCTGTATCTCAAGAGGCTGTTGCTTCCCTCAGTGTGACCGGCTAGATAGAAATCCAGGAAGATAGCCCGCAGCCTGCGAGAACGACGACGGCGTCGGCGTGGACGGGCTCGCGCGCGTGCTCCTGGTAGTTGGACGACGCGTTGCAGGAATGCGACCGTAGGTAGACAGGTCGCCTACACCCATGAAAACAGTGGCATACGCAGACGGCGGCGTGTAGGAAACGGGTAGTTAGCAGTCCACGATGATGTTGTTCCATTGGTACAGGTCAAATCCTGGAGTAGGCCGGCGTGGATTGGTCGAGTCAGCCCGCATCCCCAGTTCAATTATCAAGCCAATGGTTTAGGAGGTGCTTGGATACGTTTTAGTCCCATGACTAAAAGTAGTGGGACTAAAACTTGCTAGCCTCACCCATGCTTGGATCCAAATACTAAAGAGACTAAAATGAAGTTATTGAGCATTTATTATCCTCCAAACCATCCAATCCAGAACTCGCATGTGCTAAAGGAGAGGAATTAAATGAGGAGAGAGAGGGCTAATACATATTTTAGTAGGTTTCATGTGACTGAAAAGTTTTAGTCTCAAGACTAGTTCTAGCCTCTCTTTAGTCAGGGATGCTTGAAACTTTAGCCTCTAAAAGAGACTATTTTTAGTCAGACTAAAAATAGTCCCTTGGATCCAAGCAGGCCCTTAGGTGTCAGATACTAAGAGTTATGCCGCAACTATATCAGCCCAACTCTGTTTCTCTTTATGTAAACCTGTGGCGTTTAAAAGACTTATTATGCTACGACTATATGTTTATGGGCTAAGACAAATACCCTGTCGCTGTAATCGACTGGCATGCTATCATCTGAATGACAATTTGGAATACCAGTAACTTAGTTTAGTTACATATATAAATAACAATTACATTTTGCACGTGCATCACCGGGTTCATGTGATTTTTGATTAACCGGACAACTCTATTGAGGATGTGTTGTAATGGTTTTCATCTGGTTTCCGTAAATTAACCGGACAACTCTATTCTACCTTTTTAATGAATCGGAACCTAAGGGGCCATGTTTCAAAAAAAATATTTATTTTGCCCGTGCTGATGTGATTTTTCATTGAATTAAAAAAATGGCAAAGAAATAACTCACATTAAAGATGTTGCTCATACGCTGCCTGCTAACCACACCCCCATGGTATCCATCCTTCGGAGTCTTTTCTGAGATTATGGCCCTGTTTGGTTCATAAGTCCTAGGACTTTTTTTAGTCCCAACTTATAAGTCTCAAGTCCCTAAAAAGTTCCTACCTGTTTGGTTTCTGGGACTTATAAGTCCCTATAAGACCATATTACAACTATAAGTCCCTATAAGTCCCTCCTTGAGAGTCTTATTTCATAAGTCCCAAATACCCACTTTAAGTCCCTATAAGTCCCTCCTGTTTGGTTTAGATGGGACTTATAGGGACTTTTTTAAGTCCCTAAGCCAATAAGTCCCCGGAAACAAACACCCTCTATGTATTGGTCATTGGCTACAGGTGAATATAATTAGGTTCGCTGATCATCCAATATGACCCGCATCAGGTCGCGCATTAATTAAGTGGTGGGCTATATAAGTGGGATATATTCACGTCTTGAATAATGAGGGGGGTAAAGAAGAAAGTTCGATTGCTGGCTATAGAGGAAACCGAAGCCCTAACTCCCCATTCTTTCTATCTTATAGTCAAAAGTGTTTTTTTTTTGAAACGGAGGCAAAAGATTTGCCTCATATATTAAATAAGGAGAGAAGAGTTTGTTACAACACACACCCATAATACGGCATGACAATTATTCTCGCAATAGAAAAGACCCTAACTTCTTTGCCCTGGCGGTGATCCAAAGGTTTGCCTCGTCGATGATGGTGTTGAGTAGAGTTGGCGGAGGCGTGCTCTTATGCCGGAACACTCTTGCGTTTCTCTCATTCCAAATGACCCACGACACAAGCATGGTGATCAAGGCATTCGCTTTTCGGTTGGTGGTGCCCACGGCGCTCATGCTCGGCCACCATGTCTTGACTGAGTCGAAGGAGCTCCACGCCAACGTGTCCATGTCGTGTATGAGAAATTTCTGAATAACCAAATTCCAAAGCCTCGACGTGAAGCGGCATCTGAAGAATAGATGTGTTCCACATTATTGCACTCTCCTGCAAAAGGGGCCACCTTCAGTTGGTCAAAAGCGTTGCAAATAAACGGGGCCGCCTTCAGATTTTTGGTGAAAGTCATTGCAAAAATATGGAGTACTACCCACCTTCAGATTCTTGGCCGAAAACATTGCAAACTTATGGACAATCTTGCGGAAGACGGAGCTCTGTCTACAAAGCATAGATGCCTACGTGTGAGATGCTAGTACAACCTATAAAATTTCAGTGTAGCACTTTCAAATAGTTTCCCCCCATTCTGTTGAACAAACAAATATGGCCAAAAAAATAGCACTCCACTGCAATGTATGTGGTGTACGCACGTAGAGAAAAGATTAACAAACAACAAAATTATAGACATGATATTAAATAAAAAAGGTGAAAACTTTTTAGAAAAACAACTACACATCTATTAGCTTTCCGTAAATTGATTATGCCACTGCCTCCAAAAGAATGATACATGACACATATATTCGCATGAAAAAAATATAGTAAGCTCACAATAATTTATTTTTCCATTGACAAACACACAATTTAAGTTCTTTTTAATATCTCAGTTAGCGTCCCCACCAAAAACACATGAAAAAAAAACTCTACCCAGTTTTATAAAATTTGTTCCTTCCTTCTCATTGAATAAATAGCGCCGACAAGTAAAAAAAAAGGCTAGATACTTGCATCAGCTGCATGCGTTGCTCATCTGATGTGCATATAAACAAAAGACATTCCTCGACCGCCGCCAATCCTGCTAAAGCTTATTGTTGACGAGGCCAAACTTTTGGGTTACAACGGGGGGCAAGAAATTAGGGACAGTTGTATTGCGCGAGTAATTGTCATGCCGTTTTCTCGGGCTTTTGTAACACTCTGTAATTGTATTCTCCTCTAATTTAATCGATGAGGCAAATCTTTTGCCTCCGATTCAAAAAAAACATTCCTCGACGGTGTACTTCAAAAAGATGCTCCCGTGTGACTACCAGCCAATACTGTTGCAAAGCATTCTCATCACCGCCCCCACAAGCATCGCGAAAGGAAAATAAAACAATCCTGCCTCTAACAAAACATAAATTTGGCGATTTGTATGGTGAGAACAATCGAAAAGATCCAATGATTGTGCTGGCCTCCATAAATAAAATACGCCCGGACATTTAAAGACATCATACATCCCTAGTTCAAACACTACATGCTTTTATTCACGAGACCTAGATGGCTAGATGTGGTCAGCCCCAATACCCATGGGAGCTAAGTCCTGCCTAGTTGAAAAAGCAAATTCCACAAAAGACATAGCTATGCATATCCATCACCCCTCGCCTTCTTCCAGAGCAGCCTGTAACACATCGTCAGCTGTGAAATTCTCATGCTCATCCCGCAGACAAAATACCTCAAAAACAGCTGTTTGATGAAAAGTGGCCAAGTTTTTCTGCATAATTCATTCGCAACGGCATGCAAAAAACATCATTGCGAACAAAATAAAACAGCATCATGTTTAACAACAAGATTACAAAAAACATAGCAGACTCTATTACCTTATTCAGTGGCCACATCATTTTGTCCCCATCGTACTGCCTAATCGCGTGGAGCATACACATTCCGGACTCATCCCTGCAAAGAAAAAACAGGCAAACAAACATGTCATCTCCACCAGATGTCCACTTACAAAAACCTTGGGCAACTTACAAACATTCATTTACCTTGCGAAGACGTCACGTGTTATCTCCGGGAACTTGCGCTTCCATCTGTCAGGTGGACAATGCCATTTCGCAAAGAACTCATTTAGACAGCTGAACGAAGCTGTGTGAATCTATGACACGGCCTCCTGGTGGGTCGTGCTCCGCAGCTATGCTCCCGCAACTTGGGCACACTATCTGCCGTCATCATCGCTTGGACGTCGATCGGCACTATCCGCTCCCACCGCGGGCGACCTCATGCGACGTCACGAAGCAGCACACCTGCTCGAGCTGCTTTACCACCTGGTCGTGCCAGCGGTGCCCATGCTCACTGACACGGTGAAGGCACACAACACCCTGCCGTTTTCCGGCGAAATCGAAGTGCATATCTCTGTCCCTGAGGAGCAGCAACCGGGCGACGGCAGCCAAGGCCAGGAGGAGAGGCCTTCCACCGGCACCGGCAGCGAGCACATGATGATGCAACTGTTCGAGTTCTTCGCATTATTCTCAAGGGTGGTCGCCTTGGCAAGGTGATGAAGCCGGTTGAGCTTGTGGTCAAGGCATCGCGTGGAAGCTGCTCGCCGGTATACCTGATATGCATGTTGAGTCCTTCATGTTTGCCGACGCCAACCAGTAGGAGATCACGATCCCATCGGTGTCCGAGCTGGTTAGCTCCGGCGTTAAGCTTGCGCCCACCAACGGCAACATGTCCAGTGCATCAACTATCGCCTTCAACTGCAAGACAACGACGCTCAATCTCCCCGCGGTGACCCTCGACGGCAACACGGAGGTGGTGCTCCAGAACCTGGTCGCCTTCGATTCATCCGCCGCGTTAGGCCCGCTGGTGCTCATCCCATACATGGAGCTCATGAACGGCATCGTCGACACGGACGATGATGTTGTACTGCTCCGCAAGCGGGGTGTCGTGCTCAACCACATGAAGAAAAAGGACGGCGACGCGGCCAAGCTGTGCAATGGCAGGAGCCGGTCGGTGCAGCACTCCAAGGTGCCGACCATGGAGAAGGTTATCGAGGACGTGAACCGCTACCATGATGGTCGGTGGCGCGTCAAGACGAAGCGGTTCATGCACAAGTACGTGCTTAGCTCGTGGAAGATGCTCACCTTCCTCGCCGCCATCAGCATACTGCTGCTCACCACGTTGCAGGCCTTCAGCTCCATTTACACATGCTCCTGATGGTGGTTCGGTGACAGCGGCACCGTCATATCGGGGTCGGAGAGTCTCACGCTGTCTCTGTCCGTTACGTACACGCATTAAATATACCGCGTCCGCGTTCGGTAATACCGCATACGCCCCAAGTCCGGAAGTGAACGAACGCATGACGATACCAGGAGCGAGCGAGCTCGTCCACGCCAGGCAATTTCCGGCAGCCTGCCCGCTATCTTGGAAGTTCTTCGTCCTATTTGTTCAGTTTGCCTACCCCATTCTCGCCACGCTTCACCTGCGATGTGTGGTGAGAAACGTAGCCGTAGCTGTTGATGATTGCAGTATTTGTCGAACTCAACGGATAATCGATCGAGCGCGACAAATTGTGATCTGACGAAGACGTGCGATTTTGGCTGTGACACGGCGTTTCCAACCAACACAAAGATTGCAGTTCTTTTTTCTTGTTTTAGATTTTTTTTTAAGAATATGTTTTAGACCAGCACAAATGCCCGTACGTGCGTTACATCGGGTGAAAGAAAACCACACTTTCCTAACCCAATTGCTCAAGACCCCCTCTTATTCCACCACACACCGCCAGGCATGATGACATGAACAAACTCTTTGGAATCCTCCATGCTGCCATGAAAATATGTACTGCAGAAAAAATTTGAACGTATTTCAGACGTGTACTGAAGGTGTGTGGAATTTAAATCATAGAAATATCTACCTGGTATTGAGTATCTCTTCATGCCTTTGTTGGAGTTTCTTAGTGATGCCCAAGACATATCACATTATACCGTGAATAGTAAATTCATTTTAGTACAATGTTTTTTGCTTCACTACGGAGGTAACAGGAATTTTCATAAACCAATGTTGGCTAGGTTTAGGGACTATTCATGTCCAACAATCAAGCACCTATTTTTAACCGGTACTATCTTTTTCATTATAATTCTCAAAAATTTATTGTACATGAATAATAAATAAACAATTTCTTTATTATGACTTAGACATAGTATTTTCATAAACCAATGTTGGCTAGGTTAAAATAATTCAGAAATTTGAAAATTAGGGAAAAAAATCGAAATATTTTTTCGAAAAAATTCAAAAAAAAAACGCGCTGGTAGTAGTAGCGCGGGTTTTTACCCACGCTACTACTAAAGGACGTAGTAGTAGCGCGGGTGGCACCCGCGCTACTGCTATACGTTAGCTGTAGCGTCTTATTAGTAGCGTCGGCCCCCGCGCTACTAATAGGCCCAAAACCCGCACTGCTGCTAGGCTTTTCCCTAGTAGTGATTCTACAAGAATGATGAGGACATAATGCACATAAGAGGCTGGTGTGCTGCTTGCTTTCTTCAAACAGTGTGAAAGTATGCAAATATGAAGTACTCACCTGTTTGCTAATTGCAATGGCATTATTTTCTGGTATTGGAGACCGTGCACCCCAAGGGCCTCTAGAAATTGACAGAAACATATATCAAAGTATGGAGGGCAAGAGAACTGGTGTATTCCACAGGAACAAAGAACTATCAGATCTGCATCACTGGTAGAAAACAGGGCATTTGTCCCGGTTGGTGAGGGCCTTTTGTCCCGGTTCTTGAACCGGGACTAAAGGGTTGTTACTAGTGCCTCCACTCTTTTGTCTCGGTTCTAATACAAACCGGGACAGATGAGCCTCCACGTGGCCACTGCGAGCAGCCCAGGCAAGGGGGCCTTTGGTCCCGGTTGGTGACATGAACCGGGACCAAAAAGGCTTCCACGTGTCAGCAGCTGAGGTTTTTCTTTCTTTTTTTAAAAAAAAAAGTGGCTGGTTTAGGGGTTTTGGGGGTTAATTTTAGGTTGTTATTAGCTAGCTAATAGAGAAAAGTGTCCTCTCTTATATCTTCGTCCTTGGTTTACCAACGCTACTGCTATGTTCATTTCACCCGCTGATATATAATAACTCATGCATGCTCGCATCATACATCATCATATATAATAACAAGTCCTACTAATCATGCATCATCATACAACTTCTACTCGTTATTAATAACAAGTCATACGATCATCATCCTCATAGTCATCGAACCCAACCCTACATAATTGTTCTTAGCACATGATCATCAGTATCAGGTAGGACCTAAACACCCTTAAGGTAAAATAGCATAAAACAATATAGACCCTGACTCTCCATTATGAAGAATGGAGATCATCCTGTCTCCAATTCTTGCGCTTCGCCTCCTTTTGCTTGCAAGAAGCTCCTTACAACTGTCCATATATTTTTTCCATTCTTTGATTGTCATGTCTCCACTTTTTTTAGAAATCCGGTATGGACAGTTGAGATTCGTAGGACGACCTGGTTGTATGTTCAAAACATCAAGGTGACCGTGCGTATACATCAGATGAGGCACACAATCATTCGGGATTATCTGTTGAAAAACATAGTAATAACTTCGTAGTTAGCAATGATGTACTAGTTTTAGAAGTACTTAAAAAGATGCAGGGATGTCGTAATAGTAAAAAATCTTACCAGGGTATCTCCATGGTAGTTACCGTAGTTCAACACGTGCACTAATGGCACGTATTGACCATAATGTTGATGAGTTCGATTGTAGACATTGTAATTCTCAAAATCAGTACAAAATGCGATCAGATGATTTTTCTCCTTATAAGTTAATTCGGAGTCATCGGTGTAGTGGGTTTTGTCTACCATTTTCCGCATATTTTTTGAAGAATGAAAATAAGCTGTCAATGGAAACAAGCTGTCAACTATTTTGAAATAAACAATATAAATTACTTAATAACTATGTTAATCTCACATGTGGGAAGAATTGGAGGTGTATCCACAAGGACCCAAATGCCCATATTGTCTTGCTGGATTGTAGGATCACCAAGATCTATGGTGACAAGCATACCCTCATCAAAATCATACATCTTGCAAAATGCTTCCCAATTTTTGCAATCAAAATGGGTTACACTCTCAGCATTTTACATCTTTACTTGAAAATCCACACCATGATGGGTCCTTAGGAGAATTTTTTTGGTTTCCATACTTTCATGGTCTTCAAAACCCATCCTCTCCAAGACATAGCGTCTTGCATAGCATGGGATAAGCTAGTCGAATTGGAAAAGATGAAAAATACACGTTAAAATAGTTGAAGTCATGCTTAATTACGAAAAAAAAAACTATTATCGTCGTTGCGTACCGTATGAACATTGAAGGTCTCCTCGAGCTTAATGCTGAAGCGCCGATCTTCGTCCAGCTCAATGAACCTGTCGCACATACCTCGGTCGTCGTGGCACCAGTCGCACTCCCCCGGGCGGTTTTCATCGTCCGAGTACGACATTTCCGGCCTAAGTTCATAATTCAAATATTAAACTTATACAATTAAATATATGTACTAAAAACCTAAATTAGATCATTATTATTAATCACGGGTTGACTATCGGTGATGGTACGTAGCTCCTCCTCTCATTGCCGATTGCATTATTATTACACCAAATTGTCTAGCACACAGAAATGAAGGAGAAGCTACCCCCACGACGGCGTGGATGATGGAGGGGGCTCCTAGATTTCTGCATAGAGTGCTCTTCAATTTTAGAATTCAAAGTAGGAGTACTTTTCCAATATGAGCATTCAATAAGCAAAACCAAATCGTAAAATAAAATAGTATTCAAATTAGCATGCATTCAATTATAACCAATAGTACATCATCTCTTGTGTCCGTACATCGTCGAATACTCCTCGAATACTATCATATATATAGTATCGCTAATTAATACAGCTAGAACCGACGGGTATCGTCGCGGGCGGTGGACACCCAATGATAAGGAACGATCACAGGATCATAACTCCAGTGAGATCCCTGAAGAACCTGCCAGGTATTGTCGAACCTGCCCTCCAACGCAACCATGTAGCGACGGACGTGCTCGTCCTCCTCGCTGACACGGTGACGTACCACCTCCGCGGTGTCCGGAAGCCTCGGCACCGTCACAGGCCCACGCGACCGCCACCAAACAAGGATCGGGTCAACAACGGGCTGCCTCCTCACCAACTTACGTCCCCCAGAAGGTAGTACCTCCCAATACCAGCCCGGCGGAGCCCAGTCCCGAACATGGCCCTGATCAAGCAGGCCTCCACCGCCGAGTCGACGACGACGAGGATGCGGGATAGGCATCGTCGACGTCGATGCGGGAACTACTTCTATATATAGTTAAATAAAGTAGTTTTATTAATTAAATCAACTAGTTCAACTACTAAACACTTACTATAAATAAATAAAGTAGTACTTACTAAAAATAAACTACTTCTATATATAGTAAAATAAATTGGTTTATTAAATCGACTAGCTAGTTCAACTATATATGAAGCACTTATTATAAATAAAATAAAGTAGTACTTACTAAAAATAAACTAGTTTAACTATAGTTCTATTATTTTTCTAACTAATTATATTAAACACTTTCTCTTCTTATTTTCCTTTTTCCTCTATTCTAAATATGAACATATTCATAAATGACTTTGATCATGGACAATTTTCCTATACATACACAATATGAACATATACATAAATTGAAAAAGAAAATTCTATGAACAAAAAAATCATTAAAATTCTATGAACAAAATTACAACAGAAAAAAATCATAAAAATTCTATGAACAGAAAAAAAATCATAAAAAATTGACATATTCGATCTTTGCATAAATACGAACATAGAAACATGCATATTCAACAATAATATCACCAAAAAAATCTATTAATAGAAAAAAATATAACAAAATATGAACAAATTACACAATATGAAAATAAATCTATGAACTACACATCTAACAAAAAAAAATCTATGAACTACAAAAAAATCTAACAAAATCTAACTCAATTAAGTACACATCTGAATTATACTACACATCTAAATTAACTACTACATCAAATAATTAAATTAGCAAAAAAATCGGGACAGGGCGGGGTGGGGCGGCGACGGCACGGGGAGACAATGGCGCGGGGCGGCGATGACGGGGCGGGGCGGCGACAGCGTCGGGACGGGGCGGGGCGGGGCGGCGACGGCGCGGGGCGACGATGGCACGGGGCGGCGACGATGGCGCGGGGCGGCGACGGCGTCGGGGCGGCAAGGGATGGCGCGGGACGGCGCGGGGCGACGACGACAACGGCGACGGCGAACCGGAGACAGGCAGCCCGGCGGCGTTGGGCGCGGGGAAGAAGGAACTTAACCAAATTTTCACGAGTGCTGCTTATATAGGCAAAACATTGGTCTCGGTTCATGAGACCAACCTGGACCAATGCCCCCTTTAGTCCTGGTTGGAGCCGCCAACCGGGACCAAATGCCTCTTTTCAGCAGCCGAAAGGGCGGGAAGCGGCGGCCTTTGGTCCCGGTTAGTGGCACGAACCAGGACTAAAGGGTGTCATTGGTCCCGGTTGGTGCCACGAACCGGGACCAAAGGATGGCATTAGTCCCGGTTGGTGCCTCTAACCGGGACCAACGGCCTTGCACAGCGGCGTGGTGGTGGGAGTTTAGTCCCACCTCGCTAGTTGAGAGCGCCCCGCACCTGTTTATAAGCTCCGCTGCCTCTTCCCACTCGAACTCCTCTAAACTGCAGGCCTATGGGCCTAATTTGACACTGCTTTGCCTATGGGCCTGATGTGCCTTCTGCGGGACTGAATCCTGGCTCATGGTAGGGTTTCTAGTCGTATTCAGGCCGTGGGGGGCCAGTAGTAGGCACTTTTTTTTGTTTTCTTTAGTTATTGTTGCTATTTTTATGTTTTTCCCAGTTTTTTGTTTTGTTTTCTGCATTATTTATTTCTTTTGTTTTTTGCTTTATTTTTTTAATTATTTTTTCTTTTAGTTTTAGAAAAATTATAAACTTTCTGTTACTGCCATTAGTTTTCAAATTTGAAATCACTTTTTTTGTTTTTTTGTTTTCTTTCTTGCTTTATTTATTTTATTTTGTTTCTACTTACAACAAAAAGTGAAGACTTTCTCCACAACTATTATGATGATACCATGCCAAAATAAAAGAGAGGCGCAATGCTCACCTGCACGTTGCTTAGCTTCAGGCCAACGTGCAGGTGAGCACTGCGCTTCTCCCTTCATCGTCTCTACACATAGGGCTTATAAACCGCTGTGAGTGCCTCTCGCTTGGCGAGGTGGGACTAAAAAACAGCTGCAGAAAGAATCAACTAAAAAACTCTTTTACCGGTTCATGCCACGAACCACTACTAAAAGGTGCTCGTGGGGCCCCAGCCTTAAAACCTGTACCAAATAAAATGCCTTTGTAACAGCCTTAGAACTGGTACTAAAGGAATCAACTAAAAAGCTTTTATAAACCTCTACTATTATTGAAACTAAAATTATATAGAATTTTGTTACAAACTTTAATAGCAAAAAGAATTACCATAAAAGAAAATAAATAAGTAATTAGAATTTAGTTCAAAACATTAAAAGCAAAAAGAATTATCATAAAATAAATAAATAAATAAATAAATAGAATTTTGTTACAAACTTTAATAGCAAAAAGAATTATCATAAAAGAAAATAAATAAGTAAGTAGATTTTTGTTCAAAACATTAAAACCAAAAAGAATTATCATAAAATAAAATAAATAAGTAATTAAAATTTTGTTACAAACTTTAATAGCAAAAAGAATTATCATAAAAGAAAATAAATAAGTACTTATTGTTGCTATTTTTATTTTATTTTTCCAGTTTTTTTGTTTTGTTTTCTGCATTATTTAGCCGTTGGTCCCGGTTCGAGCCACCAACCAGGACCAATGGTGGTGGGCCAGGAGCGAGGCCCATTGGTCCCGGTTCGTTCCACCAACCGGGACCAAAAGGTCCAGACGAACCGGGACCAATGGCCCACGTGGCCCGGCCGGCCCCCGGGGCTCACGAACCGGGTCCAATGCCCCCATGGGTCTCGGTTCTTGACTGAACCGGTACTAATGGGTTGGCCCCGTCTGGACCTTTGCCCCCTTTTCTACTAGTGATGTCCAATTGTTTAGTATGGAATCTACTCATGCTGAGGTTTAACCAAGTCAAGTATTGGTCCAACATGATCTCATGGGGGGGATGCAATGGTAAAAAAATGTAGCTTTTTCTTATTAGTGAAAGTATATTTATGTAAGAACAGGTGGTTAAGCACAATCCCAGCTAATCTAGCAAACCATGCCACAAATGAGAGCTCCGGTACATTACCTTGCAAAGAGAGTGGCAGAAGGAAGCTCTACATCTCATGCCATCTCCAATCCCGAATGTGGCTGTCATCCCCGCAGCTGTCACAAACCATGGACCACGTTGTAAATTTTCCTTCTTGATTGAGAACACCCTTGGCAGAAAGAAGAGGCATTTACCTGAAGAGCAGCAGCTGAATCAGATTGTTTTAAAACATGGCGTCGGAGACGGCGCTGCTATGCGCGTGGACGATGCAGAGGGGTTCGACCAGCGCGATGGCAGTCAGCTGAATCAAATCAAGGGGGACGGGGTGTTTGTACAAACAGAATAGAGTAGGGAGTGGGGGAGAAGGGTAGGGGGAGGCGAAACCTGGGGGGCGTGGGCGGAGGCGGATGAGGAGATGCAGGAAGACAGCGAGAAGGACCATCACTGGAGGCCGCGACGAGGAGGACGTCCGGGTCGGGTTCGTCGCGCTAGTCATAGAAGATAGCACGGAAGAGGGTGCGACAGGAGAGGTCACGCTCCCGCAGGATGCTCTGCCGGTACGTCGCCTTGTCCCACTCGCGCGCGTCGAGTCCTGGATGCGCCTGCACCGTCGTCGTCACCGTCGCCATCTCCTCGTGACTCTTTGCTGCTGGCTGCGCTCAAACGGGATATGTAGGCCTGATTTACTGGGCCAAAGCGCACGGGCGTACATCGTTCAATGCACACGACGTGGTACATGGTTCCCCGAATTAGTACCACCTCGCGCCCGACGGAGTCAACCCGTGCTTTATTATTAGGGAAAGATTCAAACTGAAAGTGTAAATTCACCTCAAGAAGCATATTACGATGGTGAACCTGACAGAGTCAATACGTGCTTTATTATTACTAGCAAAAGTGCCCATGTGTTGCAACGATGACACGAATAAATAAATTAGACGTGTACATCCATTTGATAGGACTGGGTGGACTTTTCAAGACACCTAGCATCAAAATTAGACGTGTACTGTGCATGGCCATCGCTAATTCATATGATGCAGAGCAAGATGACTTTATCATCAATGGGAGACCACATAGGATCACACTAGAAGATGTAGCGCATATAACAGGCATGCCCTGCCATGGGAAGAAGCATGTCCCTTGAAATCTTGATGATAATATGGAGTTGTGGAAGAAATTGAAAGACTGTAATGACACCAAAGTAACTTTCAAAGGATTGCTAGCCAAGATGAAAGGCGACAACACACCAAATTTTGTCAGGCCATTTGTCTTGTACATCATAGGCAAATATGTATGCCGAACAAAAGAGGAGTGTGTGGATAACAAATATATTGGGATTGTTAGAAGCGTTGAGACGATAAAGGGCAGAAATCTTGGACAGCTAACGCTTGACTATCTTATGGATAGCGTGAAGAATTTTGTAAATGGTGAGGCAATTCTGGAAGGGAATCTACCACTGTTGCAGGTAATTTGTAGTAGTACAATTATCAGTTACCTAACATACATTACATTATGCACAAGAATATTTGTAAACTCCTTTCGTTGTCATGCAGACATGGTACTACGAGAAGTTCAGAGTGCACCAATTGGACTCTAGCACCTCGTATGAATCAAGGTTAAGACCGTTGATCCAGAACTAGAGCGAGGAGAAGGCAAAAAAGGTTGACAATATAATCCAGAATAATTATCTGGGAGTTGGAGAGGTAAAATGTCAGCACATTGCCTACATTATGTAACATATATATTTTCTAAATCATACTAATGACACTAAACTGCAGTATGTTGAGGACTTGATGAGGCCATTCATTCCAGCACGAGATGGTACGTTGGCCAAACCGAAGACTGGCGCTCAGGTAAATGAGTTACATCAGGCACAAATATATATTGTAACATTCCAACTAGTATGACGTTATATGATTCTAACTGTTTCAAAGTCTTAGATTAAGGTACTAGTCAGACATGTATTGACTGATTTGCAAGAAGTTGCCTCCCTCGCGCGGGAGGCCGGTGCAGAACAAGTCCATAGGATGTGCACCCTTGAAAAGAAAATGGATGAGTGCCTTAGGCGTACCCGTACAAATGGAAAGCTCACAGAGGAAAGAATTAAACGTAAGCCTGGAATTATGAGATTAGTATATATAATTGGAAATTTACGTGTACCAGGTTTTTTCTAAATTAGTTTACTATGAAAATAACTCATACTAACTGTAAGCTAATATCATAAAGGAAAAATGCGATGAAATATTTCCAGGAGTGGAGGACATACTCCTTTCTGACCTCGGGGCACCTTCACACCCAATGGAGGTCTCTGTTGAGAATGCTGAGTAGGCTTCTAACCAGGGGAAACAAAAGGATGTCACAGAGGTCGCTGCTAATTAAGCACCATTGTAAGCAGGGAATAGAAAATGATGCCATAGAGCCCCCCATGAAGAACCTTGATGAAGATTTTGACGTACGCATGTTAACTTAATTATAAAACAATCATTGTCGTTTCAGAAATAACATGTGATCTTCTAGGTATAGGATGAAGCATTCGAAAGAGCTGCTATAAAAATCAAACAGGATCTCAGTGGTGTTCATAAGCTTTTGAAAGAGGTGGATGATATCCAGGGTGCTCCTAGTTTGGATAAGCAAATGCATTCCAAAGCCACCACAAGCCTTGAATATTTCCAGGTGATGCACATTTTACCTATAATTGAGCAAGAATTTGCTAACGGCTAACACGCGGTTTATTTCGTATGACAAAATCTGTTCAACAGACAGAGTAAGAAGAACTCTGTGAAGCCTACGGGATCGCGAGAGCCTGAAGTGCCCCGTGCCTTCACAGATGATGACAGCGATGATGAATCCTTTCAAAAGCAGCAAGAAGTAAGTGTGGTTGAATCGACGCCACCAAATCATGGGGGCGAAAAGAAAAGTGCGGTATTGCAATTATTTAAGAATGACAAGTATGCTTCGTACGATACTGAGAAAAAAGGAAAAACAAGACTCCATCAGAGTCTACAAATGATTCCGGGGACACGAACAATAAAAAGAGTAAAATTGGCTCTAGCAACTTAAAAAAGAGGTCAGAAGTTCCTGAAACCCAGAGGGACCAGCTAGACGTGGTTCAACAGGATTTCATGGCGTCACTGATCAACACTACAAATCGTGAAAAACAAATGGTCTTAGTTGATGACATTATCGTGCTATAGAAGCATTTGCAATGCATCACCCAAAAATATGAATCTGAAGATGGCCTATGGTTAGGTGACAAAGTAAGATATTTCACAAATTAGTTTATGAAGTTTCATTTTTGTACAATTCAATTAACTTGATTATTATTGTAGGTGGTTGATGCTGCGATCCAGCTCATGCGTCATGATGAACCAATTAACACAAGGGACGACCAACTAGTTTACATTGAGAGGGTGACCGGTGTCACTAAGCTCGAAAGAGATGGTAGGATAGAGGAGTGCTACGAGGACGCTTTGGCAGGCATTCCTGGAACAATACAAGGCACCAGCTACCTGAAACATGATATGATATTTTAACCTGACTTATAACAGATTTTTTTTATTACTATACATGTTGATCTAATTATCTGTGCGCTCCAGGTTTTCCTACCTACGAACAGTTTAAACATCCACTGGTTACTTGTGGTTGTAAGCCCCAGAAGGAAGGAGATTCAGATTCTTGATTCACTTTTCCATTGTATGGTACCTAAAGAAGTAAATAACATGGTGAGAATTTCAACATATTTAATTATAATAAAGGATTTAACATCGTATGTAAGTATTAGTCGTAGGCAACTTCTCAACCCATTGGGCTTGCAGGTACGTGGGATGGAAGCACATCTGAGAGCAGCGAGGCGAGTCAATGGGATAAAAAACAATGCATGGGAAGACATTAACGTGACGCAATAACCAATACAGAACATTAATGTGCCAAAAGCCGATGAGACGCCAGTCAACACTATTAGCTTTTGTTTTTGTTTTAGATTGTTAATATCTGAAATGCTGATCTAACAACATAAAATGTTGCAGTTCTTGTTGTGCACTGTACATGCTGAAGAACATCAAATTATTTATGGGAGTAAAACTGAGGATGCAATATGACCAAGTACGTAGAGTAACACCTAAAATTATGTCATTTTCTGAAACTTATAGAATGATACTAACATATCCTCGCATGCAGGCCTACATCGAGAAATTCAGAAGAGAGATACCTGTTGTGCTTGTCGATTCACCCTACAACGAAATGAAATACAGGAATAGGTTCAAGCAGTACCATGCTAGGCTATTTGCAGCTGCGGTTGAAGACGATGAAGATGCAAACAGTTAGTCCAGCAGTGTGGTTCATTCTTACATGTGGAGTGTACACTTGGCCACAAAACGATAGAGTAGGGTGTGATTGGGTTTTAGTCCCGAAGAAGGTTTCCTATCCGTGTTCTTAGTCCATTGCGGATGAGTCAAGTTGTAAAACTTCAATAATATTGGTTACAATAATTTGCTTGAAATAAATTTGGTCTCTACGGGATCTCGTAGAAATCTATATTTGCTTTTTACTACCATGTGACAGTAACAGCGCCTGGGCAAGGTTTTCAGACCAATTACAGTGCACGAGCAACCCTAGAAGAATAATGGATTATGATATGTCTATTTTCATACGAGAGAAAAAGGTACGAGCATGAGTATAGCCTCACAACAGAAGAAAAAAAACTGCATGATTCAAAACGCAATCCCAGCTATCCAGAAAACGGCACAGTCAATGTCTCATAGGCAGGCCGCAAAGCCAATGAAAGAGAGCATAGGATAACAAGAGTAAAGCACGTACCATAGGGGGCCTCTGTAGGTGCTGCAACGCTGAATTGAAGGGATCGCCTTCAGGAGCACAGTGGTCTGGCCATGGTACATCCATACTGCCTCAGGGAATCACATAGCATGTTCTGTCATAGCCCTGCAAAACAGAGGAAAAATTACTACTTGCACTAACCTTGTCATGTGTGTGCATGTAACAAATGTTGGACATAACTAAACACGGAAGAATGAAATGCAACATACGGAAGAATCGGATGTTCATTCCTTTCTCTCTGATTTTTGCGAGTATCATTACTCTCGCTTCAACAAGGCTAAAACATCATAATAAGAATTAACATCAATCTTCAAACGGTGGATATCCCATGTGAATCTAATTTTTCTTATAAAGCACATGCCAAGTCTGTTGATCCTAGTCCAACAATTGCACAAGAAGAAGCGAGCATCATAAATATTGAGCAACATAAGCTATGATTTGCTTATAATACATTCCAAAATTAATAGCTTATCATCTCTATTGATCTCCAAATCTCACCTATCAGCCAAATTGAAAGAATACATGTTGAATGAAATGTATAAGTGTATGAATGCAACGACTGAACGTTCGTAGATCTTGCAGTCGGGGCTGGACGAATGGGGCTGGCCGTCGAGGCCGACAACCGGCTTCATCTAGTCCCGTAGAACATGATCCATACCCAACCACCTTGCCTTCGAACGAGATGCATGGCCAGATCAAAGTTGCGGCCATGGTGGAGAGGTGATGTAGAGGACGCAAACAACCAATTGGGGTGTGGGAAAGAGGTTGCCTATAACCTTGTGGCTATAGGCACCCGCATGGAGGACTGAGAGGTGGGATGGCGCCGAATCTTCGCCCGCGGCCATCGCGGGGAGGGCAGTGCGCCTCCTCTCGTGTTCTTCATTGAAAAGGTGGTGCGAGATCGCGAGGGAATTGGGGTGGGGGGAGGGAGGGGTCGCGACGTGCGGCTAGATCCTGCCGGCAAGGATTAAAACCCTAGCGGCGACGAGGAATAAACCCTAGCGAACGGGATAAAAATCGAACCAAAAATAGCCCTGAAATTCGTATTGAGAATACCCTTGAAATATTTGGGAGGGAAAATCTGATCAGTTTGAAATATTTTTTCTTCCGAAAATGCCCCTCGGGGTCTGATATAATACACGTGACATCAGCGTATTGCATCGGATCTGGACCGTCGAATTCGCTCCGACGAACGGTCCATGTCGTCCGGATGCACTGTAAAATGGCTCTTAGAGAAAATGCACAAAGCGCTCTTATGTCTCTTCTTTGCTTTTATTTTCTATTTTTCCGTAATAGTTTGCTTCTGGATTTCGTGGTTAGCAACCCAAGCTTAATAAAAATAAAATGTTTTCATCCGTATTGTTTCTTCTCTATTTTTACTTTTTTGTTTCCCTTTTATTATCCATTTTCTGTTTTTTTGTTCTCCTTTTCATTACATGAACTTTAAAATTTATGAATGTTTTCAGATCTTCCTAAATATTTTCAAATTTTTAGTGAATATTTTTTAAATAATATATTAATATATTTTTGCGGAGATGGGAGCGACCAGCTTTTTCCTTGGATCAACGAGCACAGCAGTTTTCCTAGAGCGCGTACAAGGAGGTCTCCTAATTGGCGCTCTTTGCGCCAGTTAACAAACAAGCCGGTGGTCATACGTCGCTTGTGCGGGTCGGCCCACCAACGCGCTCCCTCGCTCGCTCCGATCGCCACTTGCCCTAAAAAAACGATCGCTGATAAAAAAAAAATCAAACTACCATGACTTGCCAAAAAAACAACGCACACATGCCTACCATTTGACAGTTGACCAAGACCGTTGACTTTTATAAAATAGTTGAAATTTTAAAATGTTTGTGGATTTGAAAAAAGTCACTAGTGTGATTTTTTTTGCATATTTGAAAAAAGTGATTTTAACGGATTTTAAAAACTGTTTGCGGTTTTTAAAAAAAGTATTTTTGAAAATAAACAATTACTTTATAAAAATGTTCACGGATTTGGCGTTCACCAAATTTGAAACAATTTCATTTGAATTTTTTTACACATTTGGAAAGCTCATGAATTAGATTTGCGTTTGGTTACCTGCATCAAACCCAACTAGGCTCTAGCGGGCTAGCTCTGAGCTGTTAGGCTGCCTGACTCGCACGTAAAAATTGGCCCGCACAAAACTCAAAGCACCCCTCTGTCAGACCCACCAAGAACACTCAGATCGATCGTTTCTTCAGATGCAGGCTCGGTCTAGTGCTATTTACACTAGAAGGAAGGATGCATGCTGGGTAAATGCAGGTGACCAAACGACACGCAAAAGTGGCCCAAAGCCTGCATACCATCAAACCATCTCCATTGGGCCAGACTCTGTGGAAACGCGAAAAGCGTGCAGGTAACCAAACAGCTCGCTATCGACATGGTCTCCAAGTCAGGTGTGCGTCCCCGTCGTCGTCAGGTCGAGATGATGACACAGCATGCAAGTAACATTCTCCGATGGATGCTCCTAAGGCATTCTATGATGATGACACAACACACACATGCCTGTTCTGTTCTCTACTCTATCACTGCCGAGCCAAGGCATGTTTTACATGATGCGTTTGGTTACCTGCATAAAACCCAACCAGGCTCTAGCAGGCTAAGTCCAAACTGTTAGGTTGCCTGACTCACACGAAAAAACTGGCCCGCACGAAACTCAAAGCACCCCTCCGCCAAGAACGCTCAGATCAGTTGTTTCTCCAGACTAGTTAATGTGTACACGCAATGCACGTTAATTTAAAAGTATATTAAGTGCATGTGGATATTAAGTACGATATTATTTGCGTGTTATTATATGATTAGCACTATATTTGGCATGAAATTAACTGCACGCTAAACGTGTTGAGCGCTCGACATTGAAATAATATAGGTCATTGGATTGACATGATTTGATGGCCGAGATTAATTAGATTTGCCCCTTTAGGTTCTTTTATATTGGTAATGATACAGATATAAATGTAGACTCGATCTAGTGCAATTTACACTACGGGAAGGATGCATGATGGGTAAATGCAAGCGACCGAACCACATGCAGAACGTGGGCCAAAGCATGCATACCATCAAACCGTCTCCACTGGGCCAGGCTCTCCGGGGAAAAAAAAGAGTGCAGGTAACATGCTCCGATGGATGCTCCGATAGCGTACATGGTGAATCACGAGGCCTGCATGGTGTCTCGTACGTTTTGCATGACACGCCATGTTCTGGCCGACCGCTCTGCATGCGGGAGTCAGGAAAGATCGATATCGCATGTTCGAGCCGTGAACGGGATCAGACACACACAACTTCTCACGAGGGAGGAAAGGCTAGCGGTTAGAACTGGTGGCGTGGCGTGCATATGCAACCAGTGTGGCCATGTCCAGAAGAACTCCCAAGTCTTGAAGATAAGCACTACTGTTGTTGTTGCATGCAAGGCCACGCGTGCGACAGTTGGACACGCAGTGGCACACCGCCTCGTCACTCGACCTTTACACACCTGCGGACGTGGTCGACCGCATTTTGTCGCTTCAGTTAAAGATCAGGCACTACACCTGTGGAGTTCGTGTCGTAATGCAACCAAAGCTACCACGTCCAAACACACTATGTCTTGAAGCGCAGGCTGACAAGCACCGTTGCCGTCGCGCACGCATGCAACAGTAGGAGTGCACTCGCAGTTGCACACCGCGTCATGCGGCTTGTACTCGCCTGCGGATGCGGTCAAACCCATGTTGTCGCAACCTCTTAAGGATAGGCCAGCGGCAGTGAGTGACTCACCATGAGATAATCATCGATGGACACGAGTTCCGGCCTGAAGCTTACAGCCTAAGGAGAAGCAGGCGGTGGCTCACATGGACGGGCATGCACCTGACCTGGGTGCAGCCGAGGGCGCTCCATCCAGTGAGTTTCAGTTACTTGTTTTTGTGCTGTTTTCTGCTGTAAAGTGCTGCTACTTTACTGCTACTCCAGAAAATAACAACAATCTCCGGTTGTCCGCAAGCAACTGATCAAAGGCGGGCGGGCGAGCGAGGGAGGATGGTCCGGCGGGCCGCGCGGACGGCGAGATCGGGCTGCTTCGAACGAAATGGCAGCGGCGCGTGTCAGTGCAGCTGCACAGCCTCAAACTTTTCTCTTATTACTTCAGGAAACAACAATTTTGCTTCGCGAGCCACGCAGCCTCTTCCTCCCGACGTCGCCGGCTCGCCGCTCATCCGCCAACGCTCCCCGCGACGTCTGAAAACAGCAGCAACCAGTAACCGATGATAACAAGTGTTTCCCTATGATCATATATACAAGTGACATTGTTTACATACAAAAGGAAAATGTCTGTCACTTCACTAAGCATGAGGATCCATATTGGGGGTATTTCATATGCATGGATGAAATGTTTTTTGGGGTACTGACGTGCATGAAGGCTTGGCTTTATCGGCTACAACAAAAGGATCGTCCTTTCTGTTATGAATATGTCAAACAAGTATGGTATGCTATTACAAATAAGTACAGTATTAGTTTCGTGACTTGGTGGATAATTAAATTCAAAGCACAACAGCCTCTCAATCGACTGAATCTCCAAATGTTTGCCAGTTCTTCGTTTGTAAGCAAAGGAAAAAATAACAACCAAGTATTACAAGCAAAACTAGCTGGCTCTAAGAGATACCAACAATTGATTCCATGAAAAAAATAGCATGCCTCTTGTTTTGCGAAAAATAGTTTGCCACTTTGCTAGCACATTTTGATCATCAAATCGTAAAAAGTGCGTGCGTGATCTCGCCGCCCAAGCGGCACCCACCCCGTGCTCACCTTTGGTTGCTTGCGTGCCGGGAGCGTTGGCAGGTGAGCGGTGAACGTAGCAAGGTGAATGCACATCCATGCGAGTGACGCCCTTGATATCCTCAGGCTGGGTTTAAGCTTCTGCTCGAGTCTATAGATGATGATCAAACGATGAGTCACTGAAGTTGCAGACGACTACACGCTCAACCACATCTGCAGACGAGTACACGTTCAGTGACGCGGTGTGCATGCCAGTATGTGCGCGTCCTACTGTACATACAGAAAAAAAAGTCCAGCTGGAAGCTTCAAGCACACGCACGGTTGCAGCTGTTGCATGCGACGTTAGGAGTGCCCGCCGCTTGTACTCGGCTGCAAATGTATTTGTCAAACGTGTTTCGTGGCAACTTCAGTTAGATAGGCGCCAGTGACTCATCGTGAGACCATCATCATCCATAGACACGAGGATAGAGAGGCCGACACACACATGGACGGACGGGCGCCTAGGATAGAGAGGCCGACACTGTGCTATAAAGTGCTGCAACTTCACTGCAGAAAAGAACAACGAGTTGCTCGCGGATCGCCGGAGCCCCGCCTCGTCCGGTGGCCGCTCCTCTGCGCGACGTGAGGAAACGGAAGCAACCAGTAACCGAAGGCGCGCGAGCGAGAGCGAGGAGGGACCGGCGCCGCGCGGGCGGCGAGATCGCGCGCTGGTTTGACCGAAACGGCCGTTCGCGCGTCACCGCGGCTGCACCGCCACCGCCTCGAACTCTTCCCTCGCGACAACGCTTGCTGATGCTGCGTACTGCCCGGGGATGGAAGTGCACTGGCACCAGGGTGACCACGACCAGTCACCACTGTTTCGGATGCTTCATCGGTCCTTTTTTTTCATTTCAAAATGTATCATTTTATTTCGTTGTGTACCAACAAATTCGATCTAAAACAAGTGCACTCTTGTTTGTCGGTACACAATAAAACATTACAATGCACTATGAAACATGGAGAAAAACATCATGTGGATGTATGGACGGTGAATACATGGAACGATATCAAAGCAACGACGGAATGTTGATGTATCATGTATCCACGGTAATGGTATATCCCATGCTTGGTGGAAAAGACACTCGAGAAAACTCTACCTCAAAACGGAAAGACTGAAAACTAACCGAGACGGCGAGATGTCACGGTAGCCCCTCTAGAAGTTATAATTTTAACTTCAACAAACTTATTAGAAAACAAGTGCACTATTATTTGAAGGAAATTAGCATTTGCCACCCCTAGTGGAAATGAGAAAATAGTAAAGCTACAACCTAAGGCACTAATTTGCATTGTGGTTTTCTCATTTTTGTTTTTCTAATAAGTTGGGGATGGTCATAATTGCTTATGACAATTTACATGGCTATGTATATATTCTAATACTATGTGCATGATGTTTTTTGTACTTTTAATAGAAGTACAAATTTTACCAAATTTGAAAGAAAAAAAACGGTCTTGTGTAATAGGTTCTGAAAACTCTCCTCTAACCCATGTTTACTTCATATAATTTTTCAATCAAGGAGTATGGGCTATCGGTTCCATAAAAAATGGGACAAAAGTGTCGAGTAATACAGAAAGCGGGCATGGCGCCACAACCACATTATCCGCTATCCACTAAAGCAACACAAATAAGATAAATAACTTTACCTGGACATCTATGAGTTTCCCATATCTACTCTGTAATCTCACAACTCTAGAAAGCTTACAATCCTTATCGATTGTGTTTCTGCACGCAGCTTTGCTTCTTCTTCCTTATGCGGGCAAAGGCGGAGTTTAATTTCATACAACATAAAACCATTAACATCGACCGTAAGTTGCCATACGATATCCGCCGGTGCGACCGAATGATGCGCTGCCAGCACATATTCCTATATGCAAAGTGGGCAGCTCATGGTCAACTAAGTCACTTTCTCTTGGCCTTGTGGATACGGAGATCCGGAAACAAATGGAGATCTCGACCAATTGTCCGGTTACGGCCACGTAGAGCTGTGATTACTGCTGCAAAGTCAGGTTTCTCCAGAATGGCCATGCACACCCATTCTGTCATCGGACGAAGTCCTTCGGTCAAGGCAAGGGTCTGTGCCGCCTCCGCGGATGGGCATTGGCGGATGGGAGAACTGATGGAAATATGCCCTAGAGGCAATAATAAAATGGTTATTATTATATTTTCTTAATCATGATAAAAGTTTATTATTCATGCTAGAATTGTATTGACCGAAAACTTAAATAAATATGTGGATACATAAACAAATACCGTGTCCCTAGCGAGCCTCTAGTAGACTAGCTCGTTTATCAAAGATGGTTAAGGTTTTCTAACCATAGACATGAGTTCTCACTTGATAACGAGATCACATCATTAGAAGAATGATGTGATGGACAAGACTCATCCGTTAGCTTAGCATATGATCGTTCAGTTTATTGCTACTACTTTCTTAACGTCAAATACATATTCCTTCTACGCTGAGATCATGCAACTCCCGGATACCGGAGGAATACCTTGTGTGCTATCAAATGTCACAACGTAACTGGGTCATCATAAAGATGCTCTACATGTATCTCCGAAGGACTCTGTTGAGTTGGCATGAATCGAGATTGGGATTTGTCACTCCGTGTATCGGAGCGGTATCTCTGGGCCCTCTCGGTAATACACATCACAAGAAGCTTGCAAGCAAAGTGACTAAGGAGTTAGTTGCAAGATGATGTATTACAGAACGAGTAAAGAGACTTGTCGGTAAAGAGATTGAACTAGGTATAGAGGTACCGACGATCGAATCTCGGGCAAGTAACATACCGATAGACAAAGGGAATTAAGTATGTTGTCATAAAGTTTCAACAGATAAAAGATCTTGGTGGAATAGGTAGGAATCAATATGGGCATCCAGATCCCGCTGTTGGTTATTGACCGGAGAGGTGTCTCGGTCATGACTACATAATTCCCAAACCCGCAGGGTCGCACGCTTAACGTTCGTTAACGCTAGAGTACTATTGGGATATTTGATGAGTGGTAACCAAATGTTGTCCGGAACCCCGGATGAGATCCCGGACGTCACGAGGAGTCTCAGAATGGTCGAGAGGTAAATATTTATATATGGAAAGTCATATTTTGGGTTATGGAAAAAGGTGCAATTTTTCCGGTATTGTACCAGGAAGCTTCCACAAGGTTCCGGAGGATTTCAGAGGTGTCCGGAAGTTCACAAGTGGGTCCACCATGACCCAAGGGCTAGCAGGGCTGCGGGGAGGCTCCCTGGCCTTATTGGGCTAGACGCCGCAAGTCCTCAAAAGCCCATGTGGTTAGGGAAGGCAAACAATGAAGGAGTCCTGGTAGGAATAGAATTAGACTTGGAGTCCAAGTCCTCTGCCCCTTAGTTGCGCCCTAGGGCTTGGAGGGGCTGTTTCCCACGCCCCTCCACCTATATATAGAGGGGAGTGTGCGCCCCAAGAGGACACACCAAGCCTTGGTGCCCCTCTCTCTCCCGTTACTATGTAGTTTCACCGCCTCGTCCCGGCGACGCTTAGCGAAGCGCTGTCGGTGCTCCACCACCACCATCACCTCCACGTCGTCGCGTTGGTTGTGATCCCATCTACTTATCCTCTCCCTCTTGTTGGATCAAGAAGGAGGAGACGTCATTGAGCCGCACGTGTTCTAAACTCAAAGGCGCCGTCCATTCGGCACCAGATCGGTTGGATCGTGATCGGACCGCGAAGAGTACGACTACTTAAACCGCGTGATAAACGCTTCCTCTTAGCAATCTACAAGGGTATGTAGATGCTCTCCCCCTCTCGTAGCTATGCATCTCCATGGGTAGATTTTGCATGTGCATATAATTTTTTTGTTTTCCATGCAACGTTCCCCAACTATGGCGTCAGAGCCAGGTCTATGCGTAGATGTTATGCATGAGTAGAACACAAAGAGTTGTGAGCGGTGATGGTCATACTGCTTACCACCATCTTATTTTGATTCGGCGGTATTGTGGGTAAAGCGGCCCGGACTAACCTTACATGTCAACACACATGAGACCGGTTCCACTGACTAACATGCAACTATTTTTGCATAAAGGTGGCTGGCGGGTGTTTGTTTCTCCTACTTTAGTTGAATCGAATTTGACTAAGGCATGTCCTTGAAGAAGGTTAAAACAAAAAACTAGATGAATCACCGTTTTGGTTTTTGCGTAGGTAAGAACGGTTCTTGCTAGAAGCCGATAGCAGCCATGTAAAACATGCAACAACAAAGTAGAGGGCGTCTAACTTATCTTTGCAGGGTATGTTATGATGTGATATGGTCAAGACGTGATGTGATATATGTTGATGTATGAGATGATCATGTTTTGTAATATCGATAACCGATAGGAGCCTTAGGGTTGTCTCTTTATTGTATGAAGTACAAACGCCATGTAATTGCTTTACCTTATCGCTATGTGTTAGCAATAGTTTTAGAAGAAATAGTTGGCAAGACGACCTCGACGCAACGATGGAGATCAAGGTGTCGAGCTGGTGACGATGGAGATCATGACGATACTTTGGAGATGGAGAACAAAAGCACAAGATGATGATGGCCATATCGTGTCACATATTTTGATTGCATGTGATGTTTATCCTTTATGCATCTTATTTTGCTTAGAAGGGCGGTAGCATTATAAGATGATCCCTTCACTAAATTTCAAGATAAAAGTGTTCTCCCTGGCGGCTCTTGACTTGTTTGCCTTCATGAGGGCCTTGGGAGGCGACCTCGGGAGACTGCCTTGCGAGGTTCCTAGCGGCGCCTCCGATCCGCCTGGGGCGCTGCTGACGTGTACCACACGGGGCGAAGGCTGCGCCAGGATCTTGCTCACGAACCTTAGTTCTGGGCCACGCACTGGGCCACAGGAAGACGGGCCTAGGTACCCCAGTCCCACGAGCCCGGCGCATGGCATGCCATGTGATTAAGAAAATGTTCATTCATCTAATACATAAACAGGCCCATGGCACAACATATGATTAACTAGAAAGCAGAAGGGGATTTCATGGATCTTCATTATTTTCTATGTGCAGTCACATTAACCATTAACCCTTGAGCGGTCACCGGATAGTGGTAGGTGTGCATCCTCATCTACAATGTCTTATTCTAGTGGTGTGTTCCGGATCCCAGGTAATTGATGGTGTCACATTTATCCCACAATAATACATATCAAGCTAAGACTAATATATACCAAGTTACAATTGCATGTCATGATTTAAAATAAGTAATTCTATATGCATTATACACATATCCATTCAAACTTATATAGAAGTGAAACTGTGAAAGCATCCCATTTTCATATGTGCAAAATGATAGTAGCATAAAATTCTTACCCGTTATGAACCTTAAAATGTGTTCAACGTTTGGTTTTTTGGTTGGAAAGAAATGTGCGTTTGTTTCTTTTTTAGAGGAATATGTGTTTCTTATTTAGAGGAATATGCGTTTCTTTCTCTTCGCGGCGAGTCATAGAGTAGTAAATAGATCAGTAACCATGGGTTCTTGAACCAACGACTGAGATGGGGAAGGTGAGATGCGATTGCTTATCCTCCCATTGCCATGTCATGCTTTGATGAGTCATGTGAACGTAGGGGTGGTCGCGCCTAAGACCGCACAGGGATAATGGTGCCTGCCTATTCTGCCAAAAAAAATCCCATTGAATTAGGAGGTATTCCCTTAGTCATGGTTGCGCCACACCCTCAATGTCGCCTCGTGCTGCGGCCTCCTCCTCCATTTCTCAACTCGGCCAAGGCGACAGGGACCAAGATCTAGGGCAGCGTGCCACTAGGACAGACTGCAGGAAGCCTCTCCAGCGGGCCCCTCTATGCACCATCTTTGATGGGGTTCACCGGCCAGGTGAGGATCTGAATCTCCCTCTTCCAGCTCTCATTCACTGGTGTAGCCACAATTGGCCATATCTTCACTACCTTGGGTGTGCTCTTTCCTGGCCGCCCTTAGTTCTCTCTACTTCTCCCTGTTTCTTGTTCCATCGATCGACGACCTCCTCGCCGGTGCGTCCAATCATGGAAATGCCCAACAAGCACAGCCTCCATGGCACTACACACGCACATCTCAGAAGGCACACCATCACCTAATTGCCTTATTGGGCTAAATTTACTACCCACGGGTATGTGTATGGGCCAAATGTAGTCCTCGAAGGGTATCCTGGGGATGGGTACAATCCAGCGCTCCCCGTACCTGATTCCCGTGGGCCCATCAATTAGGCCCAATATGCGCGCCCTATCATTTCTCGGGCCAATAGCTCCTGTGCGACGTTTTTGATGTGAATTTGCTTGAGTGCGACGTTGTTTGAGTGAATGGCTGTGGTGCGACACATTTGAGCAGGTAAATAGCCCAGGGCCACATGGGGTGTTAAATGTGGTTAAATTGGTCGTCAACCAAGCCCGTTTATGTTAGGACATGTGGGTCCAACTTAATTGCTCCTCAAAACAGCTGACCGTGCCCTGCCGCCCGACCGTGCCGGGCCCGCCACTCTGCCCCCTCCCCCATTCTTCTCCGGTGGCGGCGGATCTTGCGTTCTCAACGGCGGCGGTGGAGCCCTCGTTCTCAACGGCGGCGGAGCCTTCGTCCTCAAAAAATGGTGAGTGAGAACACTAGTCCCCCTCCCGTTCCTCTCTCGGCCCCGTAGATCTGAGCTCGTTTCCTCTGTTTTCGCTTGTTGAATCGATAGGTTGTGAGGGGAGCCCGTGGGCATACTGAGATGGAGCCGCCAGATTCAACTTCGAATAGGTAATGCTCATCTCTCTGATCCAATTTTGCATGCAATTAGGGCCTAGTCTGCTCTTTCTCACGGGCTCACACTGTCCGCCACTGATAGAGGGGATGCTGCCGCTCGGACCTTCGAATTGATGGTCAATTTCTTTCCATCAAAGGCAAAATTAGTTGATGGTAGCATTCAGAACATTGAGAGAGACACAATTTTTAAATGGGAGGTTGAGTTTACAGAGATTGATCCACAAGTTCTACAGAACATGGGAGAGAAGGAAGTGAAGAAATGGGTGGAAAAAATTGGGGAGAATGTTGTTTGGGATCCGGAGCAAGAAGTATCACTGTTGCGGTTTGATGATTGAAAAGGAGAGTATGTGAGAATGGAAGATGGTGAACAGATTGTTGAAGAAATCGATCGGCAAAACAGCTGGCCAAGCAAACGAGCTAACTTTTTTGCTGAGCTGGTTGATCTGAATATTTTTTTGAAGGTTGGATATGTGCCATCACAATTGGCTGCGCAGATGGTAGATGATGATTGGGCTACACAAAGGCCATTGATTCCCATGTGTACTGAACTTACAGTAATAGCCGAAGAGGGACAGGTGACTGGAACTGAAACTGAAACTGCAGCAACTGTTGATTGGAATGTAGTTGAATTAGATGAGTCTACTGATTTGGTCATTGCACCAATGCCTGACATTGAGATGGCCAAACTTTTTGGCATTCCAGTCGATGACAGAGATAAGCAGGAGAGGGGAGAATCTAGTTTGCCTGCTAATGTTGATGAAGATGTAGATGGACAATTGATGGAACAAGCTGCAGATGAAGTAGATGATGCACATGATGATGAGCTGGTGCATGTGTATGACAAAGAAAACCCTGTCATTGAAGTAGGCAAGTTGTTCCCAAGCATGAAGGAGTTTAGGATGTGTTCAAGACTTATGCAGTGAAACATGAATTTGATGCCAAGACTGTTTGGACTGATAGGAAGAAGTTTTATGCGAGGTGCAGAGGATTTGATGGTAGTGTCAAGCCTTGCAAGTGGTACATATCTGCTAGACTGCAACTTGATGGAAGTACTGTCAGGGTTAACCAAATCCCCAATCAACATACTTGTATTACAAGTTCACAGAGAGTATCAACCATGACATCACAACTTTGGGTTGCAGAAAAGATCACCCCAATTTTAGCCAAAACACCAAACACTACTGCCAAGAAACTCAAAGTAGACTTGGAAAAGATGTACCCCATTAAACTGAAATATACCACAGTGTGGAAGGCAAAACAAAGGACAATGAAAATTTTATATGGTGATTGGGCAAATACATTTAGGATGCTTTACAACTTCAAAGCAGAGGTGGAAAAGATGTCACTTGGTAGTGTTGTGGAGATAGATACAAAGGTATCAGCCAAAGGTGAAGTCAAGTTCTCCAAGTTTTTTATGGCTTTGAAGCCTTGCATAGATGGCTTCAAAGCAGGGTGCCATCCATATTTGAGCATAGACTCATCATTTTTGACAGGCAAGTGGAATGGTCAGTTGGCAGCATGCAATGCTCTAGATGGACACAACTGGATGTTTCCTATTGCTGTTGGCTTGTTTCAGACAGAAACTAAGGCTTCATGGACATGGTTCATGATCCAGTTGAAAAGATGCCTAGGGCCAGTGTCACCTTTGGCTATACACACAGATGCATGTAAGGGGCTTGAAAATTCAGTGAAAAATGTTTTCCCACATGCTGAGCAGAGGGAGTGCTTCGGTCATTTGTGGATGAATTTGATCAAAAAAATTAGAGGAGAAGAATTTGGGTGCATGTGGCCAGCAGCAAGATCTTACACTAGACAGACACACAAATATCATCTTGATAAGATAATGGCAGCATGTGATGAGTTTGGTCCATGGCTGAACACCTACCATTCTTTGTTATGGTACAGGTCAGCATTTAACACTGCCATCAAGTGTGACCACATCAACAACAATTTGGCAGAGAGTTTCAACAACAAGGTGAAGGAGTTAAAAGATTTGCCTGTGCATGACATGGTTGACCAAATCAGGATCATGCTCATGCGGTTGTGGGAATTGAGAAGAAGGATAGGTGATTGTCTGCAAGGTGATAAGCTTCCAGCAGTGGTACAACAGGTGGTCAATAGGAGCAGAAGTCTTTCACATTTGTTTGTTGAAAAATCTTCACCTTGGGGTGCTGAAGTTAGAGATAACAAAACTGGAAGGAGACATGTTGTTAACACTTAATTGCATGATTGCACTTGCCTCGAGTGGCAACACACTGGTAAACCATGTGAGCATGCCATTCTTTTCTTAGCATCTCAACCGAAGATAAACATGCACCCATATCTGCATGAATATTATTCGGTAGCAATATTCAAAGCTGCATATGCTACTCCAATTCCAGAACTTACATATCAGTCTCAGTGGCCTGAAGTGGAAATTGAATTTTCCATGTGTCCTCCCTTGACGAAAAGAAAGGCTGGCAGGCCTAAACAGAGTAGATTCAAGGCATGGTTTGAGAAAGGTGGGAGTAGTAAGAAGGGAAAGAAAAATGGAAAGCCAAAAAGGGCCCAAAAAGGTAACAAAAACAGATGCAAGTTGTGCCAGGAACTTGGGCACAGAGTGGGATCTGTCAAATGCCGTTACACTCCTGATAAGCCAAAGTATGTTCTTGTTTATTTGTCTGTATTTTGATTTGGTGCTTTTTTCCAATTACTATATCTATAACATTTTTTGCACAGGAGGAAGCGAGCAAGTCAGCCCCTTGTTGTTGAACAGTGTTGGCCAACAAAAAAAGCAAGAGTCAATGGCGGTAGAAAGAAGAGAAGTGTGCCTGAGCCTGAGCAGACTGAAGAAAATCATGCTGCAGCCAACATTCAGACTGAAGAAACTGATGTGGAGGTGCACACCGAAGAAACTGAACTTGAGCGTGTCGAGGTTCAGACTGAAGAAACTGAACCTGAGCGTGTCGAGGTTCAGACTGAAGAAACCCATGTTGAGGTACACACCAAAGAAACTGAAACTGGTGTCAACATTGAGACTGAAGACACTGATCACGAGGGTATTGGCGAGGTGTTGAAAAGACCAGTGAAGAAAACCAAGATGATCAGTGAACTTGTGTGTGTAGTAGAACCAAAAATAAGAAGGGCTAAGGCGAAGAAGGGCACACGACATGGAAGGAAGAAGTAGAACAGAGAACAGTTTGAAAATTTGGGGCATGTAATAATATTTGTAACTTGGTGCGTACTGGTAGTCACTATGTATCCCCATATTTCTATTCGAACTTGTTTGTCTAAACCAGCCAAATAAAAATTAAATTTAAATTTAAATTTGGGCTATTGATGTTTTAGTGCTATCTAAAGTACCTCAACTGAAATATGTTTGCTTGCTGATCATTCCGAGCCCTTTTGGTAAGTTGAACTGCCCGTTGAACTCATAGTCATGCAAAGTGTGTTTCAAATGACCTCCAAAGGTAGGGTAAATGGCCTCATATTTAAGCAAGTTTTTTTGGCACCTTGTCTAAACCAGCCAAATAATTTTTCTACACATCTATTCTACCTATATAGTGTAAATCTAAAGTCTCACTATTTATTGAATTATTTTTCTATTTTTTCATTTCTTTTTAAAAAAACAAGGTTTAATATAAAATTATATATAAAACAAGTTTAAAACATGAAAATGAGAAAAGTAAGTTCAGATCTTTCTTAGTCAATCTGAAATGAAGTTTTGGTGAGGTTTTCACACTTTTGATTTTCAAAACTCCACCTACTCTCGGGTGCCCACTACTCTCTCCCTTGAACTCCATACTACATTGTTTGAGGAATGAAAATTTTGTGAAGGATTTTTCATAAAAATGTATGTAAACCATATTTATATTTTTTTCTCGTTACTATACGACATAATAAGACTATGTGCGCAAGTTTTATATTTTTTTGATTTTTTTTGAATTAGTTATGCTCAACCCTAATCAGTCAAAACCTCTCAAAACCCCTCAAAACCCCTCTCAAAACCCCTCAAAACCCCGCACACTACCTGGTCGTTGATCGTTGTGCGTGGACGGTTGAGATCAGGCGCTAGGGTTAGCTACAGTGTGAAGCGATCCGCATGAGATGCGCTGATTGGTTGACGCGGTGGGGTTTGGATCAGCCTCTCTCGTTGGAGCATCAGGACCGTTCATTTGAATCCAACGGCAAGAGATGACGCGGTGCATGGACCAAGCCTACGCAGTGGCCTTTCCATCGTTGCATGCGTGCCCGTGCCTACCCGCAGCATGCATGCCCACCCGCAGGACTGCGCCCGTGCGTTGCATGCATGCCTCGACGTAGCCCTGCTCCGCCACCACTATCAATGCAGTAACATGTCGCATGCCTACCATTAGAACCGATGCAGCGTCGCATCAAAGCATGCACCCGGCCACAATGCAGCAACCCGATGAAGACAACCAAAAAGCCAACGCTGCATGGCGTGGTGTGCACGCTGTGCATGGCGTGCTCCTCTTTGAGGACGCAATACTGGCATGGGGTATCGATGCAGTTCAAATGGCGTGCTGCCCGTTACAAGATGGGCAAAAGAAGGCGTCCATTATTGTCACGTCTCCCATCGACCGAACCTTGCCCTCTAGCCAGGCCCTAGCAAGATGAGCAAATTAATGGGCAACAGCATGCATGCATGGGCGGCACACGCAGAGAACCCGGGGAAGGCGTGTCCCCTTGACCCACGACGGCACAGACGCATGCGTGAGCCCGTCCCCCTTGACCCGCGACCGGTGGCACAGAAGCATCGCAGTCCGTTTCCCACGGCCACGCTCGTGTACACACTTTCATGGGGCGCCACCAAACTCCGCCCGCCCATTAACCCCCCATTAATTCTAGGGTTTCGACGGGGTGAAACCACGTCGCACTTGGGCTATTTAAGCCGGGCACTATCGTCCTCTCCCTCCTCATCCATCATACCCCATCCTCTACCTCCTCTGCCCTTCTTCTTCCTTCTCCATCAAACCCGACCGAGCACTCGAGCCACGCCCCCCCCCCCCCCCGCCACCATGCAGTACACCGCCCCCACCTACCGCTTCCCCCCAACCGTGCCGGAAAGGCTCTACCCGGCCGGAGTGTATGTAGAGAGAACCCTTAGTGTTTGGGCGATCTCGAGGTGGAGGGGCGCAAGGGAGTTAACGGAGTTCTTCCTTGCGGCCGGCTTCCGCCACCTCCCCCGCGGCTCTCCTCGGATGTACCATGTTGAGGAGGTCAACCACAACGGCGTTGTGGTTGGGCTCCTCGCCACGTTCACTAACCCTTTCGATGCTTTCCATCTCCTCGGGCGAGCGTATTGGGTTGGTTGTGAGTTCATAGCTTTCACCACCTACAATATCTTCACCGACTTCCAGAGCATCTTCCCCAACAACGGTGTTATGCACACGCTCCCGTACCCCATCAACAACGGGGAGGACTGAAGGACGGCGCCCGGAGGAGCGAGGTGGCGTTGTTCCCCCGGAGGAGGAGGAGAAGAAGAGCCCGAAGAAGAACCCGCGTTTGGTGCCCCCCGATCTATCTAGCTTATCGTATTAGTTTTTTTAAGTAGTAATCGTTATGCTACTATTATTAAGTTGTATTAGTATTTTAAGTTGTAAGGCTATCATGGAGTTGTAAGGTTATCATGGAACTATGGGTTGCAATCATTATGCTACTATATATATTGTGTGTTTCGTGCTATTATTTGAAGATTGCTATGGGTTGTTCTTGCTTATCATTTGTGTATTGCTATGGGTTGCTACGAGCCCGGGTTGCTACACCTCAATATCACCACACACACACCATCTTCAAAATATTGGCCAAACCATGGACATGCAAGCCCCATGCAACTAGGAGCCCCATGCAAACCCACTATGGACATGCCACTAGGAAATGCAAACTAATTTACTTCATGCAACTCATTTAGTTCATGGAACCGTAGACATGCATAAAAACAATTAACATTTGGTTTTATTGCATCAAAAAATGATCCATCACAAAATTTAGTGCAAGAAAAAGGCCAAAGTAAAAACAAGTAACATTTTATTTGCCGAAGTTAGAGGTGGGCTGGTGCCCCTACGCGGGCGGGCTGGTCTCTATTTTGGGCATGGTTATTTTCTCAGGGCCCATTTTCTCACGGCCCAACATCTATTCGGCAGCCCGGTTTTGTTTTTTTTACTAGAAACTGAATTTGGGTGTGTACTCTGTTAACTGAAGAACAAAAACAGAGGAAACAGAGCATGAACACTGAATAGGGCCCCTGAGAATATCAGTACAATAATTCAAGCAAGTTTTGCTTCACACGAATTCAAGTTCATCTAACAAATGATCCCTGGCTAACTCAGACTACTCGGCACCCCTGAAACTAGCTGACTAACTAACTGAAACTATAACAAATTCTAGCGATTGATGAACATCAAGTAAAATAAACCCATAGCAATGACACAACCATAAAATGCTCCCGCCATCTTATTTGCTTGCTGCTTCAAATCGATCAGATGCTTTAGTTGCTTGCCAATTTTCTTCAATTCACACTTCAGTTCTGCACTGTGCATCATCGGATCGGTTCTGTCCGCCAAATTGGGGGCTTGTTCCACGGCAAGCCGCCCCCCAAAATTGAGCTCTTGGGTTGGGGTTGATCCCTCCAATTTCAACCTTTCAACATATTCATCGAGCCACTCAAAATGCCCACATTTCTTCAGAACCTGAAAACAGGGGGCCGGCGGCGCATGAATCCTAGATCCACCACCCAGATCCACCGCCCTAATTCGAGGGAAAAAGAAAGAAATCGGGAGAAATTAGACCATAGAATTGGTCAAGAACACAGATCTAACCTGCCCCGGCTGTGGCTTGCTCAAACATTTCACAAACTCGCGCCCACGGTTGCCATTTTCTTTCCTCACACAAGTCAAACGCTTGAGAGGCTCCATGCGCGGGCAATCGGGGCATCTTGTCAATGGCAGTGGACCATACTGCGTCATGATTGGCGAGTGGCTGAAGACGAGCTAGACATCACTCGCCGGCGGCGCGCTTCGTTGCCGGAGCAGAGGAAGAAGAAGGTGGGAAAGGAAAGGGGCTGGGTAAGCAATGGAGGGGCAGGATACTGGCATGGGGCTGACTCGGGTCGGGGCACGCTGATGAGCACGGGTATGCTTGTGTGGATAAGTTGTGGGTCCCATCCGCATGCGAGTAACTGGTGGGTCCCGCGTGTCATAACTCAAATCGCTAACCCTCGTGTTTTTTATTTCACGGTTAAACAGAGCCATGTCGCATTGGAGCTATTTACACGCTCAAGTGTGTCGCATCACAGCCATTCACTCGAACAATGTCGCACTCAAGCAAATTCACATCAAAAACGTCGCACAGGAGCTATTGGACCATCATTTCTCCTATATAAGAATACCACACCCAGCCTACTAACATCAGAACCCTAAATCAAACCGCACAATTGTCCTCTTTCCTTCCCTAGCCGTCGCCAACCCCTCTCTTCTCCCAACCCTTCCCTCTTCCTGGCCCCCCCTTCTCATGCTCTCACTCGTCGGCACGGCCACCATCAACCAGATCTTCACTACCTCACGTATGTGCTCACTCTCTCTCTCTCCTCTCTCCTGGCCAGCCTTGGATCCCTCTCCTACTCCTTCGTTTCTCGTTACACTAATAGGTGACCTCCTCACTGCTGCTTTAGATTATGGACATGCCCATCAAGCATAGCCTCCATGGAACCACACACGCATGTCCTAGGAGGCACGCCATCAGCTAATTACCTTATGTGTGCTCAATTTGAAACCCACGGGTATGCGCTTGGGACAAATGTTGTCCCCACCTGGTATCGTGGGGGTGTGTGTACGTTCCACCACTCCTATACCTGATATCCACGAGTGCCGTCAGTTAGGCCCGACATGTGGGGACTAGCATTTCTCCTGTATAAAAATACTACATCCATCCATCCCACGATGGAACCCTAAATCAATCCACATTCGACTCATCTGTCCTCTCGTAGCCGCTACCAACCCTTCTCTCTTCTCCCAGCCTCTCGCTCTTCCCCAAATCGATCCTCCTACCACCATTCGCCACCCGTCCAGGAAGATGGTGTTGCATACCCTCGATTAGATCTATTCTCCTCCCGTCCCTATCACCCTCACCCATCGTAGGCGCATCTCGCCTCGTCGCTTTGGCTGCCAAATAATTTGTGGGGATTGCGATGGTGTGCCTCTTAGAGGCCAAGCCCTACTGGTCAGCTACTCGCGCATCACGGCGGCCTCCTCCAGGTCCACCCCTCTGCACGACGACGATCGACTCTGGTGAGATCCGACATAACTTTTGCCTCTCAAATCCCACGGTAATCATAGGCCATGCCATGGCCAAAATCTCCGTCTCGCCGCCGCGATTTCGCTCCTGGCGTTCTTCCCATGCCGTGTTCTTGGTTGTTCGTTCCTTCCTGCTGAGAGATCGATTCCGGGTTCTATTTGTTTTGTTTGAGGTGGTCCTTTATTTCGGTGTGCATCTGTTTTTTGTTTTGCCTGGAGTAGAGTTTATCTAATCTTCACGTCGCCGGTGCTCTGTTGGATTCCAGATCTGGTTCTGTTGCTTGCTTTACTGTCTCATCTCACTGTTGTATTCATTTTACCAATCCTTCCCGGTTTGGTTGCCGGCCGCAAATTCTTTCCTTTTTTCCCACTCGATGGCTATTGTGACAGATTCCAGAGTTTCCTGCCGATTTCGTTCTATTTTAGTAGGATTTTTGTTTGGTATGTGTACACAGCGGTGACATGATCATGGTGGAAGATTCATGCTTTCGCCCAATTGTTTATGTACAGATTTTGGTCGAACAGATATTTGAATGTTCGGGGTTCGCAATCCAATTTTGCAGTTCGTAGATGTGGTTGCTTTTCAGAACTAATTTTAGTTTAGATAGAGTTCTCGTGATGAGGGGAAGAATTTCTTTGTTGTTTGTTTCAATCTGTATCCCAAGTGTTCGAAGTGGTTCTCGTGCTCGCTAACGCCGTCTTTGGATTGTCTGATTTTCATTTCCGTGCAGGTACCAGAGGATCAACCCGGAATCCGTCTGAGTCCCCAATGGCGGCGGTAGCGGCATCGGTGCCACCAGGAAGCCATCAGAACCCGCGTTGTCACCCACACCAAGCATGGACGAGCGCGACAGCGCCCCAGCTGTGGATGCCGACAGGTCGAGCCTCACGTCCTACCTCGCCCGCGCCTCGCTCGAGCATCGCCAGCCACAAGAGCATCCCTCGTATTCATCCGCTGCCATCATGAGGGACCACCAGATGTACAAGACCGCCGCACACTCCTCCTAGGGACTCAATCTCGGCAGCGGGCTCTACAACTTGGCCACCCAAGCCCCAGAGCCATCCAATAGCCTTGGCGGTGCGGTCTACACCTTTGCCGTGCAAGCTTCCCAGCCATACAATAGCCTCGGCACTGGGCTGCACAACCTCGCCACACAGGCCACCCAGGGAAGCGACCTCGGCGGCGGGTTCTACAACCTCGCCGCCCAGGCCACCCAGGGAGGAGGTTGTAGAACCCGCCGCCGAGGTCACCTCCCTAGGTGGCCTGGGCGGCGAGGTTGTAGAGCCCGCTGCCGAGGCTATTGTATGCCTGGGAGGCTTGCGTGGCGAAGGTGTAGACCGCGCCGCCGAGGCTGTTGGATGGCTCGTAGGCTTGGGTGGCCGAGTTGTAGAGCCCGCCGCCGAGGTTGAGCCCCTAGGAGGAGTACGCGGCGGCGTTGTACAGCTGGTGGTCCCTCATGATGGCAGCGGATGAGGACGACGGACGCCCTCGTGGCCGGTGCTGCTCGAGCGAGGCGCGGGCGAGGTAGGATGTGAGGCTCAACCTATCGGCATCCACGGTTGGAGCGCCGTCGCTCTCGTCCATGCTTGGTGTGGGACGGGCGGGTTCTGATGGCGTGTTGCCGGACCATCCTAAGGATCAAGAAACGCCGGACGACGCAAGGCCAGGCCAACCGGGCGCGGAGGCGGAGAAGCTGATGCGCAGCCGAGCGCCCGCGGCCCCGTCATCCCCGGCACCTCGCCATAGACTCCTCGCGCTGCCACCCTCTCGCCACTGCCACCTCGCGCCACCACCCTCTCGCAGCACAGGTACACACGCCACGCCCCATTCTCTGTCAAAGCCAGGTAAGGTAGCCACCATGGGACCTGCCCATCGTCGACGGCGGCAGCGTGCACACTCCGTCCATGTTGAGTTGTGTTGCACGGGTCGGTCCGGCCTGACCCGCTGCCCATGGGCTTGGGCCAGGGCCAGGCCCGGTCTCATTTGCGTGGCGTTGTGGGTCCCCCTCCAATTTTAGAAATAGTGTCATGCAAAAAAATAGAAATAGTGGCGTGTTTCTTTACTCAATTACACCTTTTGTATTCTTGCCCTTTATACGCCAGCAGTACAAGTAAGTAACGCCACACACATTAATCGGCACCACATTATCTCTGGGATAGATACTGATAACCTGGGCGATCTCCTGCATCGTCTGTGTTGTGTTTGTGACCACTCTACACGCAAACAGCAGTGTCTTTCTTTTTTTGCGGGGTGCAAACAGCAGTGTCTGTCCTGGCACTAATGCCATTAATAGTTCCCTTCTATTGTTTGTATATGTACTCGGTGCGGGCCAGAGGAACTGCTGATATCACCGCTGAATTTGTATTAGATTGGTCGTAGTGATAGTATTATAGTTAGTATCATGCATGCCAAATAGATAATTTTGATAAGGCGTCATAGAAAATTAAATGAAGAAAACGAGCATTGAGTATTATATCATGATACCGCATTATAATAAATGCAATGCTAATATTTATCATGCATGACAATAAATAAAATAATACATGATACTAATATATGATACTACGGGAGACAGTATTATACACTAGTATAATATACATAATACTAGTATATGATCCTCGTAGTAGAGATTTGACCGTATTAGTGGCATTAATTAGTCTGCTTGCTTGTGCATATCCAACCATCCATCTATCCATCTGTAGAGTAGAGGTCTTCTTTTATATGCGGTGTGTACTTGTACTGGCTGCGCAGGCTAGATCCCATAGACATTGTTCAGTTTCGGTCGTGTCTGTCCTCCTTGCTTGCTGACGATGCCGAACATGACGGTGACCAGATCATCTCCGGAGGACCCTCATGTCGCTGCCGGCGAGCAGCCGCAGCCGCAGCAGCAAGCGGCGGACAAGGCGCCTCGCACCACCGAGGAGGAGCCGGCAGATTTTACCAATATTTCCCAGTTTGGTTGCCTGTCTCCTCTCACTGCTGATTTTTACCAATGTTTCTCGTCTCACTGCCTCAAATTCTTTTCTTTCCCCACTCGACGGCTGTTGTGACTGGTTGCAGAGTTTTCGCGTCGATTTTGTTCTGTATTAGGATTTCTTTTTGGTTTGTCATGGCGGAAGATTCATGCTTTCGGCCGATTGTTTCCATGTTGTCGCTGCAGGCAGTTCCGTGTGTGCTTTTTTCTGCGGATTTCTGTCGAGCAAATCTTCGAGTGCTCGGGTTTCGCACTTCAGTTTCTGCAGTTCGTAGATGTGGTCGCGTTTTAGAACTAATTTTGGTTTTGGTTTATAGTTCTAGCGATGAGGGGAAGAAGTTTTCGTTGTTGGTTTCGTGTTGTATCCAAGTGTTTGACTTGGTTCTCGTGCGTTCCAAATCGCTGGCTGACATCGTATCTGGATTGTCTGATCTCATTTTCCGTGCAGGTACCAGAGGATCAACTCGGAATCCGTTCCAGTCCCCAATGGCAGCGGCAGTGGCAGTGCCGCCACCAGGAAGCTGGCAGAACCCGCGCCGTCATCCACACAAAGCATGGACGAGCGCGACGGCGCCCCGGCAGTGGACGCCGACAGCTCGAGCCTCGCGTCCTACCTCGCCCGTGCCTCGCTCGAGCAGCACCGGCCAGGAGGGCGTCCGACGTCCTCATCTGCTGCCATCATAAGCGACCATCAGTTGCACAACGCCGCCGCACACTCCTCGCAGGGACTTAACCTCGGCGGGGAGCTCTACAACTTTGACACCCAAGCCTCCGAGGCATCCAACAGACTTGGCAGGGCGGTCTACACCTTCACCGCCCAAGCCTCCCAAGCATACAACAGCCTTGATGGCGGGCTCTACAACCTCGCCGCCAAGGCCTCCCAGGCATACAACTGCCTCGACGACGGGCTCTACAACCGCGCCGCCCAGGCTACCCAGGGAGCCGACCTCGGCGGCGGTGGGCTCTACAACATCGCCGCCCAGGGAATCGACCTCGACGGCAGCGGCATCGCTATCGCCGCGCCGGAAGACCCCGCGCCGCTCAAGTGGGGCCGCAAGAAGCACTCGCGCGCCCGCCGCGAGCCGCACGCGCCCGCGCCTGCTCCCACGAAATCATTCAGGTGAGCTTACGCACCGGTGCCTGCTCCCACTCCTACACCCGCACCGGTGCCTACTCCCGCGTCAGCACCGGTGCCCACTCCCACCCCCGCCCTTGAGCCCGAGCTGATCCCCGCTCAAGCGCATCCCCGGTCAATCTTAAAGATCAAGAAACGCCCGGTGGCGCAAGGCCAGGCCGAGCCGCGCGCGGAAGCGGAGAAGCTGATGCCGCCGCCAAGCGCCCGCGGCCCCGTCATCCTCGACACCTCGCCACGTACTCCTCGCGTTGCCACCCACTCACCACTGCCACCTCGCGCCACCACCACCCTCTTGCAGCACAGGTACGCACGCCACGCCCACATTCTCTGTCGACGCCAGGTAAGGTAGCCACCATGGCACCTGCCCGTCGTCCAGGTCCGGTCGGGTCTGAGCCGCTGCCTGTGGGCACAGGGTCAGGGCCGGGCCGGGTCTCACTTGTGTGGCATTGTGGGTCCCCCTCCATTTTTTAGAAATAGTGGCGCGTTTCTTTACTCAATTACACCATTTGTATTCTTGCTCTTTATACACCAGCAGTACAGCAAAGTCAGTAACGCCACACGCATTGATCGGCACCTCATTATCTCCGGGATAGATACTGATAATCTGGGCGATCACTCTACACGCAAACAGCAGTGTCTATCCTGGCACTAATGCCATTAATACTTTCCTTCTATTGTATGTATACGCGGTGCATGCAGGCCAGACGAACTGGTGATATCACCGCTGAATCGGCATAGTAGTAGAGATTTGATGCATGCATTAGTGGCATTAGTGTGCTTGCTTGTGCATATCCAACCATCTATCCATCCATCTATAGAGTAGAGGTCATCTTGTACTGACAGGGCAGGCTAGACCGCATACACATTGCTCAGTTTCTACTTTTTAGATCACACCCATCTGAATTCTCGTTCGGGTCGTGTCTGTCGTTGCTGCGTGCGTACGTACTGATGCCGAACACGACGGTGACCAGGTCAACCGCGGAGGACGCTAACGCCGGTGCCGGCGGTGAGCAGCAGCAGCCAGCGCCGAAGGAGGAGGAGCCCAAGCAGAAGCAGAGGCCGCGTCGGCAAGCGTCAGCCAAGGCGGCCCACAGCAGCGCCGACTCCGAGCAGGAGCCAGCGGCCAAGGCGGAGCCTAGGCAGCCGACGCCGCAGAGGCAGCAGCCACCGCGCCAGGCGTCGATGAAGGAGAAAGGCAAGGCGCCGATGGTGCAGGAGCCCCCCGCGGTGGCGCCGCACGTCGCGGCCGCCGCGGTGGAGGCCCTGGCCCGGCCGCCGGTGCCGCTCGTCGAGACCCAGCTCACCCGCAAGGAGAAGGAGGAGGACTGGTTCGCCATGACCGGCACCAGGCTGCCCTACCGCCCCCAGCAGCGCCGCCCCAAGGCCGTCGAGGACAAGCTCCAGGTACGCCACGCACCGCCATTCTTTTTTTTGTCTGTCTTCCATGCATGCATTTGTCTCGGTGTTACTACGAGCGGTAAGGCTGACACGATCGGCGATGTGTTGGCGCAGAAAATGTCCCCGGGGCAGACGCTGCCTGAGGTGACCAGGGCCAGGTACATGGTGCGCGTGAAGAAGCAAAAGAAGGTACCACTCCATCTCCTGCCACTGCACACTTTTTTTTACCAGCCAACTTTATTTTTACTTACATTTACACAGCACCGTCATTTCGTCATTAGAACAATAGCATTAGTTTTTATATGATTATTTAGACTTTTCAGATATTTGGATGATACTTATAAGGATTAGTGCTATACTGATACTGTACGTAGATGATTGTATACTTATTTGTATAGAGCTGGGAGGGTTTGCGCTTTCTATTTATCGTCCTAGCCGATGTCACGTGGGCCCGGACCATTGTTGACTGTGCATGCGAGCTCGGGCTGGCGTGTCTATGTGGCTGGCTGCCGACGTGCAGGTGTGTCCAGTACTGAGATTTTGTCATGTCTACACAGGGCCAGCCGTCGTGGAGGTCTTAGCCAAGGCCCCGTTGCATGTTTCTATTTCAGATTTTTTTGGGGGGGGGGGGGGGGGGGTGTGTTTCAGTTTCTCTCTTTCGGTAGCCAAGCTTGATAATCTTTGTGTTGTTTTGCAGCGCCCCGGCCTGCGAGCAATGGCGGAGGAGGACGCCCTGAGCTCCAAGAGGCACGACTCAGACGATGACGCGGCGGGAGAAAAAAACCATTTCGGCGTCGCCGATGTAGAGGAGTGTGGTAGCCGGAGGAAGAGGGGTTGATGGCAGCAGTAGATTCATGGGCATTCAATGAGCGTCAGTCGAAACAAAAAAAACAAAAAAGAACTCTAGCTAGCGTTCGGCTCTTTTCCTTTTCTTAAAACTTTCGTTCGTTCGTGTCGTCGATGACAGACGGTTCGTTGGTCTACAAATGGTTGGTCGAAGCCCGCCGCCGCTGTTTCCGCACCTCCGTGGTGGGGGCCGGGGTGGCGGCGGGCTGTGCGTAGTACCAGACTTGGGTTCAGACTTGCATAGCCTGGGGAAGAGCTTGGAAGAGGAAACAAACCTTTTCGCTCCGTTTCGTCGTTGTTGTTCCGTTTGCATCGTTTTGCTTCTTCGTGGTTGAATTTTGCACTGCCGGTTTTGTGCTTTGTGGGCGCTGTCTCCTGCCGATAGCCGCCATGGATTTCTGTTTTGCAGGGACTGTTTGCTTCAGTTGGGGCAAGCGAGATTCTCACGTGGATGGATGAGATATGGTGATGGGATATGGGCGCTGCTCGAGGTAAAATTGTTGCTAACTTGGCGATGAGCTTTGCCACACCTGCAGCTACATGACTGAAATCAGGGTACGCTCTTTGCCACACCGTGGCTCTAAGATTTACTGCTAGTGCTTAGTAGAGCGGCATCCATTTCGATTAGTTTCAGCCGGAGCGAGCCTCTCATTCCTTTTCCGTGCATGCGATAGCAGTGCAAGTCGAAGAGACGGGCCCTTCTCTAAAATATGCTCCAATTTGTTGGAAATATTGTAACGTACGTGGTAGCCTTGAGCTTCACGTATAGGATTAGGAGAGTACTTAGAGGATCTTTTTATCTTTCTATCCTTTCTTCTCTCCCTCTCATGTAATCCTCCTCCACGGTTGGAGATCTCAACCGCACCATGTACTCCTACGAGACTAATCCTCTCGTCACAATCAATATATACCTTGCGGGCTCTCTGTATGAGAGTTGAGATGCTTTACCAATCCTAACATGGTATTCAGAGCCATCTTCTTCCTCAACATCTAGCTCTCCACCAGATCAAACCTAGCCGCCATCAAAAACCTCCTTCAGATCAGAACCTAGCGCCATGTCTTCTTCCTCCAGTTCGGCTTCTTTCTCTAGCTTGAACAACACAATCTCCGAACCCCTTAGCCGCACCAACTACATCCTATGGCGTGCCTAGGCTCGCTCTCAGATCATGGGAGCCAGCCTCTATGGGTATCTTGACCAAACAATCCCTGAACCTACCAAAACAATCTCGTCCAAGAACTCTGAAGGAAAGGAACAGATTGTTCCAAATCCAGCCTACACCCCTTGGTTAATCCAAGACCAGCAAATCGTAGCCTATCTGCTGAGAAATCTCTCCAAAGAAATCCTAGTTCAGGTTGCCTCAATGGAGACATCGCATGCGATCTGGACATCTCTTGCAAACATGTTCACAGCCCAATCCGCATCCCGTGTGAATAACCTCAGAATCTCTCTGACCAATGCCCACAAAGGTTCCCAATCTGCTGCTGCTTATTTTGGTCATATGAGGTCTCTTTCGGATGAACTTGCAGCTGCAGGAAGGCCTATCGGGGAACCGGAGCTACTGTCCTTCATCATCGCGGGGCTGGACATGGATTACCAGCCCATCATCTCGGCCCTGGATGTCCGCGTCGAGCCCGTCTCCGTTGATGAGCTGTTTGCCATGGTGGCGAACTTTGACCAGCGGGTCGAGCTTTTCCATGGCTCAGGTGTGGGCGGCTTCAAATCCTCGGCCAACATGGCTGCGAGGAATCGCGGCGACGGCGGCAAAAACAACTACCGAGGCTCGCCCAAACCCACTAATGGTGATGGTGGCGGGTACCGCGGTGGTGGTGGAGGCAACAACGGTGGTGGCGGCTACAACAACCCCAACTACAACAAAAACGGCAATGGTGGTGGTCCTGTCTACCACAACAACGGTGGCCGCAGTCACCACTACAACAACAACGATCAAGGGCGCTCCTTCTACAACAACAACCAGGGGAGCCAAGGTGGCTACGGCGGTGGCTACCGTGGTGGCTATGGCGGCGGCAACAACTTCCAAGGATATGATGAGTATGAGGGCAAATGTCAAATTTGTAAAAAAAATAACCACATAGCAAAAGATTGTCTTTGGCGCTATGAAGAAAATTCGCAGAAGAAGAAAGTTGCAGCCGCCGCAGATGTGTCCTATGGTGTGGACACGAACTGGTATGCCGATACCGGTGCTACTGAACATCTCACCCCCGACATGGAAAGGATGACCATGCAAGAGAAGTACCACGGCCATGATCAAATCAACACCGCAGCAAACGGTCAAGGTATGATGATAACTCACGTTGGTCAATCTACTATTAAAACCCCTCATAGCGATATTCGTCTCAATGATGTCCTACTTGTTTCACATGCATCAAAAAGTCTTGCTTCTGTTCATAAAATCACTCTTGATAATGGGGTCTTCATAGAATTTCATCCATTTTTCTTTTTGATCAAGGATCAGGCAACACGGAAGGTTCTTTATCGCGGTAGATGCGTGGATGGTCTCTACCCATTGATTCCTACACTTTGCAAGTTCAATAAACAAGCCTTTGGAGCCATTAGAGTTTCTTCAGAAAGGTGGCACAATCGCTTGGGCCACCCATCTTTTTCCATTGTTTATCAAAATCTTAGCAAGAATAAACTCCCATTTGTTGGTGAGCGAAATTGTGAAACTATTTGTTATTCATGCCAGCGTGCAAAAAGTCATCAATTACCATATTCTATTTTTACTAGTGTGTCTGTTAAACCCTTGCAGTTGATTTTTTCTGATGTGTGGGGTCCAGCACCCTCTTCCGTTGGTAGACACACTTATTATGTGAGCTTTATTGACGACTACAGTAAATTCACATGGATTTATCTCCTTAAGAAACGTTCCGATGTCTTTCAAGTTTTCCATAACTTTCAAGCTCTAGTTGAGAGAAAATTTGATTGTAAAATCATTGCCATGCAATCAGACTGGTGTGATGAGTACGAGAAACTAAACTCGTTTTTCCAAAAGATAGGCATCTCTCACCACGTCTCTTGCCCACATGCTCACCAACAAAACGGTAGTGCTGAACGCAAGCATCGTCATATTGTTGAAGTAGGCCTTGCATTACTTGCTGCTGCTTCCATGCCATTAAAATTTTGGGATGAAGCCTTCTTGACCGTTGTTCACCTCATTAATATCTTGCCCAGTCGTGTCATTAACAATGAAACACCCACAGAACGTCTTCTTCATCACAAACCAGACTACAGTCCCCTTCGTGTCTTTGGTTGTGCGTGTTGGCCAAATCTCCGTCCATACAACAATAGAAAACTTATGTTTCGCTCCAAGCAGTGTATTTTTATTGGCTATAGCGCTCAACATAAAGGAGTTAAGTGTCTCGATGTAGCTACTGGCCGAGTCTACATCTCTAGAGATGTTGTTTTTGACGAGACTCTTTTTCCTTTTGAGAAACTTCATCCCAATGGCGGTGCTCTTCTTCGTCAAGAAATCCTTCTCTTGCCACCATCTCTTTCTGGCCTTGATCATGAGGGTGCTAATAGTAGTTCTGACCTATTTGTGACTAATCATCATACCATGGCTAAGTCTACTCTGCAGGAACAATTATTTCCGGTGAAAATAGAGTACAAAATGCTGAAACAGGTGGTCATTTCATGTGCCCCCCTCCAGGAGACAACGCAACCCGAGGAGGATCCGCCTCGGGATCAACTCCGCTGCAGGTGGCAGCGCGCCCCGCCTCGGGATCCGCCTCTGGCGCTGATCTTGTCGAGCCCGCCTCTGGCGCTCCTGGCGCTGATTCCGCTGGCCCCATGCCCCCGCCTACCGACGCCAGCGGTGACAGCGATGTCGCCTCCCCGCGCCAATCCCAGGGTGACACAGGGTGCACCTGCCACGGGCGGATGCGGTCCCCTGCCTCGACCTGGCCCGCCGCGGTCTTCCCTACGCGCTCACCTAGTTGGGTCGCCCCGCCTGGCTCTGCCTCGGGATCGGGTGCGGCATCTCCTAGCGCCGAAGCTGCTGGGGGATCGGCATCTGCTGATACAGCTGATCCTGCTGGATCTTCTGCGCCGGATCCCTCCGTGGTCATTCCTGCAGAACCACGCACACGACTACAAAAGGGAGTTTCTACCCGAATTAATTACAAAAACTTCTCCAAATATGGATTATCTTGCATGGCAGGTGAACCTAAAAATCTCATGGATGCACTTGGTGATGATAGGTGGAAAACAGCTATGAATGACGAATTTGTGGCTTTACAGAGGAATAAAACCTGGCACTTAGTTCCTCCTCAACAAGGCAGAAACCTCATTGACTGCAAATGGGTATATCGCATTAAAAAGAAGTCAGATGGCACTATAGATCGTTACAAGGCCAGACTTGTGGCAAAAGGTTTCAAGCAAAGGTATGGGCTAGATTATGAGGACACTTTTAGTCCTGTCGTTAAAGCTGCAACCATGTCTTGTGCTGTCAATTGTTGTTTCTAGGGGATGGAGTCTCAAACAGCTAGATGTGCAGAATGTGTTTCTGCATGGCGTTCTGGAAGAAGATGTGTATATGAAACAGCTTCCTGGGTTTGAGGACAAAAACAAGCCGTTCCATATATGCAAACTTGATAAAGCATTGTATGGTCTGAAGCAAGCTCCGAGAGCATGGTACTCAAGACTCAGTATGAAGCTTCAGGCACTTGGGTTTGCTCCTTCAAAATCTGACACCTCACTATTTATCTTTACCAAGACACAAGTATCCATGTTTGTTCTCATATACGTTGATGATATAATTGTTACTAGCTCCTCCAATGATGCCGTGGCAAAGTTTCTTAAGAGTTTGGGTTCTGAGTTTGCTCTTAAGGATTTGGGAGATTTGCATTTCTTTTTAGGTATTGAGGTTCAGAAAAATGGTGATAGCCTTCATCTATCTCAAGCTAAATATGTAACTGAGTTGTTGAGCAGAATTGGTATGCAAAACTGTAAACCATCACCAACACCATTATCCAGTTCGGAACCCTTATCTTTGACAACAGGAGAACTTCTGGACAAGGAGGATATCACTAGTTACAGAAGCATTGTTGGTGGTCTTCAGTACTTGACTCTCACACGACCTGATATTTCCTTTGCAGTTAACAAAGTTTGTCAATTCCTTCATGCACCAACCACCACACATTGGACAGCAGCTAAGAGAATTTTGAGGTATGTGAAGAATACAATGACTGTTGGTCTCACATTTAGAAAGTCATCATTTACTCTTATAAGTGCATTTTCCGATGCGGATTGGGCTGATTGCTTGGATGATAGAAGATCCACAGGTGGTTTTGCCATTTTCTATGGACCTAATTTATATTCTTGGTGTGCAAAGAAACAAGCAACTATGTCTAGGTCGAGTACTGAAGCAGAGTATAAAGCATTAGCCAATGCCACAGCAGAAGTCATTTGGGTTCAGTCTATGTTGAAGGAACTTGGCATTTCAGAAGTTCATCCTCCATGTCTGTGGTGTGGTAATCTTGGTGCAACATATTTATCTGCTAATCCAGTTTTCCATGCCAGGACTAAGCATATTGAGATAGATTTTCACTTTGTCAGAGAATGGGTTGCAAATAAACAGCTAGAGGTCAGATTTATTCCCTCAAAGGATCAGCTTGCAGATGGTTTTACAAAGGCGTTACCCACAAAAGGTTTTGAAGAATTTCGACGTAATCTTAACTTAGTATCGTTGTGATTAAGGGGGAGTGTTGGAAATATTGTAACGTACGTGGTAGCCTTGAGCTTCACGTATAGGATTAGGAGAGTAATTAGAGGATCTTTTTATCTTTCTATCCTTTCTTCTCTCCCTCTCATGTAATCCTCCTCCACGGTTGGAGATCTCAACCGCACCATGTACTCCTACGAGACTAATCCTCTCGTCACAATCAATATATACCTCGCGGGCTCTCTGTATGAGAGTTGAGACGCTTTACCAATCCTAACACAATTCTCATGGCGTTCTATTAGGGTATATTTGGCACTTTGGTTAGAGAACAAGTAGAGTGCAATGGATTTAGTGTGTTGCTATTTAACGCCTGAAATTGATTTGGGCGCCACTCGATTCCTACGAAGAAGAGGAAGGCGAGGCACCTAGCTAGGCGGCGGCGACCCCAATGAGGCCATGCCAAGTACAATGCTGGAGACAAGGGACGGCGTGGCTGTCCATAGTGTCACCGTGGAAGCGAGGCGGAATGTTGAAAGTGTTGGTGGGAGGGGGGAGGGGGTGTTCATACACGGCGGGCTACCTAGGCGATAGGGCAGCGCGAACAACATCGACAAACAAAGTCACAGCGGGACATGGGAAATCAGGATGGTGAGTAGCGACTATAGCCAGCAGCAGCAAGGAGTACATGTGTACAGATTGAATCTGGTTGCCTTCCTTTCCCAAAACAAGAGATATATCCATACCCAAAATTTCAGTAATCCAAAGAATTGGTTTATCTGCTTGCTATATCTGTTGATATTGGTGACAAATTTTGTCAATAAGTTGTGTACTTGTTAGTTCCTACTAATGCTCATTGTGCATATCTTTTTACCAATTTTTGGGTGTCCATTCTTTAAATTGCTTTGGATGGTAGTTGGTACTTACACAAGAAACATTGTAATAATTGTAGTTGGTGCATACAGAAGCTGCTGAAATTACCGGTCATTGTTGAGATTAAACATGCTGGGAGAGACTATCACACCTTTGTTCGCTGCATGCTGGCTCATTCCAATCAGTTGCTTAATCCCCTCGTCTAGTTATTTTTTACTCCTATAAATAAAACAAAAATTACAAAAAATACGAGTAACATTTTTTTGCAAAGCGTGAGACGCACATACTCCCAAAGTAAATCAGGTCTATTACACGAAACCGGTGTTGTATTCTTAAGTTGAACAAGAGCAATAGCGTGAAACAAAAATTATAGGTAGGCAAGACATATACGCAAAAATATGAACATTCTTACAAAAATTCGCAAGAGCAAATGGAGGGACCATTAAACAAACTCAACATATGCAACAAAATGATATTCTAACCTCAAAGTTACCCACAAAAGAGATCCCAATGCGAGAACAAATACTAGGTGGTAGTGAGCATTATCTATTGCACAAAAGATAATCAGATCCTTATTCATTATGAACCAACCTCCCAAATGATATGGTTGTGGCCGACGAGAGGTCGCTAAGGAGGCAATCGAGATCCTCCCTGTCTGTAGATCTGCTCGTCGTTGTCCACTAGGCCAAGATTCGGAGTGGCCATCCCGCGCACGGCCACAAAACAGATCCCAATGCGAGAACAAATACTAGGTGGTAGTGAGCATTATCTATTGCACAAAAGGTAATCGGACATTATCCTTATTCATTATGAACCAACCTCCCAAATGATATGGTTGTGGCCGACGAGGGGTCGTCAAGGAGGCAACCGAGATCCTTCTTGCCGGTAGATCTGGTCGTCGTTGTCCACTAGGCCAAGGTCCGAAGTGGCCATCCCGCACACGGCCACAAAAGAGATCCCAATGCGAGAACAAATACTAGGTGGTAGTGAGCATTATCTATTGCACAAAAAGTAATTGGACATTATCCTTATTCATTATGAACCAACCTCCCAAATGATATGGCTCTGGCTGACGAGAGGTCGCCGAGGAGGCAACCGAGATCCTCCCTGCCAGTAGATCTGGTCGTCATTGTCCACTAGGGAAAGATCCGAAGTGGCCATCCCGCGCACGGCCACAAAAGATATCCCAATGCGAGAACAAATACTAGGTGGTAGTGCGCATTTTCTATTGCACAAAAGGTAATCGGAAATTATCATTATTCATTATGAACCAACCTCCCAAACGATATGGTTGTGGCCGACGAGAGGCCGCCGTGGAGGCAACCGAGATCCTCCCTGCCGGTAGATCTGGTCGTCGTTGTTCACTAGGCCAAGATCCGAAGTGGCCATCACGCACACGGCCACAAAAGAGATCCCAATGTGAGAACAAATACTAGGTGGTAGTTAGCATTATCTATTGCACAAAAGGTAATCGGACATTATTCTTATTCATTATGAACCAACCTCCCAAATTATATGGTTGTGGCCGACGAGAGGTCGCCGAGGAGGCAACCGAGATCCCCCCTGCCGGTAGATCTGGTCGTCGTTGTCCACTAGGGCAAGATCCGAAGTGGCCATCAAGCGCACGGTCGTTGGGGTCGTCCGGTGTGCGGCCACCATGGATGCCGAGCACGTGGACGTCATGGCCATCCCGCCTAGCGGAGGCGTCGCCAGATCAGTAGGGAGGCTGCGGTGGAGTGGGTGTGGGGGAGGGAGAGGTACAGGTGGGGGATCGCCATTGGCTATGGAGATTGGGAGAGGGGTTGATTTAAGGTTGAGAGTTAGGTTTAGGGGTCAAATATATAGGATATGGGACGCGATGGGCCGTTCTGGGCTGACACACAATTAGCCTCGCGGACCAGTGATAGGCAGGCCAAGAGAGCATGTTATTGGTAAAATGGGTTTAGGTTAATTATCTTTGCTCAAATAAAAATTATGGTATGGTATGATATGGGTATGGGAATTAGGCTTCATGTCTGGTACTAGACTAAATCCCAAATTTAGGCATCTTCCGAAAACCATCCAATTTTGTAGGCATTAAATGCATTTCTATCTATTTACTGGATATATTTGAAATATGAACTACATGTACCTTAAAATGGTATCTAAATTAAAAGAAAATCATGTTCAGGCACTTATGTAACTCATAGCCTTCTTCCAAAACATATGAAAATTTTTAAATATTTCTTATGAAAATTCCATACAATTACAAGCATCCTATTTGTTTTATTTTTCTATAAAATCTAAATGCGGTTTAAATACAATGAGATTTTGTATGGGTTCATCATATTACCTAATGAGATTGCATTAAAAAATCCATATATTTTAGTAACAGTGTAAGCATACATTGATTTATAATTCAAGCATCTCCCTATAAGTGATTTAGAATTCGAAGGGGAAGTAGGAAGTATGTAGTCCACATCATGGTTTGTTCATCTTTTTCACTTGATTTTGTACCACAACTACTCCCTCCATTCCGAATTACTTGTCTTAGATTTGTCTAGATACGGATGTATCTAGCACTAAAATGAGCCTAGATGCATCCGTATCTAGACAAATCCAAGACAAGTAATTCGGAACGGAGGGAGTAGATATTGTGGTAATGTACACTAATATACCTACATGTTCCATCTTTTTATGTAATGATGTGTACTTCTTATTGTTTTGAACACATCAAATTAAGGTCCCATGTGGGATGCCTATCAAAACTATTGATTTTAAATGCCCCAAACTTTTCTACATGCGACATACCTTATTTGTTTGTTCATGTCAAATTTAGATATTTTTTTCTTAAGTCATTTCTATATTTGAGGCATTAACAACATTTCTATGTATTTATTTGATATATTTGAAATTTGATTCGCATGTACCATAAAAATGGCCTCTAACTGGAAACAAGAAACCATGTTCAAGCACTTATGTAAGTAAAGGCCATCATTTAAAACATATATGAAAATTTTGAAAAATTGCTTTGAAAATTTTAGTCTATCACATGTAGTGACGGAGGCGGTGGGGGGGAGCTAGGGCCATGGCCCACGCCAACATTGATAAACCAACATTGTTAGAGCTACTAATATGATGTTTTAGGAACAAAAAATGTATTTTTGTGGTTCCTGCCCTCCCCAATGATGGTGTTGCAGCAATAGGACCCCCTCATACAATTTCCCTGACTCCGTCTCCGATCACATGTATCCTGCCTAGCCCCAGGTGGCGAGGGTTGTGTGGGCCACTGAAGCATAAGCCTCCTTGTTGTCACCTTTCTTCTTGAGGAACTCCTTTCTATCACTTCACTAGGCATGGTCACCGTTTATTCTGTGCCGGGGGAGGGGGTAATCAGTCAGGTGGAGGTAGGACTCCGCTGTCACTCTTGGCCTCTCCATTTTCCCTTGGTTCAGCTCACTGGCATGTGGGCCTGGTAGAAAATAGTCCATGGATAGGCACACTAGCACTCAACCTAATAAAAAACAACAACAAAAAGAGCACCTCCACACTACCATTACTAGCTAGCACTGCAACACAAACGAGTAGAGGTAGATTTTTATCCTATTGATATCCTGGTGGGTCCAAGTGGTCAGGTGTCATGGGTCCATAAGGTACAAGAGATCCTTCTTCTTGGAGACAGTTTGACTTCTCTCTTACCATCTCAGGCCAATAGTTCCTACTGCCAAATCTGGTTATCGTTGGCCACTAGGCTGAGATCCAAAGTTTCCCTCGCGCATGCAACCGTCGGGATCATCCGGTTGCGGGCACCGTGAATATCGAACAAGCGGTCATTGTGGCCACCCTGTGTAGTGAGGCATTGCCAAATGTGTAGGGAGGTTGATACCTTCTTTTATTGATCCGGTATTGGAGCAGAAAAGAGTATCTCACACATATTTCCCTAGAGGTGACTATGGTTATCGCTTGAACCGACGGTCTCTAGTAAGCTTTTGTCAAAATGCCAAATCCAACTTTTGACCGGATCAACAAGCAAATAGTGATTCAAACACTTGTAATAAAAAGAGGTACGGGTATGAGGTCTTATGCTTAAAACCTTGTATTTGCGCTCGGATCAAATAGGATATTAATTTGTGCGCTATAAGTCACCCATCGAGATGTGCTTATTATGGATCGAAGTGGGGGATGTGTCCAAATAACATCTTGACCGGCACGAGTCCTGCATCAAGAATCAGTTGTCCTACCACAGGCCCTATCCGTCACGTGGGATTGCCTCAATAATTAAGATAACGAAATCAGACAAGAGTTTTGAGAGTTTAATTACTACACCTCATTTATCCCCAAGGATATGATCCATGTTACCCTACTAAACCTTTCTGTCGTCGGTGTTCGGTATAACACTTCACGGACTCCTTGCTCCTAGCCTCACCGATACTCGATCTCCATGATCCTGGGTACCCGCGGGGATGAAGACTGCCGAAAAGACAAGAGACATCTTCACGGAACAATTTTATTTCACACATATGGGACGTTATGTCAAAGTCTTCCATTGATCTCCTCAACAAACACCTTGGGTTGCAAGGCTCATGCCTCAACTCTTACCTTACCAAAGTACTCAAACATGAAGATAAGATCGCGGGAAGAAAACATTGAAGAACACATCTTGAGATTGATTGATTGATTGCAATATGTCATGCAAAGGATGCATTGTGCAATGCACGATTACAAGTATGAATGATATGCAAGAGCACTATGGTGGTGGTAGAATGGCTATGGCGATGGAGATGATGGCGGCTAGGGTTTGTGGATGAAGATGATGTTGAAGAGGTTCTGGCTTATGTGCCCGTTGTTCTGTTGACATTTTGATGGGGTCCCTTTTATGAAAATTGTTCAGGTGGATGATCTTCCTCGAAATCCACACCATATGGGCGCTCATACAGGCTTATGGAATGCCGTCTTTTGCTCTATCTTCGTAAAAACGCCTCATGTTGATTCCTTCTTCCTCTCTCCTTCCATTCCATTTCTACACATGATGTCTTCCCTTTTAGCCAATTTCCGGTGGAAACACATCAAAGAGAGGATTTCTGGAATCCTTTGCATTCATTAGTAATTAGTACCAATATCGGAGTGAATATCTTTTTTAAATGCAATATCTCGGTTTAAACAAAGGTGAAATGAGTGTCAAAATACCACTCACCAAAGGCCTTGGTGGAGTGGGTGTTAGGGAGGAATAGGGAGAAGTGGGGAATCACCGCCAGTTGTGGAGATCGAGAGAGGGATGGGTTTAAGATTGGGTGTTAGGGTTACATGTTAAATTTATAGGGTATGTAGCGGCAATGGGCCGTTCTGGACCTGGACATTATTAGCCTCGTGCACCATGATAGTCAAGCCAAGATATCACGTCACCGTTAAAATGGGCTTAAGTTAATTAATTATGTTATGTCATGTATTGGGAATAAGGGTTTGTGGTAGGGTTAGGTCTTGGACTAAATATCAAATTTAGGCATATTTATGAAACCAATTGCATTGTTTAAGAGTTAAATGCATCTGTATCTATTTATTAGATATATTTGAAATTTGAACTACATGTAATTTAAAATGGTCTCCAATATAAATGAAAAAAAATCATGTTCAAGCACTTATGTGGCTCAAAGCCTCCTTTCAAAAAAAAAACTACAAATTTAAAACAATTCCTTTAAAAACTCCATACAATTACAAGCATCATATTTGCTTTTCTTTAAATAAAATCCAAGTATGGTTTAAATATGATGAAATTTTGTATGGGGCCATCATATTACCTAATGAGGCCGCATGAAAAAATCCTTTCATTGTCATAACAGTGTAAGCATACATCGATTTATAACTTAATCGTCTCCCGAGAAATGATTTAACATTCAAAGGGAAGTAGGAAGTTTACAGTGCACATCACGTTTTGTTCATCATTATTCACTTGATTTTTGTACTACAACTAGATATTGCGGTAACGTGCACTAATATACCTCCACATTCCATCTCTTTTATGAAATGATTTGTATTTCTTTTTTTTAACACACCAGGTTAACATACAATGTGGGGTTCCAACAAAAACTATTGGTTTCAGCTGCAAAAACATTTCTACATGTAACATACCTTATTTGTTTGTTCATGCCAAATTTAGGCCCTCTTTGATTTGCAAGATTTTTAGAACGTAGGAATAGGAAAAATACATGATTTGAGTGGCATGTCCATTTGAATCCTATAGGATTAACATAGAGTGTTTGATGCCACAGGAAAAACAAAGGAATTGTGAAAGGAGGATGGAGTGGATGCTTGATTTCCAATGAAATGTAGTACATTTGATTCCTTCAGAAAAAATCCTATATGATTCAATCCTGTGAATCAAACGACCAACATAGAAAGAATCCTAAGGATCCTAACCCTCTAAAAATCCTATTCAATTCCTTTGAATCAAAGGAGCCCTTAGATTTTTTTTCTTAAGTCATTTCTATTTTTGAGGCACTAACAACATTTCTATGTATTTACTTGATATATTTGAAATTTGACTCGCATGTACCGTAAAAATGGCCTCTAACTGCAAACAAGAAACCATGTTCAAGCACTTATTTAATTGAAAGCCATCATTCAAAACATATATGAAAATTTCAAACATTTCCTTTGAAAAATTTAGACAATTACATGTATCCTGCGTGGCCTGTGATGGCCAGGGGTTTTGTGAGCCATTGACACGTAGGTCTCTTTGGTGTTCTTTTAGGAATTTCCTTGTGTCACTTGACCATGAGAGTACGGTCACCGTTTATTGTGGGCCTGGGGGTTTATTGTGGGTCTGGGGGAATAGTCCAATCAAGTGGAGGTAGACCTTTGTTGTCTGTTTCGGACACTCCATGTTCCCTCGGTTCAACTCATTCGCATCTGGGCCTGGTGGCAAGCAGTCCATGGATAGGCACACTACACTAGCACTCAATGTAATAATTAAAACAACAACAAAAGACCACCTCCACACTACCAGTATTAGCAGTCCAACATAACTTGTATAGGTAGATTTTTTTTTGTCCCGTTGATGTCCTTGTGGGGCCAAGTGGTCAGACACCATGGTTCCAGAAAGTGCAAGAGATCCTTCCTGTTGGAGACAGTTTGACTTCTCTCGTACCGCAAAACAACATGTGGTTAGATGATTATGAGTACAGAGGTATCCTCAGCCCACCAGGATACAAATATGCTTATATATATTAGAAATATAAATAAATGTTGAAAAATGCTTACAAATATATATAAGAGAAACGAATCATAGGTACGTAATGAAATCTACTAGACCGGCCCACTAGAGGATTCCGCTATGTATTGATTTTGTAAAAATAAATGTTGATGTTGGTGTCTCGGCGAACCATAAGGTGGGCAGTGGCGGAGCTTGAAGCCCAACTCTGGGTTGGCTGGGCGGACCAAAATGAAAGAAATAGCCTGTGGGCTAGTGTTCTAAGGTCCAACAGTAAAAAAAAACTCATGTACAAATTTTAAAATGTTGGGCAGGCCATGTCCCATCCGGCCTTGCTTTAGCTCCGCCACCGAATGTGGGCGCTGCTGTTGGCATTTGTCGCGATATAGATGGCACCTACCTGGGCTCTTCGGTTTTGGTTATATAAGGATTGTTGGACGAGAGAGGCGTTTTGGTGGCTGTGCACCATGCAGGCCGAAATCTGGGCCGTGTGTAATAGCGATGTGATGTGTGCTGTTTAGTTTCCATTTTCATATACACATGCCATTAATTTGCAATACATCAGTGCCATGGCCTCCAGTGTTGTGTTTATACATGGGCCATATGTACCCGCTGGGCTGGTTGGACATCGCACAGATAGGCGTGGGCTGGTGGGTAATTAATAATCTTTCGATGGGCCCGTCTATTGCCGCAGATAGCTTTGCAATTATTACTTCCAACATAGAGCAGGTTTCTCTGCCTTCAGACCATTCATGCCCTTGCGGCGGCAGCTGGGCTTGCGACGGATTGCAAGGATAGGCTCGAATTCTTCTTCGAGGAAGCCGAATCGGGTTCGCACAAAAAAAAAGCCGAATCGGGGTAAACTCTTGCATGATCTTTCCCTTTATGGTCTTGTTCTAGTGCTATGAACAAGGCATGCCTGTAGCGCTTGTTGCCTGTGCTAGCTAGTGTTGTCTGGTTCCACTCCCCGGGGCGTTGAATCTGAGGATATGATTTTCCTGTAATTCGTTGCAGCTTGATTCCTACGGTCGATGCCAGGGATATCTTGGGTATGATTTGATTTCCGTGTTGTGTCGCTGTTGTCGAGTCCTTGGTTAAATCCTGCAATACACTGAAATTGTGCTGTTGCTGTGAGCAGGTGACGTTTACTTTAACCTTTTCATTTGGAAATCTGCCAGACCTTGTTTCTGAATAATATTGTCGCCACTATCTTCTGAGTCCTGTAATACCCTGAAATTGTGGTGTTTCTGTGAGCAGGTGTCGCCTAGTTTAACTTTTTCGGTTTGGAAATCTTTCAGACCTTATCCCTGAATCAGATTGTCGTCAGTATCTTGTGAATCTCATAGTGTGCAGTTGCACAGACAAAAACATCATCTATCCTTCGCATCTCAGTTGCATATCAATTTTTTTTGTTTCCCTATGAATCTAGACGCGGCATGAGCAAATAAAAAAATTGAGTGAAAGTCTAAACACGGTCTGGCATGATCTCCAAACGATCGACTAAAATGGATTTCTGCTTGGCACACGAAAATGACGACGGAGTCAATCCTATTTACTTCCCCGTGACTCCTTCCCTTTGAACTGTGCGGGCCCTGCTGTGCCATCTCGTCTACATGAGCTGCCGCTGTTTATTTACTGGCAATACAGGAGACCAGAAAGGGCACGACGCTGAAATACGGCAGAGGCCTGCTTGCGTGGCGCTCATCAAGACGCCGCAGATTTCGGCCTCCATGGTGCGCCGCCACCAAATGGCTTTTTCGTTGTTGGACCCTTCCGCGTTTGAAACCCTAGCGTGTAGGGTAGCTCTTTCTTTGGCACAAGATATGTTCCTGATTTTTTTAATGAATGCCCATAAATGTGGATGCATTCAAATCAGCAAGACTGAGTGTCCATAAATGAGTATGTGATGATGACCAAATTAACGTGCAGGACTTTAGCATTTGTTGTTCTCGACTTACATAGAATTTAGTTAACCGGGGGTGGGGGGCTTGGAAATCATAGTGGCACTAACATTGTTGACCTTGGTGCGCACGGTGCCGGTCTTAGTACAAGAAAAGGTGTATCCTAATTGAAGTTAAATCTCAAGCCATGGCTATATATCACCCCGGGAGCATGATCTGTTGCTGCATCAAACTCGAACCCATGTTTCCGCAGATACGATGCAGACATAGTAGAGTGTAGAACAAAAGCAGTGTGCATCACCACATGCGTTTGAAACTCAAATTGTACAGAACAATAGCTAAATTCGACCCCTTTTTTTTGCGGGTAAGCTAAATTCGACCTTCACACATGTAACTCCTAGCTAGCACTTGGGGGTGCAGGAGCGGCAATTTACATGGCACTCCATGAACGAATGCCGGCACGGAACACCCGGCATCACGAGGCAGCAGACGCAGTGGGTACTCCAGGCCTCACCTTTGGTCTTGCAATCCCTATAGCCAAAAACTTCAGGGAAAGATTGCACTCTCCAGCAGCTGCGAGACATCCGAACGCGACGAGCAAAACGATGGCCGCGCACACGAGGCTGCTCCACTTCATGTTTGGTCTCCACCGGCCAACTGCAGGGACTTCAAGCATAATGCATCCCATTCAGTTCTATCATGTTGAGCATATGATATTTAGAGAGTAATTGGCCTTAGTGTTGAGCCTGAGCATGATCGCACCTATAATATATCACATGTGTGTATTTCTGGAGTTACAGATCCAAGCTTGTCAAATAAAGGTTGAGTAAATTCGAGCTTTGTTCGAGCCCAACTCTGTTCCCGCTAGTTGGCAGGCAGGCCTAGTATAGTAGTATATGATATATCTCAGCAAACAATAATTCATATTGCTTAAACAATCCTCTGAGGTACATTGAAAATTTCTATTGTTGAGTGGCTTGTGTTGAAATATATTGCCCACCTCCCTCCATCAGTTCGGACTTTTGGATGAGTTGGCTGGAGCATGAATTCAATATGGTATCAGAGCCAAGAGGTCTTGAGTTCAAGACCCTGCCAACACAGTATTAAATAAAAACGATTCTGCGGCCTACATCGATCCCATGTCTAAGGACTAAAATAGCCTAGACGTGAGGGGGAGTGTTGAAATATATTGCCCACCTCCCTCCATCAGTTCGGACTTTTGGATGAGTTGGCTGGAGCATGAATTCAATAGCTTGTACTTAGTTTCATGTGTTGCTATTCATCATTAATTGTTCTTTTAGTTTGTGGCAGGGAACTATAGCTGAATGAAAACGATGTTATGTTAGCTCATTTCGGTTATGTCAAAAAGCCTCCCTTTATATTCTTGTAAAGTAAGATTGAATTCACAAACCCTACATATTTTTTCTCGAATACGCACAATCATGCGTACCATCGCATTAAAGAAGAAGCGGCAAAGAAGCCGGATACAAGGCCTTTCGGCCATTACAACGCTAATCACAAGAATTAGCCACCACGCACACCCACGCTGCCGACTATGAAACACACTACCCCTAGGCCAACCTCATGCCAAGGCGATCAGGCAAGCCACAGAGCAACCAAGTCACGTCACAACCAACGCCGAGAACTCTACAACAAGACCAATACCCAAGGTCAACACACGCCAACATACCGCCACCCATTGCGCAAACCCTACACATGCATGATCCAACAACTTGCAAAGATAACTTAGACGAGCAAGGTTGGAGGTGGAAGCTGACTTTTCATCTTATTCAAAAGGCTTGCTGAGTACTAACTCGCATCCTAAATTGCAGCTTTTAATTTTTTTGCCGCACCAATTAGACTCAAATCAAATTGTAACTACACTCGTATGACTATCTGAATTTTTGATGGTACATATGGGAGAGGGAAATGGATGCTGCTGTGGTTTATGCCAAATGCCATGTTTCTATTTAGGCAAATGTAATTTAAGGAGTTTATAGCAGGTACTGACAAAACGTCATATGTGCGGGCGCAAAGTCTTGATTTCTGAATGTTGTAGCAGCTCTGTATTTCAAAGTCACTCTGCAGAGTGCAGACCCTACAAAACAAATTACTCTGCAGCACTCAGCCTGGCTAAGGAAATGCGAGTTGGAGATCACAAGCTGCAGGCATTTCACCTCAGCGGACTAATTTTCCTGTCCTGCTGTTGTTGTTGGGGTTCAGATCAGAAGACTAGCCCGCTGATCTGCAAAGTAAGCAAGGGCTACGGCCATGGATGTGTTGAGATCAACAGGGTTTTATCCATACCTGTATGTTCTTCGGGTGGGACGGTGCAGACGAGTTCGAGCGCCGTGCATTGTTGAAGGAGCTCGATTCGACTGGGTTCCGGCCGGCCGGCCGCCTTGCGTCGTCGATCGAGATTGGTGAGGCTCCGGGAGAAAGGGGATTCGGCTTCGGGGGGAGAATGTAATAAGTGCAGTGCGAGAACGTATCCAGTGCTACGACCGAACTGGTGCAACGAGTGCTCCAAGTGATTCTGCACCACTGGATCAAAAGTTGATGGAACAGATTTATCACGTGTAGTGCTTCTGGTACATTTTACATCTTAGGCCTTGCAGAAATCATTTAACTGTGAATAGTCCTCAACACACCTCCCGTCTCTTATCCTTCTGCTGTACCTTTCTTCTTCGTGGGATCTCCTCTGTGCTCCACGCACCGTCAAGGTGCGACCTAGGGTTAGAGGAATTTTCTCCGTCGGCCTCTCTTCCACACTACTGGGCCACTCGACCTCCTCCCCCTTGTTTCCTGTACCTAGGTCCAACACCGGCGACGAGCGGCAGCGCCCCGCGTCTCCCCTGAAACGGCCGCGCCGGCGACGAGCGCCGGCGGGCTGTAACGCCGGGGACAACAACGGATCTGCCACAAAGGAGCCGGCTATCTTCTGCACCTCAAGGATCTAGCGTATGCTCTCTTATTAGACTATCCATTTTATTATAGTCATACTGGATACTTCCCATTTGTGATTTTTCCCCAATTCAGTCCAAACCAGTGTCATTATGAACTGTGAATAAATAGTATGAACACTTCATTTATGTATGCATGCTCGCAGGTGTTGGAGTGGAAAATAGTCAACGAGACGTGCTTTCATTTCTGATTCGTTTAAAAACCCATATGTTTGCAAACTTTGAAATAAGATTTGTTACTGAAGGTTAAGCTTGTATGAGAAAAAATGATTGCTTGGTAGTTTGCTTATATTATGGGTGTATTTGCAACGTTTTCTTTCGATTAAATTTCTTGATTTTAAAATGAAAGAGCACTTACGGTTCCCAATTGGACCGTTTGAATGCATTATAAGCTCTCTGTTTTTGTAATTTTTGTTGTTGCGATCCACATTCTGGCAATGATATGAAAGTAACCATACCAATATGCGCCACTTGTTAGTATGTTAGTCATCTTACCAATTCCTGATACATGTACTGTTTTGTAATGCATTTCAACAAAATAGCCAGTAATGGAGTCAGTGGCGAGTGTTGCTCTAAGCCTTGGTTCAACTACAGCTATAGGAGTTGAAGACGACGCCAATAGCTTTTCTGTGGTAATTCCCTTGTTGTATTCATCATGTGTGTCCCACCAATCTTATCATTTGACTGATTTATTTCTCAATTTGCTAGGGCGTAGTTGAGTTGGTTAGAAATCATGGAGACAACTACCACACGCCAAAAAGAACAAGTAGCCTTCCGTTCTGTGTAAGTAACTTTTATTTTTAATGCTCGCTTCATGAGATTCACTTTATGAACTAAACCAGTTTATTATTGCTCTTATACAGGGTTCAACTTATGAGCCCGAGTGTGATGATAACTTACAACCCATGATTGGCATGCAATTTGATACCTGGGAAGATGGTATGCCATTCTACAAATCATATGCCCATGAGGTTGGGTTTTCGGTTCGCACGTCCACAACACACAAAGATGATCATGGTGTAGTGCTCTGGAAGAGGTTTGTTTGTGCAAGGGAAGGTTGGAGGAAGGCATCTCAGGGGGCTCAAGATGGAGAAAGGAAGAAACCCAAACGAAATTTCAAAATAAGCAGGTGCGGCTGTGAGGCTATGATTGGATTCAAGAGGCAAGATGATGTTAAATATGAGGTTGCTAGGTTTATTCAGTCCCACACACACCAACTGATGTCGCCAAGTAAGACACATCTAATCAAGTCTAATAGAGAAGTAAGTAGCGAGTTAAGGGGCAAGTTACTTACATGTCATAAGGCATTGATTGGCACATCTGCGGCGTATCGTTTGCTAACCCTAGGTCGCACCTTGACGGTGCGTGGAGCACAGAGGAGATCCCACGAAGAAGAAAGGTACAGCAGAAGGATAAGAGACGGGAGGTGTGTTGAGGACTATTCACAGTTAAATGATTTCTGCAAGGCCTAAGATGTAAAATGTACCAGAAGCACTACACGTGATAAATCTGTTCCATCAACTTTTGATCCAGTGGTGCAGAATCACTCGGAGCACTCGTTGCACCAGTTTGGTCGTAGCACTGGATACGTTCTCAGTGCAGGGATGTAATAAGTGCCTTTCTCACTACCGCTGGAATAGGAATAGGGCAGCAAGATTTATTTATGACGGAGAGGGAGCGGCCGGGGAGGAGAAAGGAGAGGGTATCCTCTGAAACGGACGCCCTCGTGCACCAACCGTGAAGCCATGTCAGGGATTACAGCCCCCACGTCGTCCCCGCTAGGGCGACTCGGGCGGCGCCCTAAACCCAGCCGTCGGGGGCGCACACTCCCTCCGCAGTCAGGGGACGCCGCCGGTCTAAACCTGGGGGCTGACGGTGGTGGCGGAGGACATCGCCTCTCTCCCGTGGATCTAGGCTTGTGGGGGCGCGCCCGATTCAGTTAGCAACGACGATGGTTGTGGCGAGGCGGTGCGGCTGCGGCAGCCAGCCCTGTTTGGGCAGCGGCGGTGGCGCTGTGGGAAGTGGCGCACCATCTGCCTTTGGGTCAACGGTGGCGTGGAGGGCCTGGTGGTCGCGTCAGTGGTACCTCCAGTCAGATCTATTCTCACCGGTGCAGCCGACGATGGTGGTCATCTCTTCCGTCAGAGGTGGTCGGCCTGCGGCTGGGTGGTCGGATCTCGAGATTCGTCATCTAGTTCCGGCTACGAGTCGGGGAGACATAGTTGCCGGTGAAAACCGAGCCGTTGGCGGGCGATGGCAGCGTTTTACGTCGTTACCTTGATGAAGGCATCGTCGTGTAACTGTTGTCGACTCACCCGTGCTGCTTCGGGGGAAACCCCAGGATCTGGTCTTCCGGATCGAACGATGGCGGTACTACGGTTTGTTTCTCTCTTTGTAGCATCATTTGTGGAGCGGCGTTGGAAGACAGAGGCAGGAGGTGGAGTGGCTTAGTCTTGCACGGAGCTTCGGTGGAGATGTCAAGTCATGCCTGCCCGACAGGTGCTACGCTGAGTCATGCCTAGTTGGCAGGTGCTACACACGACAGATCTTCCAGAGTCTTCGCGCATGGACGGACGAGCGCAGGGCAGTGGCGTCGTGGCGGCGTCAACGGATGTCCGGACTGACAAGGATGATGCGGATCTTCTCCTGAAGATGGGTCAGTGGTCCGATGATGATGGCGGCTTCTAAAACGTGTACATGTGGTATGCGCTTTAGGTAGGCTGCACTAGCTGTTGGTCCCGATAGGTTATGTGGATGGACCGGCGACGGCACCGGTTTTAGATATGGGGAGTGAGAGCACTCCATATTATCAAGTTTGTAGGTGCGAGTGGTGATTCGGATGGATTGATGTATGTTCTTGTCAGACCTTTGTGAAATAATTAATAAAGATGGTTGAATACATAGATTGATGCAGAGGCCGGAGGTTTAACCTCCTTTTCTAAGAAAAAGGCTGGTCTGATCCAACCAGAGTCAAACTTGGACTAAAAAGAGAGGGACATGATGTGGGCTGTGGGGCAAGGTGACCATATGCTCTCTTCTTCTCCTATCCATGATTTACGACTGTATTATCTTTCCAATTTGCGCCTAATTTCTGTCCCAACTCGTTTGGAATCAATGGCATTGGGAATACACATATAATGCGCTCCAAATCGATATATGATCTTCAATTATAAGGGTAAAATGTTTATCCTTAGTTGCAGCAGGGAGGTTTGATTTGATTTGATTTGATTTGGTAATATATTAAACAGGGAAACTAGTATAGGCCAAACAAAATACCTTTGATGTACGCGGAGATATGCCACTCCTTACTTAATGCTTATTTAAGTAAGTGCTTCTCAGTTTCTCACAGTTTGGAATGTGTAGGTTGTGTTGAAAGATGATGCAGATGTCGAACCTAATGTTCAGTAATCTGTTCTTGAACCTAATGTTCAGCCGGTGAGGTTGTGTTGTGCTGTGAGCACTAGTATCGTTGAGTGTTAGCTCATGTGTGTGGATTGGAGGGCCTGTTCTCAATTCATATAGGATCCTTGTGGTTCCCTCTTGTGATTCTTCATAGGTTTACAAGCTTCATGGTTTGGGTTGCATCTTCGTAAACCAAGCTAGTTATCTGCTGCAATTTATCTGAGAGTGTTTCCTCTTGTTCTTGCCACTTGAGAGAAACAAAGTTTGTTGAAACAAGTTTCAAGTGAGTTTGTTGCCGCTCCTTGTGAGTTCTTTGGCACTGTGAAAGATCGTTTTCCGAGGCGTCCCGTATCATCTTGGCATCAGATCTTTAGGTTGTTCGCGGTGCAATTTTCTCTCTTGCTGATTTTGTTCTTGAGAAGCTTCCATGGGTTCGAGGAGATCCAGCAGTGTTGATGGTGTGCATGGAGGTAGGCACCTCGTGGAGGAGGAGCTGCCACTTCCCGTGTATGATCCAAGCTTGCAGCCCGCCTATGTGTTGGCATTGGAGGATACACGAGAGTATGTGTTGAATAAGGTGGAGAGGCGTATATCGGCCGTGGAGACCAACCTTGGCCGGAGAATCGACTCCCTCACCGAGGAACTCCGTCGAGATAGGCTTGCTGCACGGGGTCGACATCGACAAATCCCCGAACAGTAGGGCCAACGCCACCTTGAGGAGGAGCATGGAGAGCACAACCATGTCTACTCGGGTGATGCTCATAGCTACTACCTGCACCACCTTGGCGTGCTCGCTACGACTAGCGAGGTGCTACTTGGGCGCCACCGTCACCACCACGAGATGGGCTTGCTGCACGGGGTCGACATTGACAACTCCCCATACAGCAGGACCACCATGGAGAGCATTGGAGCGACCACTCCGATGATGCTCGAAACTACTACGAGCCTCGACCACGACGTGTTCATCATGATCGTCGCGGAGAAGGCCAAGAAGGCTTTGCCATGGGAGGAAGAGGTCATGGGTGTGCTCATCGTGACCATGAAGATGATGGGATTGGTAAATTCAAACTTACCATACCATCATTCAATGGGAAAACCGAGCCCGATGATTATTTGGAGTGGGAGATGCGTGTGGATCAGATTTTTGACAGCCGCCGCTATACAGAGGAGAAGAAGGTACGATATGCATCCATTGAGTTTACTGGATATGCTTTGATTTGGTGGAACCAATTGTGTCGTGCTGGAGTTCGTCCGGAGACATGGGTGCAAATGAAAAATCTGTTGCGGAGACGGTTTGTTCCTAAACATTTCACAAGAACCTTGTACAATCGACTCCAACGGTTATGCCAAGGTAATTCTAGTGTTGATGAGTACTATAAAGAGATGGAGATTTTGATGATTAGGACAGCGGTGAATGAGCCAGAGGAGGCCACAATGTCAAGATTCTTTCATGGACTGAATGAAGATGTGCAAGAAATGATAGAGATGGTTACATATCAAGATTTGCAAGAACTTGTGCATCAAACTCTTCGTGTAGAGCAGCAGCTGAAGCGTCGCCAAAATCGTAGCCAAACCTATACATCAAGCACTTGGAGAGGTTCAGTTCAACGAGAAGTAGACGGAAGTGTTGCTGCAGATTTTCGCTCACACAACAAGATGACTACAAAAGAAGCTAATGCATCAAAGATTGAATCTTCCAATACTCCTGCCACCCGCATTAGTAATATCAGTGCCATACATGCAAGGGTAGATGTCACTTCAAGAAGGATTGTCCTAATCTGAAGAAGGTTTTACTCACAAATGATGGATATGTCACCGATGACTCAAGTGACAAATCTGAATCTGAGAAGAAAGATGCAAATTATTGTACTTTTGAGACCGGAGCACCTCTGAGTTCAGATGGAGGAGATGGTGTTAATCTCATGGTTCGCAAAGTGGCTCATGATGATGCTCCTATTGTTGAGAAGGGCCAGCGACAAAATGTGTTCCAATCCATTTGCAAGATCAAGGACAAAAACTGCAAGGTGGTCATCGATGGAGGCAGCTACAACAAGATCATTAGTAGTGATCTTGTGCATGCTCTTGGGATATCAACATGGAGGCAGCCCCAGCCATATTATGTGAAGTGGCTGTATGGTGTTGGTAAGCTGAAGATTACGCATCGTGCTAGGGTGCAATTTTCAGTGGGAAGTTATGTGGACAAAGTGGTATGTGATGTGGTGCCAATGCAAGCTTGTCATCTTCTTTTGGGAAGACCGTGGTAGTTTGATCATGATGCTACTCACCATGGGAGGTCTAACAAGTATTCTTTCATGCATCAAGGAATGAACCATGTCTTGCAACCTATGGTGGATCAAGTACTCAAGGTTGAGCAATTCCCACAAGTGAAGAAGCCCAAAAGGAATACCTCAAAACCGAGGACGGTTTTGTTTGAAGGACGGCAGGATGATGTGGACCAGATCATGACCAAGGCATCCAAGAGTGAGGTTAATGCTAGCACAAATGTTGAACCATTAGAGCATCCAAAGGAAGACAAGGGCAAAACCATTATCTTAGTTGGGAAGCTTCCGGTGCCTATTTTGGGAGAAATGACACATTAGATTTCCAGCTGCAACTTCCCACCTAAACCTAATTAATTTCGGAAGTCTCTAGCACCTTCTAGAGGCTGAAAAAGATGGTCTTAGAAGTCAGCTTTCATTCAAAAAAACGGTGTATCATTTGAGGTCTTGAGTCAAAAGTTGTGCAAGTTTCCATGCAAGCTGTCCAGGAATTTATTACAGCATGGGGCTCAACAAGTTTGCTCCTGCTACAGCTTGGGGCTCACGAATTTACCCTTCTTTTTGAGTTGTTTTCACACCTAACTAGTGGGTGCTTCTAGCATAAATACTCCCCAGCTGTTCCATGTGGAGGGGGCGATGAGATTTCTGAGTTTATGTTTGTAGACAGCCAGTGAGGTTGTTTTGTGCTGTGAGCACTAGTATCGTTGAGTGTTAGCTCATGTGTGTGGATTGGAGGGCCTGTCCTCAATTCATATAGGATCCTTGTGGTTCCCTCTTGTGATTCTTCATAGGTTCACAAGCTTCATGGTTTGGGTTGCATCTTCGTAAACCAAGCTAGTTATCCACTGCAATTTATCTGAGATTGTTTCCTCTTGTTCTTGTCACTTGAGAGAAACAAAATTTGTTGAAACAAGTTTCAAGTGAGTTTGTTGCTGCTCCTTGTGAGTTCTTTGGCACCGTGAAAGATCGTTTTCCGAGGCGTCCCGTATTAGAAATGCTATCCCGTTTCCTTGTTTGTGTTTAAAACTTCAGATGTTGTTCCTTTTCTTGTTAGCGGGTGGTATTTGACGATTTCTTTAGTCTGGCAAGATTCCTTTGTTAATGGAAAAGGTTTACCTCCAGTTTGACGCAAGAAATCTGATTGAAAAGAGTAGTCAACCAACAACCAGTAAATCAGAGAGCCCAAACCTCCATTAATTTGAATCAAGGTGACATATCAAGCAAAGTTATTTATGAAAAATGATGATGATATACAAAAAAAATGGAAGTTCTCATACTGTTCTGCAAGTAGATTACTCTGCGTTTTGAACGATGTTAGGTAGAAAGTGTACTTAGAGTGTCCAACCAAACCTCGAGAAACTATTACAAAGTCATCTTCTAATTTTATTATCTAGTTCATCTCTCCAAAACTGATGTTTTCAGTCTCATATATACAATGTAGTAACCCGTGAACTTGCGGAATGTCGATGTTCCTTATAATCTCCATTTGCAAAGCGTCATATATTTGAGGTTCCTATAATCTGTTCGGAAAACATGATAACATAATACTAGCTCTAGCCAGTAGCTGCCAATTTGTTTCTTATGTTGTGCGATTGACTGATGGTTGTCCTAAAATGATGATCATCGTAGCTAAAGAATTACCCTTCTCTATTTATCTCCACCCTTCTCTATTTATCTCTTCTTTAGTTACAAAAACATTTTTAGCTGACTACTACCGAGCCAAATCAAATATGTATCCCCAATGTTGCATCACTACTTCTCTAGAACAATCCTGCTGTATTTATTTTTCTTTTGTTTTTCATTTGAGTTATTGTCCCTTCCTCCATCTCTTATGTGATAATCAGTTTATACTTGCCAACTCGCCACCCTTCTATTCCCAATAACGATTGTTTATAGCAGCAGTGATACATATGAAGATTATCACCATACATATTTTCAGGGCACACAAGCCTCTTCAGCGACCACTCATTGAAATGCAAATATTTCTACATCATGGTTTTTGTGATCGCTCCACAATTGACTCGAGTATTTAGTTACTGTTCAGATTCAGGACCATCTTGCACGCTCCAGCAGTATTTTGGCATTGATCAGTGGGGAATCTGAAGCATCACCCTCCTTCACAGCTTCACCAGGCTTCAAATCGATTAGTTGGAGGCATGAACTAGGGTACAGCCGGCATCCAGCACTTGTCATGTCGGTACTGGGAGAATTTTCGCAGAAATTAGAACTGTCAGAACTGGGTTAGCTACGAAATCCAAACGGACAACTGCTGAGTCTGCATTGAGGAGTGCTATCAGTCATCCTCATACATGTAACTCCACACATGTCTTTCAAACTCAAATTGCAATGAACAATAGCTAAATTCGACCTACCTAGCACTTGGGGTTGCAGGAGCGGCAATCAGTGGCGAAGCTAGAAATTTTGTGAAGCCTGGGCAAACTTGAGCCTAAGTATAAAATAGCTCCAAACATCTGAGTTTGGTCCAAGGAGGGTGAGGGGGGGGCATAGGCCCCCTCGGCCTCAACATAGCTTCGCCAGTGAAATATGAAGTCAAAACATAAGCCTAGTAGTCGTACAAATGTAATTTTTAAGTAAACTATTATATAACATATTAATGTTCAGTTTCATCGAACAAAATAAAGTTGAGACTTAGACAACATAAGTCTTAGAATGAGGCCATGCATAGGACCAAATCCCATAGGTCTCGGGGTCCCATCCACCCTCCTACTATCGGTTTCGGGGTGTGAGCCACATGTAGAGCTTGGATTTGAATATTGCTTTGACCATCATGTTGCTAGAAAATTCAAAATTATAGTCATCCAAATTAGCTTCCAAACGTCCTAGAAAGCGTTACAAGATAAAAAAGAAGGATTTGTAGTGCAAATAAAGTACGTGTTGTGACTTGTGAGCGTGTTCAAAGTAAAGAACTTTAGAGAATAGAGACGGTCAGATAAAACATACCAATAATATGCTAAAGAAAACCTGAGGGAAAATTCTTGTGGTAAGTGTGAGTGCTTGCTCTACTAACCAAATTTTACCATCTATGAAATTCAGTAATTTCAAAATTGAAGTTATCATGTAACTATCTGAAACAAATCCATAAACCAAAGACTAGACTTTTGAGGCCGTGATCATCACCGGAGGTCAATTTCCCATCGTCTGACCTCAAAATTTAAGCCCTAAATCTACCAATTTCCAAATCAGTTAGTAGTCTTATCTGATCATCATAAAGAGGATGAGATGACGAGTTGTCGAGGATGTAAGCCGTTCCTGAAAATGGATTTGCTCTGCCCAGCACTTCCTCTGCACCAAGGCCTGCCTCCGCTTGTCGCCAATCTGTCTCACAATACGTACAAACGGACAGCTAAAGTGCAGACAAGGGTTGTGATTGCTCGTGTTCCTCTCAAGTAATTATTCTGGAAGAATCAAACTTAGCACCCCATGACTGTTGAACATTATGCTTGATATAGCCAAGTTTTTTTTTTAAAGTACAAGTGTGAAAAAATAACTTACATAATATTCCGCTTCATTATTATAAAAACATCATTAAGTTTGTGTTAACTTAAATTTGCCACTATGATTGTCAATAAAATAAAATAGTAATAATTTCACAAGAAGAGATCTTAGCTGCAAATTCTCTATGTATATTATCATGCTTTTCGAAGCAAGTCGCCTCACATTTTACTTCAAGAAATCAAATTATCGTGTTTAACAAATAAATAAATTTTGTCGCATTTGGCGACTTTTTCTCTTATGCATCAGATATCTTATGGCTAACAGAATTAAATCTAAGTAATATTTTTGGTATGCACAAGATCAGATTTGAGAGATACGAGCCAAAAACCAAAAAGATTTCTGCTGATGCCATCTATCCATACGTGGCAAAATGAGTGGTGATGGAGGCGTGTGGATATCTGCAAACGCCAACACGTGTGGGTGTTAGTTTTTCCGAAAATTTAACTAGCCCATTGTTACCCCTAAAAATAAGCTAACCCATTGTTTATCACATACATGCATACGTGGACCCTTTTTGAATCAATCGTGCATGCACTGATGCCCAGGTAAACCACGACTAGCAGTAAAATCTGCCTATTGTTTATCATGCATGTACAATGTCTCACAGCCAACGAGCCGCCCCTGGCGGCAATTTGCCTGGCACTCCTTAACCGTGTGCCAGCACGGAACGCCCGGCAGCACGATGCAGCAGAAGCAGTCCGGTTTCAACTTCCAGGACTCATCTTTGGTCTTGCAATCCCTTATGACGCAGAACTTGAGGGAAAGATTGCACTCTCCAGCAGCTGCGAGCCATCCGAACGCGACGAGCAGAACGATGGCCGCGCACGCGAGGCTGCTCCGCTTCATCTTTGGTCTCCACCGGCCAACTGCAGGGAAGTCATAATAGTTCAGTACGTTTTAGGTGAGGAAAATTAGTCTGCTGAAGCGAAATGCAAAGCAAGGGCTAGTGCATAATGAATCCGCAAAGCAAATTATGCGATTGTACTCAGTTTTGATGTGCTGCTATTCACCATTGTTCTTTCAGGCTGTGGCAGCCTGGCAGGGAACTATGGCTGAATGGAAACTATGTTATGTTAAAACGCCTCCCTTTAAATATCAATATACCACATTGTTTTTCACATGACCAAAGAGTTACACTTGCAGATATCCTTGACCAAATAGCAACATGGGTTGAGAGTTCTGTAAATATTTCATTTATTAGTCATATCTAATGTTTTTCTTTCCTAAAACTCATGGTGCTCAGTTGGTAGATGACGATTAGTTGTTCAGAAGTCAAGTGCAAAATACTCTTCTTTATTTGGGGGGATGTAAATGTTGAATACTCAGCATTAACAGGAAGTTAAAGTACAAGTGTGAAACTTTTTTTTCGAAAAGGGGGGACTCCCCGGCCTCTGCATCTGAGTGATGCATACGGCCATATTTATAAATAAATAAAGTGGTTTAATAAGGTCTTGCAATGTGCTGCAACAAAGGAGGCTGGCTCACAAAGAGCTAGCGAAATAAAACAAGGCCCAGAAGCCACAACCGGCTGGCATAATATAGAGAGATAGGTAAACTAATCGCCTATCCTATTACATGACCGCCATCCAAACCGGTTGAAAATATCCCGCGCTACCATCTCCCACTGGACAGATCCAGTAACCAAACACGCCCTGGCCTCCGTCGGAGTGAGTAATGACCACATACGGATTAGCGCAGTAGCCCGAAATACAATCCGCAAAAAATGAATAGTTGTTGTTCTGTTAAAAGCCAAATCATTTCTGCAGTCCCAAATCGCCCATAACAACGCACATGCTCCTACTCGAATTTGTCTAGTTGTTTCGGCCTCTATACTGGCAAGCCACGTTCCAAAAAACGACCTGACCGAATTCGGAGGAGTAATGTTAAAAGCAATTTGCACCGAGCGCCATAACACCCTCGCCAACGGGCAATCAAAGAAAAGATGCTTGATATTTTCATCCCGATCACAGAAACTACACCTAGTAGAACCTGTCCAGTTGCGCTTAATCAAATTATCTTTCGTTAGAATGACTTGTTTATGGACAAACCACATAAACACTTTGATTTTCAGAGGAACCTTTACTTTCCAGACATGTTTGGAACTAGGAATAACACCAGAGTTGATGGCATCAATGTACATCGACTTGACTGTGAATTCACCAGATTTAGTAAGCTTCCAACACAACTGATCGGGCTGATGAGTAAGCTGAACCTCCATCAGTCTACTCACCAGATGAATCCAAGCCTCCCACCGGTCACCAACGAGCACCCTCCTAAATTGAATGTTAAGAGGAGTGGATTGCAAACTTGTTGCAACCAGAGCATCCCGTCGCTGCACAATACGATATAGCGACGGATACTGAAGTGCCAGCGGTGCATCACCTAGCCAAGTATCCTCCCAGAAACGAGTGTTATTGCCATCACCGACAATAAACTTTGTTCTATTAAAGAAAATAGCTTTGACCCTCGTTAGCCCCTTCCAGAAAGGCGAATCAGTTGGTCTAGCTGTCACCTGTGACAAGGTCTTAGAGTACAGATACTTGTTACGAAGGATCTGTGCCCAAGTTGCCTAAGTCTCTGCAGATAACTTATATAGCCACTTACTGAGTAGGCATCTGTTCTTGACTTCCAGGTTCTCAACCCCAAGACCCCCTTGGTCTTTTGGTCTGCAAATAACATCCCATTTGGCTAGCCGGTACTTTCTCTTTGTTTCATCACTCTGCCAGAAGAAACGTGACCGATAGAAGTCCAGCCTTTTCCTAACTCTAACTGGTACTTCAAAAAAGGATAAAAGAAACATCGGCAAACTCGTGAGCACCCAATTAATGAGAATCAATCGGCCTCCATACGACATGTGTTTGCCCTTCCAGCAGCTCAGTTTCTTCTCAAACCTGTCCTCGATACACTTCCATTCACTGTTAGTCAACTTACGATGATGAATGGGGATACCTAGGTAAGTGAACGGAAGAGCTCCCAAATCGCAACCAAACAGTTGCTTGTAAGCATCTTGTTCCTCTTTGGCTCTACCAAAACAGAACAACTCGCTTTTATGGAAGTTGATCTTCAGACCGGTTAATTGCTCGAAAAGGCACAGTACCAGCTTCATATTTCTCGCTTTAGCCAAGTCGTGCTCCATAAAGATGATTGTATCATCAGCGTACTGCAGGATGGACACACCACCATCGACTAGATGAGGCACCAAGCCACCTACTTGCCCGGCCTCTTTTGGCCGACCTATCAAAATGGCCAACATATCAACGACAATGTTGAACAGGATAGAAGACATTGGATCACAACTTGCATGGTCGCAGAACTAAACCCATATTAGTAGACATAGAGAAAGCAGGGGAGAAGAACCGAGTGGCTTACCGGTCGACGAAGAAGCCGTCACCGGAGGAGGGGCAGGGCAGAAGGCGTCGAGTAAGATCCGGCACAGGCTGACGGAATAGCTGATGATTGTGCTACGGGATGGTGAGACGGAGAGTGACGGACGAGCTCCTCGAGCTCCAGAGGGATGCCTCCTTGCAGGTAGTTGGCTCTCAAGTAACCAAAGAACAGATTGAGAACCAAAACACCAACTTTTATATTTCAGCAGTGAGATTCATCAATCTACTACCAACAAAGAACAAACAAACAAAATCCAATGAACTAGTATCGGCCAGATGGTATGCTGGTCACGTGCAGAGCTCTGGATCTGGACATGTAGGTTGTTCTGGTGCAGAGCTCTGAAAGAAGAAACAGGGGATTTGAGGCCGATACAGGTTGTTTCATAGCTCTGAAAAATTAGAATGGAGCTATGTAAACATGAGACAATCAAAAAAGTAGTTATGTAAACATTGAGACAATGAACCAGTCACATCAGCATAGGGGAAGAAGTAGGGACTACTAAGCCCTTCTTCGCCAACAGAGCAAGAGACCAGTAGAACAATAAAATCCACTCATGCATGGAGAAGAAGCAAACAGCGGCACGGTAAGAAAGGATGGTTATTGCATCAATCATAGATAGCATAGTGGTTCAAGCAGCGCCAGGCGAGGACACGCCGCAACCTATACGAGCAACCAATGACCTCAGCACATCCATCCACTCACCAACCCCTCCAAATCTACAAGAAAGAAGCTGGCCTGGTCCCTAATGCCCCGGAAACGAGGTGATACAACAAACAGAGATAATCTTGGTGGCAATCGGACTAGAGCGGAGACCTGTATCGGACCGACTCGCCGTGCGAAACAGGAGGGAGGGCGGGTCAGGGCTTACCGAGGAGAAAGGAAGAGAAGGCCTCTGCTCCGGTCCCGGTCGGCTCCAGCCGTCCCCTGCAGCTTGGCGAGACTGTAACACGAAAACAAGAGGATTGTTCATCCACGGGTGAGGTGAGGCAAGGAAGCAATCCAACCGAGAGGGGAAAAGGAAGCTCTGGTGAATGGAGGAGGAGGACGGGGGAAGAACACATACATGGACTGGACCCTCCTGGGGTCGGGGAAATGCCCTCCCAGCCGCAGTGCTTGGGATCGCGGGAGGGCGGCGTCGAACCGCACGGCCGCGTCGTCGCCCGAGAAAGGACGCAGCGGCGCGATTGGGGACCTCGAGCACGTCCGTCGCGGCGCACCTCAGTCGGAGCCCTAGAGGACGGCGCGGATCCGGAAGAACCGCGGCGGCCGTGGCGGATCTGGCCACCGCCTGGCCTACTGCTCGATTGGGGCGTAGAGAAGGCGAGGGAGGGGGTGGGTGGGGGCGGCGGAGCCCGGGAGCGAGGTCGCCGGTGGGTGGGGGTGGCGGCGGTGGGGGCGGGGGAGGAAGAATGGAAAAGAGTGGGACGGAGCTGGGGTTTCTTTCCTCTCTTTTTTTTCAGTTTGAACTGTCGGACCGCGAAATATTTTCACTCCAGACAACACGTATCCGGCCCACTTTGCCCATCCGACCACATGTATATTCACTCCATCCGCACTACAGACGAAACCCTAACTGCATTCCACTCCACTCCATTCTCATCCGCCTCCAAGCTCCCTTCCGAGTCCTTCACCTCCCGATCTGTCGGAGGTGCACGTCTGCGCCGCGTTCTGCACAAATATGACATGACATGCCTGCCGTGCGAGGCAGCAGGCGCCGGCAAGGTGGAGTCGCACTCTCCGGCGCCGCCACAGAGTGCCCGGCAACCCAGGGCGCCACATCCGCGTTGTGGTGGACGTCATGGACTCCGACCACAACGGATTCATCATCGACCTCACATTGACCGACGACGTGCAAGTCACGAACTCCGACGAAGAAAAGAAGGGCATGGGAGACAGCGGCGCCTTGAGTCACATGAGCCGGCCCGTATCTCATGTCTCACTCTATCTCATCGTCGGCCACACCTCCAATCCAGGAGCACAATCAGACGTGGTACATGGACACGGGCGGAACAACAAGGATGATCGCCATTAGTTTTACGTTGCATGTAATCATATGGATTTGATGATTTGAAAATGAGATATCCGGTTATGAAAATAATTTTTTCTGTGCTGACCGACCACTGTCCTCAGACACGTCCGGACGCATCCGCGGACATCTAGTGGCCGAATTTTGTGAGTTTGTGGTTGTAGATGCTCCTAGAGCGATAAATATTTCGGGTGCCACCTCTTTCAGCACCAAATATTTGGACGGTGTGGGAAAAAAGGAAGGGAACTTACGGCTGCAAGATGCGCAATATTTTGGGCGGGAGAAGAGATGTTTCAATGCAAAATCTTTCAAATAGGACAAAAAATTATCGCGAGGGACGTGAAACACTTTTGACGGGACGAGACATTTTTATGGGACGAGAAACATTTCGGCAAAAAATATTTCAGAGATAGAAATTTACGGTACGAAAGAGCTGAAAACAATTCGGCGAGAAGGAAACGAAACATTTTGGGACAACGGAAAATATTTCAAAGAGAAGTGAAGAACAAGAAAGGATTTTGTTATGGAAGTAGCGGCCCAGTCCGTGGTGGAATCCTACTTCCAGTGTACTACTGGGATACATTCGTATCACGTACCCCTTTTGTGAAAATTTTAAAACCTAAGAGGATTTACAAGATTCATGAACATTTATTTCAAATTTGTGATCATTTTTCAATCTCATGAATATATTTAAAATTTGGAACATTTTTTGAAATTGATGTACATTTTGTGAAAGTCATTAATTTTTGAAATCACAAATTTGATTTAGAGAAGTAAAAAAAAAAGGAAAAAGAAGAAAAGGAAAACGAAAGGAAGAGGGGGCGTCCCACCCCACACATGGGCGAACCCAAAAGGGCGCGTGGGGGAAGAAGGCATCGCGTTTGCATGACTTGCATCTAGGGGTGCAGAACGGCGTCCCGCATAGCCCCGCCAAACTGGTTAATTAGTACAATTTTGCCTAACAGCAGCACAGCCTAATTAGAACTAGCTTTTTCTAATTTGTATACGGAGCGGGCCGGGTTCGGGCGCCGCCTTGCATCCCTACTTGCATCGCCTGACACCTTGAATAGGCGGTCTTCAATTCATGTAGCACGTTCTGCACAAATAAGGAAACCCATGTGGGATTAGAAAGGCATCCAATGGCCAGAAAACACCCACTTTGAGAATCAACGGTTAAAAATACTAATGGCCTGAGCTGGCCAGAAGATTGCACGGTTATAATGTCTCTAAATGTTTGGAGTTTAATCCATGACTGATCAAGGACACCTTTTTTTTTTAAAGGAGGAATACCTCCGGCCTCTGCACCATAGTTCTCCTTGACGATAGAACCAAGAGGCAGAAAGGAATGAAATAAGTAACCACCATGAAATGGTTTAAAGGAGCATATCTACGGGGCAAGCAAAATAATATCGATGGAGAGTGCGCGGGTCCGGATCGCACAAGGTGGTTCAATCTGTGCTAGAATCAGGCGACAGGATTATGTTCTTTTTATGAAAAAATTGATTTATGTTCTTTTTTAAAAACATTTAAGGTAATTGATTTATGTTTTTTTCCCGCAAAAAAATGTAATTTTTTTTAGGGAACTTAAGGTAATGTAAATGAACAAGTAGTAAGTGGGTGTCTCGTGGGTCGAGAGAAACCCGCGCCAGAATTTATAGCCCAAGTAAACAATGAAGCCCAGAGGACCACCGCACGAAGAGACAGCCGTCGCCCACCCACACCATCCGCCTCCATCCTCCATTTCACACGCCGCTCGAAATCCCAAATCCCCAAAACCATCGCCGGCGCCGCCGCCGGCCATGGACGGCCGGGCAGCCTTCACCAACGTGGACCCGATGACGGCGGACGACGCACGGCGCAAGGGCTCGGACCCGCACGAGCTGGACCGAGCCACGGAGTACATGCTGACGTACATCTACCAGCTCCTCCCCGACTTCCCCGCCCACGACGCCCGGCGGCTCACGGCCCTCGCCGCCTCCGACCGCGTCGACCGCCTCAGCCGCCTTCCCCGCGCGCTCCTGCGCGAAATCGTCTCCCGCCTCCCCGTCAAGGACGCCGCGCGCACCGCCGTCCTCTCCTCTGGGTGGCGCACGCTCTGGCTCTCCACGCCCCTCGTCCTAAGCGACGCTCACCTCCTCCACGGCTGGCCCCCGACGCCGGCCAACTCGCCGGCCATCACCGCCGCCGTCTCCAGCATCCTCGAGGCGCACCCGGGGCCTTTCCGCTGCGTCCGCCTCGTCTGCAGCCACATGAGCGGGTACCGTCCCCAGCTCGCGCGCTGGCTCCAGCTCCTCGCCGCCAAGGGCGTCCAAGACCTCGTCCTCGTCAACCGCCCCTGGCCGTGCGACGTGCCCCTCCCGGCCACGCTCTACACCATCACCACCCTCACCCGCCTCTACGTCGGCCTCTGGAAGTTACCGGACACGGCCGGCCTGCGTGGCGCCGCCTTTCCCCACCTCCGCGAGCTCGGCATCTGCTGCGTCGTCATGGAGCACGGCCACGTCGACTCCCTCGTCGCCAGGAGCCCCGTCCTGGTGATCCTCAACATTGAGGGATGCATGAAGGGGCTGCGGCTTCGCGTCGTCAGCCAGAGCCTCCGGTGCGTGCAAATCTGTATGTCGATCATGGAGAACATCGCAGTGGTGAAGGCTCCACGCCTCGAGAGGCTCATCCTGTTCGGAACTTGCAAGATCGGCGGTGACCTGTGCACCCGAATCAGGATTGGCGATGCTCCCAAGCTGCACGCGTTTGGATACTTGGAGCCAGGCCACGTCCTAGAGATCCAAAACACCATCATCATGGTACATCTCTCGTCCCTGTGTCTGGCTTTGCATTCCTTCAATAAGCATATATGTCCAGCTGATGGATGTCCATGACTCAATTGTGTACTCTTCCTTCCTGGATTCGGCGAATTTCAGGCTGGGATAAATGCGAGCACAAGCGCCATTATCACAAGTGTGAGGATTCTGAGTCTGAAAGTGCGGTTCGGAGTTCGCAATGACGTCAAGAGGGTGTCCACCTTCCTCAGATGCTTTCCGAACGCGGAGAAACTGCACATTGTGGTATTTATCGCCAATTCATGTTCTGCTTACGTTTGTGTGCAGTTCTCGCATGTCATTGCTGGTAGATAGTGCTTCAGAATTCAGAGTGATTGCATAGGTTGCTGCAAGTCAGTTATGCTGCCGAGATAACTATGGTCTTTTGGTTTCTACCACTGTAATGTGAATGCTGTGCAAGCTAGCTTAAGTAATTTTGCTGTGCGTTAAATTAAGGTGAGGAGTTCATCAGCTGGATGGGTGACTGGGCATACTTGGCCAGTTATAATGTCTAACATATGGGCCAGTTATAGGTTAAATGGACATGCCTTGCCATTAATTCTCAGCAATCAGGTCTTCTCTACAATCTGCATACATAGATTAGAATACAAAATTATTAAGTATGGTTTCTTGTGGCACAGTGATCATTGTTTCAGTATATATCTTGATTTATGGTGTTTTTGCTTCGTTAGGTATGTCCAGATTTTCTTTTTTTAGTGCCTCTCACGGTGTTCATATGAGCTACTACTACTAGTAGTATTTGCCCATTTGGTGCTATGGTACTGTAACAAACATACATTTCTCATTTTAGACTTATGAAAGTTAAAATGGTACATTAACTAGCACATTCACGTCGACTGTTCTTTATTGGTATATGTACGCTAGTTTCGTCATATCAGGAGCTTAGGAACTTATCTTGACTAATTTATTATAGAAAGCTGTCAGAGCTCACTTCTACAAATTAGCAATAGCAAAATGTGCTTAAGATTTAAGGCATCCGGACTAAGCTTTGCAGCCTTTATATCTAATTTGTCATGCATGAATTATGATCATGAGAGCCATAAGATCTTGTTTAGTGCATACACATTCTTATTTTTTTTCTATCCATTGCTACCCCATCTGGTAATTAGTATATCATGCTACTTTCATCTATGGAAGTATGACTTGTCACTTAAACAAATCGAACCCATCATTTAGTTATGGACCAGTATAATATCATTTGCAGTACTTGGCGTTGAGCAGCTAGCACTGCTGAATCTTAGCAGCAAAAAAGGCCCATTTGCTCATGAGAAAAGAATTTTGATGATAGTATTGCTTTTGCTAACCTTTTCTTCCCAGGCAGCTAATGGAAGCTACAGACAAATTATCTCAGTTTATTCATGCTTTGCTTACATTTCTACCGATTTCCTTTACATGTTACTTGAAATTATTTGTTCCGATCTTGCAGCAGATATTATTATGTGCAGTTTTCGGACTTATTTGCATATATGTGTCAACTGTCAGTAAATTATCGTTAGAGCTATTTATGGTCTTTTCATTTTCTAAATGCGAGTCATGTATGCACACATGCAGTTCTGCATACTAGGCTAAGTAATTGCCCGTGAATAACGAATTAAGGTAAGCAATATGACTAGGCATACTTGACCAATACAGTTAAATCAGCCAAGCATTGCGATTTTATTCTCAGCCATTAGGTCGTCTCTACCCACACAGACTAGAATACGCAATTAGAATTATTGTGGTTGCATGTTCATCTGTTTGTGTTGTGACATTTGTTTTTGGAAATTTTGCTCTGCCACAGTTCGTTCCTGTGCATCATCTTGATTTGTATTGCTTGTTTTCTTGATATCTGCTATGTCCAGATTTTTTCTTGTTAGTGTTTCTTATTGTGTACATACTAGCTATCAGTATTTGTGTTGTGAATGATGCAAATGGCATGCAATGCTTATGTCAAACCGATTAAACTTACACGTGATAAACTAGCACATTTCCTGCGTACAATTTCTTGGAGGCTGGACGGTATTTAGTATATCATCATTCCAAATTGATGCTACCGGATTAATGACACAATATCAGGCACTTGACTCCAATTAAGTACTTATTAAGTAGTTGGCATGGTTCACTTCTGGAATTCTGCCTTGAAGAATATTTTTGGCAACACCGTTCACATGCTTAAGACCTCCACTGTAGGCTGTACTCGGCTGCCTCACTTTCTAATTTGTAATACACGAGGGGCTGCATATATACCAGCACAGTTGTTTTTTCTGTTCTAGTAGGTTACTTGTTGCTTTGTGCTAGTTTGATGCATGGAAGCATTGATTTCTTGTTTCTCCCAACATATCAGATCTTCCATGACATTTAGGTATGCACGAGTATAATGTATAACATGTAACTTGAGGCTTACTTTACTCACCATATCATCTCACCTTCCTCAGATCTGTCAACTGATTTAATCAATTTCTGCAGAGCGAGGAATGTGATCAACCCACTGGTAACCTCACCGTCAAGTTCTGGGAGGAGTCTGGTCCCATTGAAAACATACTCTCGCGCGTCAGCATGATGAGTCTTCGTGAGTTCAGAGGGGAGCCAAGCGAGGTTGGCTTCCTCGAGTTCTTCTTCCAGAGCGCACGGGCACTGAAGGCCGCAACCATCGTGATGGCCAATCTGAACTTCACACCGTTCTTGGAAGACGAGGCGCTTTACAAAGTGAGGAAGAGTTCCGAAAACATGGCAAGTAAGTCCTGCAAAATGTCTGTCCGCAGGAGTAACGGTCCCGCCGGAGGTGAGGTCTGGAACTTCAAAACCGGAGCAGATTTTTCTTTCCAGGACCCCTTTTCGGTAGCTGGGGTTCTCAGCCGAGCCTAGTTTCTGCGGACAAGTGGTTTGTTTTTTATATACAAACTATATGAAGTATGGTACAAACTATGGCCTGGTGGGAGTTGGAGATTATCGGCGTCTTCCTGACTGTGATCCGTAAGACATTTCACTATAGCAACGTATTTCATCCCTTGGTGCCTGCTAGTTTTGCATTCCTCTATGGTAAGATCTTTGGTGCTCTTGGTCAGCCGTGACTTATAACTCCAAACATTACTTCAGGCCTTCTCCAGTTAGTATATTCTTATGTGAAGGACCTTTTGCCCTTTTGCATGTAATTTCTATGGTTGCCTGCTTATCTCTTACCACACTAGTAGAACTGCATTGCCCCTGTCAGGAGGTGGCAGATTTTTTTCTTTCCATTTCTAATTATAATCATTGTACGTGTCAACGCATCAAGCTGATACAGCATGCATCCGCCAACTGGCGACAGATAGAGGAGGACGAGGAAAAATTATGCAAATCTTTGAAGAAAAAAATTTGTGTTTCTCCCTTCAATTTTGTATAGAAACTTTTGGAGGAGGACAAGGAAAAGTTATGCAAACTGAATTTGTCTTTTTTGTTTCTCTATGTGTACTTTCAATTTAGATCTGAATTTTTACGGTCTGTAGATACATGTGTTGTGAGCATTCACAAAATTTCTCGGATTTTTTGAATTATTTAAATTTGATTTTTTTTTAATTGGTAGCAATGAGCATATCTAGGTTGTAGTATCACCTGATATTCTCCCCCATGATCATTCTTCCCCTCAACATAGAGCTTTCACTTCTGAGTCTCTTCTGATCGAATCCCCTTTGGCTTTCTCCCCACCATTTCATTTCCTCCCCGAGTTCCACTGGTTTCCAGTTGCCTCCTCCCTTGATTGCTGATCGAGCTCCTCGCGGTTGTCTTCTGCCATGTGCGGCGGTCGAGCTCAAGCTCGGTCCACAACGCCAACTCACTTCGCTGTCCAACCTGAAGGACGTAACATGAAGAGGAGCAGCCTCTGTTCATCGCGACTAGATAGCGTAAGCACATAATAGCCATCGTATCCACTCTTGTTGCTTGTTGTATGAGTATTGATTTATACTCATAATACATGAGTAAATTGCATAAAACCACCACTTTGAAGGCAAGCTTTGCGAAAAACACTACAATACATTTTTTTGCAGAAAACACCATGTCTTCGGTAATCTTTTTTCAGAAAACACTGATCGGCGGATCGGGCTCAGATAAGTGAGTTTATGACAGAGGGGACCCGCCAGTCAGGCTGATGTGGCACCGCTTAACATCTCGCATGTAACGGCAACGTCTGGTAACGTTATCATCCCTATGTGGGTCCACCTGTCATTGGAAGAAAAAAGAAAAAAACTGGTTCATCTTATCTTCACCAGGTCCACCGTCGCTGTTGCCTCGCCAGGCTCGTCGCCGCCGTTGCCTCGCTAGGCCCGCCGCCGCCGTTCCCTCGCCAAGGCCTGCCGCCGCCGTTGCCTCGCCAGGCTCGTCGCCGCCGTTGCCTCGCTAGGCCCGCCGCCGCCGTTCCCTCACCCAGGCCCGCCGCCGCCGTTGCCTGCGCAGGCCGGACGCGTCATCCTCGTCGCTGCCGCGGCCGGTGGACGAGGAGCCCGAGTCCCCAGGAGGCAGCACGAGCAGCAGCTGGTGGTTCCCGTCGCCCTCCCCGGCCAGGCACCATCACCGTCACCAGCGGCGCGGCAGGCCCGATGGATCAGGCGCCAACGGCGACGGGATCTCGAGGTTTGTGGTGTGCCTGAGCCCGCTGGTCCTCCCCAGCTCGGGCAGTCCTCGCCGGCGGTGACAGCAGCCGGACCCGTCGGGAACCGCCTTGCCTCCCTCCAGTTCGTCCAGACCCCGTCGGGATCGGGTCATCTCTGCCCGCGTCGTTGGGGCTGCATCGCCGGCGCGGCCACGCCGCTGGCGAAGAAGAGCTCGTCCATGGAGCTGATTGGTTTTTTTATTTTGATGTAAGGGCCTCCTTGTAAAATCCCCCATCTAACGCTGTTTTGACAGAGCCGTTACGCCACGTCGGCAAAATCTGGGCCCACCTGTCATAAACATGCTTAAAACGCTCCAATCCGCCGATCAGTGCTTTCTGCAAAAAGATTACCGTAGACACGGTGTTTTTTGCAAAAAAAAAAAATATATTGTAGTGGTTTTCGCAAAGCTTGCCTTCAAAGTGGTGGTTTTCTGCAATTTACTCCATAATACATAGTGTGTACTGGTTTTTTTAGGTCAAGCTTCATAAACTGTGATCAAGTTAATAGAGAAAATCATTTATACTTACAATACCAGATATATGTAGTTGTTGGCATCTTTTGGTCTACATGATTACTTCTCGGCTTTTGCATCTACAAATTATGTGTTTCAACAAGGTTGATCCGGTAAGACAGAGACCCTGAGCTTTGCTCATGGTGCACCGTCAGCAGTGAAGAAGGAAAACAAGTAGTATTATTTCTTCAAGGACTTACCTATAATTTCTTATCCTTACCTATAATTTCAATATATGATCTTCGGCCTTTCCGAAAAATGAAGTGTAAGAAGAATCTAATGGTATTGGTTTGATGTTTTAGATGTTGACAGATTTTATACAAACTTGGTCAGAATTTACAAAGGTTGAATTTGAAAAAAATTGTAATACACATTATATTATGAACATGAGAAGAGTTCTTTAAAAAAATACCTGGAACTACCAGCTGAATCTTTTTTGGACAAAGATGGCAAATGAAGCATAAAGAGGATATACAATGAGATACACCTGACCTCTGCATGAAATGTGAGATGAACCTTAACTAGTTCTAATCCTGTCACTTCAAGTACGGGGAAGCTCAACCACTGCCTGTTGGGAAAAGTAAAGGTCGCTACTAGCATTTACACTAGCGTTTCAGTATGAGACTCTTCGTGTAGAGCCTCCAGCACCCTTCAGATTCCACGCGGCCATTAAACCATACCCACCCGTGCCCATGGTGGATGGTTATTTAAGGGCTGCATAAGCATCCTCTTGAGTTAAGCTGCGCATCGGTTTAGTTTCAGAAGTTGTAGCACACTGCATACGCCATGTCGAGCAATGGCGGAGCAACGGTCACCGTCAAGCTGTTCGTCGACAAGGAGAAGAAGAGGGTGCTGTTCGCCGAGTCCGACAAGGACTTCGTGGACATCCTCTTCAGCTTCCTCACGCTGCCTCTCGGCACCATCGTCCGTCTCTTCAACAAGCAGTCTCAGATCGGGTGCCTGGACGAGCTGTACAAGAGCGTGGAGAGCCTCGGCGAAGATCACTTCCAAACCAAGGATTGCAAGGCCATGCTCCTTCGTCCCGTCAATGCCGCGGCGCTTCACTGCGACCGGCTTAAAGTCAAAGTCGACGATGCCGATCTGACAGCACTATATGTGTGCCTTCAGTCGGACTGCAGTGAAGTGTACTTCAGCCCAGTCCGGGGTGTTACTTGCAGCTGTGGTGCTACCATGAATGGGACTAGGAGATGGTCGCAGAGCTCTCTCATTGCTGCTCAAGAAACTGCGGATGGGATGTTTTCCAAAGGTGGATCGAAGTTCATCATCACTGACGATCTCCATGTTGCTCCTTCCACTACGAGTCTCATGTTCTCCCTGATGGACAAGCTTGGGCTGCATGAACAACTGAATATCAAGGAGGAGGTGCTCCATTTCAATTCCAATAAGGTCTGTCTCTCTATCTTCTTTTTTTAGATTAATTTTTTTTCATCTATTCTTTTTTTTAGATTTAAAATTTTCACCTATTCTATAGTGCAAATTGGGAATTTCCCATCCATTCATGGTTAAACTTTATTTCTTCCAGATAATTAGCTTGCTTAAGAGAGCACTGCTGTCTAAGCACCCTTTGACTGGCCTATATTTCGATGTTGCTATAACGCCGAATGGGATGAGTTCTTGCCGGCTTCCTGATAATCTGTTCACACTACAAGCCATTGAGGCCGAGCCCAAGTTCAAACCAATAAAGATAAGGCTTGTTCAGACAAAGGATAGTTCCTCGGTTTTGTATGCCGAAGTTAAGAAAGACTTGGTTGACCTTTTGTTTGGCCTCCTCTGCATTCCTGTTGGGTCTATAGTGAAGACTTATAGTCAAATGTCACCAAATGGATGTCTTGATAATCTCTACAAGAGTGTAAATGGAGCAGGATGTGTAAAAAAAGACTGCAGAAGCTTACTCCTATCCCCAAAGCTGCCCCCTTTCTTTGGGTGCAGCAGTAATGTGCTCCAAGTAGAAGAATTACCTCCGAGAAAGGGGGCAAGTTATCTTTACGAGATGAATCCAAAATCCCCCAAAAGAGGAGATGAAGCTTCTTATAGGGCTTATGTCGGCGGAGGGTCCATCAACTTCATGGTGACTGATGATTGCGTATCGTCGATTTCTCGCTAGCCAAGAGTCTCCAAGCCATACGTGAGGCCAAGATTCCTAAGGGGAAGCTTGTGGAGAAAGAGCTAACCCTTGACAAAACCCAGGTATAGTCAGCAAGGCAAGAGAATTAGTACCTATTTTTCTCCCCTTTTCCAGTTGGGCGCTGCTACGCGTCCGCCGGCCGATGTTTAGATATTATCCGTTGCCTCGATGGCCGTTAGATGCCCGAGCTGATAACCATTCGATGTAGTGTCTGCGTCCCGCATTTTCACTCGTTACTTCCCGCAACAAATGCTCTGTTGCAGAAACAAGACCACATGCCCACTTGTTAATTCCCGCAACAAACGCTCTCTTGCAGAAACAAGAACGCATGCCCACTTGTTAATTCCCGCAACAAATGCTTTGTTGTAGAAACAAGACGACATGCCCACTTGTTACTTCCCGCAACAAATGCTCTGTTGCAGAAACAAGACCGCATGGCCACTTGTCAATTCCCGCAACAAACGCTCTGTTGCAGAACCACATGCCCACTCGTTACTTCCCGCAACAAACACTCTGTTGCAGAAACAACACACTCTTGCTCCCGGAAGGCGCAGAGGAGAAATAGCAGGGAGCACCACCATAGCCACATCGGCCAGAAAATGGGGGAAGGGATCTCTGGTTCGTACCTGCTTGAGTCGTCGCCGGCCACCGCCAATCCCAAGCCAGCCATCGATGCCACCACGTTGGATAAGACCCGGTCGTCCAATGCCTTGCGCGGCCGCGGCCGTCGCCCTCCCAAATCCAGCATCTCACACTCCCAGCCACACGAGCCCACGCTGCTGTGGGATGAAACCCCCTTCGGTTATCCAGTTGCAGGAATGGCTGTCCTGAAACAAGAGGTGAGTTGCAGGAAATGAACGTGCCTTCAGCGGACGCGGGAGTGCTCTCGACCATCTGATAAAGCGTAGATCTGATGGCCACGGAGCCGGCGGACGAGTGCACGCGATCAGCCGGCAGAAGGTAAGCTTTTCCCTTTCCAGTTTTGTATGTTCTCAACCGCTGTTTTTTCCTGGCAACAGGTTTTGAAGCTACTAAGAGCTGCAATGGTTACTCGCAATGCCCTAAGCAGCGTGCTCTTACCTCCAATTCCAAAGAAGAGTGTCACCACCAGCGCCGCGACGAGGTCAACTCCAGCCACCATGGCAGCAGTACCTCCCCAGCCGAGAAGGAGCCCGCGACTCCAAAAGCCCATTCAGCCATCAGAGTGACCCACCTACCCATATCATGCGAAAACGAAAGATGCCAAGAAGAAGACATTTCTGCGAACTTAGGTTGTCCCGTGCAAACTTGCAATCGCGTCTCAGTTGCTTGAATGAAGCCACTGTCCTGCAGTTTACTCAGTTGCTTGAAAAAAAATCTGTTTCAGTTGCTTGATTTTTTTTCTGTTTTCCCTAATTACTAGTATCATGTTTCGAGTGATTGGAAACACTTACCGCCGTTAAATTGGCATTCAAATGTTGAACGATGTCGAGGGCAAATCCTGTTCTATGTTTTTTTTTCTTAAGAAATTCTCATGAAGCTTTTATTTAACTCGTCACAATGTTTACAACGATGAAAGTAAGATCTCCCGGGTTGCCTAACCAAACATGACGACCAACACCGATATTCGAGCTCCTATACTCATGACTAAAAAAGCAACTAGTAAAAAGACTAGAACGATCTATAATTTTTCGAATAATCGCACCTTAACTTGCCGCACTTCTCTGCTTGATGTCTTTCATTACAGCTTTGCAATCTGAAGCAATGTAGATTCTCCGCTCATAGAGATCATCGGCCAAAGCCTGCGCTTCTCGAACTACAAGGGCATCTAGTGTGGTTGGGTCAGAGATTCCCGCAAAATTGATCGTTGACGCTCCCATGTAATTTCCATGAAAATCCCTGCACACAGCGGCCACAGCTCCCACCGAAGCATTCCAAGAGCGGCATCAACATTAATTTTCTTCATATTCTCCGATGGAGCAACCCATCCGCTCTGCCTAGCAGGGATGCTTGGCTGGTTGGCCCTCTCACTACTTATGGCTTCTTCATCGCTTGTAAGTCATCTATGATGAAAGCATTAGTAGCGAACGGCGTCTGGTATATGTCCTTGTGAAGCACTTTTCTCCTTGAGCTCCAGATCATCCACAGGGATACAACCTTGGAGGCAGACTATATGGCAGCAAGGGTCTCATCCCACCGAGGTGAGCAGCCGTAAAGGGGTCGACGTTCTGCATCTTCGACTCTTGGAGGCAGACTATATGGCACCGTAGTGCGGCGGTCCAGGCAGTTCAGACCTCACACATTCCAGTTCAGTACCGAGAGGTCGTGATCTATCATTTGGAAACAGATGATACATCTTTGGGTGTGACAAAACCAAAGCAGATTGGAACTCACAAAACCCAGCCTCGCACCTCAGTACAGCAGCAAACAGGCGTAACACCACACACAGGGGCTGCACAGCTAACAGGGCGTAGCATCATCACACACTCCAGGTTTTCCTAGCATTGGACATAGACAAACTCATGATCACACATGTAACTCCTAGCTAGCACTTGGGGCTGCAGGCCCGGCAATTTGCCTGACACTCCTTAACCGTGTGCCAGCACGGAACGCCCGGCTGCACGACGCAGCAGAAGCAGTCCGGTTTCCACTTCCAGAACTCGCCTTTGGTCTTGCAATCCCTCATGACGCAAAACTTGAGGGAAAGACTGCACTCTCCAGCAGCTGCGAGCCATCCGAACGCGACGAGCAGAACGATGGCCGCGCACGCGAGGCTGCCCCGCTTCATCTTTGGTCTCCACCGGCAAACTGCAGGGAGGTCATAGTTGAGTAGGATTAGTCTGCTAAAGCGAAATGCAAAGCAAGGGCTTCAAAGCATAATGCATCTGCAAAGCATATTGTTGTTGATTGGAAGTACGGAGTGCGCAACATAGCAACACTTTGGAGGTGTTTGGTACAGCACAAGGTAACGGAATCAGGTAGCGGTGGGATCGTGGTGTAACAGGAGCATTTGCTTTTCTGTTTGTTTCATACATGTGAAGGTATCAAGTTACAAGACTGCGTTTGGAGGTGCTGTGTAATCAGATTACATCACAGAATCAAACTGGCACTGGCTTTACACATACATCAGTGAACAAAATTTCAAAACCATCTATTTCACATAGAATTTTAAAAAGCATTTTACATGAATAAACACAAATACATCACTACAAATTCTTAACCAGGATTTAAACACACTTCAAAATAAAATAAAATGTGAGATTTTTTTAGAACTATAAAATGTCAGAATTGAAGGACACTTCGGAGTTATAAATGAGTATACCATAGATACAAATTCATAATTAGCATCATTTTCCAAGTCAAGAACCCTTGCAAACCAGCTTCATCATCAACCATGGAAGATGGAATGTTCCTTCAATCTCGCTAAAAAATTGAAGAGTTAATGTGGTCACAAAAGATTGAAGTTTGAAAATTGAAAATTTCTTGCTAAAAGAAATTAATGTTTATTCAAGTGTATGGTTAGCACTAGATTTATGAGTAGCATTTTTATTCTTTATTGATTACTAGCAAGATGCCTCTGCATTGCATGGAACATCAAGATGCATTTTTTTATAAAACACCTGTTGTGATTGACCCATGCGGGAGTAATCCCATGTGTAAAAACTAATGATATCTCGAGAAAGAGGAGAGATAAGGTGAGGAGGAGTGGGGCGTGGTGGTGGTTGGTGTTCGGACTGAGCGGAGGCATATGGGGATGGACGACGCCGGCAGTGGCCACCATGCCAGATTGTTCCAAAGGCTTCCTTTTTTAATTGCTCGACAATGAGGTTGTGGGAGATAAAGATGAAGGAGGGAAGGCCTTATCTGCGCATGTGAAGAGAGGTGTAGGTATCTTTTTGCAAAATTGCCATAGTTTGCTTTCTATCCGTCAGATATAGATCGAACAGTCTATATTGCAAGATGGCAGGCACACCATCATCACCAACTCGGTTTTTTTATAAGAGTAGAGATTGTCGTATTCGCAAGACACAAATGTAATATCAAACCATACAGCTTATAGATCTTTCATCAGAGAGGAAAATCACTACAAGCTAGGTAAAAGAAAATAAGTAATAGCAAAAGCATGGCCAACAACATTCGAGAAGAGCTGACCACTGGGTGGGAGCCTGGGAGGAGAGTGCCGAGCGGGACAAAACCGACGAAGTGCGCCGCTGCCGGGAGAAGGAATATTAAAGAGGTTGATACTTCAGATCCTGCACACGAACGAAAGCAACAACAAAAAATAGAAATTGCTATCATTTATAAGCCAACGACATTGTACAGAAACAAAAATACTAGTTCTCCTACGAGAAAAGCCAACAACAACACTTCAGATCTTGCACATGACATTGCTACTGTGAGAGTAGAAACATAATAGGCAAGCTAGATACCACCATAAAAAAAACAGATCAAAGGGACAAAACCACTGTCCACTATACAACAAAAGAGAAAATACATATATACCCAAGCTTCTTGGATAAGAAATTTTGTCAATAAACAGAAAGAAAAACTATGGCTGAACAAAAACGATGTTCTGTGTGCTCATTCTGGTTATGTCAAAAAGCCTCCCTTTATATTCTTGTAAACTGAGATCGAGTTTGCATTGCAAACCCTACACATGAAAAGATCCAGCTACTTGCAAAGATAACTTAGACGAGCAAGGTTGGAGGTGGAAGCCGACTTACTTTTCGTCTTGTTCACAAGGCTTGCTGAGTGCTAACTGACATCCTAAATTTGCAGCAACTCTATGGGAGGCTCGAATGAAATTGTAACCACACTCATATAGGAGAGGAAAATGAATGCTGCTTTAATTTTATGCCAAACGACATGTTTCTAGGCAAATGTAGGATGAATTTACAGGTAGTATTGCGGGAGGCAAAGCAGCTGTTTCTGAACATTCTAGCAGCCCTGTTTCTGAAAATCACTCTGCAGCACTCAGCCTGGCACCTAAAGGAAACGCGAGTCGGAGATCACAAGCGGCAGGCATTTCGCCTCATCGGACTAATTTTCCTATCCTACTATTTTAGTTCGGATCCAGATCAGAAGACTAGTCCGCTGATTGATCTGCAAATTAAGCAAGGGCTACGGCCTACGGCCATGGATGTGTTGGGATCAACAGGATTTTATCCATACCTGTACGTTCTTCGGGCGGGACGGTGGAGACGAGCTGGAGCGCCGCGCACTGCTGAAGGCCGCGCCGGGAGGAGCTCGACTCGGCTGGGTTCTGGCCGGCCGCCTTGCGCCGTCGATCAAAATTGGTGAGGCTCCGGGAGAAAGGGGATTCGGCGTCGGGGGGAGAATGTGAGCTGTTGGGGAGAGAGAGCTCAGTGCAGGGACGTAATAATGCCCGGAGCTGAGGCTCCGCTTTATCACTGCCGCTGGAATAGGTTGATGGCTTCACCGGCCGGACTAAATTGCTCACGGGCGTATTGGCTGGATGAACAGTCAATTCAAAATAAAAAATGTAAAAAAAGATTTTTTTTTGTTGATCTTCGTGTTAGTGTCGCAAGCATGTTTGACAAATTTCATGCTAAATGGAGCACCTGTGTTTCGTCGGTGACATTTGGTGTCGCAAGCATGTTTGACAAATTTCATGCAAAACAAATTTGGGGTGACATTTGGTGTTTTTTTTGCACAGGCCAAAATGCTTAACATTTTTGCCTCAAATTTCGCAGGTAGCATTTGGATGTGACTAAGAACACATAAAAGTTTTGTCTTGATTTTTTGACATTTAAAAAATCATTTTTGGGCCCAAGAGCATAATTGAGTTTCGGCAAAACCACCACATTTATAGATAGGATAACATGATGATGTCATCGGTTTTCTCAAAAATCACAAATCATCAACATTTATGTTGCAAGTGAGTGACAGATGCCACGTCCTTCGACTCCTGATGTGTTGCAAAGTGAGATCTTTTGTTACCTTTTAGACGCAGAATTGTTTTTTGACAAATGTGATCCATGAAAAGTAGATGTCATCTGCAAGGTGGTAACCCATCGTGTACTCACGACCATTGATCATATAGTTGCAAGTCTCCGGCAACAGGCCTAACAAACAGTGGTGATCTCGACAACACATTCAAATCATTGTGAGAGCCAGACAATCCAAAGAATGAATACCAAATCCATAGATCCTTCGATGTAGCAGCCTCATGAATGATAGTTGGACTATGGTAGTGGCCTTTGTATTGACCTTTTCCGCATTGCAGTTGATCCTAGCATCCCAGACCATCTCTTTTTTCATTCGATGCCAACAACCTCTCGGTGTCTTCCTTGTTGGGTGCCTTCAAGTACTCCGGCCCAAAGATATCAATGATGACTCTTGTGTATCTTCGAATGGCCTCCAATATTGTATCTTTTCCAATGCGAACATACTCATCAATTGCATCGGCCGAACACCCATTGACAGAACTCGAACAGCCGCAATACACTTCATAAAAGAGCTCACACTTATCTCTCCACATGCGTTCCTCCTGAGTTTGAACCAATTATCATGCTTCTCCACGGGTTTTGCAATGGTGAGAAAGAGACTTGTGTGCCTCCAAAATCGGAGCCGAAAATACTTCTCCAGATAGGTTGGATTAGGGTCGAACAATCTCTCATAATCTTGGCACGGCCTTGCGCTCTATCACGACTAAGTTGTATGCGATCAAACTGCGAACATCGTTGGAGATCATGCCAACGACAATTTCAAAGTCATCATCATGTTCTTCCTCCTCCCCCGATGAAGAGTCCTAGAAGATCATCTCTATCAGCCTCTTCATCTTCAATTCAAATGACTCGGTTGAATTCAATTGACAAAAAAGTAAACAAAACTCACCTAGGCAAAACTGTCGAACACTTGCAAGGTGGCAAACGTGTAACAGTCGACCGACGACGTTGAGCGGATACTATCGGTCGGCGAGGCATGGAGATGACCGAGAAAGCACAGTCATGTACTGGTGAGGCTACAAGGAGGAAGAAGATCCGAGCCGATTTCCTGCGATGGAGTAGATGCGGCGGCGGTGACGTTTGAACTCAACTCCGGCGATGGCTACGGCCGGCGGACAGCTGAGACTGGGGCAGAAGGGTGGCGAGGGCGAATGAAAGCAACGGGGTAGCGGTGGAGGCGGCAGGTAGTCACCGACAGCAGCGCCGGTGGTAAGGTAGCGGGAGGTGGGGCGTGAAAAATAGGCCGCAACTTTAACTCGACCTGATGGAGGCCGAGTGTATTTAGGAGTCCACCGTGCCGAGGAGTATAATTTATTCTCCGCTAACAGCTATAAGAGTTTGGCTAGGTGACGGTTAAAGGAGCAAATCAAGATTTTTGGTCCTCTAACCGGATATAGGGGACCGGCTAGAGTTGCTCTAAATTACTTGCCATCATGACCAACCTAACATCAAACCGAACTTTTTCAAATCAGCCAGTTTGTGAACATTTCTTAAAATCCGAGAAAATTTTAAGATTTGTGAATATTTTTCTAAATTTGTGATCATTTTTTTAAATCTGTGTCGTTTTTGAAATTTTGAAATATTTTTAAAATTAATGTACTTTGTTTAAAGTCATGAATATTTTTGAATTCATGAATTTGATTTAAATAAGGAAAAAAATACATAAAAAGGAAAAAAAGGGCGCCCCTCCCACACATGGGTCAGCCCAAAAGGGTGCTCTAGGGGAAGGGGGGTGTGCGTTTGGGTGACTCGCATCGCACGACACGCTAAATAGGAGGTTTCCATATGCACGATCTGAACAACAAAGGAAGCCCATGAGGGATTAGAGGGGCATCCAAAGGCCAGGAACAACCGCATTACACGGTTAAAACTGCTAATGGCCTGAGAGGACCAGAAGCAAAATAACATTAGAGGAGAGTGCGAGGGGCCGAAAATTCTAAACCAACGGACATTTATAGGGTATTACGCAAGATTTCTTCCAACCAGATGATCCCAGCTCAGCTTCCGCGTAAAACTCCGCTAACATGTGCCCGTGCGTGTGGCATTCCTCGCAAGGGGCCCACGGGGCACGTGGCAATGGTTTAAGCTGTGCTAGAATCAGTCGACGGAATTAGAGCATTTTCAAGAAAATTTAGGGTTATGTTTTTTTAAAGAAATTAGAATGATACAAATGAACAAGTAGTAAGGGCTTCTTTGGATCACAGGATTAGAAAACAAAGGAATTCAAAAAACACAGGAATTTGACGGGATTGTAGGTGCAAAACAGAGGATTACAAAATAGAGGAAAACTACAAGAATGGTCATTTGGATGGAACACAGGAAAAACACAGGAAAAGTGCCTCGATCCTACGCGAATCAGTGTAAAAAAGAGGTTATAGTGGATGTTGAAATTCCTATAGGATTGAGGTGTAGGAATGCATCCATAGGAATTTTGGAGGTGTGGTTCCTTTGATCCAAAGGGCTTCTTTAGGAAAAAATCCAATGGATTGGAATCCTCCAATATTCCTATGAAAATCCTTCAATCCAAAGAGGCCCTAAGTGGGTGACTCATGGGCTGAGAGAAATCCGCGCCAGAATTTGGCCCAACTTCTGGCCTAGGCAGCGCACAAGAGACAGCCGTCGCCCACCGCCTCCATCCTCCACCATTACACACGCGGCTCGAAATCCCAAATCCCCAAAACCCTCACCGTCGGCCATGGACGGGCGGGCAGCCTTCACCAACGTGGACCCAGTGACGGCGGACGACGCACGGCTCAAGGGCTCGGACCCACACGAACTGGACCGAGCCACGCGAACACATATAATGGAACACTAGCACCCAGGCTCTTCCTATCTAGCCATCCATTTCCCGCATCGTGATTCATGTAATACATTTTTTTTGTTTCTCTCACATATAACATGTCTTGAAGTTCAAACCTTTGCAGCGTGACAAAGCTTTCTAACTAGAATCTAGGATAAATCTTTCAGAATTTTTTGTCAAACATAAATATACAAATAAGTTTTGTTTTATTAGAAAAGTATCATATTTTTATTATTTATGTCGGAAAAAAATACTGAAACATTTATCCTAGATTCTAGTTAGAAAGCTTTGCCACGCTGTAAAGGTTTGAACTTCAAGACATATTCTATATGAGAGTAACAAAAAAAAGAAAAATTCATATAGAAAGTTAGTTGTGTCGCACGGATCTTAAAGCGATATTGGAGAGCCAGGATAGGAGGGCCGGGGTGCAGGTGCTCCAAAAATCTACGTCCCCGAGTCACGGAGTTCATGCTGACGTACATCTACCAACTCCTCCCCGACTTTCCCGTCTACCACGACCGACGGCTCACCGCCTCGCCGCCTCCGACCGCGTCGACCGCGTCGACCGCCTCAGTCGCCTTCCCCGCACGCTCCTGCGCGAAATTGTCTCCCGCCTCCCGGCCAAGGACGCCATGCGCACCGCCGTCCTCTGCTCTTGATGGCGCACACTCTGGCTGTCCATGCCCCTTGTCCTAAGCGACGCCCACCTCCTTCACGGCTGGCCCCCGACGCCGGCTAACTCGCCGGCCGTCACCGCCACAGTCTCGAGCATCCTTGAAGTGCATCCGGGGCTTTTCTGTTGTGTCCACCTCGTCTCCAGCCACATGAGCGGGTACTGCCCCCAGCTCGCACGCTGGCTCCAGCTCCTCGCTGCCAAGGGCGTCCAAGACCTCGTCCTCGTCAACTGCCCATTGCCTTGCGAGGTGCCCCTCCTGGCCATGCTTACACCATCACCACCCTCATCTGCCTCTACGTCGGCCTCTGGAAGTTATCGGACATGGCCGCCCTGCGTGGCGCCTCTTTTCCCCACCTCCGGGAGCTCGACATCTGTTGCCCGCCATGGAGCATGGCCACGTCGACTCCCTCGTCGCTAGGAGCACAAGTGCCATGGTCACAAGCGTGAGGATTCTGAGTTTAAGAGCATGCACAACCGTACCCCTCAAACCCGTCTCAAACGCACGGGCAGGCCGCCCGGTCATTGCCCGGTCATGATTTTCTGACCCAGACGGGACTCTCAGACGGCCCTCAAACGCCCGGGCTGATCGGCAGCCCCCATATCTAGCCCAAATATGGGGGTGCCCGGTCACGCCCGCCACGTCAGACCCGACAACCTGATCCCACCCCAAATTGCACCAAATCCCCCCCTCCCGAGCTGCCGAATCCATTTGCTATCTCATCTGTTCTTCCTCCTCTGCACTGTTCGGCTCACAGCTCCGCCGCCACGCCCGCTCTACAGCCGTTCCCAGGCTCTCCGCCGCCAGATCCGGAAGAGTGCTCCCGTCCTCGCCGCGGGGGATGTTGTCGCCGGCCTGGACGACACCATGGTACGTCTGGCAACTCTCCGGCTCCACCTTGCGCTTGATGTCTTCGACACATTGACCGACCGGAATTATTGTGATTTTGTTAGGGAAAACGATGGATTCCGATGCTTCGTCGGACGAGGAGTATGGCCCAACGGAGCTTGACCAAATGATTCAAGATGAGTTCTTTGATTCGTCGGATTCGGACGAAGAAGTGGACATGCTCATGCTCATGAGGATGCAACAGGAAATGGGCCGGCAAGTCGAGCATATTCTCAACTTCAAGGGCTCAATCAAAGGGAGAAGGGTGACCAACCGGGACAGAGTGTCTGGAGCAAAGCTACTGCACAATGACTACTTTGCTCCCACACCTACTTTTCCGGATGATCCATGGTTTTGTCGCCATTTTCTCATGCGAAAAACCATTGTTTTTGCACATTGTGGAGGGAGTTGAGGCATACGATGTGGCACCCCGGCTCAGAGAAACCGGAACGCCCCGTATTCCAGCCCAAAGATCGAGGAGAAGTCTTCTGGAATACAACACTGCTTAGCATAGAACAAACCAGCTTTCTATTATTACACGAATATGAATACAAGGTCTCCGATATTACAATGAATAACATTGGTACGGCGACACTACGCCATCCTCAGTTGCTCTATGCAAGCAGCAGAACAACTCGAAGCAGCGGAATAACTCTAGCAGCAGAACAATGGCGATGGTGGTGAACTCCACTCCGCAGGGACTCTGGCTGGAACGCTTATCCTAGCTCGCACGAACGGAAACCACGACAAGCAAGCAATCAAATCCGGCATGACCTGCAAGCTGGCATGACACGCCAGGTCAGTACATTGAATGTACTTGCAAGCTCACAAAAACCAAAAGCATTCACGACAGAAAACAACATGGCAATTACAGGTTAAACATGAATTAACATGAGATCATCATAGAAACATGGCATCAACAAGAACATGATACAGCTAGAATAACATGAACCTGGCATGAACATATGAATCCGACGATACTATCATGCAACATGATGACACTATATGTGAAGGAAATATGCCCTAGAGGCAATAATAAATTTATTATTTATTTCCTCATATCATGATAAATGTTTATTATTCATGCTAGAATTGTATTAACCGGAAACATGATACATGTGTGAATACATAGACAAACATATAGTCACTAGTATGCCTCTACTTGACTAGCTCATTAATGAAAGATGGTTAAGTTTCCTAACCATAGACATGTGTTGTCATTTGATTAATGGGATCACATCATTAGGAGAATGATGTGATTGACATGACCCATTCCGTTAGCCTAGCACTTGATCGTTTAGTATATTGCTATTGCTTTCTTCATGACTTATACATGTTCCTGAAACTATGAGATTATGCAACTCCCGTTTACCGGAGGAACACTTTGGGTGCTACCAAACGTCACAACGTAACAGGGTGATTATAAAGGAGTACAACAGGTGTCTCCAAAGGTAGATGTTGGGTTGGCGTATTTCGAGATTAGGTTTTGTCACTCCGATTGTCAGAGAGGTATCTCTGGACCCTCTCGGTAATGCACATCACTATAAGCCTTGCAAGCAATGTAACTAATGAGTTAGTTACGGAATGATGTATTACGTAACGAGTAAAGAGACTTGCCAGTAACAAGATTGAACTAGGTATTGGATACCGACGATCAAATCTCGGGCAAGTAACATACCGATGACAAAGGGAACAACGTATGTTATTATGCGGTTTGACCGATAAAGATCTTCGTAGAATATGTAGGAACCAATATGGGAATCCAGGTTCTGCTATTGGTTATTGATCGAGAATAGTTCTAGGTCATGTCTACATAGTTCTCGAACCCGTAGGGTCCGCACGCTTAACGTTACGATCACAGTTTTATTATGAGTTTATAAGTTTTGATGTACCGAAGTTTGTTTAGAGTCCCCGATGTGATCACGGACATGACGAGGAGTCTCAGAATGGTCGAGACATAAAGATTGATATATTGGACGGCTATATTCGGACACCGGAAGTGTTCCGGGTGTTTTCGAAGAAAACCAGAGTGCCGGAGGGTTACCGGACCCCCCCCCCCCGGGAGAAGTAATGGGCCTAGTGGGCCTTAGGGGAAAGAGAGAGGGTCGGCCAGGATGGGCCGCGCGCCCCCTCTCCTCTGGTCTGAATTGGACTAGGAGGGGGGGCGGCGCCCCCTCTTTCCTTCCCCCTCTCCCCCTTCCTTCCCCCTCCTAGTAGGAGTAGGAAAGGGGGAGTCCTACTCCTACTAGGAGGAGGACCTCCTCCTTGGCGCGCCCTCTAAGGGCCGGCCTGCCTCCCCCCTTGCTCCTTTATATACGGGGGCAGGGGGGCACCCCATAGACACACAAGTTGATCTACGGATCGTTCCTTAGCCGTGTGCGGTGCCCCCTCCACCATATTCCACCTCGCTCATATTGTCGCGGAGTTTAGGCGAAGCCCTGCGCCGGTAGAACATCATCATCGTCACCACGCCGTCGTGCTGACGGAACTCATCCCCGAAGCTTTGCTGGATCAGAGCCCGGGGATCGTCATCGAGCTGAACGTGTGCTGAACTCGGAGGTGCCGTACGTTCGGTACTTGGATCGGTCGGATCGTGAAGACGTACGACTACATCAACCGCGTTGTGCTAACGCTTCCGCTTACGGTCTACGAGGTTACGTGGACAACACTCTCCCATCTCGTTGCTATATCATCACCATGATCTTGTGTGTGCGTAGGAAATTTTTTTGAAATTACTACGTTCCTCAACAGTGGCATCCGAGCCTAGGTTTTATGCTTTGATGTTATATGCATGAGTAGAACACAAGTGAGTTGTGGGCGATACAAGTCATACTGCTTACCAGCATGTCATACTTTGGTTCGGCGGTATTGTGAGATGAAGCGGCCCGGACCGACATTACGCGTACGCTTACGCGAGACTGGTTTCACCGTTACGAGCACTCGTGCTTAAAGGTGGCTGGCGGGTGTCTGTCTCTCTCACTTTAGCTGAATCGAGTGTGGCTACGCCCGGTCCTTGCAAAGGTTAAAACAGCACTAACTTGACGAACTATCGTTGTGGTTTTTGATGCGTAGGTAAGAATGGTTCTTGCTAAGCCCGTAGCAGCCACGTAAAACTTGCAAAAACAAAGTAGAGGACGTCTAACTTGTTTTTGCAGGGCATGTTGTGATGTGATATGGTCAAGACGTGATGCTATATTTTATTGTATGAGATGATCATGTTTTGTAACCGAAGTTATCGGCAACTAGCAGGAGCCTATGGTTGTCGCTTTATTGTATGAAATGCAAACGCCCTGTAATTGCTTTACTTTGTCACTAAGCGGTAGCGATAGTCGTAGAAGCAATAGATGGCGTAACGACAACGATGCTACGATGGAGATCAATGTGTCGCGCCGGTGACGATGGTGATCACGACGGTGCTTCGAACATGGAGATCACAAGCACAAGATGATGATGGCCATATCATATCACTTATATTGATTGCATGTGATGTTTATCCTTTATGCATCTTATCTTGCTTTGATTGACGGTAGCATTTTAAGATGATCTCTCACTAAAAATTATCAAGAAGTGTTCTCCTTGAGTATGCACCGTTGCCAAAGTTCGTCGTGCCCAGACACCACGTGATGATCGGGTGTGATAAGCTCTACGTCCATCTACAACGGGTGCAAGCCAGTTTTGCACACGCAGAATACTCAGGTTAAACTTGACGAGCCTAACATATGCAGATATGGCCTCGGAACACGGAGACCGAAAGGTCGAGCGTGAATCATATAGTAGATATGATCAACATAGTGATGTTCACCATTGAAAACTACTCCATTTCACGTGATGATCAGTTATGGTTTAGTTGATTTGGATCACGTGATCACTTAGATGACTAGAGAGATGTCTGTCTAAGTGGGAGTTCTTAAGTAATATGATTAATTGAACTTAAATTTATCATGAACTTAGTACCTGATAGTATTTTGCATGTCTATGTTTGTTGTAGATAGATGGCTCGTGCTGTTGTTCCGTTGATTTTTAATGCGTTCCTTGAGAAAGCAAAGTTGAAAGGTGATGGTAGCAATTACACGGATTGGGTCCGTAACTTGAGGATTATCCTCATTGCTGCACAGAAGAATTACGTCCTGGAAGCACCGCTGGGTGCCAGGCCTGCTGCTGATGCAACTGACGACGTTAAGAACGTTTGGCAGAGCAAAGCTGATGACTATTCGATAGTTCAATGTGACATGCTTTACGGCTTAGAACCGAGTCTTCAACGACGTTTTGAACGTCATGGAGCATATGAGATGTTCTAGGAGTTGAAGTTAATATTTCAAGCAAATGCCCGGATTGAGAGATATGAAGTCTCCAATAAGTTCTATAGCTGCAAGATGGAGGAGAATAGTTCTGTCAGTGAGCATATACTCAAAATGTCTGGGTATAATAATCACTTGATTCAACTGGGAGTTAATCTTCCGGATGATAGCATCATTGACAGAATTCTTCAATCACTGCCACCAAGCTACAAGAGCTTCGTGATGAACTATAATATGCAAGGGATGAACAAGACAATTCCCGAGCTCTTCGCAATGCTAAAAGCTGCGGAGGTAGAAATCAAGAAGGAGCATCAAGTGTTGATGTTCAACGAGACCACTAGTTTCAAGAAAAAGGGCAAAGAAAAGAAGAAGGGGAACTTCAAAAAGAATGGCAAGCAAGTTGCTGGTCAAGAGAAGAAACCCAAGTCTGGACCTAAGCCTGAAACTGAGTGCTTCTACTGCAAGAAGACTGGACACTGGAAGCGGAACGGCCCCAAGTATTTGGCGGATAAGAAGGATGGCAAGGTGAACAAAGGTATATGTGATATACATGTTATTGATGTGTACCTTACTAGAGCTCGTAGTAGCACCTGGGTATTTGATACTGGTTCTATTGCTAATATTTGCAACTCGAAACAGGGACTACGGAATAAGCGAGCACTGGCGAAGGACGAGGTGACGATGTGCGTGGGAAACGGTTCCAAAGTCGATGTGATCGCGGTCGGCACACTACCTCTACATCTACCTTCGGGATTAGTTTTAGACCAGAATAATTGTTATTTGGTGCCAGCGTTGAGCATGAACATTGTATCTGGATCTTGTTTGATGCGAGACGGTTATTCATTTAAATCAGAGAATAATGATTGTTCTATTTATATGAGTAATATCTTTTATGGTCATGCACCCTTGAAGAGTGGTCTATTTTTATTGAATCTCAAAAGTAGTGATACACATATTCATAATGTCGAAGCCAAAAGATGCAGAGTTGATAATGAAAGTGCAACTTATTTGTGGCACTGCCGTTTAGGTCATATCGGTGTAAAGCGCATGAAGAAACTCCATACTGATGGACTTTTGGAATCACTTGATTATGAAACACTTGGTACTTGCGAACCGTGCCTCATGGGCAAGATGACTAAAACACCGTTCTCCGGTACTATGGAGAGAGCAACAGATTTATTGGAAATCATACATACAGATGTATGTGGTCCAATGAATGTTGAAGCTCGTGGCAGATATCGTTATTTTGTCACCTTCACAGATGATTTGAGCATATATGGGTATATCTACTTAATGAAACATAAGTCTGAAACATTTGAAATGTTCAAGGAATATCAGAGTGAAGTAGAAAATCATCGTAACAAGAAAATAAAGTTTCTACGATCTGATCGTGGAGGAGAATATTTGAGTTACGAGTTTGGTTTACATTTGAAACAATACGGAATAGTTTCGCAACTCACGCCACCTGGAACACCACAAAGAAATGGTGTGTCCGAACGTCGTAATCGTACTTTACTAGATATGGTGCGATCTATGATGTCTCTTACTGATTTACCGCTATCATTCTGGGGTTATGCTTTAGAGACGGCCGCATTCACGTTAAATAGGGCACCATCAAAATCCGTTGAGACGGCACCTTATGAACTGTGGTTTGGCAAGAAACCAAAGTTGTCGTTTCTTATAGTTTGTGGCTGCGATGCTTATGTGAAGAAACTTCAACCAGATAAGCTCGAACCCAAATCGGAGAAATGTGTCTTCATAGGATACCCAAAAGAGACTGTTGGGCACACCTTCTATCACAGATCCGAAGGCAAAACATTCGTTGCTAAGAATGGATCCTTTCTAGAGAAGGAGTTTCTCTCGAAAGAAGTGAGTGGGAGGAAAGTAGAACTTGATGAGGTAACTGTACCTGCTCCCTTATTGGAAAGTAGTTCATCACAGAAATCAATTCCTGTGACACCTACACCAATTAGTGAGGAAGCTAATGATATTGATCATGAAACTTCAGATCAAGCTTCTACTGAACCTCGTAGGTCTACCAGAGTAAGATCCGCACCAGAGTGGTACGGCAATCCTATTCTGGAAGTCATGTTACTTGACCATGATGAACCTACGAACTATGAGGAAGCGATGATGAGCCCAGATTCCGCAAAATGGCTAGAGGCCATGAAATCTGAGATGGGATCCATGTATGAAAACAAGGTATGGACTTTGGTTGACTTGCCCGATGATCGGCAAGCCATTGAGAATAAATGGATCTTTAAGAAGAAGACTGACGCTGATGGTAATATAACTGTCTATAAAGATCGACTTGTTGCGAAAGGTTTTCGACAAGTTCAAGGGGTTGACTACGATGAGACCTTCTCACCCATAGTGATGCTTAAGTCTGTCCGAATCATGTTAGCTATTGCTGCATTTCATGATTATGAAATTTGGCAAATGGATGTCAAAACTGCATTCTTGAATGGATTTCTGGAAGAAGAGTTGTATATGATGCAGCCAGAAGGTTTTGTTGATCCAAAAGGTGCTAACAAAGTGTGCAAGCTCCAGCGATCCATTTATGGACTGGTGCAAGCATCTCGGAGTTGGAATAAACGCTTTGATAGTGTGACCAAAGCATATGGTTTTATACAGACTTTTGGAGAAGCCTGTATTTACAAGAAAGTGAGTGGGAGCTCTGTAGCATTTCTGATATTATATGTAGATGACATATTATTAACTGGAAATGATATAGAATTTCTGGATAGCATAAAGGGATACTTGAATAGAAGTTTTTCAATGAAAGACCTCGGTGAAGCTGCTTACATATTGGGCATCAAGATCTATAGAGATAGATCAAGACTCTTAATAGGACTTTCACAAAGCACATACCTTGATAAAATTTTGAAAAAGTTCAAAATGGATCAGGCAAAGAAAGGGTTCTTGCCCATGCTACAAGGTGTGAAGTTGAGTCAAACTCAATGCCCGACCACAGCAGAAGATAGAGAGAAAATGAAAGATGTTCCCTATGCTTCAGCCATAGGCTCTATCATGTATGCAATACTGTGTACCAGACCTGACGTATGCTTAGCAATAAGCTTGGCAGGAAGGTACCAAAGTAATCCAGGAGTGGATCACTGGACAGCGGTCAAGAACATCCTGAAATACCTGAAAAGGACTAAGGATATGTTTCTCGTATATGGAGGTGACAAAGAGCTAGTCGTAAATGGTTACGTCGATGCAAGCTTTGACACTGATCCGGACGATTCTAAATCGCAAACCGGATACGTGTTTTTTATTAAGCGGTGGAGCTGTAAGTTGGTGCAGTTCTAAACAAAGCGTCGTGGCGGGATCTACATGTGAAGCGGAGTACATAGCTGCTTCGAAATCAGCGAATGAAGGAGTCTGGATGAAGGAGTTCATTTCCGATCTAGGTGTCATACCTAGTGCATCGGGACCAATGAAGATCTTCTGTGACAATACTGGTGCAATTGCCTTGGCAAAGGAATCCAGATTTCACAAGAGGACCAAGCACATCAAGAGACGCTTCAATTCCATCCGAGACCAAGTCCAAGTGGGAGACATAGAGATATGCAAGATACATACGGATCTGAATGTTGCAGATCCGTTGACTAAGCCTCTCTCACGAGCAAAACATGATCAGCACCAAGACTCCATGGGTGTTAGAATCATTACTATGTAATCTAGATTATTGACTCTAGTGCAAGTGGAAGACTGAAGGCAATATGCCCTAGAGGCAATAATAAAGTTATTATTTATTTCCTCATATCATGATAAATGTTTATTATTCATGCTAGAATTGTATTAACCGGAAACATGATACATGTGTGAATACATAGACAAACATATAGTCACTAGTATGATTCTACTTGACTAGCTCATTAATCAAAGATGGTTAAGTTTCCTAACGATAGACATGTGTTGTCATTTGATTAATGGGATCACATCATTAGGAGAATGATGTGATTGACATGACCCATTCCGTTAGCCTAGCACTTGATCGTTTAGTATATTGCTATTGCTTTCTTCATGACTTATACATGTTCCTGAAACTATGAGATTATACAACTCCCGTTTACCGGAGGAACACTTTGGGTGCTACCAAACGTCACAACGTAACAGGGTGATTATAAAGGAGTACAACAGGTGTCTCCAAAGGTAGATGTTGGGTTGGCGTATTTCGAGATTAGGTTTTGTCACTCCGATTGTCGGAGAGGTATCTCTGGGCCCTCTCGGTAATGCACATCACTATAAGCCTTGCAAGCAATGTAACTAATGAGTTAGTTACGGAATGATGTATTACGTAACGAGTAAAGAGACTTGCCAGTAACAAGATTGAACTAGGTATTGGATACCGACGATCGAATCTCGGGCAAGTAACATACCGATGACAAAGGGAACAACGTATGTTGTTATGCGGTTTGACCGATAAAGATCTTCGTAGAATATGTAGGAACCAATATGGGCATCTAGGTTCTGCTATTGGTTATTGACCGAGAATAGTTCTAGGTCATGTCTACATAGTTCTCGAACCCGTAGGGTCCGCACGCTTAACGTTACGATCACAGTTTTATTATGAGTTTATAAGTTTTGATGTACCGAAGTTTGTTCAGAGTCCCCGATGTGATCACGGACATGACGAGGAGTCTCAGAATGGTCGAGACATAAAGATTGATATATTGGACGGCTATATTCGGACACCGGAAGTGTTCCGGGTGTTTTCGAAGAAAACCAGAGTGCCGGAGGGTTACCGGAACCCCCCCCCCCCCGGGAGAAGTAATGGGCCTAGTGGGCCTTAGGGGAAAGAGAGAGGGTCGGCCAGGGTGGGCCGCGCGCCCTCTCTCCCTCTGGTCCGAATTGGACTAGGAGGGGGGGGCGGCGTCCCCCTCTTTCCTTCCCCCTCTCCCCCTTCCTTCCCCCTCCTAGTAGGAGTAGGAAAGGGGGAGTCCTACTCCTACTAGGAGGAGGATTCCTCCTCCTTGGCGCGCCCTCTAAGGGCCGGCCGGCCTCCCCCTTGCTCCTTTATATACGGGGGCAGGGGGGCACCCCATAGACACACAAGTTGATCTACGGATCGTTCCTTAGCCGTGTGCGGTGCCCCCCTCCACCATATTCCACCTCGGTCATATCATCGCGGAGTTTAGGCGAAGCCCTGCGCCGGTAGAACATCATCATCTTCACCACGCCGTTGTGCTGACGGGACTCATCCCCGAAGCTTTGCTGGATCGGAGCCCGGGGATCGTCATCGAGCTGAACGTGTGCTGAACTCGGAGGTGCCGTACGTTCGGTACTTGGATCGGTCGGATCGTGAAGACGTACGACTACATCAACCGCGTTGTGCTAACGCTTCCGCTTACGGTCTATGAGGGTACGTGGACAACACTCTCCCCTCTCGTTGCTATATCATCACCATGATCTTGCGTGTGCGTAGGAATTTTTTTGAAATTACTACGTTCCCCAACAATATGCACCACTTATTCTGCTCGGGTTACCTCGTAAACAACTCATGCATCACTTACCAACCTCGGACATCACACGATCATCTCAGGATCAAATCAAGCTTGGTATGAACAATACCGTAGCGATCATTAAATGACCTCAAGGAGCTTGATCTTTACCCACGATTCTCGCACAACATCACGAATATACAACATGTCGGTATCTTCGATACCACCGTGATCCTTACAGCGATCACCACCACGACCAACACTTGGTCTCATACCATGATCCTTACGGCGATCACAACCAACTTATCTCATCACCGAACCAGGGTTGTCATTAATCAAGTTATTCTTATTACTGTTGACTCACGGTGTTACCTACTTTCGAACTGGGCCCTTATCCACGGGCGCGGCTATCGATAGATTTAATATACACTCTGTAGAGATTAGTACATTGTACCCACACTACGGAACCCATGGCCTCGCACTCCCATTCGGGTGGACCAACAGCGTTCCGACAAAACCGTTCTACTGCCATGACACTCTCCCGGCCACTCCGACTCACTCCCCTATGGGCTAAGTCATGGGTGGCCCCGTGCCTACCTCAAGACACCTCAAACCACCGTCGTGGCAACGATCCACTCTGGGACCCAAAAACTTAACTCATCAACTAGCACACAAGGCTTATGTCCGCCTACCTGATCAGGGTAGCACGCGCCCATAACCTTCCCTTGTTGGAGGCACCGGCGAGAGGCACGATAATAGACCCAATTAGGACCGTCCCATACCGGTAAGCGTGGCTACACTGGTCAGCATCGTTTCAGCGGCACCATGACTCAACCAACAGTTGTTCAAGTTCAATTTAATCCGGTTAACTTGAATGCAAATATGCTGAGCCATGATAAAATGCATGAACATGATATCAACATAATCATGAGGGTATCACATAACTATCCACCATATCAACAATAAATCATATCCACTGAGCATGGCATACTGACTAGCATGACCATCTCCAACATCAACATGTACTACTAGCAAGCATAATCCTATGAAAGGAAATACTAGCAGGTAGAACATGGTAACAGAGTATAAGACAACATAGCATAAAAGTGAACATGCAAATCTAAACATCACCGGAACAACGATAACCATCTTTTCAACAAGCAAACATTTAATAAGGATTCAAGTTGAAAACCATGGCTACTGCATGACTATCATGCAAGTGGGTATTTTGGCTTGCCTGGGGATGAAGAAGGCACCGGGGAGAAGTGCGGTGAAGCCGCAGAAAGATTCGCCGGAAAACGTTCTCTCTCGGAGGGGGATGAATAAGGGCAAGGGCATAATGGTCATTTTCACAATGTCAAACCATAATGAAAGCATGACCAACAGAACGGGCTCGATGAAACAAAGAAGTAGGCTTAGGAATCACCTCATTTGGAGTTACGGATAAAAAGTTATGGAGGGTTAAAGTTCAGGGACTTTTCTACAAAAATAACATCATAACCAAGTCCTTGAGTGGATAAGACAGAAGCGTAAAATTGGAAATGTGCTTTCGGTCAGCGAAAACGTACTTGCCCAAAGTGCGCTTCCACTTGCCACGTCAGCAGAGATGGGGCCGGGCGCGTGTGACACTGACGTGCGGGTCCCACGGGCTGTGGGGCCCGACACTTATCCACGTGGGTCAACGCGCAGCGGCGGGACTGGCCGCCTGGGTCGCTGACGCCTGGGGCCCGCAGGGTCCACGCGCGGTCAACGCCCTCCTCCCGCTCCTCCTTCTTCTTTCCCCGACGGGAGCAGGGGAGGGGCGAGGCAGTAGCGTGGCCGACGCCGGCCCCGGCAACTCCGGCCAAACGGAGGCCACCGGCGGGCTCTGTAGGACCGGCCGCACCCGTCCCCAAGGTCAGCCAGCACCGGGGAGGGGCGGGACGACCGTGAGGAGAGGGGAATAGAGGCGGCTCCGGCGGCGGCGATCTTCGGGGAACGCGGCCACACAGGCTCCGGCGACAAGGCGAGAGGGTGGGGAGGAGCGCAGGGTCTTGGGGAGTCCTCTGGTGGCTACAGAAGGGAGGGGGAGGGCTCGGCTTGGGCTAGTTTAGCCGAGGCCATGCGGCGGCCATGGCGGTAATGGTTGTCGGGGAGAGCTCCAGGGGCTCATTGGAGAGGCTGGGCGGGCTCCTGGGGGAGTGGTGAGGCGAGAGGTGAGCTCAAACGGCTCGGGGGAGGCCATTTATAGGCGGGGCAAGGAGGGGAGGCCATGGACGTGTGGCCGTGGCTCGGGTGCCGCCGCTCGCGTCCTGCCGCGCTCTGGCGACGCAGCGATCACGGGAGGCGCGGGATCACGACGAGGGAGGTGCGGACGAGCGACAGTGGTGCACAGGGCAGGAGGGGCCGAGGGGAAGCATAGGAAGAAGCCGAGCGCCATTAAAGCTCGGTCGGCCACAGTGCGCCCGTGGGCGCGCGGCGACGAGCACTGACGGAGGAGCTTACGGAGGGGGAGAGGGGTCCAGGAGGACGGCGACGATGAGGGCTATCTACTGGACACCATCACGAGCGCGAAGCCGACGAGAGGGGGAGGGGCCCGAGCAAGAAGACATTCTGGGCGCGGCCATTGCACGCCAAAACGATGGTCACCACCAGTGGTGGCATGTGTGGGAGACAAACAACTGGCAAATGTTGTCTAGGGCGTAGCCCATCCCGGGGAGGTCTCAACTACGGTGGTAGTTTGGTGAAAAAGGCTCTGGTCAAAAGGTTGGTGAGCTCTGAAGTTTACTGCAGTAAATTTATCAGCTCAATGTGAACAATAGGGATATGCTATGGGCCAAATAAGTTGTCTGGGGTGTTTAGCTATGGAGGGACTATGATCCTGGAGGTTTTGAGGGGAAATGGACCAGGCTTTAATATAGTTGCTTTGCAACTGCCAAAATGGCCCAGAAATGAAGATTATGATGGTGCACTCGCATGGAGTGTCCACTTGAGCTCAAATTGGTTAAGGCTTAGTCATTTGATCATATGAAGATGCTCACAAAGTATCATACCATTTGGCAAAGCAAAAATGGTACTTGCTTCACAAACATCTCCTCTAGACAAAAACTTGGAATAATACTGGTGATCAAATGGCTTATTGAAATGATGCCAAATTGGGTGGAGAGATGTTTTATGGGTATAAGAATGATCTGGTAATTTATCAAGATTTTTGAAGCAATATAAAATACACTTGCTTCACAACCTGAAAATATTGCCAGAATCAAAGATTTGCTCTCGTGCTCACATAGATGATTGGATGGGGCTGCAAATGGGTGAAGGGGTTAAAATGAGCACATTAAGGAGTGTGCAAAAGTTCAACTCATTTGGGTACTCCTAGCTAGTACTTCCTTCACAAAGCCTTCTGTTTGACAGAAACTTTGAAAAACAACTGAGGAAGATTGTCTAGGCAAATAAATTTGAACTTGTGCATGAGGCAATTATTTGGACATATAATCATGCCCAAAAAGGTTGGGAGCCACTAGGAAAAATATAAATGACACTTCCTTCACAAAGTGCCATTCAGGGCAGAATAGAAAAAGGAATATTGGGGAATTATTTTTGATCATGGCAATGAAATTTTTTGCCATATTTGATCAAGATATGACCCAAACAATTTATGAGAATTATTTGGGAATTTTTGGAGTGATGGAAATATAGATTTCTTCACAACCTAGGGCAATTTGAGTTATTCCTTTAATAGAAAATGAATATTTCCAATAAAAAGAATATTGGGATTTGGGCTAGGATGGAAATGACAGGGTCTAGGGAAAGATTTGGGAATGACAAGCCACTCTGGAACCAAAGAAGAGGTCATCTTCTTCAGTTTCCAGACCACAAAGCCACGAAAAAGAAAAACTCAGGCAAAAACCTCGGAAAAACAAAAGAAAAAGAAAGGGCCAAAAATCAGGCTGTCACATACGACGACTACTTCAAGCTGAGAAGGGATTGCCGCGGCCAACTCTCTTTCTTGGTCAAGCAGAAGTGCACGGCTGCTCTAAGGATGCTTGCACTTGGTAGTGCTGCAGACGCCATTGGTGAGATGGTCAGGATGGGGGAGAACATGTGCCTCAAGACTACTGTCAAATTTGCTCACGCCGTGATTGAGGTGTTTGGACCGGAGTATCTCAGAGAACCAAATGTGCGGGACACAGAGAAGTTGTTGGCTATTGGAGAGGCAAGGGGGTTTCCAGGATGCTCAGATCAATTGATTGCATTCATTGGCAATGGAAAAACCGCCCCAAAGGTCTGCGAGGAATGTATCAAGGTCACACAAGAGAGGCCACCATCATACTAGAAGCGGTGGCATCACATGACTTATGGATTTGGCATGCTTTCTTGTAGGGTAACGTTGCAGAAAATAAAAAATTTCTACGCTTCACCAAGATCAATCTATGGAGTCATCTAGCAACGAGAGAGAGGAGTGCATCTACATACCCTTGTAGATCGCACGCGGAAGCGTTCAAGAGAACGGGGTTGAGGGAGTCGTACTCGTCGTGATCCAAATCACCGGAGATCCTAGCGCCGAACGGACGGCACCTCCGCGTTCAACACACGTACGGTTGGGAAGACGTCTCCTCCTTCTTGATCCAGCAAGGGGGAAGGAGAGGTTGATGGAGATCCAGCAGCACGACGGCGTGGTGGTGGATGCAGCAGCGATCTCGGCAGGGCTTCGCCAAGCACAACGAGAGGGAGAGGTGTCACGGGAGGGAGAGGGAGGTGCCAGGGGCTAGGGTGCGGCTGCCCTCCCTTCCCCCTCTTTATATAGGGCCCCTAGGGGGGGCGCTGGCCCTAGGAGATCCAATCTGCAAGGGGGGGCGGCGGCCAAGGGGGTGGCTTGCCCCCCAAGGCAATTGAGGCGCCCCCACCCCTAGGGTTTCCAACCCTAGCCGCAAGGGGGCCCAAGGGGGGGCGCACCAGCCCACCAGGGGCTGGTTCCCCTCCCACTTCAGCCGACGGGGCCCTCCGAGATAGGTGGCCCCACCCGGTGGACCCCCGGGACCCTTCCGGTGGTCCCGGTACAATATCGGTGACCCCCGAAACTTTCCAGATGGCCGAAACTGAACTTCCTATATATAAATCTTCACCTCCGGACCATTCCGGAACTCCTCGTGATGTCCGGGATCTCATCCGGGACTCCGAACAACTTTTGGGTTACTGCATACTAATATCTCAACAACCCTAGCGTCATCGAACCTTAAGTGTGTAGACCCTACGGGTTCGGGAGACATGCAGACATGACCGAGACGCCTCTCCGGTCAATAACCAACAGCGGGATCTGGATACCCATGTTGGCTCCCACATGCTCCTCAATGATCTCATCGGATGAACCACGATGTCGAGGATTCAATCAATCCCGTATACAATTCCCTTTGTCAATCGGTATGTTACTTACCCGAGATTCGATCGTCGGTATCCCAATACCTTGTTTAATCTCGTTACCGGCAAGTCTCTTTACTTGTAACGTAATGCATGATCCCGTGACCAGACACTTGGTCACATTGAGCTCATTACGATGATGCATTACCGAGTGGACCCAGAGATACCTCTCCGTCATACGGAGTGACAAATCCCAGTCTCGATTCGTGCCAACCCAACACACACTTTCGGAGATACCCGTAGTGCACCTTTATTGTCACCCAGTTACTTGTGATGTTTGGCACACCCAAAGCACTCCTACGGTATCTGGGAGTTGCACAATCTCATGGTCTAAGGAAATGATACTTGACATTTGGAAAAGCTCTAGCAAAAACGAACTACACGATCTTGTGCTATGCTTAGGATTGGGTCTTGTCCATCACATCATTCTCCTAATGATGTGATCCCGTTATCAATGACATCCAATGTCCATAGTTAGGAAACCATGACTATCTGTTGATCAACGAGCTAGTCAACTAGAGGCTCACTAGGGACATGTTGTGGTCTATATATTCACACATGTTTTATGATTTCCGGATAACACAATTATAGCATGAACAATAGAAAATTATCATGAACAAGGAAATATAATAATAACCATTTTATTATTGCCTCTAGGGTATATTTCCAACAGTCTCCCACTTGCACTAGAGTCAATAATCTAGTTACATTGTGATGAATCGAACACCCATAGAGTTCTGGTGTTGATCATGTTTTGCTCTAGGGAGAGGTTTAGTCAGCGGATCTGCTACATTCAGGTCCGTATGTACTTTACAAATATTTATGTCTCCATCTTGAACATTGGGTATGACTCCTAGTTCCTGGTCTTCTTGTGAAACCTGGGCTCCTTGGCAAGTGCAATAGCTCCAGTGTTGTCACAGAAGAGTGTGATCGGCCCCGACGCATTGGGTATGACTCCTAGTTCGGTGATGAACTCCTTCACCCAGATTGCTTCATGCGCTGCCTCCGAGGCTGCCATGTACTCCGCTTCACATGTAGATCCCGCCACGACGCTTTGCTTGCAACTACACCAGCACCATTCAAAATATACACGTATTCGGTTTGTGACTTAGAGTCATCCAGATCTGTGTCGAAGCTAGCGTCGACGTAACCCTTTACGACGAGCTCTTCGTCACCTCCTTATACGAGAAACATATCCTTAGTCCTTTTCAGGTACTTTAGGATGTTCTTGACCGTTGTCCAGTGTTCCATGCCGGGATTACTTTGGTACCTTCCTACCAAACTTACGGCAAGGTTTATATCAGGTCTGGTACAGGTCATGGCATACATGATAGACCCTATGGCTGAGGCATAGGGGACGACACTCATCTTTTCTCTATCTTCTGCCGTGGTCGGACATTGAGCCGAGCTCAATTTCACACCTTGCAACACAGGCAAGAACCCCTTCTTGGACTGATCCATATTGAACTTCTTCAATATCTTATCAAGGTATGTGCTTTGCGAAAGACCTATGAGGCGTCTCGATCTATCTCTATAGATCTTGATGCCTAATATGTAAGCAGCTTCTCCAAGGTCCTTCATTGAAAAACACTTATTCAAGTAGGCCTTAATGCTGTCCAAAAGTTCTATATCATTTCCCATCAAAAGTATGTCATCCACATATAATATGAGAAATGCTACAGAGCTCCCACTCACTTTCTTGTAAACGCAGACTTCTCCATAAGTCTGCATAAACCCAAACGCTTTGATCATTTCATTAAAGCGAATGTTCCAACTCCGAGATGCTTGCACCAGTCCATAGATGGAGTGCTGGAGCTTGCATACCTTGTTAGCATTCTTAGGATCGACAAAACCTTCCGGCTGCATCATATACAGTTCTTCCTTAAGATGGCCATTAAGGAATGCCGTTTTGACGTCCATTTGCCATATCTCATAATCATAGTATGCGGCAATTGCTAACATGATTCAGACGGACTTCAGCTTCGCTACGGGAGAAAAAGTCTCATCATAGTCAACCCCTTGAACTTGTCGATAACCCTTAGCGACAAGTCGAGCTTTATAAATGGTAACATTACCAACCGTGTCCGTCTTCTTCTTAAAGATCCATTTGTTTTCTATCGCTCGCCGATCATCGGGCAAGTCTGTCAAAGTCCACACTTTGTTTTCATACATGGATCCTATCTCAGATTGCATGGCTTCAAGACATTTGTTGGAATCTGGGCCCGCCATTGCTTCTTCATAGTTCGAAGGTTCACCGTTGTCTAACAACATGATTTCCAGGACAGGGTTGCCATACCACTCTGGTGTGGAACGTGTCCTCGTGGACCTACGAAGTTCAGTAGTAACTTGATCCGAAGTACCTTGATCATCATCATTAATTTCCTCTCTATTCGGTGCAGGCACCACAGGAACATCTTCCTGAGCTGCACTACTTACCGGTTCAAGAGGTAGTACTTCATCAAGTTCCACTTTCCTCCCACTTACTTCTTTCGAGAGAAACACTTTCTCCAGAAAGGACCCGTTCTTGGCAACAAAGATCTTGCCTTCGGATCTGAGGTAGAAGGTATACCCAATGGTTTCCTTAGGGTATCCTATGAAGACGCATTTTTCCGACTTGGGTTCGAGCTTTTCAGGTTGAAGTTTCTTGACATAAGCATCGCATCCCCAAACTTTTAGAAACGACAGCTTAGGTTTCTTCCCAAACCATAACTCATACGGTGTCGTCTCAACGGATTTAGACGGTGCCCTATTTAAAGTGAATGTAGCTGTCTCTAGAGCGTATCCCCAAAATGATAGCGGTAAATCGGTAAGTGACATCATAGATCGCACCATATCCAATAGAGTGCGATTACGATGTTCGGACACACCGTTACGCTGAGGTGTTCTAGGTGGCGTGAGTTGTGAAACGATTCCACATTTCCTTATGTGCGTACCAAATTCGTGACTTAAATATTCTCCCCCACGATCTGATCGTAAGAACTTTATCTTTCGGTCACATTGATTCTCTACCTCATTCTGAAATTCCTTGAACTTTTCAAAGGTCTCAGACTTGTGTTTCATCAAGTAGACATATCCATATCTACTCAAGTCATCAGTGAGAGTGAGAACATAACGATATCCTTCGCGAGCCTCAACGCTCATTGGACCGCACACATCAGTATGTATGACTTCCAATAAGTTGGTTGCTCGCTCCATTGTTCCGGAGAACGGAGTCTTGGTCATTTTCCCATAAGGCAGGGTTCGCATGTGTCAAACGATTCGTAATCAAGAGACTCCAAAAGTCCATCAGCATGGAGCTTCTTCATGCGCTTGACACCAATGTGACCAAGGCGGCAGTGCCACAAGTATGTGGGACTATCGTTATCAACCTTACATCTTTTGGTATTCACACTATGAATATGTGTAACATCATGTTCGAGATTCATTAAGAATAAACCATTGACCAGCGGGGCATGACCATAAAACATATCTCTCATATAAATAGAACAACCATTATTCTCGGATTTAAATGAGTAGCCATCTCGTATTAAACAAGATCCAGATACAATGTTCATGCTCAAAGCTGGCACTAAATAACAATTATTGAGGTTTAAAACTAATTCCGTAGGTAAATGTAGAGGTAGCGTGCCGACGGTGATAACATCGACCTTGGAACCATTCCTGACACGCATCGTCACCTCGTCCTTCGCCAGTCTCCGCTTATTCCGCAGCTCCTGCTTTGAGTTACAAATATGAGCAACCGCACTGGTATCAAATACCCAGGAGCTACTACGAGTACTGGTAAGGTACACATCAATTACATGTATATCACATATACCTTTGGTGTTGTCGGCCTTCTTGTCCGCTAAGTACTTGGGGCAGTTCCGCTTCCAGTGACCACTTCCCTTGCAATAAACGCACTCAGTCTCAGGCTTGGGTCCATTGCTTGACTTCTTCCTGGCAATTGGCTTAACAGGTGCGACAACTTCCTTGCCGTCCTTCTTGAAGTTCTTCTTACCCTTGCCCTTCTTGAACTTAGTGGTTTTATTCACCATCAACACTTGTTGTTCCTTTTTGATCTCCACCTCCGCTGATTTCAGCATTGAATATACCTCAGGAATGGTCTTTTCCATCCCCTGCATATTGAAGTTCATCACAAAGCTCTTGTAGCTCGGTGGAAGCGACTGAAGGATTCTGTCAATGACCGCGTCATTCGGGAGATTAACTCCCAGCTGAGTCAAGCGGTTGTGCAACCCAGACATCTTGAGTATGTGCTCACTGACAGAACTATTTTCCTCCATCTTACAACTGAAGAATTTGTCGGAGACTTCATATCTCTCGACCCGGGCATGAGCTTGGAAAACCATTTTCAGCTCCTCGAACATCTCATATGCTCTGTGTTGCTCAAAACGCTTTTGGAGCCCCGGTTCTAAGCTGTAAAGCATGCCGCACTGAACGAGGGAGTAATCATCAGCACGAGACTGCCAAGTGTTCATAATGTCTTGGTTCTCTAGGATGGGTGCTTCACCTAGCGGTGCTTCTAGGACATAATCTTTCTTTGCAGCTATGAGGATTATCCTCAGGTTCCGGACCCAGTCCGTATAGTTGCTGCCATCATCTTTCAGCTTGGTTTTCTCTAGGAACGCGTTGAAGTTGAGGGCAACATTAGCGTGGGCCATTTGATCTACAAGGCATATTGTAAAGATTTTAGACTAAGTTCATGATAATTAAGTTCATCTAATCAAATTATTCAATGAACTCCCACTCAGACAGACATCCCTCTAGTCATCTAAGTGAAACATGATCCGAGTCAACTACGCCGTGTCCGATCATCACGTGAGACGGACTAGTCATCATCGGTGAACATCGTCATGTTGATCGTATCTTCGATACGACTCATGCTCGACCTTTCGGTCTTCCGTGTTCCGAGGCCATGTTTGTACATGCTAGGCTCGTCAAGTCAACCTAAGTGTATTGCGTGTGTAAATCTGGCTTACACCTGTTGTATCCAAACGTTAGGATCTATCACACCCGATCATCACGTGGTGCTTCGAAACAACGAACCTTCGCAATGGTGCACAGTTAGGGGGAACACTTTCTTGAAATTATTGTGAGGGATCATCTTATTTAAGCTACCGTCGTTCTAAGCAAATAAGATGTAAAACATGATAAACATCACATCCAATCAAATAGTGACATGATATGGCCAATATCATATTGCTCCTTTGATCTCCATCTTCGGGGCGCCATGATGATCTTCGTCACCGGCATGACACCATGATCTCCATCATCATGATCTCCATCATCGTGTCTTCATGAAGTTGTCACGCCAATGATTACTTCTACTTCTATGGCTAACACGTTTAGCAATAAAGTAAAGTAATTTACATGGCGTTATTCAATGACACGCAGGTCATACAAAAAATAAAGACAACTCCTATGGCTCCTGCCGGTTGTCATACTCATCGACATGCAAGTCGTGATTCCTATTACAAGAACATGATCAATCTCATACATCACATATATCATTCATCACATCCTTTTGGCCATATCACATCACAAGGCATATGCTGCAAAAACAAGTTAGACGTCCTCTAATTGTTGTTGCAAGTTTGTTTACGTGGCTTCTATAGGTTTCTAGCAAGAACGTGCTACGTAAAACCACAACGTGATATGCCAATTTCTATTTACCCTTCATAAGGACCCTTTTCATCGAATCCGCTCCAAATAAAGTGGGAGAGACAGACACCCGCTAGCAACCTTACGCAACTAGTGCATGTCAGTCGGTGGAACCTGTCTCACGTAAGCGTACGTGTAAGGTCGGTCCGGGCCGCTTCATCCCACTATGCCGCCGAATCAAGATAAGACTAGTAGTGGCAAGAAAATTGGCAACATCTACGCCCACAACAAGTTTGTGTTCTACTCGTGCATAGGAACTACGCATAGACCTAGCTCATGATGCCACTGAAGGGGAACATTGCAGAAAATAAAAAATTTCTACGCTTCACCAAGATCAATCTATGGAGTCATCAAGCAACGAGAGAGAGGAGTGCATCTACATACCCTTGTAGATCGCACGCGGAAGCGTTCAAGAGAACGGGGTTGAGGGAGTCGTACTCGTCGTGATCCAAATCACCGGAGATCCTAGCGCCGAACGGACGACACCCCCGCATTCAACACATGTACGGTTGGGAAGACATCTCCTCCTTCTTGATCCAGCATGGGGGAAGGAGAGGTTGATGGAGATCTAGCAGCACGACGGCGTGGTGGTGGATGCAGCAGCGATCTCGGCAGGGCTTCGCCAAGCACAATGAGAGGGAGAGGTGTCACGGGAGGGAGAGGGAAGTGCCAGTGGCTAGGGTGCGGCTGCCCCCCCTTCCCCCTCTTTATATAGGGCCCCTAGGGGGCGCCAGCCCTAGGAGATCCAATCTCCAAGGGGGGGCGGCGGCCAAGGGGGTGGCTTGCCCCCCAAGGCAATTGAGGCGCCCCCCACCCCTAGGGTTTCCAACCCTAGGCGCAGGGGGGCCCAAGGGGGTGCGCACCAGCCCACCTGGGGCTGGTTCCCCTCCCACTTCAGCCCATGGGGCCCTCCGGGATAGATGGCCCCACCCGGTGGAGCCCCGGGACCCTTCCGGTGGTCCCGATACAATACCGGTGACCCCCGAAACTTTCCCGATGGCCGAAATTGAACTTCCTATATATAAATCTTCACCTCCGGACCATTCCGGAACTCTTCGTGACGTCCGGGATCTCATCCGGGACTCCGAACAACTTTCGGGTTACTGCATACTAATATCTCAACAACCCTAGCGTCACCGAACCTTAAGTGTGTAGACCCTACGGGTTTGGGAGACATGCAGACATGACCGAGACGCCTCTCCGGTCAATAACCAACAGCGGGATCTGGATACCCATGTTGGTTCCCACATGCTCCTCGATGATCTCATCGGATGAACCACGATGTCGAGGATTCAATCAATCCCGTATACAATTCCCTTTGTCAATCGGTACGTTACTTGCCCGAGATTCGATCATCGGTATCCCAATACCTTGTTTAATCTCGTTACCGGCAAGTCACTTTACTCGTACCGTAATGCATGATCCCGTGACTAGACACTTGGTCACATTGAGCTCATTACGATGATGCATTACCGAGTGGACCTAGAGATACCTCTCCGTCATACGGAGTGACAAATCTCAGTCTCGATTCGTGCCAACCCAACAGACACTTTTGGAGATACCCGTAGTGCACCTTTATAGTCACCCAGTTACGTTGTGACGTTTGGCACACCCAAAGCACTCCTACGGTATCCGGGAGCTGCACAATCTCATGGTCTAAGGAAATGATACTTGACATTTGGAAAAGCTCTAGCAAAAACGAACTACACGATCTTGTGCTATGCTTAGGATTGGGTCTTGTCCATCACATCATTCTCCTAATGATGTGATCCCGTTATCAATGACATCCAATGTCCATAGTCGGAAAACCATGACTATCTGTTGATCAACGAGCTAGTTAACTAGAGGCTCACTAGGGACGTGTTGTGGTCTATATATTCACACATGTATTACGATTTCCGGATAACACAATTATAGCATGAACAATAGACAATTATCATGAACAAGGAAATATAATAATAACCATTTTATTGTTGCCTCTAGGGCATATTTCCAACATTTCTTTGGAATGCCCGGTTCTCACAACAACATCAACGTGCTTCAACGATCTCCGGTGTTCAGGAGGCTTTGCAACGAGGAATTACCACCGTGCAACTACATCGTCAACGGCCGGGACTACAACATGGGGTACTATCTTGCCGATGGTATCTATCCTCAGGGCCGCGTTTGTGAAGACCATAGCCAAGCTGCGTGGCAATAAACAGAGCCACTTTGCAACAATGCAGGAAGCGGCTAGGAAGGACGTGGAGAGGGCATTTGGTGTGCTTCAGGCTCGTTGGGGAATTGTGCGGAGCGCTGCAATGATGTGGGAATTGCAGCTGGTGACATGTGTTATTTTGCACAATATGATTGTTGAGGATGAGGGCGATGGTGTAGCCCAAACCCATGATTTCGAAGCACCCGGAGAACAATTTGAAATCCTAGAAGATCAAGATGCGGTTCAACTTATGAACTTTCTGCAGACGCATCAGAATCTTCGAAATCAGCAGGTGCACACATAGCTACTCAATGATCTTGTGGAGCACATGTGGATCCACAATGGCAACCAAGGAGGCAATGCTTGAGTTTGTCACTTCAAATAAATTTTATGTAAAACACTATGTATACTTGATACCAACATTGTTATTTACGTGCGACATTGTGGTGCATGATCGATGTGCATGTATTTGCATGGATTTGAGAGTCCGGATTTGAGATATGTGGATGCACGAAAGGAAATATGAGGGGCCGTCCGGATGCGTCCGCGGGCGTTTGAGGGGCCAGATATGCCAAGTCCGGCTGTAGATGCTCTAAATGTGCGGTTTGGAGTTTGTAATGACGTCAAGAGGATGCCCTACCTTTCTATGCTTTCCGAACGTGGAGAGACTGCACATTATGGTATTTGCATTGTGGTATTTGTCTCCAATTCATGTTCTGCTTACATTTGTGTGTAGTTCTCGCATGTCATTGCTGGTAGGTAGTGCTTCAGAATTTAGATTGATTGCATAGATTACTCGAAGTCAGTTATTGTTGCTGAGATAATTAACTATGGTCTTTTGGTTTTTCCGCTATAAGAAGAGGCTGACAAGGGGTTACAAAATCAACTGTAAGAAGCAGTGATGAATGATAATGAGCTGTAACCGCTGTCTTTTTTTCTTTTTCTAACCAAAGCAAAGGTGGATGAGGACGCAGCGCATGCGATCGCGGATGAAAACACTGCCAACATCGGCAGCTCCGCATCGTTTCCGCCAAAACATTACCTTGACTGACGACGTCCATGACAAGAAGGTGGATGAAGAATAGGACATGGGAGACAAAACCATCCACATCCTGCAAAGAGTCGGAGGTAGACGCTGCTTCAGTGCCTTAAGGCACCTGCCTTTGGGCCTATGACAGGTGGGCCTAATAGGTGGCTGGCCCACCTGTCATAGACCCAAAGGTAGGTGCCTTTAAGGCACCGAAGCTCTGTCCGTCGGAGGTGGGAGACTTGCCCACATCCAACAAAGAGCAGGCTAGACTAGTTTTTATTTTTGCCATGAGAAAAAAATCCAAGTATTAATGGAAAATGCCGTGTCCCTTGCACATGGTTGGATTGCCGGCTCTGGCTCTCATATCCAGATCCACGGATGAGTCTGGATGCGCCTACGGATGTCTAGTGTGTCCGATTTGAGGTACGCCGTTGGAGATGCTTTAAGAGCACATTTTACTTAAAAGAGGCCCACGATAAACAAAACAAAATCATTCCGTTTCTAATGTCTCTGTATAGGTACTTGTGATCAGATTAACAAAAGTATGCATATTACATCCATTTTGCAGAATCTTCCAAAGGTAGTGGTAAGCGTCCTATGGAATCAACAGATATCTGCAGCTCCATTGTCGTTGACCAAAGGTGCCTGAAGGCTCCTGAAGAATCAAAGAATGTCGTCAGCGAAATGATGCAATAATAAAACTTTAAGGCCTTGGTTACACTAAGAAAAAGACGGTTACCACGCGTTATCATTCACCGTTTTTTCTTACAGTACCCCCTCAACCGCCTCTTCAATGGCCTATCAGACTCGGCTTGTGAGCAATTATCTTCTGAATCATATGATATCAAATCATTAGCTCGTGCAAGGAAAAAAATTTAAAAACAGGGGTTACAAAAACTATCATTCTTGCAGATTCATGGCTTCTTTTTTGCCTACAGAGCATGCATACCTTCACAGCTCCTGGCATTGGAAGGCCTTTTCCCCTCTTTGTCAGTTGATGGCAGGATTAACCTTACATTCTGGTCACAAAACAGGATTAACTATTTACTCTTAATCTCCCACAAAGAAAAACATATTTACTTTTGATGACTTGACTTACAAAATGGACGAAGTTTACTACGTACTAATTAATGACTCAAGACTTTCACAAAGAATGAAGCTTTGGATTTGTAGTTACCTTAACATCTTCATCCTGATGGAGTCTTTGAACCTTCGGTTGGGCTATCTTTGTGTCACCAGATCTCTTTGCAGCAACCGTGATCACCCCAACTTCCATCTGTTGCTCTGCAATCTCACATTTCCCATTGAAAGGCGGCATGTGGCAAAACCTGAAAGTTCACAGCATCAACACCTCAGACCTGTCAAAAAGGTACACGTGTGCTGTATAAACTTTGCTACAGCAAGATGATTGTATCAATTACAATTATTCAAGTTCCTGTTCTGAAGTCTTATAGTTTTCGTGATACAAAGTTATTTAAGTTATTTGAAGTTAAAATGAAAAGATAACTGGATTTAACAATGAAAAGATATTTAAGTTATTTGAAGTTAAAATGCTACAGGATTCATTTCTTTTATGAAATTGATCTTGGGTCACGATTTGGAAAGTTGCAGCCTGTTTACTGTCTGTTGGATGGCTAGGTCAATCATTCAAGTTAAGAACTTAAAGCCCTGGCCACGATAGCAAAAATGTCGTAGCGATGATATGTTAATTGCAAGCTGGTAACTTTAATAGTCCGTCAACATACAAACCATTCAGTGGGCAGAGAGTCTTTGTCGAAGCCCACTCTCAGCACTCTCCATTTACGACAGCTGTTGCACTGAACCCAGTCAGCAACAGCCTCGATGTGCTCACAGTCTTCTCTCTAGATGAAGAAAGTTAACTAGAGTGAATAATCCTTCAGAATAATACGGAACAATGCATAATGTAAAATGATAACTTATTACTTCTGTAAGATAAACATTTAGCTCCTGAGAGGATGGAAATGCAACCCCCATCCCTGCCGACACTAAATCTCCGATGGCATGATTACATACATGTAAGTAGATGTATTTTCAAAAGAACTGATAGATTTGTATGCATGTATTTCATGCAGAAAAAAGGGACGTGCATATCACATCTATATTTGTATGTCAATTTTACCGGATTTACAGAAGACCTGGTAGGTTTTGAATGGATAGTAACACAAATTGTTATTGATTGCCTCTATCATGATGGCATGGGTAACTCACGCTGTCCACCGTGTTACCATCCCACCTCATCATGACTAATACTTTCATTAGAATATTCAAATGAATGCATGACAACAGAGTATTGTTTTTCTCAGTAAAGGCATGATCTAGAGCTGTGTGCTAACAATCTATGGCATACAGAGTTATCACCCAGCATTGTCGTTCTTGTCCTTTTACAATGCAAAAGAGACCTCATAATGCATTTCAGGACAATATATGTAAGATATTTTCCAATATAAATTAAATCATGCATCCATACCAATTCAAGCTTGTCAAAATTTGTATCCCAGTATTCATCTGCTTTTCTTCCAAGCCACTCCTCCAGTTTGACATACATTTCACAATCTTCAAACCCTTGCTTGCTGTTAAGAACCCAAGTACTACCATCTTCATTATCCTGCAAAATATATCAAGAAGTTAATTCCAGGGGCATAAGGGTAAACAAACAGGAAAAGAGAAGAGCAAAGAACTTGAAAAACAAATCATACAATGATGTCAGTAATATCTGCAACTCCTATCATTCCACGCCCAACGTCAGGACTGTGCAGTTGACCACCAACTCGTTTGTAAGACTGGGAAGAAAACACAAAATCAAAGTTACAACAAATACAAAATGCATGACAAAGAGTGCAAACAACTTGCTGAAACAAAGCAAGCATCTATTGCATGCCATGTACAACACTAAAGCTCAATCCACTTCCTAGTAATAGTTGCTAGTCGTTACATTCAACGTAGTTTTCAATGCCCAGGAAGATGGGGCTAAGATTCATTCTTGATCTCTATCCTAGCAAGTAATGGAAGAAAATATATGTGCTATGTAAATGAACAGGTCAGGGTGATGACTTATTAATTGATTGATCTCTCTCCTATTTAAATGCGAGCATGCGATGACTTATTAATTCTAATATGGAACAGGTCAGGGTGGAACAATGCATGGAATAGTCAACTAAATAATGGTTAATCCCACCTCTATTACACGGCCATGCCAATACAAGAACATTCCACAATTAACTCTATCATATTCTTCAACACTCATCCCCAGCGTCAGCCGGATGGTCCTTCCCTTTATTTCACCGGACATAACAGACGTCTCATCAAGGGTTTTCTCCAAATGACGTGTTATGACCTAAAAAATGAAACATGAATATAACATGCTACAACACAAGTGAAATATGACATATGAGTATTACAACATACCGGAGAACCTTGGACAGTGATTTTCATCTGAGGATTCAGGAACATAACTTCTAGATAAGCCTTAAGCGAATAATCCAATGGCACCTTGTAGAATATGAAAAATGAATTAGTGCTAGATATTGGAAAAATAATATAGTGAAATTAATAAAAAGTGTCACTAATGCTTTGACAAAACATGGCTAATTTTCGAATTACACACTGAAATTAATAACAACTGTCACTAATGCTTTGACAAAATATTGAGTCCTAAATGTACAAAGGAAATGACACCGAAAGCCCATCCAGCTCCTAAATATACCAATTCTTCTATTCCAGTTAGGGGGTGTGCACAAGCATAAGAGCCCACTCATCCCTCCAGTTGTATAGAAACCATTTGAACAGTGCAACACCGCTTCTGGCTTCAATTATAAATCTGCTGGTCATTTATCGCCTCAAAAAATTACAAAAATAATGTTGATGGTAAGTTACATACATCTTTACTTGTCTGTCTTGGACGTGATCTGACTCTTTTTGAACGGATTAATATGTCTCCGTTACCATTACCAGCAGGATTTTCATCAGTCTTCTCGGGGTTCCATTCCAAGGCATAATCTTCACCCCATCTGTCTAAATTCCATATATAAACCTGTGTACCAGTACCCTCTTCACCAAATAACCCCACTTTTTCTCCAATGAAGTACTCATTAAACGGAGAAAATTCCTTGATTGCATCGAGGTTATGCTCTGCAGTAGCTTTAGAATGGACATCCAAATCAACTTCCATGTATTGTCCTTCCTTGCAATATGTCACCACAGGGATCTCAATATTCTGCAGAAAATAATATTGTTATAGCCTTAACATGCCAATAGACAATTAATGAAGGCAGTACCTAAAAACATGCTTACATCTTTCTTGTCATTGAAGGACTGGGAAAGAAAGGACACTGATCTGGAAGTTGAAGTTTGGGTAAGCACTAGTGCATCTTTACCAAGTTTCATAGCCCCACTCTACAAAATATGTAGCACAACTGTTTATTGCTTGGGCAGTTTAACATCAGAAATTCCTAGTTACACAAGACAGAAATGATTGAAGGTAAAGCGACTTTGGAGCATGGCATTGGCAGTGCACAGGAAAACATAGAAAGAGCACTAATAGACAACCATAGCCTCGTGGTGGAATTCTTGTGTTGTCCTCATTTACCCAACAGCATTACAGATTTAAAAAGTGAATTATAGACTGACATAAATAAAACATACTTTTATCACACTCGGGCCAGTTTCAGTAACATATTTCAAATAAATCAGAGCAATACAAGATCTAATTGATGTAAAATATTGAAATACTTAACGGTCATTGATAATATGGATCGCAACAATGATCAGGAACCCAGAAAAGCATAACAATAGCACCATTTTACAAGATTTTAACATGGATGTTTACCTTAAATCCAATTCCAAACCTCCCAATCTGATCCTGGCAGTATTCCTTAGGTCCGTCGTGACCAAATGAGACCATTCTCATCATTTCCTCGTAACTCATTCCACAGCCATCATCAGATACACATAAGACAGGAACTTTTCCTTTTGCTTTCTTTGAAAACATAGATTGGATGGAAATATCCAATCTTCCATTAATAAGGAAATAAAAGAAGAACAAATCAGTAGTGCAATCAAATAACAAATAGCTCCAGATAATCTTCAGGGTGTGTCTAAGATATTAAATACTCTCCTAACTAACTAATCTTACACAATTGGGCATAAAGTAGACCTCACGAAGTCACACTGGCCCCAAAATGATTTACAAATTAAAAGTACAAAAAACTGATACAACACCGTGAAGGCATGGATTTACCTGGATGCACCAGCATCTCTGGAGTTATCTATGAGCTCTGCTACTGCTCCAAAGATCCAGCCAGCATGTGTTTGACCAAGTGTTCGGAGATAGCTAGGGTTTGTTTTAACCATATTTCTTGTAAGTGTAGATGTTCTCTTGTTCACTGCTGGATCTAGAATTCTAGGACCATCTTCAACAGAACTGAACCGCGAGGATTCTGTGATATATGGATTTTGGTGTTTACGTGAAAAATTCATCTCCTCTATACGTGGTATGTTATCACAAGTCTCCTCACTTGTGTTGGATCTCCCTGTCGGCACAGCAGATAAGTGAAGAACAGTCAATAAGCCAACAAAATAAAGCCAAGATCTGACAGCATGCATGGCCTATGATGATGCACATCTTAATTTTGAACTAGGGATAAAACTTCCATCAATAACATGAACAAGTAATGATCCAACTGAAAAAAGTAAAAGAAAAAAAGAAGCAAATCCGACTCTCAGGATACAACGTGCTGTCACCAAAATGCATAAACTGCTAGTGTAGAGATATCTTAGTCAATGAGCTTCTCACTATGAAACAAGGGAAGAATACAGTAAGATGCTGAGCTAATAACAAATAATTTCAGCGGAGAAATGGTTTGCAAAAAAAAAGAAAAACTCTCACCATATATCCCAGCCATATTTTTGCAGGCACCATGTTCTTTCAATTCAGTCTCATACAAGACCATTGCAGAGAAAGAATCTCCAGGATGAAAAATGTGGAAGGTGACAGACCCGTGTTTAGCAAAGCCGGCCTACAAAAACAATGCCGAGAGTTAATTTTAGTTAATTGCAAACCAAGTCTGACAAAATACTATCCCACTCCCTCACCCCATAAATTTATACTTCTTAGTCTAGATGTCTCTGTTACATTAAACCATGTCCGACACCAACATCCTAAGTATTAAATCTCATAGGACAATAACTAGGTGATTGCCCAATACTCAGAATGTGTTTCCTTAGAAGGGCGATTTAAAAAAAGAATATACAGTGCAGACAATATTTACCTTCCCATTATTGCGAAGGTAACCCATAAAAATTTCCCATTCATTTTTCTGATAATAATCTTCCGGATCAGGGACCAGTGAAAATTTCAGGAATTTTTTCTGCTTGTACTTCCGAACTGGCACTAAGTCGGTAATTGACCAAACAGAGGGACTGTACAAGGAAAGTATAAATTACTCCAGTGTTCTGACTTCATAAATACCAGTCCAAAAATCAAACATGTATGCACATAAATGCATAGATAGCATATAAATGCATAAATAGCACGCACAGATGCTCCCATCAATTTGTTTTAACAAAAACTAGTTGAAGGCCCATGGCAACTTATATACAAGAACATTGATCAAAACATCATTTTGTTTCAACAACCTGAGTGTACCATGCGGCTTATGGTGGTGTTGTGGACAAATACCGTGTTAAACTTGCTTCCTCGATAACCCTCTCATGCCACTTGAGTTTCTTTCTTTGTATTGCCATGTTATTTATCTAACTAAAACTTCAGCACAAAAAATAATAACTAAAACTTAACTTTCTTTGATTGAATTCATAGGAAGATATGAACTATAGTAGTAGGCCTAGTCCGAAAAGACAAACAAGGGTTAGCATGACGACAATTGTCTCGGTGACATATGTCTTTTTGTAATGTTCGTGCATTCAGAACAAAGAGGTTGAACAGTTGGAATGGAAAGAATGTTGGTTCAATTTCACAAGCTATTTCCTCAGATCTGGTGCTTGATAGGATTGGATAAGTGTTATGAAACAGAGGAGTAGCTTCATTTTCAAGTGGATTGGGCAAGTGTCATTGTATTAAACATGGTTGCAACAAGATTTACGTATAACACAGTCCAAAGCCCAACCAAGAACAGTATACACTAGATTCAGTGATGGGAGATAGTATGCTACACAAAACAAGAAGAATTATGTACACACAAACAGTCTTGGATATGTGGTAGTCACTCGCCAATATCATCAGTTTAAAAAATTAAAGTGAACATACATTCTGACACCACTGGGAGCGTCACGGACTTTGGTCCGGCATATCTTCTTACCCTTTGTTTCCAGCAATACGTAGCTCAAGCCGCAACCTACCATAAAACAATATATAGTTCAGGCAAAACATTCCACAGGAAACTGTAGCACATACAACATATTCCATAGAACAAGCCAAAGAAACGAACACCATTCACCACATACGATAGAAGTGTTAAGTTCATATTAAGAAAAACCTGGATACATATGTTTACATTATTGGATAGATGCAAATCTTGAAGTATAACATCTACTCCTACAGATTTACAGATTGTCACCCTCTTAATTTTGCAATCACCATAAACTAATGCATGCTACATCTTCCTTTTTCTGCTTGCTTTCTTCAGGAAACTTCCAAAATTTGCATGTTAGGAAGGGAAATTTGGTGCTTGGCAATTAGCACGTGTTAACATTAGCATTCAGGCCCTCTACGAACCAAAGCTATTGAAATTTAGAAGTATAAAACTAAATTTGTGAATATGCACTTACCTTAGGTGTTTAGACTATCGAAATTAAGGTGGGACTTTGCAATACACTAAATTTCAATAGTGCACTGGTGGGTGAGAATGTGAGATCAACAAAATAGACTGTCTATTGGACTATAATAACAGTACCCAACATTGATATCATACCTTGTTTGCGGGGTGGTGGCCCATTCCAACCAATTGCTTTATCCCCATGTCCGGGTTTTTTCGATTCCTAGAAACAGCAGAATCCATCAAAAGGGAGTAAAATTATTTTAGAGGTGCGGGACAATGCACATACTCATCACAAAACAAATCAGGACTATTACACAATGTTGCAGAACCATCGTAGGCGTCCTGACCTAAAGGCCTCAAACAAGGACATGAATACAAGTACTAAATTTTCATGAGTACTACGTAGTATCAAACGACCTTCACACATAGCTAAAGATATTCTCACGTTGAACCAAAAATAGAGTGAGCTCAACAGGGGGGAAATAAATATACCCATGCTTCTAGGTACCTCGAAATGACTCTGACCAAGTGTTGGGAACTAGCACGCACCTGAACATGAAAAGAAACTCTCGTTTCAATAGAAAAAACACCGGATTCCCGATGTATATTGGTGATTTCACTGGATCTGCCGGTAAGGCATTTGGGAACTCATAGTGTAGGGGTCAAACGATTGGAGATTGTCAGATCTACCACTATGAAGGTGGGAGTATTTGATAAGACAGCAGAAACATCAAGATACGTACTGGACATCTATCTATCCACACAAGAAGCAAAAGAAAATATCCTCAAAGGTAAAAGGAAAAATGCAAGCACAAAAAAGAAGAAGGAAAAATGCAGGAAAGACTCTAGGCACGCCACCGTGCGTCAGCTCATCATTAGCATTAGCCGGCCGGCCGGGCGGCGCAAGATGGAGGAAGCAGCATTAGCCGGCGGGCGGGATGGGTCGCTGCATGCATGTCGCAGTCAAGGATGTGGCGCAGAGGCCAAACGCCAGAGACAGTGGCGTCTCCAGTGCAACCGAAACGCCAGACACGTTGGCCTCACCGAAAAAGGTCACAAAGCCGGGTCAAATCCTGCTAATTTTTGCCTAAAAGGTTCCTGGAAAGGGAGGAGGGGACACGCAGGGACAGAGACAGACCAAGCATAGAGGGAGCACGCAAAGGTCAATTGCGTCTTTTCGCACCGCAGCCGCTGCCGCACCTCGTGTATTGATCGCGTCGAATCAAATTCAGCAGCGCAAGGAGTAACTTGTCGCTGACACTCCATTGAAGTTACAGTACTACAGTACACGGCAGGCCAGTACGTCACTCTCACTCACTACTCGATGTCCATGGTGGATGCTTCCCTCCCATTACTGGCAGTAGCACCGGGCAGCCCCCGCCGCACGCACGCTCCGGCGCCGGCGCCAGATGGTACGCTTTCCTTCCCTACTTTTCTCACATTTTAAAAGCATCTCCAGCCGCGCCCCCAATGGCCCCCCAGGCGACTTTTTCGACGCCGGCGTCAAAAAACAGCCCAGTCGCGCCCCCAGGACGACGAAAAGCGCCGGTTCGGCCCTTTTTCCCGCCCGGCGGCTGCAGGCCGAACCCGGCGCGCTGGGGGACGCTTGGGGGCTCCGGCGCAAGGGAAAAGCGCGGCTGGCCCACGCCGTCAGGTGAAAAAATCAAGATATTCTTCCCCGACCGCCTCCCACCCCCCGCGCTCTCGGCCGCACCTAGGTATATCCCGGCGCCGCCCCGCCGCCCTTCGCCGGTAGATAGCCATTCCTCGCCGGAAAAATAGCATATGTTCACCGCAACAGCCCCTCCGATACTAGCTGGGCGTTTCCGGCCGCCGTTTCCGGCCGCGGAGGGGCAGTTTAGCGGCGGGTGCGCGCCCACCGCGCGGAAGGTGTTCAGCGATTTGCCTACCTCGGCGATGGACTCGGATGACGAGGAAGTGCTCGCCGCGCTGCTGGAGGAGGAAGCCGAGGCCGACGTCCAGGAAGAAGCGCATCTCATGGTGCTCGCCGCCCTCGCCCAGCTGCTGGCGAGCAATGAAAAGCCGCGGCGAGGTGGCTCAGCGCCGGGGCGGGTGAAAGCAAAGAACCGGCATCGTCTCGAAGGCTACTGCATGCTCTACTCCGACTACTTCGCCGATGCTCCACTTCACGGCGACAAAACATTTCGGCGCTGTTATCGGATGAGCCGAAAGCTTTTCCTCCGGATTGTGAATTCCATCCGGGAGTTCGACAGCTACTTCAAGTGCAAGATGGATTGCACCGGTTCACTTGGATTCACCTCCATCCAGAAATGCACGACAACAATGAGGATGCTTGCATACGGAGCTCCCGGTGACTCACTCGACGACTATGGGCGCATGGTCGAGTCGACCAGCCTAGAGTGTTCTACAAGTTCTGTCGGGCAGTGGTGGTAGTGTTTGGACCGCAATACTTGAGAACACCCAATGCGGGAAGACACTGCTCGGATCCTAGCATAGAATGCAGCAAGAGGATTTCCTGGGATGCTTGGAAGCATCGACTGCATGCATTTGAAATGGAAGAATTGCCCATTTGCTTGGCAGGGGATGTACAAAGACGCCAAAGGCGGTTGCAGTGTGGTACTTGAGGCAGTGGCCACACAAGACCTCTGGATTTTGCACTCCTTCTTTGGTATGCCAGGAACTCACAATGACATCAACGTGCTGCAGTGCTCTCCTGTCTTTGCCAAGCTTGTTGAAGGTCATTCTCCTTCGATGAACTTCGAGATCAATGGGCGGCAGTACAACAAGGGGTACTATCTAGCTGATGGCATCTATCCGAGATGGTCGACATTTGTCAAGACCATCAAAAACCCTGTGCCTGGAGGCAAGAACGCCTGGTTGGCGAAGATTCTGGAGTCTTGCAGGAAGGATGTCGAGCGGGCATTTGGTGTGCTCCAATCTCGATTTGCTGTTGTCCGATACCCCGCTCAGACCTGGTCGAAAGATCAAATGTGGGAGATCATGATCTGCCATGTCATCTTGCACAACAAGATCATTGAGAGCGAGCAGGAAGAGCGAGTGTTTGACACTGAACCTTACCACCGGCAGGGTCCTCTTGCCCAACTTGATCACTAGTTACCGGCAACCTAGACTGCCTACCTCAGTACGCGTCAGGCGATCCGAGACCCACACACTAATAGAAACAGGGCTTTGGTCCAGGCCGGGTTAGCCCATTAGTCCCGGTTCAGTCATGAACCGGGACTAATGTGAGCATTGGACCCGGTTCTTGCGGCAAAGGCATTAGTCCTGGTTCAAATGGGACCTTTAGTCCCGGTTGGTGCCACGAACCGGTATTAATGGGTGCGATGCCCATTAGTACCGGGTCGTGGCACGAACCGGTACTAAAGGTTAGACCTTTAGTACTGGTTCGTGCCACGAACCAGTACTAATGGGGTTTGAGGCATTAGTACCGATTCGTGTTCAAAAATTAAAATCCTTCGAGATGTAATTATGTTACTACATCTACTAGTTAGGAAAATTTAAAAACTTAAATTTGGACATGTTTTGCAAAAAGTGTAGGAAAATGTAAAACGGCTATAACTTTTGCATACTATGTCAGAAAAAAAAACGTATAATATATCAAAATGTTCAGCACGAAAATCCGCATCCGATTTTGACGGCCTATGGCCTGTTTGCAAATTTTTAGAATCCTCAAATTCTAAAAGGAAAAAAAGTTATGCTCAAATTTCAGTTTTTTTGATTTTTTTAAATTTTTGTTAAATCTGGTCAAACTATGGTCAAACTACTTATTCAAGAAGTATTAGTGTTACTAAATAATTATTCAAGAATATTAGTGTTACTAAATAATTATTTCAGTTTTTTTGAATTTTGGTCAAATCTGGTCAAACTGTGGTCAAAAAATGGTCAAACTACTTATTCAAGAAATATTAGTGTTAGTAAATAATTATTTCAGTGTTTTTAAACTTTGGTCAAATCTGGTCAAACTATGGTCAAATTGTGGTCAAACTACTTATTCAAGAAATGTTAGTGTTAATTATTGTTTTTTAGAACAATAATTTCAAACTCAAACAGTGAAATGTGTGACTTCATGCTCAAGCTAAATTTCTGAGGGTTAATCGGATTGACATCTTACTATTGTCAGGAAACAACAAGTGCAGACTTGGAAACGATGGAGAATAGAACCCGAAAGTTAAGCGTGCTCAGGCTGGAGTAGTGAGATGAGTGACCGTCCGGAAAGTTAGATGATTTGGAATGATGAGGGGTGATTAGAGATTAGAGGTTAAATTGCGCAGTGATGAGGGTGATTAGAGATTAGAGGTTAAAATAATTCAGAAATTTGAAAATAAAAAAATTCAAAAGAAAATTTTCAAAAAAAAATCATAAAATTTCCTTTAGTACCGGTTGGTGTTACCAACCGGGACTAAAGGTGGACCTCCAGGCAGCGGCCACGTGGACGGCCTTTAGTCCTGGTTCGTGTAAGAACCGGGACTAAAGGGGAGGCTTTAGTAACGATCCTTTAGTCTCGATTCTAGAACCGGGACTAAAGGCCCTTATGAACCGGGACAATAGGCCCAATTTGTACTAGTGACAGGTGCATCATCGACTGCAGCAAGATCTGATAGAGCATCTATGGAGGCTCAAGGGCGACACCGGGCGCGACGTGTGATGAAATATGAGTTTTTATTTGTTGAACTATATAATTTGTATTGAACTATTTATTGCTGTACTATTTTGTTGAAGTATTTGAAATTTCTGTGATGAAATATGTGATAAAAAATATTTATGTTGATAATTGAACGCCGAGGCACGGCGAACCACGCCGAATATGGGCCTATTCTCGCCCATATAAGCCTTTTTTGCCGAAATAGGTTTCAAAAGTGGGCCAAAATCGGTGACTGGGAGCGACGACTGGGCGCAAAATCGCCCCCAGCGCTGAAAGAATCGCCAGCTCGCCCCCAGGGGCGATTTTTATGCGCCCTGGGGGGCCGAACGGCTGGAGATACTCTAATTCTGGAAGAATGGGTTTCGATCATTTTTCTCGTTTTGAGCCCACCGCATTTTCCACGGAATAGAACATGAGAAATAGTACGTATCTTTAGTTTTAGTTATCAGTTCCCATATATCCCTTCAGTGCACGGTGGCCTGCTAATTCCAAACATGTTGTCAAGTCTAATTCTAAACTGAACAGAACATCAGAAATTGTAGGTATATTTAGGCCAACTCCGGCGTACGACCCCAAACGGACGTCCGTTTTGACCTGTTTTCGTCCGTTTGGGGCGTCAATGGGGCGGCCCGTGTCTGATTGGGTCGTTTGGGTTGTCGATGCGCCCAACGCGCGTCCGCACCTTAAATCATGTCTAGAGTGGATGTGATTAAAAAACGCAAGAAACTAAAATAAAATGAAATAAACACAAACATAAAAACATAAACATAAGTTTACGGCCACAAAACTGCCCAAGTTCCACGGTCCACAGTCATAATTAACATAAAAAAAAACAAAACCGCCGCCCGCACGCTCCTGCCGTGCCCGTCGATGCCGTGACCGTCACCGTCTTCTCAGCGGCCGCCGTTGTCGTCGTCGTCGCTGACGAGGTCGACGTAATCCGGCGGCGTCCAGAGGTGGGACGGCGGTGTGTGGTACATGGGGGCGGGCTGGAAGGCGGGAGGTGCCTGCACCACCTCCTCCTGTAGCGACGCCTCCCGCTCCGTTGACCGTGGCGGCGTGGGGCACCAGTTCACGCCCCCCACGGCGTCGGCCATCTCCGGAGCCGTGCACGACCAGCTCCACTGCTGGCCCACCAGGCCCGGGTGGAACGCGGCCACCGGCTCCTCCTCCATCACCTCCTCCGCCCTCACCATCTCCAGCTCGAGGATGGCGATGTCGCCGGCCGCATAAAGGGTCATCATCTCCTCGAGGCCCTCCCATTGGTGCTCACCGTGCATGTTCATGGAGTCCTCCATGACACATTGCATGAGTCGGGCCTCCTCCTCCGCTGTCATGCGAGGAGGTGGTGGTGGAGACGGAGATGGTGAATGCGACGGCGTGGGCGTGAGGCCACGCACCCGTGTACGCCCGCACACCTAGGGAGAACGTGATGCGCGCTCTCAACGTGGCCGCCGCGGCCTCGACGAGGTGCCGACGAAGAAAGAGGCGCGCAACACGTCATGCTCGTCCCTTAGCCACGTGTCCCAGAGCACAGAGTCGGGGGTGTACTTGGAGTCGTAGTACAAGTCGTCCGGTAGGAGGCAGCGGTGGCGCTCGATCTCCTCACGGTGCGCACGACCGCTCGACGGGATCGGGACCCGGTCGGCGGAGAGATGCAGTTATTGGGGAGGTGCACGTCGCTCCACGGGAGCGGCGTCCTCGTCTCCCAATAACGACGGCATACATCTGCGCTGATGTACTGCCGGCCGCGCTCGCCGTCGACCGTAGGGCCGATGGTGAATGGGGCAGGCGCGGGGGCCCGACGCGGTGGTGATGCGGCCTCCTCTTTCACGGAGCCGCGGCGGCGGCCCGAGGACGAGCCAGCCTCGTGGTCGTGCTTTCCCTTGCGGCCGTGGTTGCAGAACCCCATGGCTACGAGGCGCTCGGCTGGCATGATCGAGGATGGGGAAAGGCTAGAGTTCGGGCCGTGCAGGGTTTCGAGGAGGCAACAGAGGAGGCAACACGGGCTGGAGTGGGGAGTGTGGACGATGACCGGTCCACGGCTTCCCCATTTAAGAAGGACAACGACCATTCGCCTGGGCGGATGACAGGTGGAGTCGACCGCTCATGTGCATTAATGTCGGGTGATGGGAGGTAGGTGGCCGCCTGCCACGCAGCCCCGACGCGATTTACTGTCCGCCGCGACCCAAACCACGCGCATGTTTGCGCTCGAAATGGGTCGGCCTGGACACAAAACGGACCAGATGGGTTCAGGTCGTCGCGCGTTGGGCCGTCAAGTTTGTTCGTTTTACCCCAAACAGAAAGGGTCGAACGGGATGGGGTCGCGTGCTGGAGTTGGCCTTAGTTGTCAGTTCCCATATGTCCCTTTAGTGCACGATGACCTGCTAATTCCAAACATGTTGTCAAGTCCAATTCTAAACCGAACCGTGTTATGTGGCCCCCATGGCGTTGCCTCGCCGGTCTCCGCCCCGCCCCACTCCGGGGCTATTTGGATTGTGATTATCATTGCCATATTTTGCCACACTTGCCACGCTTGCCTTAGTTGAGTTGCTCAAATTGTTAGACACACTTTGGCTTGCTTAAGGAAATTTTGCCATACTTTTTATGTCTATGATATGTGGGATTCACTGCTCATAAAAAAATAATTTTACCTTAGGTGTGGCTAAAACCAAACACCTGCCTAACTTGATCAAACTTGCTTAGGCCCTACTTGGATCATCGTTTAGCTCGTAGATACCCTTGTAAAACCGATACACACCTCCAACCGTCGTTTTCATTCCAGGCAAAAATTACACTACGATCGGTATTATACACCTGTAAAATAAATCCGGACTTATCAACTTACAACGATTCCAAGCGGGACCTTAAGGTTAAATGTGGCAAAGTATGACAAGGTGTGGCTAGAAACGAAACACCCCCTCCCACTTCCACTCCCACGCGCAAAAGATTTCCGCGCAGTAAACTACTACCGATCTTCTCATCAACTCCTGCGCTGCTCTGCTCTGCTTTTCTCCACTACAGTACACAACAGAGCAGAGCCACCCCTAGGGCTAGGAGTATTCCTATATGCAGTCTCATCCACTGCAGGGGCATAATGGAGGGAGTTCCCGATGCTACTACAGTAGTACTAAGCCAACAGCCAAGGTCCACTACTTGTACTAAGCCAAAGGCCTCGCTACCCTGCCACCACTAGTACTACTAGTAGCTGCTTGCTTCCGTCGCCGGCGGGCATCGCGGCTGCACGCACCTTCGCCCGGGGCTGCCCACCATGGTAAGTAATCCAAGTCGATATGCACTAGCTAGCTTCCCTTATGTCCGGCCGGGTGATCTCTGCTTCTCCGGCCGGATGCGACATTCCTTGTCGACTGGCTGACGTGGCTCCGCCAAACGCCAAGGTAGCTGGCGTTTGCATGGCTAGACCAAACGCCATGATGCTTGGCGTTCACTAGTAGTCACGATCTTATGTTTCCTTAGCTTCGGTTTCTAATTAAACTGGAGCACCACTTCCTCCCTGCAAATAGAAAGCAAAACAGTGCTCGTACGATTCTCTTGTTGCACACTATTTTATTTTTGCCCAAGCTCCCGGCAACCTCTCTATCAGTTTACAGGGCGTGCGCGTATCCCTAGGTCGTCAATTTGACCATCCTAATACAAGTCGTATATTACAAAAAATATATCAATATAAACTTGATGTTCTATTTTCAAACGATATAATTTTTGTATTATGTAGTTTATATTAGGGTGATAAAATTGGCAACCTAGGTATACGCGTAGGACTTGTAAACTGAAACGGAGGTAGTACTAGTTTCTTCAGATAAACAAGACACCAATTTAAGTTAAGTGGTTCATTTAAGGCATCTTCAAGACGGATCCTCAAACCTCTCGCAACCGTCCGAACCGCGCTGTTCGGATCGCAGAAGCCATCCAATGCGGTCCGCAGGACGGTCCGGACGTGATTTCTCCCACAAACTAGAGACAAACGTATGAGAGGTTTGCGCGAGTCCGGACCGATCCCACGCCCGCTTTTGACTACCGTGGCTCACCAAAAACCAGTCACCCCGCCCCACCCGTGCTTTTCTTCCGATACATGTGTCGCTTACCGCGCCGCATTCATGCCGGCCCAGAGCACGCAAAGACCGGCAATGTCGCAATGTGACCCGAGGGAGGGAGGGCGTCGTTGACCGACGCGACCTCTCGGCAGCCGCCGCTTCAATGTGGACGCTGGTTCCCGAGAAACCAACTCCGACAGCGCCATGACGACGTAGGAGTACGCCGAGCGGGAGCAGCGCCCTGGTCCAAGTACGCGGACTCGGACTAGTGGCGGCTTCAGGAATTTGCAACCGGGTATTCATGTGTATTCATTTTGCCAAAATCATTGTTGTTTTTCAAAAATTGTCACTCTTTTGCCAAGATCAACACTATTTTGTAAAAATCATGGGTATTCGCATGAAGACCCAAGAATACCCCTAGCGCCGCCCCTGACTCGGACGTCCCACCGTCACACATCGTGGCGGATCCGGACCTGTACGCCTGGGTCCTGGACCGCTTCTTCACGCGCCGGAGACGGCCAAGCGCTGTCTCCACCGCCTCAACGTTGAGATGGCCGGGTACGGCGAGAAATGCTCCCTCACCACATGGACGCCGCCTCATCTAACGGCCGCCATCCTCTCCCCCATCCCACGTCGTAGGTGGCCACGGTCGCACTGCGCACGGCGCCAGAAGAAGCAGAGAGGATCATATGCGAGCGATGGACGGCTGCCGGGAAGCCCTGCCGCTTAGCCGCCACCTTCTGCTGCCCGTAGCCCAACGACGACTTCGACTCTGACACGTCGGATCAGGCACCGATGACGCATCCTCCACTATCTCGGTGGCCGAGGCGGTGGCGACGGCTCCTCGTGTCGCGGGCCATCGTATCGGCCCAGGACAGTGCAGTGAGGCCGGCGGCGCGGCACGAGCGGCGCAATGCGATGTGCCGCTCCGTGTTCGCCAAGTAGGATGAGGCGCCGACCTGAATCTGCAACGACCCAGACCTGGCGGTGGCCTGGTCCCTCAGCCGTCCGTCTCCACCGCAAAGACGGTAGCTCGTCGGAGCTGCTGTCTCAACGGGAAACTCGCGAATATCGGTGATGAATGGTCGCTAAACGACACCTTCACAATTGTCAGCACGGGCATGACTGCCGCTAGGGCATCGCGAGTGGGATCTGCATTGGCCATGGTGGTCCTCCGCACAGTGCAAGAGGAAGCGAAGTGGCTCCTCCGTGAGCGTCAGGCGGCGGCCGGGCAAGTTTGTCGTGGACCCCGCCTTTCCGCTGCTGGAAGAACTACTTCGGACGACGACGATGACAACATTGACGACGCCGATGGTGCGGCTTGGCAAGGTGGCCATGCATATGAGGTCACCGTCTGCTATAATTTAGCCTCCTAATTTTTTAGAAGGTTTTAGTTAAACGAACGAAATATCTTGTGTTTTATTTAAATTATGTCCATACTTTGTTCCTTGTGTTTGATAAATTCGTGTGATTTTTATATTTATTTTTAAATGAATGCCGACACGGTTGGATGGCCGGCTCTCGCGTCACTATCCGTAGACTAGTCTCCATCGGTCGACGCAGGATGTCCAATTTAAAAGCCAGCGTTTGGAGATGCACTTAAGCATGTACGGATGCAGCTTTGCATGTTCCCGGCGCATAGACATATGCTCGAAATGAAGTGTTTTTTTTTTTTGTGGCGCGTGACCTTGAGCTTTCGTAGGAGCCGATGCAGATACTGTCAACTCGTACGGTTACTGCCGCGGATGCCGTTGTCTGCTCATGGTCACCAAAATTCCTGGTTAAATTTTAAAACGAAATATATATTTGGTTGCACCCATCATCCATACTCGTCATATCTTGCTGCTCCTGAATGCAAATGCCAAAGTTAGTGGCGTTTCGTTTAGCCATGCAAACGCCAGCCACCTTGGCGTTTGGCGGAGCCACGTCAGCCAATCAGCAAGGATGTGGCGGAGAGGCCAAACGCCAGAAACAGTGGCGTCTCGTGTGCAACCCAAACGCCACGCAAGTTGGCGTGACCAGAAAAGGTCAAACTGCGGAATACTTATGAAGTAGGGTCAAATCGTGTTAATCTTTGCTTAAAAGGTTAAAACAGAAATTTTGTCCCCCTTTCCAGTTCCAACCATAGTAGTAAAACAAAGGTCTCTCTTCCATGCACACAAAAAAGGAATCCAGAGATGCGACGACGACATAGGAGGCACCAGCCCTAGTCATCAATTCACGTCTTGTGGGCATTTTTAATAAAAATTAAAACGGTTTACAAAGAAAATTTAGCGTGTTTACGTAGAAAAGGAGCAACACTATTCAATAGTAGACTAGATAGGATAACATAGATGTCGTGCAAACAACTAGAAATTAAACGGAACCTACGAGCATTTCTAAATTATCCCCTATATCAACTTAATAGCGTAAATTTGGCTTTTTACTCCATTCCTAAAATTCTAAGTATATTTACCCCATCCCTATTCGGCTGAGTAAAATCGGCGCCTCTTCTCGCCGACTCATCTTCCCCGTCCGCACCGCCGCTGGCGCCCCCCCTCCCCGCCCTCCCCCGCGCCCTTCGATGGCCGGACGTGGTGGTCGACGGTCTCTGCCGCCGATCAAATCCGTACGGTCACACGCGTGGGTCGTCCTCCGCGGGCTCTTCATCGAGCTGCCGTTGCCGGTCACCCAATCCGCCCCGCGGCCGCGCCCCTACGTCGGTTCTAGGACTTCCCCGTCCTCCCTCCGCCCTGGCTGCCGACGAGGACCTACCTCGGGGTCCGGCAGCGGCACTGGGGGACGTGGGTGGCCAAAATCACGGATCGGAAGACCCACACCCGGCGGTGGCTCGGTACCTTCTGCACGGCCGAGCTCTCGGCCATGGAGTACGACCGCTACCGCCGCTTGGCGGCCTGGCCCAATTTCCCCTTCGGCACGGCTCCGGTCCACCTCTTCCCGCCGGAGCCGAGGGTGGTGAGTCCGGCTGGCGCGGGAGGACCGCGATGCGAGGGAGCGCCTCGGGGCCGAAGCCGCCGACGAGGCCTACATGTAAGAGCTCCGCCGGCAGCATCCGGAGCTCGTGGAGGCAAAGCGGATGATCTTTGCCGACGTCGGCGGCGAGGTTATGGTTATCTCCACTGACAACGAGGTTGAAGGCAGCGAGGTGGGCGGCGATGATGAGGAGATCAACATCGACGAGTGGAGGAGCGTCTTCCCCGACGATGAAGACGACGGCACCGGTCCGGACCCAAATCACGGAACACCGTACCCGACGAGAAATGATTGACTCGACCACACATTCGATTGAAAGTATTTTAATTAAGTTTAGTTTAGTTTAAATTTGTGTTTTATATTCGATTGTGCAAAACTATCTATGTTTATATTTGAATGCATGCTACTTTCGGTTCAAATCGCTTTGAATTTGATCAAAATGAAGTTTACTCCATTAAGTTTAGAGGAACAGCTAGAAACGGTAAAAAAAATAATAGAGTATATATACTTCACTAAGGGTTTTGCTCAATTAACTTATAAGGGATCGACTAGAGATTCCCTAAACCACTACTCCCTTCCCTTCAATTGCTTTGTCGGCTAGTAAATCTATTTTTCCTCTAGACTGGAGTAGATTAGGAATTTGCACTGCAAGTGTTGGGATTGGGGCCTTGAAATTTTGAGAGGAAAACAGGGCGGTGCCCCGAGCGATGGCAAATGAATCAGGACGAGGCGGCCACGGCATTGGGGCAACACAACACGGTTCGATTAGAATTAGATTTGACAACACGTTTGGAATTAGCAGGCCACCATGCACTGAATGGATATATGGGAATTGCATAACTAAAGATACGTACTCCCTCCGTTTCTAAATATTTGTCTTTTTAGGATTTCAAATGGACTACCACATACGAATGTATATAGACATATTTTAGAGTGTAGATTCACTCATTTTGCTCCGTACGTAATAACTTGTTGAAATCTCTAGAATGACAAATATTTAGGAACGGAGGGAGTATTTCTCATGTTCTGTTCCGTGTAAAGTGCGGTGAGCTCAAAAGGAGACAAAATAATCGAAATCCATTCTTATTCTTCCAGAATGTGAGGAAAGTCGGGAAGGGAAGCATACCATTGGCGCCTGCGCCGGAGCTTGCGTGCGGCGGAAGCGAGAGCGAGGGCGAGCGATCGAGTTGGTGGGTAGGTGTGGCGAGGCAACCCGGTGCTACCGCCAGTCCACCATTGACGTCGAGTGGTCAGTCAGATACTCAGAGCAACTGGCCTGCTGTGAATGGAGTGTCAGACAAGTTACTCCTTGGTCTGCTCGCTTCCACACGATCGATGCACGAGGTGCGGCAGCGGTTGCTGTGCGAAAAGACGTGATTGGCCCTTGCGTGCTCCTATCTGGCTGTACATTATAATTTTTTGGGTGCGGAGCTCGGTATTATTTTTACTAAATGACCTCTGGATGTCCTTATTTTGCCCAGTGACTCTCCAAAAAACTTATTTCGTCGTCTGACCCCATTAGCGCCAGACCGGAGGGCGCCACCCATGCACGTCGCCGTGCCTCTCGCCAAAGCGCCTTTGACCGGTCACGGTCCACGATCGTCGGTCACGCCGTCAGCGTGGCACCAGCTTGACGCGCCACATCCAAAGGCGCGACATCTGTTTTCGTGTCGCGTCGTATGGTAAGGCGTCTTAAAAGCATGGCACACCTCTTTCCTAGGTGATTATAATTACGTTTCCGGAGCGTCTGACTTTTTACTTGGATGCCTTCGTTGTCCTACTGACCCGCCGGATTGACTGGCGCGTCTTGCTTGCCAGATAGTCTCATCTTTTTAATAGAAGGCAGACCATCTGATAAATTGGGTGAGATGCTGTCGTTTACTAAAGTAGTCAGGCTCTTCAAATCGTCCAACCTACTTGTTTTTTTCCCTCGCCGGATTTGTAGGGCGTTTGGTCTCTTTAAATACGTTTGCCCTGCATCCACCCATCCCCATTCTTCCCGCGGAACACCCATTTCTTCCCGCCCGAGCTTCTGCCCCTCCCAATCTGCCCGGTTGAGCTTCTTCTCGTGCCATCAAGGAAGGATGTTAGCATTCCCTATAATGAAGTACATCGTCAAACCCTCTGGCCGTAGGAGCTGCAAGTAGGTACTCCTATTTGTCTTCTCTTACGTTGTCAACTCCTTGTGTTATAAGTATCACCCTCCGATTTGCCCCCCCCCCCCCTCGATCTGCCTCTGAGGCAAGTGTTTATTGTGTGATGGGATGGATCTTGTACTCTGTTACTAGGTATGAGTCCATGTTTTAGTGCTTTAGAATATATGTTAGGGCATTTTTTCCAATCTGACTGTCTGCCTCCAGGCAAGTTTTTTTGTGTGGTGAGATGAATCATAAACCTCTGCTGCGAATTTGTACCAGCATGATCTGAGTCTAAACATTAATTAACTATTTATATTGTCTACTGCAGATCGATAAGCTGTGGATGGTTAGGTTCATTGTCCATAAAGCATCTTTCTATCAACCATCACCTAAGCCATGGCTGGAAGAATCAATCACTATTGAAAATCTGAAGGAACAGTTGGTGCAGCACGGGCTAGGCCGAAATGATTTTATATACTATCGAAGTAGGGTGATGCGAAGTGACGGGATCGTGTGGAAGTTTAGTGGCACGAATAGGTTCAGCTCAAGTTACCAGAGGATGTTTAAGTCAAGGTGCAGGACGAGGATGAGCTCAGGTGGGTGGTTGAGGTTGAACACATGTGGCAGGATGAGCATGGCTGAACTAACTAATGAATCCACAGTTCGGAAGATGATCAAAGAATAGATGGTTGACTTACATTGTTACAACAGACCCGACGGATTTGTTGAGCCTACTCCAATTACAGATGTTGAGCATGCTATCTGATGCTGCCAACAAGTCTGAACTTCATGTTTGAAGTGATATCATTATGTCTAGAATTCTGAATTTGTCAAGTTAGTACCCCATGTAACCCATGTACCCCATGTCGTCTGAAATTGTATCATATAGCTTGAACCATTACCTACTACATCATTCCAATGCTATCTCAGTAACAAGTATCTACTTCATGCATACATTTCTTGCATTCAACCTTGTGTGGGTTGCATCATGGCATGGATTTCTTGACTCGTTCTTGTCATACTTGTTTCCTTTCTCAAAGCATCCCAACAATGATCTCTTGTTGCTAGTTGTGATGTCTTTGATGGTTGTGTGTTTGGAGTTCATTAATATACAATAAGATTATATTAATCCATGTGCTATATTTACAAGCAAAGATCTCATTGGTATACTTCATGTCTCCCGTTTGGATATCTTATTCTTTCCTTTTGTAACTATTTCATGTGTACATCCTTCTTTGTGGATATATATCATCATGATTGTCATCTACCTAGAATCTTATACACGTGACAGAAGTTACATCTCTAGTTGATATCCCTATTCTTTCATGTCCACCATTTCATTCTCTTTTTATATCTTTGGTGACTCCGTGGAAGCATTTGTTGTATGAGTGCGTGTCTTGCCTCTTTGCATCTTAGTGCACTCATGTTTGGTGAAGATTATTGTCCTCGTGCTTGTCTTGACAAGCCTATTATTTCCTATCTTCATCATGGGTTATCACAATCTTTGATTTTTAATTTGCTATTAGTGAGCTTGTGAACCCATTTGCTTGATGTGTGAGTGACCTTCTTAACTTCGTGTGTGTGGGAAGGACATGTCTTGCACCTTTTATCTCATTTACTCAAGGCTATGTTGATGCTTAATTCTCATCCTTATACTAGTCTTCTCAAGTGCTTTGACGTGACTCACACATATCATTTTGGTTGTGCCTATTCTTAGGTTGCCTCATTTACATGTTGCTCAACCATATGTTTGTTGTAAATGCTACGCTTCTTTTCTTATCTATGCTTGCTTGCAATTGTTTTGCATTCCTATTGATTTTGGGGGAGTGATGATCCTATTTTGTGCACTTGTATCCAAATACAAAAATTCTAAATAGTGCACAAATCATGGGGAGCTTCTCTATTTTCCTTAGAACACTCCTTTACCCAAATCGTAATATTCTTTTATCCTTTTGGCTCGTCGGATCTTTTGATTGCTTGCTTCACTTTGTTTTATGCAAATGGGATCAATTTGTGACATGTGCCTTGCTATTATGATTAGGCTCAAGTTGTATAATAGTGGATTCACTTGTGGATATCATGTTCTTATCAATTGCAACCTTTCTTTTTGTGTATATGAGTTTCTTTGTGGATAAATATCATGATTATTATTGGCCACTTAGACATTTTTATACATGAAAAGTTCATATCTTTGTATCTGATTGCATTCTATAGATTTTGAGCTCGTTTAATTGTCCATCATTGAATATGTGCATTTGTTTTCACTCACATTTTGTGATATGCACACATCAAGAAGGAACTCATACTATATTGGTCTGCTAGATGTTTTATCTTCCATTTTGGCATTTGTTGCCACTGGGGGAGAAGTTTAGAGGGTTTAAGATAAATATCTTTTGTAGTTCTTGTTGTCACTCATGCATATCTACCCTTGTTATATATTCTTATTGCATGGCTGAGTATTGTATATAGAGAAATCTTCTCCTAGTTTATGTCAACCAATATATGCAATGACATTCAAAGTTCATTTACACATGCATATATAGTGGGGGAGTTTGCTCTATATACTATGGGTGTACTATCATCAAATGCTTTTGTAGTGTCTTGATGATAGTACAACCACCCCAAGTATACAATTTATCCTCGGATAAATTGCATGCTTGTTTAAAAATTCATTATATAAACCCTCTTCTTGAGATTGTCATCAATTACCAAAATGGGGGAGATTGAAAGTACATGTAGTCCCCATGTGTGGTTTTGGTAATTAAATGACAATCCTAATGGACTAATGTTTGCATTGAGATATACATTTGAAGGAAAGTTCCATTTGCAATGCATGAAGAATATTGGATGAATTGGTGGATGTAATCCATCAACATAAATATATGCATTGAGACTTGATAATGAATGACAATTCCTATGAAGAAACAATGACATCAAGTTATATAGAAAGGTTTCTTCTTTGGGTGATACAAGAAGGATATTGAATGGATTCGGAATGAATGACATATACATATAGTTGTGCATCAAGATTAATCATGGAGCAAAGATAAATGTTGACCAAGATCAAGACCGAAGATTGAATTCAAAGATGGTCAACACACAAGCGCAAATCATGTGCCACATGAGATCTTGTGGTATGGTAAGAATTTGTCAATTGCGCTTTGTGTACTAACCCATACTATGTGGTGTATACGTTTTTGAGGGTTAGGTGATTCTCATGGGCTCGCGTCAAGAGAGTGAGATTTCAAGTGTCTATGAGACGATGACATCAAGTGTTGATGATCATGGTTGACAAGGACAAGTTCAAGATAACTATCCTGAAGGATTACATGCTTGAAGCTTGTGGATGATCACATGATGGACAAGTGAAGATAAATACAAATCAAAGCTTCCCATATTGTGTATGGGGGAGCTACTTGAAGACTTCACCAATGTCCTGCCATTCAACTTGAGCCAAGAATAAACTTCAACTTCAAGCTCAAGCGAAAGGCTCGAGTCAAAGGTATTAGTTCCTTCGACGTTAGTGTTGTGGAGTGATGACCACCGAAGGAACACATACACTCAAGAACGGATTCTTGATAGCTATGTAGTGTAGCTCTTTTATGATTCTTGAGTTATAGGGATCCCGCACTATTAAGAGGGGATCAAAGGGGTTTGTGATAGATTTGCTCAAGTCAACATCTTCTCTACACAATTCCACTTCTATCCTATATACCAAAGAAAATCCAAAGCCAAATAGGTTACTCAAATATATGATAAAACCTTTTCATATTTTTGTTGGGGGACGTAGTAATTTCAAAAAAAATTCCTACGCACACGCAAGATCATGGTGATGCATAGCAACGAGAGGGGGAGTGTATCTTCATACCTGTTGGGGATATAACTACTGAGTGTAAACTGGCCAGGAGGGCCCGGTTCACCCTCGACTATACCAAAGCCCATGAAGAATCCAGAAGATGGTGAAGTTATTAAAACGAGCTTAGAGGCATAAAAGCCCAAAGGCGGATTAGGGCCCACGATGGTAAACCGCCATGACTATGTAACTTCTAATGTAAGTTAGGAAAGGAGAGACCGAACCGAACACTTTGTATGAGTCGGTTTGGATCTCTGTAGACCGGTCGGGCGTCAACCTATGTATATAAAGGGACGACCCGGTGGCGGTTCAGGAACAACAGACAACAACTCGAGACTCGGGCAAGCATATTTGCTCCCTGGTCATCGAAACCCAATCAATTCCATCACAACTAGACGTAGGCTTTTACCTTCATCAAAGGGGCCGAACTAGTATAAACTCTCGTGTCCCTTGTCCGGTTTAACCCCTTCAAGCTAACCCGTTGCGATGGCTCCACGACTAAGTCCTTTCATGAGGACATCTGACGTGTTAATTCCACGACAGTTGGCGCCCACCGTGGGGCTATCGCACGATGGTGTCGATTTCTTGAAGGGCTGCTCTGAAGGACTTAAGGGGTACGGGATCGGCCGGATGACCAAGAGTCGTCGCGACAAGCTCTACATCAACGACGAAGGATGGGGCCCCGAGGCCGGCTCGATCGAGTACGGGTACCAGGTCCCCTTCGGCGGAATTCATGTCTTCATCGGCAAGGTCGGCGAACCGGGCCCTGAGCCGGACATCTGCACCGACCTCGTCGAGACGGCTCAGCGTGCGAGTCCAGCCCGGGTTAAGCCCGCCGTGAAGCGTGCGTTCGTTGGATGTTTCCATTGGATCGGATCTGAACCGGTGTCTGAAGGCGAGACGGCCGTATATTCCGACGGCGAGTCATCCACTGGCGAAACTGAGTCCTTGTACCAGATTCATAGTGGTGTGTTCGAAGGATATTCCGATGGCAACAGTATTCCGGACCTCCTTGAACCGCCAAGTCGGGTTGCTGTTTACATGGCCGGAACACAACCCACGTTGCAGTCTTCATCTACCGCAGCAATGAATACCGGATCAGCAGCCGCGGCAGGAGTCCCGGCGCACCGACCGACTCAAGTCCTCTCCGAATTGATGGATGCCTGGGCGACCTTGTTAACCACGGCACTCACCCCGGAGATGCGGGATCAGCACAATGCGGACGTTGCGAAGCTGAAGGACCAAATAACACATGCTAAGGAGGACCTGGCAGTTGAGGATACTAGGATGGCTGAAGAACGAGCCACTCAATGCCCAGTCACAGCGGATATAGGCACAGAATTACCAGCTCATGCTGGATCGGACCGCATCAGAGGATGTAATGCGAAGGAAGTACCGGTCTCGTCTGCTGCCGATTTACGAAGGGTTAAATCTCTTTCAAACGCCAGGCGCCGGGTAGAGCAATCCGACAGCTGCAAACCGGACTGATGCACCTAGGATAGCTCCGGATCAACTACGGATAGCAGAGCCACCCCGACGAACAGAGAACCCGCCGCAATACGTGTCTACACCACCGGGTCACTTCTCGAGCCCTCTGGATAACATGATTGCCGCAGCATCACGCCTGGCAGCCATTCCGATGGAGGGTGATTCAATAGCGGCAACTGAAATGCGGCGGGCGAGAGACCTTCTTCAAACCGCCATGGTGCAGCAGCAGGCTTATTCATATAGCCGGGATAGAATTCATTCAACCCTCGTCCGTGCCCAAGCTATAGCAGGCGTATGGATGAACCGGAGGTGTCTAGCAGCGTGCGGCATCGTAATGCTCAAGATGTGGTGGATCATGGCAGGGCACGAAGAGATGCCGCTTTGGGTTGTTATCAACCCGCCCCGGTTCAGCCAGCAACGTCAGTGGACCGAGGCACCGGGCTTGCCTTCAGTTCCTGGGGAGTGCCGTGCCTCATTCCGGCTCTCCGTAATGTGCGTCTGCCCAAAGATTTCAAGGGTCCACCTAAAGTGCCTAACTACACGGCGGATCAGCCACCTGAGGCGTGGGTTGAGAGTTATGAGATGGCAATGGAGATGCTGGATGTAGATGAAGCGGCCTGTGCAAAGTACTTCACGATGATATTGGAAGGAACAACCCGTACTTGGTTGAAAAAATCTGCCAGCTAATTCCATCGAGTCATGGGATCAGTTAAAGGCCTGGTTTATAGCCAATTTCAAAGACACGTGCAAACAACCCATGTCCATTGTGGATCTGGATGCTTGTGTTCAAGGGGAGAACGAATCAACAACTCATTGGGTACGCCGGGTTTCAGAATTTTTGCACTCGTCCAACCAGATTAACGCTAGTCAAGCGATTATAACACTGGAGCGCAATTGCCGGTTTAAGTCACTGAAGATGAAGTTGGGACGGCTCAAGCGCCACTGCAACGACATGGGGACCCTCATGGCAGCCTTGGTCAAGTATGTCGATTCTGATAATACCAAGGATCCCGATTCTGATAATGAGAACCCGGAGAAGGGAAAGAAGAATGGCGGTGCAAAGGGACAGCAGCACAACCAAGGAGGCCATGGGAATAATGGTAAGCGTAAAGCGGATTCAGATTTTGTGGCTAACGCCAATGTACAGCATCGTAAAGGTAAACCGCCCCAGCGCGGCGGGGTGATGTATCTGGAGCGTTTGTTGAATCAGCCCTGTCCAAAGCATGGGACCAAGGAGGCTCCCGCAACGCATCTCTGGAAGGATTGTAACATTATGAAGGAGTTCAAAAACTCTGATCTTTTCCGGTATGATCAGGGTCCGTCGGGCGGTTCAGGTCCAGGTTTTCATGGTGGCGGCGGTTCAAACTCTGGGTTTCAGAATAACCAGAACAACCAAGGTGGTAATAACCAGCAGAATAATCAAGGGAATCAGCAGCAGTCGGGTTACCAGAGTCACCCAAAGCAGTTGAATGGTGGGCAGTATCATGTGTTCACCACTAGTCTGTGCAAGCGTGATCAGAAGCTTCACAAAAGGGCAGTCAATGCTGTTGAACTGGCAGTTCCACGTTATTTGCGGTGGTCTGAACAACCTATTGTGTGGAGTAGGGAGGATCATCCGCCCCAGGTTGACAATCCGGGTCAACTAGCTTTGGTGGTGGCACCTCAGGTGGGAGGCTATAAGTTCACCAAAGTACTCATGGATGGAGGAAGCAGTATCAACATTTTGTATTATGAGACTTTCCGTCGCATGGGGTTGACAGACAAGAATCTTAAACCGTCCAACACTGTTTTTCATGGTGTGGTACCAGGTAAATCGGCATATCCCGTAGGTAAGATCACTTTGGAAGTAGTATTTTGTGATGAGCATGACTCCCGGTCTGAGACATTGACCTTTGAGGTAGTGAGAATCCAGAGCCCGTATCATGCGCTGTTTGGGCGGCCGACTTATGCAAAATTCATGGCGAGACCTTGTTATATTTATTTGCAGCTCAAGATGCCGGGCCATAAAGGGACTATCACGGTTCATGGAAGTCGAAAAATCTCTTTGGATTGCGAGGAAGGTGATGCGGCTTATGCTGAGTCAGTTTGTGCTACAGAGGAGCTAAAGTTTTATAAGGAGAATGTTGATCCGGCAGATATGACCCCTCTGAAGAAGCCCACCACTGAGCATGACCCAACTCTGCATTTCAAACCGGCTGATGAGACTAAGCTTGTTGACTTCATGCCTGGCGACTCATCCAAGCAGTTCAGCATCAGCACCAATCTGGATCCAAAATAGGAAAGCGCGCTCATCGAGTTCATCCGTGAGAACCGGGACATTTTTGCATGGAAGCCTTCTGACATGCCAGGTGTACCGAGGGAACTCGCTGATCACACTCTTAATATTGATCTGAAGTTTAAACCGGTCAAGCAATTTCTTCGTTGCTTTAATGAAGAAAGACGCAAGGCAATTGGTGAAGAGGTAGCCCGGCTGTTGGCTGCTGGGTTTATAGTCGAAGTGTTTCATCCTGAATGGTTGGCTAATCTGGTTCTTGTTCTTAAGAAAAACGGTACCTGGCGTATGTGTGTAGACTACACGGACTTGAATAAGGCTTGCCCGGCCGATCCTTTTGCTCTCCCGCGTATTGATCAGATCATTGATGCGACGGCGGGTTGTGAGCGCCTGAGTTTTTTGGATGCTTATTCAGGATATCATCAGATCAAGATGGCAGTTAAGGACCAGGAGAAGACAGCCTTCATCATTCCCTTTGGAGCCTTCTGCTATGTTTCTATGCCCTTTGGGCTCAAGAGTGCCCAGGCAACTTATCAGCGTTGTGTGCAGAATTGCCTTCACACGCAGATTGGGCGTAATGTTCATGCCTATGTGGATGACATTGTGGTAAAATCCAGAAAGAAGGAGACGTTGATAGATGATCTCAAGGAGACGTTTGACAATCTTCGGGTTTATAAGATGATGCTTAATCCGGATAAATGTGTCTTTGGTGTTCCGGCGGGCAAGCTTCTCGGTTTTCTTGCGTCCAACAGGGGCATTGAGGCTAATCCGGAAAAGATTAAGGCAATCACATCCTTGGCCAAACTGAAGTGTATCAATGATGTTCAACGTCTAGCAGGTCGGATTGCAGCCCTTAGCCGGTTTATAAGTAAATTGGGAGAGAAGGCAATTCCTTTGTATCAGATGTTGAAAAAGATGGATGATTTCGTCTGGAGTGACGCAGCCGATGCGGCCTTTGAGGAGCTAAAGCGGCAGTTGGTTGAACCGCCGGTTCTTGCAGCCCCAGTTGATAATGAGCCTTTGCTGTTATACGTGGCTGCCAATGCCCGAGCGGTCAGTGTGGCAATTGTGGTTGAGCGTAAAGAAGCTGGGAAGGAATATCCGGTTCAACGACCTGTATACTACATCAGTGAAGTCCTGATCGAGTAAAAACAATGTTATCCACATTGGCAGAAGTTGGTGTACGGGGTTTTTTATGGCCAGTTGAAAACTCAACCAATATTTTCAAGGCCATCCCATGACAGTGGTTAGTTCTTCTCCTTTGGGCGATATCATTCAAAACAGGGAAGCAACTGGCCGGGTTGCAAAGTGGGCAATCGAGCTTGGTCCACATAGTTTAAAGTATGTACCTCGAACAACCATCAAATCTCAGGCCCTTGTGGATTTTATCAATGACTGGACCGAGTTGCAAGCACCAGAAGACAAACCGGATAATACGTACTGGACTATTCATTTTGATGGATCCAGGCAGTTGGAAGGCTCGGGGGCTGGAGTTGTCCTTACTTCCCCTCAAGGTGATAAAATTTGCTATGTGCTCCGCTTGATGTTTCCTTGTACTAACAATGCAGTTGAGTACGAAGCTTTACTCCATGGTCTCCGTGTGGCCAAAGAGATGAACTTAAGTCGAGTTCGTTGTTTCGGAGATTCTTATCTGGTGGCTCAGCAAGTTTCTGGTACTTGGGATTCTAAGGATCCACTCATGGCGGCTTACAGGCGTGAGGTGGATATTGTGGCGGGTCACTTCAAAGGGTATCAGGTTGAGCATATCGATCGGCGAAAAAATGAAGCAGCAGACGCTTTAAGCCGGCTTGGATCTCAGCAGAAATCGGTACCTCCTAATACCTTTTTAGATATCTTGCATAATCCGTCTGTTAAGTTGCCTACAGAAGAGGATTTGGCTGTTCCTGATCCGGAGGCTCAGTTGGTGGCCGCTTTACATGTTGTGCCGGATTGGACGGTTCCATATCTGGCGTATATGAACCGGGGCGAGCTACCAAATGATAAAGTCCTAGCTCGATAGATAGTCCGGCGATCCAAGTCCATGGTCATTCACAATGGCGAGTTACACCGTTGTAGCGTTTCAGGCGTATTTCAGCGTTGTGTTTCTCCGGAAGAAGGCCAAGAGATCCTACAGGAAATTCATGAAGGGGATTGTGGTCATCATGCCAGTTCAAAGTCCCTGGTTGCAAAAGCTTTTCGTCATGGGTTTTACTGGTTGACAGCTCATGCTGATGCGGAGGATCTGGTAAAGCGATGCAATGCTTGTCAGAAATTTTCACGCAGAGCTCATGTTCCGGCTCAGGAACTACGGATGATTCCTATCACTTGGCCTTTTGTTACTTAGGGGGCTTGATATGGTGGGGCCCTTTAAACGTTCCCAGGATAAGAAGACCCATCTGTTGGTGGCAGTTGATAAATTCACCAAGTGGGTTGAAGCGGAGCCTGTCAGCAAGTGTGATGCAGCTACGGCGGTTCAATTTCTCAAAAAGATTATCTTCCGTTTTGGCTTTCCACACAGTATTATCACGGATAATGGTACCAACCTGTCCAAAGGTGAGATGGAAGATTTCTGTCAGAGAGAGCACATCCGGCTTGACCTAGCATCTGTGGCGCACCCTCAATCCAACGGTCAAGCGGAGCGAGCTAATCAAGAAATTTTGAAGGGTCTTAAACCCCGACTCATGATTCCCTTGAAGCGGATGCCGGGTTGTTGGGTGGAAGAATTACCTTCTGTGTTGTGGAGTATCAACACCACCCCCAATCGCTCAACAGGTTACACGCCTTTCTTTATGGTATACGGGGCAGAGGCAGTTCTCCCAAGTGATATACATCATCACTCGCCCCGGGTTGCTAATTATGTTGAAGCGGACAACGAGCAAGCTCGCCAAGAGGCACTGGACCTGTTAGATGAGAAACAGGATATGGCTCTGGCTCGATCGGCGGTTTATCAACAAGACCTGCGGCGCTATCATAGCCACCGGGTTAGGACACGAACCTTTCAAGAAGGTGACTTGGTGATCCGGCTTATCCAGGATCAGACTGACATGCACAAGTTATCCCCGCCTTGGGAAGGACCCTTTGTGGTCAGCAAAAATCTGCACAACGGATCATACTACCTCATTGACGTTCGAGACAACTCACGCAACTCTGAGGAGGAGACCCGGCGGCCGTGGAACATAGCTCTCCTCCGGCCTTATTACACTTGAGCCATAGGCTCTTCTTATGTACATATTTCGACAATGTATATATTATGATCAATAAATAAATCAGCATCCTTGCTCTAAGCGGGGCCTCTACTGTTTTTTCTCAAACATCCTTTGAGTTACATGGGGGCTTCAGCTGACAAAGCGGATTACTACCTGTTAAACTGGCTATCACGCCACAACATAGCTTGGAAGCTTCACACCCAAGGGGCCAAAGAGAGTCTGGCTACTATGCACAACTCAAACATAGGCACCCAATGAGCACAGCTCATCACGTTACTTGGGGGCTCCTTGTGTCAAATACCAAGGAGTTTGAATGGACCCTTGTAGCTGGGTATCGACCCACGGCTTAGAGGCCTGGTATATTTACCTAAAACCCCGGGTTAACCTGCCTTCATCAAGTAAGACACTCCTATCCAGGTCATCCTGGCACAACGCTCCGAACGTTTGACAGTTACTCTCATTGAGACCCTGCACTTGTCAAAGTTAAAACGGTGATTGGTTAGTTGGAGGTCCATCTTAAAAAGATTTGTTAAATGGTTCAACTCAGCGGCCTGGCAGCCCACAAAAAGCCTCGAATTTGGGCCTGGCAGCCCTCAAAAAGCCTCGAGTACACGGTTTTATTTGCGTTTTGCTGAATTTTATGTTAAACCAATTTTCTTGGCCTGGTCAGTCATCTTATTAAGCCCGGTATTCTTTAAACCGGCTTGGTTTGCAACTACACGTTGACAGACCTTATTCTTAAACCGGAGTTTGCTAACCCGGCCTGGCTTTGACTACCTGTCACCAGCTTTGATCATCTGGTGTGCATCATCACCCGGTATGACTTACTATACGACATCAGTACATGATGGAGTTATACAAGAATTTCAGATTTGGGTTTTCACCCTCATTACAATCAAAGTTGACTAGCCAACTAAACAGGCATATTACATAACAGGTATGAATCATTTCATATTTTTACGGTTTGATTATCAATCAGGCCTTTTCTTGGGCATTATGACCCGTCCGGCGGTAAACCGCCATGACCCTTTTCATTTTATGTACACACATGAGTTGCATCTTATGATACTTGAACCAAAATTGACATTGACATGGCGGATCACATAAAGTATCTCCTACTACATGATGGCAGCAGATCAAAATAGTTTTTGCTACCCTATTACAAGGCACTCAGAGGCCCAAAATATGGAATTGTTTCAGAACGGACAGTTTCTGACATATCAACCAGATTGACGGATTAAGCTTCATCACCAGGTTGATGTGAAGTAGATGGGTCATCTGGCGTCGGTTCAGCCTCCTCCTCCCCATCCACTGGCTGGAAGTCATTGGTGGTCCAGTCAATCCGGGTTAAGGCCTGAAAAACAGCCTCTTCACTTATAAGCTCAGTCGGATCAACGTCAGGGGCGTAAGTGTGCTTACGGATTGGTGGAACAAGGTTCTGCACTTCAGGAATAACAGCTTCAACTCGTTTGTTGTTTGCATCATCGAAGGATCGGTGAACCGTCAGGTTAGCCTCTTCTGCCAACTGACTCGTGAGAGGACGCATCTCCCTTGTTACCCGTTTGAGGGCGTCATTGTCAAATACTTTGTCGTTTTCTTGTTCACTGGGGAAGCCCTTGGCTATATCAGCCGGATCAAGATCAGCTATCCATGCCTTGGCGCGAGTCAGTGCTAATAAAGTGCCAGCCCGGGCAGCGGATCGCTTTAACTCTTCTATCTGTGCTGGTGTCATAGATAGCCGGTCCAACGTGTCCTTGATCAGTGTTGGAGCCGCATTGTCATAAGAAGTGGCGCAGATAACCCGTTGGATGCCGGTATACAGCTGTTCAATCAACGTATACGCGGCCTTGAGTTTCTTTTGCATATCAGAACCCAAATGAGCAATGCGACTACCTATAGCGGTTTAAGAAGTTCATGTTAAACCGGAGAAATTTCAAAGCAAAATGTTCATAAAGCCTTGGCAAACAGTGCTTACCAAATATTGCAAAAGTCATGGCATTGACTTGGCGCTTTAATCCAGTAAGCTCTTTTGTCACCGGTTTAAGGGCTAATTCAGCGTCTTCTGCCCGCTTCATCAATCCGGCCTTTTCGGTATCCCAGTTGGCCCGCTCAGACTTGAACCATTCCTTGAGCTGCTCCATGGTGGTTAAGGCGGTTTTCAATTCCTCCTTGGCCTTGGTGGTTTCTGCTTGTTGGGATTTCAGATTTTCTTGAAGGTCAGCAATTTGTGAGACTTGTTGGTTTATCTCACTCTGCAACAGTAAGAAGAGCATGTCAATATCTTCGTCAAAGTCCCAAGCATATAACCAGTTATACACTTGGCACTTGGGGGCTAATGCGGATCATTTTTCTGCTGATTATTGAAGTCCCAAGGATTAATACAAGTTTTAATCATGGCACTTGGGGGCTAATGTGTGTTTGATCAAAAATATACAAGGAAGATTTGCAAAGCACAAAATGGAATATACAAAGTCCCGGTTTGACTTTCTAAAGACAAACCGGCCCTTGGGGGCTACAATGCTATAAAGGTACAGAGCAAAGATCAAACTGTTTACCTCGTAGCGCTCCTTCATCAGGTTTACTAAACCAGCTTCATAATCACGGCTGGTGTAAAGCCGGTTCAAGAAGCTGGAATGAAGGTCTTGAGCAGAGAGATCGACATAAGCTGACAAGTCAGTCTTCCCCTTCCCCTTGCTCATAGCAGTGAATTCATCCTTGGCAGTGTGCTTAGACAGAGCAACCGGATTACCAGGGGCGGTATACCGTGTGCCAGTAACAACAACATCATCATCTTTGGCCGGGCTTGATGGGTTGACATTCTTAGCAGGGCTCGGCGCTTTGGCAGCAGGGCTCGGCGGTTTGTTTGCAGGGCTTGGCGGATCCACAGTTGAAACCCGTTGATCAACAGTTGGACTTGGAGGGGCAGGAGGATGTGAAGTATTAATCTCTACATTCAGTTCAACCTCTGGCGGATTAGCATCAGCATCTTGGTTTCGCCCAGCAGAGCTGTCTATGGCAACTTCAGGATCTTCGCCATGATGCTCTGGAGTCTTCTCCAGATCAACATCATCAGTAGGGTCGCTGGTCTTGGCTTTCTTGCTTAATCGAGCCTTGGCGCTACAACATCAAAAGGATTAGAATAATGATAAACCGACACATGAAGAAACAAGTTGAGTAATGTACTTACCCAGCGACGACTTTGAGAGGCAGCTGAGTGGTTGATCAACCTCCAGACGAGTTGGAAGAGGCCCGGTAATTCGGGTCAGACGGATTGAGAGGGCATCGGAAGAAACCTTTCAAAGGATAACGTTTTTCAGGAGAACAATTCACCTCTGGACGACGTTTCCGGGTTGGCGTATCGGCTAAACCGGACGAAGTGATTTGTTGACCACTATGCCGGGTTGTGCGACGCTCTTCAACTTGCTGTGTCTTCAAAGAAAATTTTGGATCCAAATGAGCAAGGGGGTGGGATTGTTTTACTTTCCGGACTGTGCGACGAATTCTTTGAACCGGTACAAGATCTGAATCGGAAGAAAGAAGGATTACCTCAACATGTTTTGCATGGCTGGCCTCAGCATCATCCTGGGAATAGTCATTGTCAATAAGATGTACGAAAAAGGAACCAAGTGAGTCAAGTTCTACCTCAGCGTCTGATTCCTCATCTTCTGGCGGATCAGAAGATTCGGTGGTTTTCTTCTTGCCAGCTTTCTTGGTGGCCTTGGTCTTTGCACGAGGAGCCCGGGCCGGTTTAGTCCGTTTTCAAAAGGAGCTGTTAGCCTGAAATTAAGATAAGGAAAGGTTAGTACACAGTTAATACGAAGGCCAATCAGTAAAGTATTCAGAGCAACTTTACCGCTGGCGGTTTATTGGAGAAGCAAAACGGAGCCAACCCGGTTTGGCTGCATGCAAAGATCGGTTCATCAAGCATTTTCTTCACCGATTCAGTAACTTCAAGATCGGTCATTACTATTTCGTGATATCGTTGAGGGTCTTTGACATCACCAGTATATTCATGCATCAATACGGGGCGGCGGCTTAAAGGCAAAATGCCCCAAGAAACCCAGCAGCGGACAAGATCAATGCCAGTCAAACCGTTGGCCATCAGAGCCCGGAGCTTGGCGAGTTGAGGTGCAAAGTTGTTCCGTTCTGCGGCGGTCAAGCGTGAAGGTAATGGGTGGCTGTTGCTAAGCCGGTGAGGGCGATAACCCGGCAAAGGATTTTCTCCATCAGGGGCAGTGTTCCGGCAGTAAAACCAGGTCTGTTTCCAATCTTTAGGATGGCTATGATGTTTTGCATGAGGGAAGTCAACTTCTTTCCTTTTCTGAATAGAAACGCCACCAAGTTCTGTGTTGGGACCGTCTGAGAATTCTGTACAGCGATTCAGATGAAAGAAGTCCCGGAACAGCTCCACGGTTGGCTCTTCTTGAACATAGACTTCGCAGAATACTTGAAAGTTGCATATATTGGACACAGAGTTTGGACCAATATCTTGCGGATGGAGTTGGAAGCTTGTGAGGACATCCCGGAAATTTTTTGATCCGGGCGGACTGAATCCCCGGTCTAAGTGTTGCATAAATACAATCACCTCTCCATCTTGAGGTTCAGGTGGACATTCTGATTCTGGAACTCGCCAATGGAGAGCCCTTTTTGAGGCTAAAGCGCCTGTGGTGACATAACCATTGATTTGTGTTGCCGTGATCCGGGACGGAACCCAATTGCAAGCAGAGAATTGCTTGGTCATCCCAGAAGAGGGGAACTGAAAGGAAAAATAAATGCCGGTTTACAATTTAATGGTTTAAAGTGTACAATTCAGTGGTAAACCGGAAAATTACTATGCAAGGTTCAGTTGGCGGTTTAAGAGAGGGCTAATGACATATGGCGGATTGGCTATCAAAGGTTAAACCGCCCATAGGCAGAAGGGTGAGGATTTAAAATTTCTGCTAAGTGTTGACAGAAACAGGTTTCACACAATGATCAAATCTATTTGGATCTACCGCACCTCCGTAAAGAAATTTTTTCTGTGATCTCTAAAGGCGCTAAGCAGAACAGGGAAGGTCGTGTACTCTACAGAAGAAAGGAAAGATCTGCTAGCACTAAAAACAGATGCGGAGTAACTACCGCATGAGATCTATACTGCTATTGGATCAAAACTACCGCGGCAGAAGGAAGGACGAAGAATTGAGGAGGAAGAACAAAGAACTATACAGATGAACTCGCGAACCCTAAACACAGATTTAAAGATGAAGGAAAGAGGAAACTTACCACTGCAGATTTACTGCGGAGGGGTGCGACGAGTTTCTGATCCGTTTCAGGTTGATGCAGCGGCCTTTGTCGATGCAGTTCCCAAGGGTCGCGGACGGCGGCGGAGCTTCAGAGCTGGGGGGTCGCGAGGAAGAAGAAGGCACAGAAGGGTAAAAGAGAGATGGGCCCTCGGGCCTTATTTATAGAGGAAAGAATAAGTGGCAGGCGCGAGAATCAAGGAGCCTGAAACGGCAGAATGGGTGTGTCTGTCGCCTTGATTTTCGGGATAACCATTAAGTGAAGGGAATCTTTTTAATCTTTTTATACAGAGATGACGTCATGATGGACCGTTGCTATATCCCGAAGATGGCGTCACAGCGGTTTAACAAGATTTACAGGAGAAGGCAATCTGGCGGTTTACGAAGATACAAGAGGACGTTTACAATATGTCTTTGAAGATGTTGAAGATTGACATGAACAGGTTCAAATCAAACTGGGGCCTAATGTTGGAGATATAACTACTGAGTGTAAACCGGCCAGGAGGGCCCGGTTCACCCTCGACTATACCAAAGCCCATGAAGAATCCAGAAGATGGTGAAGTTATTAAAACGAGCTTAGAGGCCTAAAAGCCCAAAGGCGGATTAGGGCCCATGGTGGTAAACCGCCATGACTATGTAACTTGTAATGTAAGTTAGGAAAGGAGAGACCGAACCAAACACTTTGTATGAGTCGGTTTGGATCTCTGTAGACCGGCCGGGCGTCAACCTATGTATATAAAGGAACGACCTGGCGGCAGTTCAGGAACAACAGATAACAACTCGAGACTCAGGCAAGCATATTTGCTCCCTGGTCATCGAAACCCAATCAATTCCATCACAACTAGATGTAGGCTTTTACCTTCATCGAAGGGGCCGAACTAGTATAAACTCTCGTGTTCCTTGTCCGGTTTAACCCCTTCAAGCTAACCCGTTGCGATGGCTCCATGACTAAGTTCTTTCATGAGGACATCTGACGTGTTAATTCCACGACAATACCCTTGAAGATTGTTGGGGAACGTTGCAGAAAATTAAAAATTTTCCTACGGTTTCACCAAGATCCATCTATGAGTTCATCTAAGCAACGAGTCAAGGGAGTGAGTTTGCATCTACATACCACTTGTAGATCACGTGCGGAAGCTTTCAAGGGGATGGTGATGATGGAGTCGTACTCGACGTGATTCAGATCACCGATGTCCAAGTGCTGAACGGACAGCACCTCCGCGTTCAACACACGTACGGGACGGGAGACGTCTCCTCCTTCTTGATCCAGCAAGGGGGAAGGAGAGGTTGATGATGATCCAGCAGCACGACGGCGTGGTGGTGGATGCAGTAGAACTCCAGCAGGGATTCGCCAAGCGACTACGGGAGAAGGACGAGGTGTAGCAGGGGGAGGGAGGCGCCAAGCACAAGGGTGCGGCTGCCCTCCTCCATGCCCTCCTTTATATAGGCCCCCAGGGGGGGCGCCAGCCCTGGGAGATTGGATCTCCCAAGGGGCGGCGGCCAAGGGGGGAGGAGTGCCCCCCAAGGCAGGTGGTGCGCCCCCCCCCCCACCCTAGGGTTTCAACCCTAGGCGCAGGGGGTGGGCCTAGGGGGCGCACCAGCCCACTATGGGCTGGCTCCCCTCCCATGTCAGCCCATGGGGCCCTCCGGGATGGGTGGCCCCACCCGGTGGACCCTCGGGACCCTTCCGGTGGTCCCGGTACATTACCGGGTGACCCCGAAACTTTCCCGATGGCCGAAATACCACTTCCTATATATTATTCTTTACCTCCGGACCATTCCGAAACTCCTCGTGACGTCCGGGATCTCATCCGGGACTCCAAACAACATTCGGTATGCTGCATACTCATATTCATACAACCGTAGCGTCACTGAACCTTAAGTGTGTAGACCCTACGGGTTCGGGAGACACGCAGACATGACCGAGATGACTCTCGGGCAATAACCAACAGCGGGATCTGGATACCCATGTTGGCTCCCACATGCTCCTCGATGATTTCATCGGTTGAACCACGATGTTGAGGATTCGATCAAACCCTGTATACAATTCCCTTTGTCAATCGGTACGTTACTTGCCCGAGACTCGATCGTCGGTATCCCAATACCTTGTTCAGTCTCATTACCGGCAAGTCACTTTACTCGTACCGTAATGCATGATCCCGTGGCCAACACCTTGGTCACCTTGAGCTCATTATGATAATGCATTACCGAGTGGGCCCAGAGATACCTCTCCGTCATACGGAGTGACAAATCCCAGTCTCAATCCGTGTCAACCCAACAGATACTTTCGGAGATACTTGTAGTGCACCTTTATAGTCACCCAGTTACGTTGTGACGTTTGATACACCCAAAGCACTCCTACGGTATCCGGGAGTTACACGATCTCATGGTCTAAGGAAGAGATACTTGACATTGGAAAAGCTCTAGCAAACCAACTACACGATCTTTGTGCTATGCTTAGGATTGGGTCTTGTCCATCACATCATTCTCCTAATGATGTGATCCCGTTATCAACGACATCCAATGTCCATAGCCAGGAAACCATGACTATCTGTTGATCACAACGAGCTAGTCAACTAGAGGCTCACTAGGGACATATTGTGGTCTATGTATTCACAGGTGTATTACGATTTCCGGATAATACAGTTATAGCATGAATAAAAGACAATTATCATGAACAATGAAATATAATAATACTTTTATTGTTGCCTCTAGGGCATATTTCCAACAGTCTCCCACTTGCACTAGAGTCACCAATCTAGTTACATTGTGATGAATCGAACACCCATAGAGTTCTGGTGTTGATCATGTTTTGCTCGCGAGAGAGGTTTAGTCAACGGATCTACGACATTCAGATCCGTATGTACTTTGCAAATATCTATGTCTCCATCTTGAACATTTTCACGGATGGAGTTGAAACGACGCTTGATGTGCCTGGTCTTCTTGTGAAACTTGGGCTCCTTGGCAAGGGCAATAGCTCCAGTGTTGTCACAGAAGAGTTTGATCGGCCCAGACGCATTGGGTATGACTCCTAGGTCGGTGATGAACTCCTTCACCCAAATCGCTTCATGCGCTGCCTCCGAGGCTTCCATGTACTCCGCTTCACACGTAGATCCCGCCACGATGCTCTGCTTGCAGCTGCACCAGCTTACTGCTCCACCATTCAACATATACACGTATCCGGTTTGTGACTTAGAGTCATCCAGATCTGAGTCGAAGCTAGCGTCGACGTAACCCTTTATGACGAGCTCTTCGTCTCCTCCATAAACGAGAAACGTGTCCTTTGTCCTTTTCAGGTACTTCAGGATATTCTTGACCGCTGTCCAGTGTTCCTTGCCGGGATTACTTTGGTATCTTGCTACCAAACTTACGGCAAGGTTTACATCAGGTCTGGTACACAGCATGGCATACATAATAGATCCTATGGCTGAAGCATAGGGGATGACACTCATCTCTTCTTTATCCTTTGCCGTGGTCGGTGACTGAGCCGAGCTCAATCTCACACCTTGTAACATAGGCAAGAACCCTTTCTTGGACTGATCCATTTTGAACCTTTTCAAAATCTTATCAAGGTATGTACTTTGTGAAAGACCTATGAGGTGTCTCGATCTATCTCTATAGATTTTGATGCCTAATATATAAGCAGCTTCTCCAAGGTCCTTCATTGAAAAACACTTATTCAAGTAGGCCTTAATGCTGTCCAGAAGTTCTATATCATTTCCCATCAAGAGTATGTCATCTACATATAATATGAGAAATGCTACAGAGCTCCCACTCACTTTCTTGTAAACGCAGGCTTCTCCATAAGTCTGTATAAACCCAAATGCTTTGATCATCTCATCAAAGCGAATGTTCCAACTTCGAGATGGTTGCACCAGTCCATAAATGGATCGCTGGAGCTTGCATACTTTGTTAGCGTTCTTAGGATCGACAAAACCTTCCGGCTGTATCATATACAGCTCTTCCTTAAGATGTCCGTTAAGGAATGCCGTTTTGACGTCCATCTGCCATATCTCATAATCATAGTATGCGGCAATTGCTAACATGATTCGAACGGACTTCAGCTTCACTACGGGAGAGAATGTCTCGTCATAGTCAATCCCTTGAACTTGTCGATAACCCTTAGCGACAAGTCGGGCTTTATAAATGGTAACATTACCATCCGCGTCCGTCTTCTTCTTAAAAATCCATTTATTTTCTATCGCTCGCCGATCATCGGGCAAGTCTGTCAAAGTCCATACTTTATTTTCATACATGGATTCTATCTCGGATTTCATGGCTTCAAGCCATTTGTTGGAATCTGGGCCCGCCATCGCTTCTTCATAGTTCGAAGGTTCACCGTTGTCTAACAACATGATTTCCAAGATAGGGTTGCCGTACCACTCTGGTGCGGAACGTGTCCTTGTGGACCTACGAAGTTCAGTAGCAACTTGATCCGAAGTACCTTGATCATCATCATTATTTTCCTCTTTAGTTGGTGTGGGCATCACAGGAACATTTTCCTAAGCTGCACCACTTTCCCGTTCGAGAGGTAGTACTTCCTCGAGTTCTACTTTCCTCCCACTTACTTCTTTCGAGAGAAACTCTTTTTCCAGAAAGCATCCGTTCTTGGCAACAAAGATCTTGCCCTCGGATCTTAAGTAGAAGGTATACCCGATAGTTTCCTTAGGGTATCCTATGAAGACGCATTTTTCCGACTTGGGTTCGAGCTTTTCAGGTTGAAGTTTCTTGACATAAGCATCGCATCCCCAAACTTTTAGAAACGACAGCTTAGGTTTCTTCCCAAACCATAATTCATACGGTGTCGTCTCAACAGATTTAGACGGTGCCCTATTTAAAGTGAATGTAGCTGTCTCTAGAGCGTATCCCCAAAATGATAGTGGTAAATCGGTAAGAGACATCATAGACCGCACCATATCCAATAGAGTGCGATTACGACGTTCGGACACACCGTTTCGCTGAGGTGTTCCAGGCGGCATGAGTTGTGAAACGATTCCACATTTCCTTAAGTGTGTACCAAATTCGTGACTTAAGTATTCTCCTCCACGATCTGATCGTAGGAACTTTATCTTTCGGTCACGTTGATTCTCTACCTCATTCTGAAATTCCTTGAACTTTTCAAAGGTCTCAGACTTGTGTTTCATTAAGTAGACATACCCATATCTACTCAAGTCATCAGTGAGAGTGAGAACATAACGATATCCTCCGCGAGCCTCAACGCTCATTGGACCGCACACATTGGTATGTATGATTTCCAACAAGTTGGTTGCTCGCTCCATTGTTCCGGAGAACGGAGTCTTGGTCATTTTTCCCATGAGGCATGGTTCGCATGTGTCAAATGATTCATAATCAAGAGACTCTAAAAGTCCATCAGCATGGAGCTTCTTCATGCGCTTGACACCAATGTGACCAAGGCGGTAGTGCCACAAGTATGTGGGACTATCGTTATCAACTTTACATCTTTTGGCATCCACACTATGAACATGTGTAATATTACGTTCGAGATTCATTAAGAATAAACCATTGACCATCAGAGCATGACCATAAAACATATCTCTCATATAAATAGAACAACCATTATTCTCGGATTTAAATGAGTAGCCATCTCGTATTAAACAAGATCCTGATACAATGTTCATGCTCAAACTTGGCACTAAATAACAATTATTAAGGTTCAAAACTAATCCCGTAGGTAAATGTAGAGGCAGCGTGCCGACGGCGATCACATCGACTCTGGAACCATTCCCGACGCGCATCGTCACCTTGTCCTTTGCCAGTCTCCGTTTATTCCGCAGCTCTTGCTGTGAGTTACAAATATGAGCAACGACACCGGTATCAAATACCCAGGAGTTACTACGAGTACTGGTAAGGTACACATCAATTACATGTATATCAAATATACCTTTGGTGTTGCCGGCCTTCTTATCCGCTAAGTATTTGGGGCAGTTCCGCTTCCAGTGACCCTTCCCCTTGCAATAAAAGCACTCAGTCTTAGGCTTGGGTCCATTCTTTGACTTCTTCCCGGTAACTGGCTTACCGGGCGTGGCAACATCCTTGCCGTCCTTCTTGAAGTTCTTCTTGCCCTTGCCCTTCTTGAACTTAGTGGTCTTATTGACCATCAACACTTGATGTTCTTTCTTGATTTCAGCCTCTGCTGACTTCAGCATTGAGAACACTTCAGGAATGGTCTTCACCATCCCCTGCATGTTGTAGTTCATCACAAAGCTCTTGTAGCTTGGTGGGAGCGACTGGAGGATTCTGTCAATGACCGCCTCATCTGGGAGGTTAATGTTCAGCTGGGTCATACGGTTGTGCAACCCAGACATCTTGAGTATGTGCTCACTGACAGAACTGTTTTCCTCCATCTTACAACTGTAGAACTTGTCGGAGACATCATATCTCTCGACCCGGGCATGAGCTTGGAAAACCAGTTTCAGCTCTTCGAACATCTCATATGCTCCGTGATGCTCAAAACACTTTTGGAGCCCCGGTTCTAAGCTGTAAAGCATGCCGCACTGAACGAGGGAGTAATCATCAGCACGAGGCTGCCAAGCGTTCATAACGTCTTGGTTCTCTGGGACGGGAGCGTCACCTAGTGGTCCTTCTAGGACATATTGTTTCCTGGCAGCTATGAGGATGATCCTCAGGTTCCGGACCCAGTCCGTATAGTTGTTGTCATCATCTTTCAGCTTGGTTTTCTCTAGGAACGCGTTGAAGTTCATGTTGACATGAGCGTTGGCCATTTGATCTACAAGACATATTTGTAAAGGTTTTAGACTAAGTTCATGATAATTAAGTTCATCTAATCAAATTATTACAATGAACTCCCACTCAGATTAGACATCCCTCTAGTCATCTAAGTGTTACACGATCCGATTCGACTAGGCCATGTCCGATCATCACGTGAGACGGACTAGTCATCGTCGATGAACATCTTCATGTTGATCGTATCTTCCATACGACTCGTGTTCGACCTTTCGGTCTCCGTGTTCCGAGGCCATGTCTGTACATGCTAGGCTCGTCGAGTTAACCCTAAGTGTTTTGCGTGTGTAAAACTGTCTTACACCCGTTGTATGTGAACGTAAGGATCTATCACACCCGATCATCACGTGGTGCTTCGAAACGACGAACTGTAGCAACGGTGCACAGTTAGGGGAGAACACTTCTTGAAATTTTTTGTAAGGGATCATCTTATTTACTACCGTCGTTCTAAATAAACAAGATTCATAAACATAATAAACATCACATGCAATTATATAGTAGTGACATGATATGGCCAATATCATATAGCTCCATTGATCTCCATCTTCGGGGCTCCATGATCATCTTGTCACCGGCATGACACCATGATCTCCATCATCATGATCTCCATCATCGTGTCTTCATGAAGTTGTCACGCCAACGACTACTTCTACTTCTATGGCTAACACGTTTAGCAATAAAGTAAAGTAGTTTACATGGCGTTCTTCAATGACATGCAGGTCATAAAAAAAATAAAGACAACTCCTATGGCTCCTGCCGGTTGTCATACTCATCGACATGCAAGTCGTGAATCCTATTACAAGAACATGATCTCATACATCACAATTCATCATTCATCACAACTTCTGGCCATATCATATCACATGAACAATCGCTGCAAAAACAAGTTAGACGTCCTCTAATTGTTGTTGCATCTTTTACGTGGCTGCAATTGGGTTCTAGCAAGAACGTTTTCTTACCTACGAATAACCACAACGTGATTTTGTCAACTTCTATTTACCCTTCATAAGGACCCTTTTCATCAAATCCGCTCCAACTAAAGTGGGAGAGACAGACACCCGCCAGCCACCTTATGCAACTAGCGCATGTCAATCGGTGGAACCGGTCTCACGTAAGCATACGTGTAAGGTTGGTCCGGGCCGCTTCATCCCACAATACCGCTGAAGCAAGAAAAGACTAGTAGTGGCAAGCAAGTTGACAAGATTCACGCCCACAACAAAATTGTGTTCTACTCGTGCATTAGAGAACTACGCATAGACCTAGCTCATGATGCCACTGTTGGGGAACGTTGCAGAAAATTAAAATTTTCCTACGGTTTCACCAAGATCCATCTATGAGTTCATCTAAGCAACGAGTCAAGGGAGTGAGTTTGCATCTACATACCACTTGTAGATCGCGTGCGGAAGCTTTCAAGGGGATGGTGATGATGGAGTCGTACTCGACGTGATTCAGATCACCGATGTCCAAGTGCTGAATGGACAGCACCTCCGCGTTCAACACACGTATGGGACGGGAGACGTCTCCTCCTTCTTGATCCAGCAAGGGGGGAGGAGAGGTTGACGATGATCCAGCAGCACGACGGCGTGGTGGTGGATGCAGCAGAACTCCAGCAGGGCTTCGCCAAGCGACTACGGGAGAAGGACGAGGTGTAGCAGGGGGGAAGGCGCCAAGCACAAGGGTGCGGCTGCCCTCCCCCTGCCCTCCTTTATATAGGCCCCCAGGGGGGCGCCAGCCCTGGGAGATTGGATCTCCCAAGGGGCGGCGGCCAAGGGGGGAGGAGTGCCCCCCAAGGCATGTGGTGCGCCCCCCCACCCTAGGGTTTCAACCCTAGGCGCAGGGGGTGGGCCTAGGGGGCGCACCAGCCCACTATGGGCTGGCTCCCATCCCACGTCAGCCCATGGGGCCCTCCGGGATGGGTGGCCCCACCCGGTGGACCCCCGGGACCCTTCCGGTGGTCCCGGTACATTACCGGGTGACCCCGAAACTTTCCCGATGGCCGAAATACCACTTCCTATATATTATTCTTTACCTCCGGACCATTCCGAAACTCATCGTGACATCCGGGATCTCATCCGGGACTCCGAACAACATTCGGTATGCTGCATACTCATATTCATACAACCCTAGCGTCACTGAACCTTAAGTGTGTAGACCCTACGGGTTCGGGAGACACGCAGACATGACCGAGACGACTCTCGGGCAATAACCAACAGCGGGATCTAGATACCCATGTTGGCTCCCACATGCTCCTCGATTTCATCGGTTGAACCACGATGTCGAGGATTCGATCAAACCCTGTATACAATTCCCTTTGTCAATCGGTACGTTACTTGCCCGAGACTCGATCGTCGGTATCCCAATACCTTGTTCAGTCTCGTTACCGGCAAGTCACTTTACTCGTACCGTAATGCATGATCCCGTGGCCAACACCTTGGTCACCTTGAGCTCATTATGATGATGCATTACCGAGTGGGCCCAAAGATACCTCTCCGCCATACGGAGTGACAAATCCCAGTCTCGATCCATGTCAACCCAACAGATACTTTCGGAGATACCTGTAGTGTACCTTTATAGTCACCCAGTTACGTTGTGACGTTTGATACACCCAAAGAACTCCTACGGTATCCGGGAGTTACACGATCTCATGGTCTAAGGAAGATATACTTGACATTGGAAAAGCTCTAGCAAACGAACTACACGATCTTTGTGCTATGCTTAGGATTGGGTCTTGTCCATCACATCATTGTCCTAATGATGTGATCCTGTTATCAACGACATCCAATGTCCATAGCCAGGAAACCATGACTATCTGTTGATCACAACGAGCTAGTCAACTAGAGGCTCACTAGGGACATATTGTGGTCTATGTATTCACACGTGTATTACAATTTCCGGATAATACAGTTATAGCATGAATAAAAGACAATTATCATGAACAATGAAATATAATAATACTTTTATTATTGCCTCTAGGGCATATTTCCAACAAAGATCACTAAGCGGAAGCGTTTATCAACGCGGTTGATGTAGTCGTACGTCTTCACGATCCGACCGATCCATGTACCAAACGCACGGCACCTCCGAGTTCTGCACACGTTCAGCTCGATGACGTCCTCGCCTTCTCGATCCAGCAAGACGGGCGAAGTAGTAGATGAGTTCCGGCAACACGACGGCGTGGTGACGGTGTTGGTGAAGAACAATCTCCGCAGGGCTTCACCTAAGCACTACGGAAACTATGACGGAGGATAAACTAGAGGGGACGGGGTTGCCGGCACACGGCTTGGTGTTTCTTGATGTGTCTTTGGTGCTAGCCCTGCCCCTCTATTTATATGTTGAGCCTTGTGGTCGAAACTTGGAGTAAAAGCCTCCACAAAGTCGGTTTCACCCGAAAGGCAAGAGTCGTTCTCGGACTCCAGGGCCAGACGCCAGGGTTCCCGGCGTCTGGACCCAGACGCCAAGGACCCTGGCGTCTGGCCCCTGGACTCTGCAAAACTTCCTTTTGCGCTTTCCAAAAACCTTGTGGGCTTTCCCCTTTGGCCCAAATAACGTGTTCTCGTACCCAAACATTTTGGGAAACATCCGGAACCCCTTTCGATGAATTTCGGAACCCTTCCGGAGACCAAACAACATTATCCCATATATTAAACTTCATCTCCGGACCATTCCGGAGTTCCTCGTCATGTTTGTGATCTCATTCGGGACTCCGAACAACATTCGGTTACCAACATACATAACTAATATAATACTATATCATCAACGAACGTTAAGCATGTGGACCCTACGGGTTCGAGAACTATGTAGACATGACTGAGACATCTCTCTGGTCAATAACCAATAGCGGAACCTGGATGCCCATATTGGCTCCTACATATTCTATGAAGATCTTTATGGGTCAAACCGCATAACAACATACGTTGTTCCCTTTGTCATCGGTATGTTACCTGCCCGAGAGTCGATCGTCGGTATCTCAATACCTAGTTCAATTTCGTTACCGGCAAGTCTCTTTACTCGTTACGTAATGCATCATTCCGTAACTAACTCATTAGCTACATTGCTTGCAAGGCTTATAGTGATGTGCATTACCGAGAGGGCCCAGAGATACCTCTCTGACAATCAGAGTGACAAAACCTAATCTCAAAATACGCCAACTCAAACATGTACCTTTGGAGACACCTGTAGAGCTTCTTTATAATCACCCAGTTATGTTGTGACGTTTGGTAGCACACAAAGTGTTCCTCCGGTAAACGGGAGTTGCATAATCTCATAGTTGTAGGAACATGTATAAGTCATGAAGAAAGCAATAGCAACATACTAAACGATCAAGTGCTAAGCTAACGGAATGGGTCATGTCAATCACATCATTCTCCTAATGATGTGATCCCACTAATCAAATGACAACTCATGTCTATGGTTAGGAAACATAACCATCTTTGATTAATGAGCTAGTCAAGTAGAGGCATACTAGTGACATTAAGTTTGTCTATGTATTCACACATGTCTCATGTTTCCGGTTAATACAATTCTAGCATGAATAATAAACATTTATCATGATATGAGGAAATAAATAATAACTTTATTATTGCCTCTAGGGCATATTTCCTTCAGTCTCCCACTTGCACTAGAGTCAGTAATCTAGTTCACATCACCATGTGATTTAACACCAATATTCACATCTGTATGTGATTAATACCCATAGTTCACATCGTCATGTGACCAACACCCGAAGGGTTTACTACAGTCAATAATCTAGTTCACATCGCTCTGTGATTAACACCCAAAGAGTACTAAGGTATGATCATGTTTTGCTCGTGAGAGAAGCTTAGTCAACGGGTCTGTCACATTCAGAACCGTATGTATTTTGCAAATATTCTATGTCTACAATGCTCACACGGAGCTACTCTAGCTAATTGCTCCCACTTTCAATATGTATCCAGATTGAGATTTAGAGTCATCTGGATTGGTGTGAAAGCTTGCACCAATGTAACTCTTTACGACGGGCTCTTTTATCACCTCCATAATCGATAAATATTTCCTTAGTCCTCACTAAGGATATTCTTGAACAATGTCCAGTGATCTACTCCTAGATCACTATTGTACTCCCTTGCCAAATTCAGAGCAAGGTATACAATAGGTCTGGTACATAGCATAGCATACTTTATAGAACCTATGACTGAGGCATAGGGAATGACTTTCATTCTCTTTTCTATTTTCTGCCGTGGTCGGGATTTGAGTCTTACTCAATTTCACACCTTTGCAACACAGGCAAGAACTCTTTCTTTGACTGTTCCATTTTGAATTATTTCAAAATCTTGACAAGGTATGTACTTATTGAAAAACTTATCAAGCGTATTGATCTATCTCAATAGATCTTGATGCTCAATATGTAAGTAGCTTTACTGAGGTCTTTCTTTTTGTGAACTCCTTTCAAATACTCCTTTATGCTTTCCAGAAAAATTCTACATTATTTCTGATCAACAATATGTTACTCACATATATTTATCAGAAACGCGGTAGTGCTCCCACTCACTTTATTGTAAATACAGGCTTCACCGCAAGTCTGTATAAAACTATATGCTTTGATCAACTTATCAAAGCGTATATTCCAACTCTGATATGCTTGCACCAGTACATAGATGGATCGCTGGAGCTTGCACATTTTGTTAGCACCTTTAGGATTGACAAAACCTTCTGGTTGCATCATATACAACTCTTCTTTAAGAAAACCATTAAGGAATGCAGTTTTGACATCCATTTGCCAGATTTCATAAAACGTGGCAATTGCTAACATGATTCGGACAGACTTAAGCATCGCTACGGGTGAGAAAAACTCATTGTAGTCAACACCTTGAACTTGTCGAAAACCTTTTTGCGACAAGTCGAGCTTTGTAGATAGTAACACTACTATCAGCGTCTGTCTTCCTCTTGAAGATCCATTTATATAATATGGCTTGCCGATCATCGGGCAACTCCACCAAAGTCCACACTTTGTTCTCATACATGGACCCCATCTCAGATTTCATGGCCTCCAGCCATTTCGCGGAATCTGGGATCATCATCGCTTCCTCATAGTTCGTAGGTTTATCATGGTCTAGTAACATGACTTCCAGAATAGGATTACCATACCACTCTGGTGTGGATCATACTCTGGAAGACCTACGAGGTTCTGTAGTAACTTGATTTGAAGTTTCATGATCATCATCATTACCTTCCTCACTAATTGGTGTAGGAATCACTGGAACTGATTTCTGTGATGAACTACTTTCTAATTTGGGAGAAGGTATAATTACCTTATCAAGCTCTACTTTCCTCCCACTCACTTCTTTTGAGAGAAACTCCTTCTCTAGAAAGGATCCATTCTTAGCAACGAATATTTTGCCTTCGGATCTGTGATTAGAAGGTGTACCCAACAGTCTCCTTTGGGTATCCTATGAAGACGCATTTCTCCGATTTGGGCTCGAGCTTATCAGGTTGAAACTTTTTCACATAAGCATCGTAACTCCAAATTTTAAGAAACGACAGCTTAGGTTTACTGCTAAACCATAGTTCATACAGTGTCGTCTCAACAGATTTAGATGGTGCCCTATTTAAAGTGAATGCAGCTATCTCTAATGCATAACCCCAAAACGATAGTGGTAAATCGGTAAGATACATCATAGATCGCACAATATCCAATAAAGTGCGGTTACGACGTTCTGACACACCATTACGATGTGGTGTTCCATATGGCGTGAGCTGTGAAACTATTCCACATTATTTAAAATGAAGGCCAAACTCGTAGCTCAAATATTCATCTCTATGATCAGATCATAGAAACTTTATTTTCTTGTTAAGATGATTTTTCCACTTCACTCTGAAATTCTTTGAACCTTTCAACTATTTCAGACTTATGTTTCATCAAGTAGATATACCCATATCTGCTTAAATCATCTTGTGAAGGTCAGAAAATAATGATACTTGCCATGAGCATCAACACTCATTGGATCGCATACATCGGTATGTATTATTTCCAATAAGTCAGTAGCTCATTCCATTGTTTCGGAGAACGGAGTTTTAGTCATCTTGCCCAAAAGGCACGGTTCGCAAGCATCAAATGATTCATAACCAAGTGATTCCGAAAATCCATCTTTATGGAGTTTCTTCATGCGCTTTACACCGATATGACCCAAACGGTAGTGCCACAAATAAGTTGCACTATCATTATTAACTTTGCATCTTTTGGCATCAATATTATGAATATGTGTATCACTACGATCGAGATCCAACAAACTAATTTCATTGGGTGTATGACCATCGAAGGTTTTATTCATGTAAACAGAATAACAATTATTCTCTAACTTTAAATGAATAACCGCATCGCAATAAACATGATCAAATCATATTCATGCTCAACGCAAACGCCAAATAAAATTTATTTAGGTTTAACACTAATCCCGAAAGCATAGGGAGTGTGCGATGATGATCATATCAATCTTGGAACCACTTCCAACACACATCGTCACTTCACCCTCAACTAGTCTTTGTTTATTCTGTAACTCCTGTTTCGAGTTACTAATCTTAGCAACCGAACAAGTATCAAATACTCAGGGGCTACTATAAACACTAGTAAGGCACACATCAGTAACCTGTATATCAAATATACCCTTGTTCACTTTGCCATCCTTCTTATCCACCAAATATTCAGGGTATTTCCTCTTCCAGTGACCATTTCCTTTGCAGTGTAATCACTCAGTTTCAGGCTTTGGTCCAGCTATGGGCTTCTTCACGGGAGTGACAACTTGTTTGCCATTCTACTTGAAGTTTCCCTTTCTTTCCCTTTGCCCTTTTCTTGAAACTAGTGGTCTTGTCAATCATCAACACTTGATGCTCTTTCTTGATTTCTACCTTCGTCGATTTCAACATCACGAAGAGCTCGGGAATCGTTTTCGTCATCCCTTGCATACTATAGTTCATCACGAAGTTCTAGTAACTTGGTGATGGTGACTAGAGAATTCTGCCAATCACTATCTTATCTGGAAGATTAACTCCCACTTGATTCAAGCGATTGAAGTACCCAGACAATCTGAGCACATGGTCACTAGTTGAGTGATTCTCCTCCATCTTTTAGCTATAGAACTTGTTGGAGACTTCATATTTCTCAACTCGGATATTTGCTGGAAATATTAACTTCAACTCCTGGAACATCTCATATGGTCCATGACGTTCAAAACATCTTCGAAGTCCCGATTCTAAGCTGTTTAAGCATGGTGCACTAAACTATCAAGTAGTCATCATTTTGAGCTAGCCAAACTTTCATAACATAGGCATCTGCTCCTGCAATAGGTTTGTCACCTAGCGGTGCATCAAGGACATAATTCTTCTGTGCAGCAATGAGGATAAACCTCAGATCACGGATCCAATCCGCATCATTGCTACTAACATCTTTCAACACAGTTTCTCTAGGAACATATCAAAATAAACATATGAAAGCAACAACGCGAGCTATTGATCTACAACATAATTTGCAAAATACTACCAGGACTAAGTTCATGATAAATTTAAGTTCAATTAATCATATTACTTAAGAACTTCCACTTAGACAGACATCTCTCTAGTCATCTAAGTGATCACGTGATCCAAATCAACTAAACCATGTCCGATCATCACGTGAGATGGAGTAGTTTCAATGGTGAACATCACTATGTTGATCATATCTACTATATGATTCACATTCGACCTTTCGGTCTCCGTGTTCCGAGGCCATATCTGTATATTCTAGGCTCGTCAAGTTTAACCTGAGTATTCCACGTGTGCAACTGTTTTGCACCCGTTGTATTTGAACGTAGAGCCTATCACAGCCGATCATCACGTGGTGTCTCAGCACGAAGAACTTTCGCAACGGTGCATACTCAGGGAGAACACTTCTTGATAATTTAGTGAGAGATCATCTTAAAATGCTACCATCAATCAAAGCAAGATAAGATGCATAAAGGATAAACATCACATGCAATCAATATAAGTGATATGATATGGCCATCATCATCTTGTGCTTGTGATCTCCATCTCCGAAGCACCGTCGTGATCACCATCGTCACTGGCGCAACACCTTGATCTCCATCGTAGCATCGTTGTCGTTTATGCCATCTATTGCTTCTACGACTATCGCTACCACTTAGTGATAAAGTAAAGCAATTACAGGGCGTTTGCATTTCATATAATAAAGTGACAACCATATGGCTCTTGCCAGTTGCCGATAACTCAGTTACAAAACATGATCATCTCATATAATAAAATATAGCATCACGTCTTGACCATATCACATCACAACATGCCCTGCAAAAACAAGTTAGACGTCCTCTACTTTGTTGTTGCAAATTTTACGTGGCTGCTACGGGCTTAGCAAGAACCGTTCTTACCTACGCATCAAAACCACAACGATATTTTGTCAAGTTGATGTTGTTTTAACCTTCGCAAGGACCGGGCGTAGCCACACTCGGTTCAACTAAAGTGAGAGAGACAGACACCCGCCGGTCACCTTTAAGCAACGAGTGCTCGTAGCGGTGAAACCAGTCTCGCATAAGCATACGCGTAATGTTGGTCCGGGCCGCTTCATGAGACAATGCCGCTGAACCAAAGTATGACATGCTGGTAAGCAGTATGACTTATATCGCCCACAACTCACTTGTGTTCTACTCGTGCATATGACATCTACGCATAAAAGCTGGCTCAGATGCTGTTGGGGAACGTAGTTATTTCAAAAAATTTCCTACGCACACGCAAGATCATGGTGATGCATAGCAATGAGAGGAGGAATGTATCTTCATACCCTTGAAGATCGCTAAGCGGAAGCGTTTATCAACGCAGTTGATGTAGTCGTACGTCTTCACGATCCGACCGATCCAAGTACCGAACGCACGGCACCTCCGAATTCTGCACACGTTCAGCTCGATGACGTCCTCGCCTTCTCGATCCAGCAAGATAGGCGAAGTAGTAGATGAGTTCCGGCAGCACGACAGCGTGGTGACGGTGTTGGTGAAGAACAATCTCCGCACGGCTTCACCTAAGCACTACAGAAACTATGACAGAGGATAAACTAGAGGGGACGGGGTTGCCGGTACATGGCTTGGTGTTTCTTTATGTGTCTTTGGTGCTAACCCTTCCCCTCTATTTATATGTTGAGCCTTGGGGTCGAAACTTGGAGTAAAAGCCTCCACAAAGTCGGTTTCACCCGAAAGGCAAGAGTCCTTCTCGGACTCCAGGGCTACACGCCAGGGTTCCCGGCGTCTGGACCCAGACGCCAGGGACCCTGGCGTCTGGCCCCTGGACTCCGCAAAACCTCCTTTTGCGCTTTCCAAAAACCTTGTGGGCTTTCCTCTTTGGCCCAAATAACGTGTTCTTGTACCCCAACATTTCGGGAAACATCCGGAACCCCTTCTGGAGACCAAACAACATTATCCCATATATTAAACTTCATCTCCGGACCATTCCGGAGTACCTCGTCATGTTCGTGATCTCATTCGGGTCTCCGAACAACATTCGGTTACCAACATACATAACTCATATAATACTATATCATCAACGAACGTTAAGCGTGCGGACCCTACGGGTTCGAGAACTATGTAGACATGACCGAGACATCTCTCTGGTCAATAACCAATAGTGGAACCTGGATGCCCATATTGGCTCCTACATATTCTACGAAAATCTTTATCGGTCAAACCGCATAACAACATACGTTGTTCCCTTTGTCATCGGTATGTTACTTGCCCGAGATTCGATCGTCGGTATCTCAATACCTAGTTCAATATCGTTACCGGCAAGTCTCTTTACTCGTTACGTAATGCATCATTTCGTAACTAACTCATTAGCTACATTGCTTGCAAGGCTTATAGTGATGTGCATTACCGAGAGGGCCCAGAGATACCTCTCCGACAATCGAAGTGACAAAACCTTATAGTGACGAAATACGCCAACTCAAACATGTACCTTTGGAGACACCTGTAGAGCTCCTTTATAATCACGCAGTTACGTTGTGACGTTTGGTAGCACACAAAGTGTTCCTCCGGTAAACCGGAGTTGCATAATCTCATAGTTGTAGGAACATGTATAAGTCATGAAGAAAGCAATAGCAACATACTAAACGATCAAGTGCTAAGCTAACGGAATGGGTCATGTCAATCACATCATTCTCCTAATGATGTGATCCTGTTAATCAAATGACAACTCATGTCTATTGTTAGGAAACATAACCATCTTTGATTAATGAGCTAGTCAAGTAGAGGCATACTAGTGACATTAAGTTTGTATATGTATTCGCACATATATCATGTTTCCGGTTAATACAATTCTAGCATGAATAATAAACATTTATCATGATATGAGGAAATAAATAATAACTTTATTATTGCCTCTACGGCATATTTCCTTCAATTTTGCATCCTCATTTTTGGTTGATCTTGGGTGGTTCTCTATGTGAGGACCTAGGTTTTTTCCATAGCTTCAAAACGAGCCCAAGATCATCAAAATCGGAGTCCGGATGTAAAAGTTGTGCCTATTTCAGTTTCAGGGCTGCAGCAGTTTGGTTTGGCCGGATCATCCGGGTCCTCTCCCAGATCATCCGGGCTTTGCCCGGATCATCCGGGTTCCAGCCCGGATGATGTTCCAGCCCAGATCATTCGGGTTATTCATAAAATTCATCGCAGTAGCTTATTTGCTAGCCAGATCATCCGGCTACCCACCCGGATCATCCTGCTAAGACCCCGGACATCCGAGTATCTACTTCACCACATTGTATATTGACCTTCCAGGACATCCGGGCATTGCCCGGATCATCCGGGTATGCGTCCAGATCATCCGAGCAGATCAACAACTGCGGGAAACGGCTCTATTTTCTTGGGGGTATAAATATACGTCGCCCACTCCGGGAGAGGGTCGACCACTTCATCAAAATTGCCCCAAGAACACAAGTGGCTTCCTCTCACTTCTCCTACACCAAATCTTAGATCCCGGAGAGATTAGTGAGTGTTCTTGAGAGTTGTTCCAATCAAAAGATAGATCCTCTCCCTCTCCCTCTTGTGACCAAAGCAATTCGTGATTTGAGCAAGTCTTGAGAATTTCCCCCTTGATCTTGTTACTCTTGGAGGTTGGAGACTCCTAGGCGGTAGGAGTACTCCGATGAGGAATCAACTTGTGATTTGTCCCCTGGAAAGTTTGTGAAGGTTTGGAGGCCGCCTCAAGGTCTACCACTAATGGTCGGGAATTGCCTTTGTGTTGATATCTCAAGGAGAATAGGGTGAGCCTTCGTGGTGTTGGCGTGCCTTCGTGGTAACACCCATCCCTCCAACGGTGACTAACTTCCCTCCAATTAAGTGAACATCGGGATACATCCTTGTCTCCGTGACTTCGGTTATCCCTAACCCTTTCTCCTTACTTGTGGTTTACTTTGGTCACTTGACCGTGAATTCACTATGTATTGTTGTCCTCACTATATTGTGGTGGCCATTTCCTTATAGAGTTTATTTAGGCCTACACCTTATATTCGCAATTCATAGTTGCTACCATTGATATATCTTGTGATTAGTGTGAATTGCTAACTTGTGTCATTCACTCCCATATATTGTGATATTGCTCAAGTAAGTTTGTGTAACTTACTTGTGCTTGGTAGTATCCTTGTTGTCCTCATTATATTGTGTTGGTTACCATATCATAGAGATTATTTAGGCCAACACTTTCTAGTCGGCAATTAATACTTGCTACTATTGTTCTATTTTGTGCTTAGTGTGAATTACTATCTTGTATCTTTCATTTCCATATCGTGTGATATCTTGAGTAAGTTTGTGTAACTTACCCGTGCTTACTAGTATCCTTGTTGTGCTCATCTTATTTAGAATAAGTTGTTGGTGGACTTAGTTGAGCCTAGTATATTTAGGATTTGTGCTTGAAAAGTATCCGCTTAGTTTATTTCCGCATCAGGATATTGCCAAATCCATAAAAGTTTTTTAAACGCCTATTCACCACCCCCCTCTAGGCGACATCGTGGTCCTTTCACTTGTGCTAAGGAGGAAGATGTGACTCCTGATGAGGTGATTAGATCCGGCCATGGTGTGGAGGTGTTCGACAACGAAGCATCAAAGAATAAAAGGTTAGAGTGGGCTCAGGTAATGTGGGATATTAGAGGTCAGAGAATGATCTGAAGTAGAAGAACAAGAAGATGCAGCAGCATAAGAGAAGAAGAAGAAGCATCAGCAGCTACGGAAGAAGTGGAAGAGGAAGAGGATGAACTTCCACCTAGTTAGCATCTTTGAACTTTCCCCTATTCAGCCATGTTGGCTCTTAATAATTTTTGCTAATAGTTAGGATAAACTATCATTTGTTTCCTAGCTAGGACAAGACAATGTTCAGTGTGCGGTAAGATCACCACTAGTGAGAAGTGGTGATCACATATTTAGCAGTTTGCAACCAAACAACATGTTGTTTGTCTAACAACAACGACGCAGGCAACCAAACAGCATGCTGACTAGTTGCTCCCCTCATGCATGGAGCCTAATGCAGGCAACCAAACTACATGCACATGTTGGTTTTTATCCTGCATTTGCCCAACCCAGTCCAACTGGGACAAGTATGCAAAATGCTCTAAAACAGAGGTGTAAACGAAAGGCATCCTAGGAAGCTAGGTGTTTCATCGAGTTACTAGCAAAGATGATCTGATGACGCCTTCGCAAGTGTTGTTTGGCATGTGTGGGGCCTGCACTCATCTCGATCTCTGATAAGTCTGACGGTGGGGAGCTGCACGTCGACCGGTCTATGTTCTTTGTGGTGAGCTCTGTGTCAACCCACATAAAACTACCAGAGAAATGCACACACCCAGAAACTCCACATAGTACTAGAAAATGTACTGTATCTGAATGGCCAGCCACAAATTACATCTCGTACGCATAACCTGCTCAAGGGTTTGCGTATGACTAACATGTCATGTAGTACAAAATAGACACAGAGAGGGTTTTAGAGCTCAGAAGCACGACGAGTACACATATTGTTTGCATGCAATGCAAGCTGAGGTAATGAGGCAGTGCCATATCCTTATTTTGGTCTTGTAATACCATTTTGAGTTCTAGGTGTCGGATGGCTCCTCCCACCTCCTTTCCTCTCCTCTCCTCTCCTCCCCTCCACCTGCCCTCCACCAACCACCATCCAACCATGGAGATTTTGATCTGTTCGATCTAGACGATCATGGAAGGTCTTCTGCATTGGGATTTTCCCCCCGGCCTTGCCGTGGCAGCTCAGGTGCGTCGACATTTTGGTTCTACCGTCCATTTCTCTCCTTCTGGTTTGAACAAAGAGTTCTTCTTGGTGGTGCATTTCTCTTCGGCAAGTTTCCCTCTCAATGATGATTCGGTTGCTATTGCACTCCAATGTTGTATTGGAGGCCTCCCTCTGGACTCAACGTGTCACATATCGAGGGACGAAGATTTCGTTTTTCTGTGGCTTCCAATAAAGTTGGGCATTACATCTATGGTCTCAAGGATAGAGTATGGCCGGATTTCGTTTGTCACTTCAGTCTTTTTCGGCAGAGCAATAATGGCATTTTGACAACGGATTCATCTTGGCACCTTGGTTCTCATATTCCAAAGGTGGCTGCTCGTTCTCCTATTGCTATCAAGTCTAACTACAAGTTCTCTACACAGCAAGACATGGCTACGTTCACATCAAGTCCGATTTTATCTAAATTTGGTTTCTCTCCTAAGGAGGGTTTGGTTTCCAGCCTCGATCCGTCACCGGACGGCTCACCGCCGATAGCTCAGTCGCCGGAGCAGGTTTTTCTAGGGCCGACAATTAGACAGACAGTTACTCAGGGCATTAAACAACATTCCTTGTCTTCGGCCATCATCTTTGGTAAATTCAAATCACCAATTACTACGGGGAATAATGAGGCCAATGGGATACGGAATATTAATTAAAGATTTGAAGGCTGTCGGTTTAAGGAGCATGCATGGAGCAGTATTCCGAATTTCATGCTCTTCCATATTTTGGACCAACATCATTTTGGTTATTCTGATACACATATTGCCAATATCTGGTCCCTATCTTCGGTCCCTACCTCGGTTTACATTTATGGGAGGCTTAATTTGTGCTCCTCTTGTAAATCGCTAGGCCACCTGGCTTCTGCATGTCTAGGTGAGATTTGCTCTATCTGTCTTAATGACAATTGCTGTTGTCCCACCACCACTAGTACGGTGAATTCTATCCAGCCCATCATCGGCCAGGCTGTGGGCTCTGGGCCGCAACTGTTCCCACGGGCCTGTTCTATTTGTGGTTCACAATCTCACCTTTTTTTCCAATGCCCGGCCTATTTAAAATGTGAGGCCTGTTCCTTCTTGGGCCACACCAAGCGCACCTGCTTTGATCCTAAGGCCAAGCACTATATTTGGAAACCCAAGAATGCTAAGAAATCGGATCTTTCTTTATCTGGAGCAGCAAATAATTTTGACAAGACTCTCAAAGGCAAGAATCCTATTTATCCTTATTTTGAGATGGAATCATTACCCTGCTTGCCTTCTACTAGCAGCACTGCCACGGCCAACTTGGGAAATGGGAGGCTAATTGATTTTGGTCAAGTCAAATCGGGGGCTGCAGGGATTCCCTCCTCCAGCCAGCATTTACCTCAGTTACCTACCCTGCGCCTCCCTGCTCGACCCAAGCAATCCTCCGCCGTTCATTGCGATATCCGTGGCTGCCTTGGACACGTGTCATCATCCTGTCTTCAGGGGCGGCGCTCCAACAAAGAAAATTGGCTTCACAAGCAATCCATACCCCCTGCCGATACGCATTCCACCTCGCCGAGCGTGCTCTCCTCTGCGCATGCTCTGCTCCTCCCTCCTCCACCAACAATGGCGAACTTCCCCATCAACATCGTCCCCTACCTACCGCAAGGAATGACGGTGGAGCTTGGCCCGACTGATCGGAGGGTGAGAGCGGACATGGTGGTCAGTGCGGTGCCTCCCCTACGCCACGACTTCTTGGCCATTGCTGAGGCCAATAGGTTCATCCCGCAGCATCAAAAAGAAGCCCTCAGAGATACCATCCAATGTTTGCTCCATGTGTCTCATTTCTTCCCCACTGAAGTTGAGGATCACCCTCTAGGGATTGGTATTTTTGGTTTTGAGGACTCCCTCCTTAGAGATACTTTGTCGGAACCACCTTTGAACTAGATGAGATGCAAGCTGATGAGCACACGGTGATCTCTTTTGTTCCTCATGACGCTGCGCTTAACATGAGGCTTACCACTTTTGGCCCGGAGATTTGGATCTTGTATGTTGGATTTCCATATGACTACCAAACCCAGCATTACATGCATAAGTCTGTGGATACCTTCGGTACTCTCATTGAATGGCATAATCCCAGGAGTGATAGGCGTTTTGTGCTACTGAAGGCCAGGGTCATTCATCTTAGATTGGTCCCTAAGAACATTGTGATGAGGCAGATTGGAGGTGCTAGGCATTGCTGGACGGTTGCTGTAACTATGTTACATAGTAGTGATTGGAATGCACACTTACCTGAAGTTCCACCCGCTGGGGAAGATCCACCTCCTGATGATGGTGTTCCACATCCTCTGTTTGGTGAAGGGCTGACTGCTGAGCAAATCTACCAAGCCCAGCTGCACAATTGGATGGCTCAGAATGTTGCTGCTGATCATGCTATGCATCAGGCCAATTAGGACAATGACAATGTGCAAGTGGACCAGCAGGTTCAGTTTCAGGCGCAATGGGGTGCCTGGCCAGCTCCTCCACCTCCTGCTGTGTACAATTTTCAGGCATGGTTGGCTGCTGAAGGTCTTCAGGTTTCTGATGGAATTTTACCTGAAAATAATCTGCTAGATAGCCCTGCAATGGCTTGGAATGACTCCATATCCTGGCACAGCAGCTCTGAATCTTCTGTCAGTTCTGATGGGTTTGTTCTTGTGCCTGTCAATGTTCTGAATAATCTCTGGAGAGGTAACTTTGATAACACTGCCAGTACCTCCTTGGTTGCTATAATGCAACAGCAAGATTCTATCACATTGGATCTTTCTCTGAATAACTCTGGTCTGCACTTCACCATGTCCCACCATGGGAACTTGATGGCTTCTATGCTCTTCCACTCAGCCCGACCAGTGAGACAGATCAATGATTTTCTGTGGACTGCCATTAAGCCTGTTATGGCCACTTTTGGCCCTTGGAGCTCGGGCCTGGGTTTTACGGATTGCCTGAAAGTTCATGTCCAAGTTAGCAGCGACAATGATTCTATCTTGATTACTGCTGGGCATCAGATCACTAGGGATAATGAGGAATGTATTTCTGTGGTGCACTCCTGGTCTGTTCCTGCCGCGGCTACGTCTGATCCCTCCATGGCTCTGCTCCAGGGAAGCTCTAGCTCTCTGCTTATGCCTCCTTCTGATGTGGTTCTGCCTGATGGAGGCGCTTCCTCTCATCGTGGAAAAGTGCAGGCACCTGAATGTGAAGTCTCTCTTCGTCGCAGCGCTAGATCCAATAAATATGATGGATTTCGGGTCCATGCTCTGACTGACACCAAGAAGAAGCAATCAAAGGTCAAACCACGCCACATTCCTACTGCTCCCTCTTCGGTGATCATCAGGGAGCTGGACACTGAGGCTGCCCAGGAAATACCACTCCCAACTCCCATTCAGGTAATCCAACAGGTGGGTGTCCAAAAATGCGCCATCCCTCCAGAAGAACTGACTGAAGTTGCGCTCTTGGAGTCCAAGGAGGCTGGGTCTTCGTCCTCGGCCTAATTCGCTGGTTCTTTAGCTTTATGGGTCTTTTGGTCAATTGGAATGTGTTATGTTGGAACATTCGTGGGTTAAACTCTGGTGATAAACAATTAGCACTTTCTAATGCTATCAATGCTAGTGGTTGTTCGGTTATATGTTTGCAAGAAACTAAGAAGCCTATGATCGATAATGCTTTTATCAAATCTTGTTGTCCCCGTCGGTTCGACCAATTTGCTTTTGTTCCTTCACATGGGGCTTCGGGTGGAATTGTTACTATTTGGAACAGTTCAGTTTTCTCTGGTACGGTTATTGCATCGGAAGATTTTGCCCTGGTCATTAAATTTCAATCAACACAGTCCTCCCAATCTTGGACACAAGGTTATCAGAATCGCGATTCTATTACACGATTCTACGACTTTACGATCCAAACTAACCCCTATGATTCTACGATTTTAGTTCATAGAATCTACGTTTCTACGATCCTGATAGTGAAGATTCTACGATTTGCGATCCTACCGTCGGAGCTCCGATCCGATTCAAAATCGCGATTCTAACAACCTTGCTTGGACACTTGTGAACATCTATGGCCCGTGTCAAGGCGATCCACGTATTAACTACACTAATTGGTTATTCTCATTAAACATACCTGCTAATGAGGATTGGCTCCTACTCGGTGACTTCAATTACATCCGCAACCCTGATAATCGTAACAAACCGGGAGGGAGCATTAATGACATGATTACGTTCAATGATTTCATACGTACACAAGCTCTCGTTGAACTGCCAATCAAAGGCCGCACTTATACTTGGAGTAATATGCATCAGGATCCACTCTTGGAGCAACTTGATTGGTTTTTTACATCGTGTAGCTGGACTGGTTCATACCCCAACACTGTTGTTAAACCTCTAGGCAAGCCTGTGTCTGATCATATACCGTGCGTGGTCTCCATTGAAACTTCTATTCCTAGAAGTAAGCTTTTCTGATTTGAGCCTTTCTAGATTCAACACCCTGGTTTTATGGAGGTGGTACAGTCTACTTGGGATAAGCCGGTCCGATCGACCAATAGTGCAACCATTATTTGTAGAAAATTCAAGCACTTGCGGTACGGCCTCAAAAATTGGAGCAAGAACATTTCCCGCTTGTCCATAGCCATTACTAACTCCAACAAGGCTCTAACTGACCTCGACACGCTGGAGAACAGACGGCCGCTGACAATTCCTGAGGCTAATTTTAGGATTATCCTAAAAGCCCACATCCTACAATTATTGTCATATCAACAGCAATATTGGAAGAAGCGGTGCACAATTCGATGGATTCGTTTTGGGGATGAAAACTCCATATTTTTCCAAGCTATGGCCTCCGAACGATACGAGAGGAATAATATTGCCTCATTAACCCTTAATGATGGAACAATAATAGATGACCACGCAAGCAAAGAATCTGTCATTTATCACTCTTTTAAAGAAAGGCTTGGCACCTCCTCGAAGCATGAGATGAAATTTGATCTTCCCTCCATTATCAAGAGAATTGAGGGGCTGGATGATCTAACCGTGCCATTTACTAGGCAGGAGATTGATCTAGTCATCAAAGAAATGCCCGCGGATCGGGCTCCGGTCCCTGATGGTTTTAATGGGGCATTTCTCAAAACCTGTTGGCACATAGTTAAGGAAGATTTCTATGCACTCTGTGATCAATTTTTTGAGGGTGGTCTCAACTTGGAGAGTATCAATGATGGATTCATCACGCTCATCCCAAAAATTTTGGCGCCACAAGGAGTTAATGACTATAGACCAATCACTCTACTAAATTGTTGTCTTAAGGTGATCACAAAGCTTCTAGCTAACAGACTACAAAAAATCATTCTCAAGATTATTCACCGCAACCAATACGGTTTCCTGAAAAAGAGGTCTATTCAGGACTGCCTTGCTTGGGCTTTTGAGTACATATACCAATGCCAATCTTCTAAACAGCCAATAGTACTGCTCAAGCTGGATTTTGCAAAAGCGTTCGACACCATCGACCATGATGCTATGCTGGAAATCATGAAACACATGGGTTTCAATGATAAATGGCTGGGATGGATCAAAACAATTTTCTCCTCTGCAAAGTCTTCTGTGCTCCTTAATGGTGTCCCGGGCAGACAGTTTAATTGTGTTTGTGGGGTGCGCCAAGGTGATCCCCTGTCCCCCCTAATCTTTGTCCTGGCGGCAGATTTATTGCAAGCTGCAATCAATGACTCCTTCCGAAGAAATGATCTTAAGCTGCCCTTTCAACGCCCCAACCAATCAGACTACCCGGTGATTCAGTACGCCGATGACACTATCATGCTACTTCCTGCATGTCCGGACCAAGCTTCTCTCGTCAAAAGGATTCTTACTGATTATGCCACTTCAATTGGTCTAAAGATTAATTTCCACAAGTCTACTCTTGTGCCCATGAACTGCGATGCCTCCACCGCTCAAAATATTGCGCAAATTTTTGGTTGCATGGTGGGAAAGTTACCTTTTACTTGGTCTGCCAATGGGTACTTCTAAACCTACAGTACAAGATCTCATGCCATTGGTTTGTGCAGTTCAACGGAGGCTGTCGGCGACGCTGTCAATGATCTCCTATGGAGGGAAATTATCTCTTCTCAATTCGGTAATCACATCCCTTATAATCTTTGCACTATGCACCCTCAAACTGCCACCGAAAATTATTGATTTGTTGGACAAAATCAGAAGACAATGTCTCTGGACCAAGAAAACGGATGATGGGGACAAATGTAACTCATTAGCTTCATGGCAAATGGTTTGCAGACCAAAAGAGTGTGGGGGCCTCGGGGTTCTTGATTTACAGACCCAAAGTGATGCTCTACTCATGAAATACCTCCACAAATTCTATAATCACTGGGATCTGCCGTGGGTCGACTTGATTTGGTCCACATACTACAATAACAAAATTCCACACGCTTCTGATCCATGCGGATCGTTCTGGTGGAAAGATGTGCTCAAACTCACTCCCATCTATAGAGGAATATCAAAAGTGATCATTGGCAAAGGAGATACTGTGCTTATGTGGAAAGATCTATGGTTGGATGATGTCCTTGCTGATTCACACCCATGTGCTTTTTCTTATGCCAAACTCGAAGACATCTCTGTTCGAGATTTTCTTGGGTGCACTAATCTCAATGAAACCTTTCACCTACCACTATCCATGCAAGCGCACAATGAGTTACGTCATCTACAGGAGATTACAGCGCATGTTGGCATTGGTGAGGGTGATGACATGGATTCCTGGATCTACGAGTGGGGCTCTGAGATATACACTGCCAAAAGATACTACAATTTCTATTTCCGTGAGGCCACTGCCCATATTACCTACAAATGGCTCTGGAAATCTTCGGCCACAATGAAAATTATAGTCTTCGGTTGGCTCCTTCTCTCTGATCGTCTCAACACCAGAAACATGTTGAAAAGAAGGCACTACAACATCGGGGGCAATTATGGTTGCATTCTATGTGGCAGCAATGTGGAAGAAACCATTGAACACATGATCTTTACTTGCCACTTCAGTTCAGCCTGTTGGGACACTTTGAATATCCACTGGACAGCTAATGGAGATCGACTCAACTGGATCAAGGAAGCGAATTCCGTATGGAACAACCAAATGTTTATGGAGATTTTCCTATATGCCTCATGGAGTTTGTGGAAGGAAAGAAATAACAAGCACTTTAGAAGAATTGACCCCACGGTTGGGTCATGGGCAGGAAGATTCAAAGAGGACTTCTCTTTACTCATACATAGAGCTAAAGAGAAACACAAACAATTCATTCCCACTTTTATTCAGTCCTTTTCTGCCCCATAGTCTAGTACTTACTTAGGCTGCCTTCATAAACCCTTAATTTTATCATGGCTATGGATGTAAGGATATGACATTGTACTAAACTTTTTTGATACTTTAATTCAATATATACAGTAGGAGCCTCTCCTACTGTTTCAGGTGTCAAAAAAAATGTCAAGTTTATAGCTATGTCACTAACTACAGTACATTTGAAAGAGTAAAAAAATACACCGCTTCGCATAACATTTAGAAGGAAGCGGAAAGCGATCAAGTCATTCAGAAGCAACCGAAGGGTGTGGCCTGCAGCTCCATTTTGTTGACCAAAGGTGCCTCAAGATTAGCGCGATGACCCCACATGGAGCTTCACAAAAGGGTAGCCACTCGTGCCTACAGCCATGTAAACTGATAAAAGGGCTTCAGTAAAATGAGAAATGAAATCTTCAAGAACGTGGTTACAAAATAAAAAGAGAAAATAATATGACAGTTACCATGCATTCTCATTCAGCGTTGTTTCTTACAACTGCCCTCGGACCCCTCGACAGCCGCTTCAAAGGGGGCTGAGTGGTACCAGACTCGGCTTGCGAGAGATCGTCTTCAAAACCATCGGATCGCACATTGTTAGTTCGCATAAGAAAATCCATCTAGAGACTCTGTTCTGTTGCATAGCATGCATACCTTCCAAGCTCATGGAACCTGAAGAAGATCTCTTCCCGTTTCCCTTGCTGTCGGCTGGTGGGATTAACCTGACGTTCTGAGCACACAAGAGGATCAAATATTTTCTCTTAGTAACTTTGACTACAAAAAGAAAAGGACTACAGGTTAAGCTTTGGATTTTGGTTACCTTCACGTCTTCATCTTGGCTGGATCTCTGGACCTCCCGCTGGGCTACCTTATCGTGGCCGCATCTCTTCTCGGCAACTGTGATCACACCAAACTCCATTTGTTTCTCTGGAATATCACAGTGCCCATTGAAAGGTGGCATGTAGCAAAACCTGAAATTTCATAACATTAACACTTCAGACCTGTAAAAAGGATATTGATAAAATCATCGCATTTTCATTAACAATGTGCATCTACACGATAAAAGTGAACTCGATTGCATACACACCATTCTGATGGTAGACACTCTATATTGAAGCACGGATTCAGCATTCTCCATTTACGGCATTTGCAGCACTGAACCCAGTCATCAACAGCCTCTGAGTGATCAGGCTTTTTTCCCTGTTTAAAGAAAGTTACTAGAGTAAATAAGCTTGAAATGAGTAAACCGAATATTTCTAGAAATACATGGGAGGTAAAGGCATGTATTATCTGGAGGAAATAGGTATATGTATGTCCCACTCATATGTGCATGTCTATCACGTTTCAAAATAAAAAACTATATTGTTTTCGATTGTCATGACGGTGAAAAATACTACGATTTGGGAGTCGCACTGTAGAGAGAATAGTGAGTGCCCCCTCTATTGCCATCCCTAACATTTTCTTTTTCACCCTTGTCAAATAAATTCATGATAACAAGCAGTGATTTTCTAAATAATACTCCCACCGTTCCTAAATATTTGTCTTTCTAGAGATTTCAAAAAGTGTTACATACGGAGCAAAATGAGTGAATCTACACTATAAAATACGTCTATATACATCCGTATGAGGTAGTCCATTTGAAATCTCTAAAAAGACAAATATTTAGGAACGGAGGGAGTAGTACAGCTAAAAGTTGTCTGATATCAATCTATGTCGTATGTGTCTAAAGAGATTACTTCAAGTACTTCATGACCAGACATGTATAAGATGTTTTCAACATAAACTGACTCATACTCCCTTACCAAATTAAGAGGGTCAAAATTTGCATCCCAGTATTCATCGGTTTTTCTACCAAGCCACTCCTCCAGTTCTGCATATATCTCACAATCTTGAAACCCCTGTTTACTGTTAAGAACCCAAGTATGACCATCTTTATCATCCTGCAACACATATGGATAAGTTCAATACAGGATCACAAGAGTAAAACTAGGAAAACTGAAGAACATGGATAAAAGGCCAAGATATTCCGAACCATACAATGAGATTTGTAATATCTGCAACTCCTATTATTCCACGGCCCGTGTCAGCATTATGCTTTTGAGCTCCAACTCGTTTGTAAGACTGGGAAAGAACACAAAATCAAAGTTAAAAAAGCACAAAATGCATGACAAAAAATCTAGGACGCAAACAGCTTGCTGGAACAAAGCAATCATGAATTGTTTGTGATGTACAATTAAAGCTCAATCTAGTTCCTGCAAAAAGTTGTTAGATTTTACATTTCACATAGTTTTCCATGGTCAGCACACATGGGGATAAAATTCTAGCCCCATCTCTACTCACAAGCTATGAGAGAAATATATTTCCATCCTCAGTATGACTGGTTATTTCTAATGTCGAATGGGTCAGGGGAACCATGTGTGGAACATAGAAAAATGAAAATGGTCATGAACTCATGATGTGTAGTTTAATACAATAACATCTAGCCCACCTCTATTAGACGACCATGCCAATACAAGAAAATTCCACGGTTCATTCTGCCCCATTCCACATCACTTGTTCCTAGAGTCAGCTGAATGGTCCTTCCCATTATTTCCCCAGACAAAACCGAAGTATTGTGAAGAGTCTTTTCCAAATGACAGACTATGACCTAGGAAATAGAACAGAAACATAAGCAACATGAATATAATATGTCACAACATAAAAGAATATGGCTTATGAGTATTTACCGGAGACCCTTGGACAGTGATTTTCATCTGAGGATTCAGAAACATAACTTCTACATAAGCTTTAAGTGAATAATCGAACGGTACCTATTAGAACATGAAAAATGAATCGGTATTAGATATCAAAGAATCAAAATGTCAAAATAATATATTGCCACTAAACAACTATTCCAATGATGCGACTAACTTGTAGCTTCTGCAATGAAACTGAGAGGTCATCTCTTTTCTCAAAAAGGAAAGTACAAAAATATTAATATGGATGAAAAATTACATACATTGCCATTTGTTTGTCCTGGACATGATCTGACTCTTTTTGAACGGATTAATATGTCCCCATTACCATGACTGTCAGGGCTTTCATCAGTTTTTTGTGAGTTCCACTCCAAGGTGTAATTTGTACCCCATCTATCCAAATTCCATATGTAAACCTGTGTGCCAGTGCCCTCTTCACCAAATAAGCCCACCTTTTCTCCAATGAAATACTCATTAAATGGGGAAAATTTCTTGATAGCATTCAGGTTATATTCTGCAGTAGCTTCAGACTGCACACTCAAATCAACTTCCATGTATTGATCTTTCTTGCAATATGTCACCACAGGGATCTCAAGATTCTGTAGAAAATTATACTACTATAGCTTTAACATGCCCATAGAAAAAGAATGAAGGGATAAGTAGAACTTTGCTTACGTCTTTATTTTCATTAAAAGACTGGGATAGAAAGGATACTGATCTGGACGTTGAAGTTTGGGTAAGCACGAATGCATCTCTCCCAAGTTTCATAGCACCAGTCTACAACAAAACAACACAACTGATTACTGTTTGCGAAGTTACACACTAAAAATTCCTAGTCATACTTGTTTACTGGACAAAAAGGATTGAAGTTAAATCGACCTAGAGCATGGCATTCACATTACACCTGAAAACTTAGCAAATGATACTGTAGAACTAACATGTTTGCAGGTATACTGAACAACACACTGTTCCCTGCTTTTAGTAGCCACACTGTTGCATTCTTGTATGTGTTGTCTTCATTACCAATATAATTACACATCTAAGTAGTTCACTATAGTCTAATAAGGTAACAGTCAGGCAAGTTTTAGTTACACAGATCAAATAAATTAGACAAATCTTATCAATACCATATGATGGATGTACATATCAAAATACTTAAAACGATCACAACAATATCAGTAATCTAGGACAGTATAGGAACGAGAATGTTTGACGACATTTAATGACAGAAGTTTACCTTAAATCCAATTCCAAACCTCCCAATCTGATCCTGGCAGTGTTCATTTGGTCCTTTGTGACCAAATGAGACCATTCTCATCATTTGGGCATAAGTCATTCCATGCCCATTATCAACAACACATAAGACAGGAACTTTGTGCCCTGCTTGCTTTGAAAACATAGATTGGATGGAAATATCCAACCTTCCGTGAATAAAAGGAAAAGTAAAAGAAACAAATCAGTTAATGGAAATGAACAATAAAAAGCTCCAGATAATCTTAAAAACACGTCTAAGGCACTCATCAGTGAGGAATTATTGAGAATATGTATTGCTACAGGTCGTGGAAACCGGAAACTACGAACAGGAAGAAGGCAAGAAGCTCCGAAAAACCCTATACTGCCAAAAGCAGGATACAATATACATATTCCCTAGGGAGAGAAGCAAACTATTCTGTTAATAAATCGAAGGAAAATAAGATGGTTAAAAATAATATTTAACATTTCACGCACTGGGGTTTTTAGTCTACATTTTATTTTACTAGTTTTATAAATAATAACGAATAACAAATTTTAAATATTTCTATTAGAGCTACTATCTTTATGTTCTATAACTTGAATTATTACATATTCTCTTAACTGACTAATGTTACATAATGCAGCACAACACAACACACGACTCCCAACTAGTCCTACAAAAGATTTAAAGAATAAACAACCAAGCACCTTTTCTGAAAATACACTTTGAAGACAAGGACATACCTGGATGCACCAGCATCCCTGGAGTTATCAATGAGCTCTGCTATTGCTCCAAAGATCCAGCCAGCATGTGTCTGACTAAGAGTTCGTAGATAATTAGGGTTTGTGCTGACAAAATTTCTTGTAACAATAGATGTTCCCTTCGTCACTGCTGGGTTCAAAATTCCATGTTGATTATGGTGTTTTTGTGAAGAAATTATCTCCATAGGATGTGATGTGTTATCACAAATCTCCCCACTCTCGTTGGATATTCCTGTTGACACAGCAAATAAGCGAAGAACAGTCAATATTAAAAACTAAATAAACCAGCAAAATCTAATAGCAATCATGCCTTAAATTTCATTATGGATAGAACTCCCTCCGCAACATGAACAGTAATAATGCACATGAAGTAAAAAAGGGAAATAGCAAATGCAACTCTTGGGAGACGACGTGATGTAACCAACACAAACAAAATGCTAGTTTAGAGATGTGCTGGTAGGCCATGAGCTGCCCAGGATTAAACAGGGGAATAATACAGCAGCCTGGCTAAAATATGTTCATGTCTAGTTAATAACGAATATCTCTAGCAAGATATGCCGTTAGATAAATGATATAGAAAAACTCTCACCAGATATCCTTGCCATATTTTTGCAGACTCCAGGCTCTTTTATTCCAGTCTCATACAAGATCACCACATGAGAGGAAGAATGAGGTTTAGGAGCAAGAATGTGGAAGGTTCCAGAGCCGAATTTAACAATACCGGCCTACAAAGAAAAACACATGGTAAGAAGGAGTAGTCACATTATAGACATCAAAATGCAGCTATGAGAATTTAGCGTAATACCCCCTCCGTCCCATAATATAAGACGTTATTACAGCCACAGAGGGAGTAGTATGTAACATACTGTTGCTTCTCTTATCTCAGAGGATGTTAACTTGACGGTTGCCCAATCCTCACATCGTTAGTTTTAGAAGGGTGATTTAAATATTATTAAAGAGGTGGCATATGTTGTACGTCTAGCAATTATTAGTAAATAAAATACCCACACAGTGGAGATAATATTTACCTTGCCACTTTCACGAAGGTAGCCTGTAAACCTTTCCCATTCCTTTGCCTGGTTACCATCTTCCGGATCAGGAAGGAGTGAAAATTTCAGGAAATCACTCCGGTATTCCCTAGTTGGCATGAACTTGCTACTAATCGACCAAACAGAGGGACTACAAACAGGTAAACACAAATTACTCTGGGGTTCTGGCTTTATAGAACATCGGTACAAAAAAGGTACAAGTATGAATATCAATGGCAGAACAACAAATACACAAGGCTTCCATAAATTTATTTCTTTATAATAAAAATACTATCCCCAATCCTCGATATTTTGTTGAGCATTTCATAACGTGTGCATGTTCAGGAAGACATGAGAGCAGTTGTTCATGTGTATATTCCTATTTTGCTGTCATAAAAAGTAGTTAAGTAGTTGTAGCATGCTATTTAATACGGGTATATGTGCTCTAATGTCATCAACTATTTCCTCAGATCGGTGCACGGCCAGCTTGAATAAGTACCGTCAAACAGAGTAGCTACATTCAAGTGGATTGTGCTAGGATTGAACACGAATATAACAATATTTAATTTTATAGCAATAGTCCAAAGCACGCTCATGAATAGTACATACTAAATTCTGCAGTTCACTAATATGCTACAGAAAACATGAATAATTCTGTGTACACTTATTTTGATCCAAGCTAGTATATAAAGTAGTACTCACTAGCTAGAATAAGCAGTTGGAAAAAGTTAACAGTAACATACACTTTGATGGTGTTGGGAATATCACAGACTTTGGTCCGGCATATGGTCTTAGAATCCATTGTTAGCAACACAAAGCTCAAGCCAAAACCTACCATAAAAAATAAATCAGTTAAAAATAGCATAAACATATTGTAGCACATACAACAGAGTCCAAAGAACAGGCCAAAAGAAGGAAGAACCATTCAAGATACAGGTGCTAATTCAAGTTACGAAAAAACTGGATGCATATGTTTACATAATTTAATTGAAGCATATTTTGATTATAATAACTTCTACTTCTGCCAGCTTGCAGATTTTCACCCTCTTGATTTGCAAAGTTCTCAAAGTTGTCTTTGCATATCTGGATCAGTACAAAAATAATGCATGCAACATTTTCCAGTTTTACCTGCTTTCTACTGATACTGTTAGAAAATTGCAAATTAGGAATGGAAGTTTGGTGCTTAGCTAATTGTATGTTTTAACATGATCAATTGAAAATTTAGACTCTGTCTGCACCTAAGCTATGAAAATTTAGACATATAAACCAACAACTACCAATATGAACTCGGGGTAGGTGTTTAGACCATGAAAATTAAGATGGGACTTTGCAATATGCCAAGTTCCAAAAGTAAACAGGTGGGCATGGCGCAACTTCTCCAAATTTTTAACTTGGATTTTAAAGATCTTGTCTACTAGTAGAAGACATTTCAGTTCAATTATAATAACAGCACTCACACATTCATATCATACCTTGTTCGTAGTGTGGTGGATCATTCAAAGAAACCACTTTATCCCCCTCTCTTGTTCTGTTTACCTCCTACAAACAGTGAAACCCATCAAACAAGACCAATTAATTTTAGAAGTGCTTCAAAAATAAAATCAGCTCATGCATAATACTGGACCGGTATAGTGCTCTTAAAATTGAACGAGAACAACAATGTGAAATGTAAAATCTAGGTTGGAAAGACATGCACAAAATATAGACATAGTTGCAACCTCAGAAGTGATAATAGATTTTAACAAACCAACATATGCAAGAAAACAATATTTGAACCTTAAATTGCACCACAAAATAAATTCTAATGAAACAACAAATACTTTGTGGCACTGAGCATTATTTATCTACCAAAGGTACCATAAGTATACTAGATCAAGCCAGCAGGGTAATTGGATGATTATCCATATTATTTATCATAACATGTGGAACCAACCTCTCAAGTGACACAACAATTGTTGTATATATCACCAAAGAACAAAGATGATGCAAGCAAAGAAACAATCGTGGCCAAGACAAGCTTGGACATGCTAAGTCTCAGCCCAAAGTTCAGAAAAATCAGCAAGCAAATCATAAACAATCATGACCAAGACAAGCTTTGTAACTACGTTCATGCATCAAACTGAAACAAACAGTACAATACCCCCAAATGACTTAAACTCGGCAATGCTGCAAGACCATTATATGTCGCCAAAAGGCATCAACAAAGGACATGATTACTATCACATAACCTTCTAACGTAACTAGAGATATTTCTCATATTACATTAAAAAAAAGTAGCTCAAAGAAAAATAAATACTGCCTCTATTTCAAATTACAAAGCCTATAGAAAATATAAGGTGTGCTAGAAAACATTAAAGGGAAACCGCCTTGAAGAAGTTAAACAAAATCATCCCATGCCAACTAGGGTTCTCCTTTCCAGTGGGTCTATCAGTCACATATTTGTTATCATTTGAATCCGCACTTGAAATAAAACATCAACTCTCTATTAAAAGTTAATTCTGTTCCAAATTCAAACTTAGATTCTGGCTCTTCGACCGAATTGATTCAGCATCGGCTAAAATCTAACAGGAACCAAAAGGCAGCAGCCGATTGTCCACCGAGGGACGAGAGTCGTGTGCTCTCTGTGAGGCAAAAATTCCTCACTTGGAGGGCTCAGAAAAGTACTAAAATTACTTTAGTATAAAATGCCACTTCTAATCCAGGATCGGTCACCCGTTCCTCAAACAACAAAAGTAAATTACTTTAGTAAATTAACCAGGAATTTCCTACTTAGCACAATGCGTATTCTACTAATCGGCCGGGCTGCTGGCCGACTAACCGGAGACCGTCAGAGCAGGGAAATACCTAACTTGCCAGCCGCGCCGCCGCGGTCGCGTGCTACGGCCACGCCACCGCCTGCCCGGCTCCTCGTCGTCGGGTGCCGCTCTTCCGCTCCCGGCCGGGGTGTCGGCGTAGCGGCCGTTCCCATCACCCCTCCCACGATTGCCCCGCCGCTCTCTCCCTCGATGATACCGATGTTTTTTTTTTTGTTTGAGGTTTTTCTTTTTAAGGTCGTGGACACTAGAGTTTTTCCCTGACGACAACAGGATTGCTTGTCAGGCTGCTGGACTGGCCCAAGTTTTTTTTTTCTATCAATCTTTTTCTTCTTTACACGTTCGAATTAGTACAGTATAGCCTGCATAGTGAGAAATTTTAATGTTGTTTTATAAATCATCCTTACAAGGTACACCTTCTTAGGACCTAACATTCTCACAAATATTTCAAGATTTAGATTTGAAAATTTATATGATACAAAGATTTGACACAGAAAAAGATAAACATTTTACCGCACCATCAGATTTTTTAAGGTTAAGCATTAGATTTATAATAAAAATAAATATTATATTATATGTTTTTAATATTTAAAAGATTGTTGGTCAAACTAAAATCTTGAATTATAAAAAAAATTACGTTTTGTGATAAATGCGAATTAAAAAACTATGGCAACATTTTCACAAAGTGAAAGCAATGAAATTTGTACAGAAAAAATATATGAAACGCGAAAAGAAAAAAACATACAAAAAGCACAGGGGATGAAAATAAAACCCCCAGAGAGAGAGAGAGAGAGAGAGAGAGAGAGAGAGAGAGAGAGAGAGAGAGCATCCATCACGATTCAAACAGAGCGGAATCAGCCAAAAGTAAGGATACACGCAGGCCGGCTTGCTAGCTCATCGAACGTGGCATGAAGAACCAAAAGCCCTCGCCTGGAAAACTGAACCCTCAACTGCCGAGGCAACAACAGGCGCCCATCTGCCGCGGATCCACCCGACCCCAGAGATCCAATGCTGAAACTAAGCTAGCTATCTAGGAGGAAGAAGGCCGGGTACTAGGGAAAGGGGACAGGGCTCTAATTAATCACTGGGGATTACCATCGGCGGGCCGGCGGGCGGCGGATGATGGCCGGCGAAGATCGAGAGTGCAGGGGCCGGATTGGCGTCCGTGCTCGATCGATGGTTTGCGAGAGAGTGCGGTCGACCTTCCCTTGGAGTACCCGGGCACCAGCGGTAGCTTCCGTTGGTCGATCGCTCGCCCCGGCAGGCCGATATATACCAAGCGCGAGACCGTGTGACTTGAGTGAGTGGGAAAGCGCGCCGAATAACCACACGAGTCTCCTCGTTCTTCGATCGCCACTGCATGCAGCGCGCGCGCCGCGTGGCGCTTCGGTCACTCTGCAGTCTCTGCTTCGCCGCCTTTCCTTCTTGCTCCGCGTTCACATGCCATGCAGGTTGCACGACTAGCCTGCCCAATAGAAGCACTGCGCGTTACTACTGGCTAGTACTCCCTCCCTCAAAATTTTAGTTTTCCCATTTTATAAGTCTCAGTTTGGTTGTTTCCCATCACATGTTCAGATTTTAAGGTGCAATAAATCATTACATGCAAGTATTAAAAGAAAATTGACCAATGCATGTACTTTATGCATGCATGCATTGCAATGCATTTCGTAAACACAAATTTTGAGGAAAAACAAGCGCATTAATTGAGTGGTTTTGCAAACTACAACAATTATTCCACCACTCACCATCTACCTTGGTTGGTGAGATTTTTGAATTGAACCCTATAAACCGGAAAGGAGGTAGTAGCAGTCAAAATGGCTTATACTCTTTTCTTTGACACAAAGTGAAGAAAAATGGTTATACTCATCACAAAGAAAAAAGAACAAAATGCTACTCCCTTCTTTCCTAAATTTTTTGTCTTTCTAGATATTTCAACAAGTGACTACATACGGAGCAAAATAAGTGAATCTACACTCTAAAGTATGTCTCTATACATTCGTATGTGGCAGTCCATTTGAAATATCTAAAAAGACAAATATTTAGGAACGAAGGGAGTAGTAGTTCTCAGGATGATGTCTGAGTTTTTTTTAACATAGTACTAACCCTATGAGTACCTCCGAGAGACTGATCCAGCACTTCATTGATGAGGTCGCAACAGATACCCTACAAGCGGATTATGGAAAACCGGATTAAAACAACCATCACAACCGCTGAGCAGCACACACAAGATACCCCACATACACACCACTCCAAAGAGGGTCTTGCTGATACAGCACGCATGCTTCATCACTCCGCTGGAAGGCATCATTACCATCTCTAAACCCTGAGCAAATGACCCTGACTTTTTCATTGGCGATCATCGCCTCAATCCACATTGTAGAGGCCAAGTAGAGTTGTATGAAGATCCGCGCGTGAACTCAGCCACATGCGACAAAATAGTGCAGCTTCGACTCTGACAAAGAACTATGTAGAACAAACCAAACACGGCTGGCACTGTGGAAGATCATCAAACAACCCATCTGCAACCAATCATCGTACTCCACAGGGACCCGTCGGCGCAATTTTGACTTCACAACAATAATCAAACCGAGACAATCCCGCGCACACGCCAGAGATGAGCTGGTCGCTCGGAATAATTATTTTTATCCGCCAATGGAAAAACACTCAAGTGATGTTAAGAGCATCTACAGCCTGGTGCCTCCTCAAACGCCCGGGCGGGCCACCCGGTCACTGACCGGTCACAATCTTTTGACCCAGGCGGACGCCTTAAACGAGCCTCAAACGCCCGGGCTGGCCGGCACCCCTCATATCTAACCCAAATATGGGGCGGATACGGGGGCGCCCGGGCGCGCCCAGGCAAGCCGCCACGTCGGTCCCATCCCATGCGGGCCCACCCGACCCCACATATATTTGTCCCCATCCACTCGCCGAAGCAAACCCTAGCCACTTCAGTGCACTCCCCTCCGCCACCCGAGCTCACCTTCGGCCTTCTCCTTCATGGCAGGCAGCGGATCGGACTCTGACTAGTCTGGATCCGTCGACTAGGGTGTCATCTCGTGCGGGTTGGAGGAGGCAATGACATTCCGCATTGCACTCCGCCGCTCCGGGGAGGACAACGCCCGACCGACGAATGGATCTGTCCGCCGCGACTCCATAGCATCGGCTCACTGGGAGCTTGGGTCCTCCGGGTCTGGATCCTTGCAGTCCCGGCAGCTGGAATCCCTCTCCTTCCCCAACACCGGTCGGGCAGACTATGAGTCCCACCGGGACTAGGCAACCCGTCATGTGAAGGAGAGGTAAGGGCCGCTGAGGCTCGTATCGCGACGGAAATGACGGCTGCAGAGGCCGCTGATGCGGCAGCGCAGGCGGTCATAGACAAGGAAGCCATCCGCGCCAGCATTGTGAAGAAACGACAGTGGAGGAACACGCATGCCCTCGCCCGAGAGCAGAAACAGGCGGTCCGTGCCATGGCCGGACTGCCACCAAAGGATAAGAAGGCAGACAGTGACAGCAAGGAAAGCTCCAGCGACGAGCAGATCCGGCTTGGTCCGTATTGCGTCTTCGACCGGTATTTCCGCGAGAAGGACGAAAAGGGCACCGGGAAGGGCAAGGGCAGCCGTAGATGAACTCCACCATAGCCAAACATGCCAAATATTGGTAGTCCGATGGCATGTTTAGTTAGTAGTGATGGAGTAGCCGGATGATGCGTGTGCATCGACATAGTTGCATGAGTTTGTATGGATTTGAGATATGATAATAGAGGTGTCCAGATGTGGATTACATTATTTGAGGGGTGCCCGGTAAGTGCCTGTGGACGCGGCGTCCACGGGCGTTTGAGGGGCCGGATTTGCCAAGTCCGGCTGTACATGCTCTAACGCCTTCCTGTTGACGAGGCCACGGTCCCTGCTGGCCAAGCTACAGAGGAAGAGACTGGCATGCAGGACCCACCTGCCAGGTGTGCCCGCACCAAATCACAGCAATACCATGAAGGGGACTGGGTTATGGACTTGCAATATAAGAGCATCTACAACCGAACCTCTCAAACGTGCCTCATACGCCCAGATGGGCCGCCCGATCACTATTCGGTCATGATTTTTTTGACCCAAACGGGCCCCTCAAACGTCCCTCAAATCACCGGGCTGACCGCACCCCCCATATCCAGCCCAAATATGGGGCGGATAAGGAGGCACCCGGGCATATCAGAATTAATAGCATGTGATGGTGTTGCAAGTTTACTTATAATAGAAGGTGAATCTAAAGCGGAGCTGGATGACAGTTCCTTACCTTCCCTCGTCTTAGAGGGAAAAATCTTAATCTTAGAATCCTTCAGATTCTTCATAGTGATAATATGATAATAATCTCAAGTGACTCCACAAATATAGCTATGCTCCCCGGCAACGGCGCCAGAAAAAGGTCTTGATAACCCACAAGTATATGGGATCGCAATAGTTTTCGAGGGTAGAGTATTCAACCCATATTTATAGATTCGACACAAGGGAAGCCAAAGAATATTTGCAAGTATTAGCAGCTCAGTTGTCAATTCAACCACACCTGAAGATTAATTATCTGAAGCAAAGTGATCAGTAGCAAAGTAATATGATAGTTTTGATAGTAGTGGTAACAGCAACGGTAACAGTAACAATGATAGCACTGGTTTTGTAGCAGTAACAATAGCAGTAGCAACAATAATAACTTATCAAGAACAATATAAGGTAAATTCATAGGCATTGGATCAGTGATTTGTTGGATGATATTCATCATGAGACAATCATAACCTAGGGCGATACGGCACTAGCTCCAGTTCATAAATATAATATAGGCATGTATTCCGTAAATAATCATACGTGCTTATGGAAAGAACTTGCATGACATCTTTTGTCCTACCCTCCCATGCCAGCGGGGTCCTATTGGAAACTAAGGGATATTAAGGCCTCCTTTTAATAGAGAACCAGAACAAAGCATTAGCACACGATGAATATATGAACTCCTCAAACTACGGTCATCAATGGGAGTGGTCCCGACTATTGTCACTCCAGGGTTGCCGGATTATAACACGTAGCAGGTGACTATAACTTGCAAGATTTGATCTAGAACATGGGTATAATGGGGATAACATAAACGGTTCAGATCTGAAATCATGGCACCCGGGCCCAAAGTGACAAGCATTAAGCATGGCAAAGTCATATCAACGTCAATCTCAGAACATAGTGGATACTAGGGATCAGGCCCTAACAAAAATAAATCGATTACATGGTGAATCTCATGCAACTCCTCACCAACCAGCGAGCCTACGAAAGAATTACTCACTCCCGGTGGGGAGCATCATGGAATTGGCATTGGAGAAGTGTTGGTAATGACAAAGATCGAAGATCCCCCTCTCCGGAGCCCCAAACGGACTCCAGATCTGGCCTCCCGATGTAGAACAGGAGTCGGCGGCGGCTCCGTCTTGTGAAACGCGATAATTCTTTCTCCCTGGTTTTTTCTGGAAAATAGGATTTTATAGCGTTGGTTTCAGGGTCGTGGGGCCACCAGGTGGGGACAACCCAGCTGGGCGCGCTTGGAGGGGGTGGCGCCCTGGTGGGTTGTGCCCACCCAGGTGCCCCCTCCGGTGGTTCTTGGCTCCATAAATTCTCTTTTATTGTATAAAAAATCCTCGCAAAGTTTCGTTCCATTCCAAGAACTTTTATTTCTGCACAAAAACAACACCATGGTAGTTCTGCTGAGAACAACGTCAGTACAGGTTAGTTTCATTCAAATCATGCAAATTAGAGTCCAAAACAAGAGGAAAAGCGTTAGGAAAAGTAGATACAACGGAGACGTATCACAGTCTACTTGTCACGGGCACAATGCCTATGTGCTGATCATGCCATGAATAACAACATAACTATGCGTTTTTTTATCAATTGCCCAATAGTAATTTGCTCACCCACCGTTTCTTATGGTCTTGAGAGAGATCCCTCTAGTGAAAGCTATGGCCCCTGGGTCCATTTAAATCATATTACTAAAACCCTAAATATCATGCTGGAATTGATCTACTTTTATTTAGTTTTGTAATTTATATATCTCCTACTATCAGAATAAATCCTTGCAATTAACGACTCCAAGGGGATTGACAAACCTCTTGCCCACGTAGGGTGCAAGGATTTGCTCTTGTGTGTAGGTACTGCTAAAGGTCATTTGCGTGAATATCCTATCGGTTTGATAAACCTTGGTTCTTTACTGAGGGAAATACTTTCTGCTACTGTATGACTTCACCCTTCCTCTTCGGGGAAATCCCAATGCATTTCACAAGTAGTTGTGCCTGATGGGCCCATAAGGCCACCCCACGCGGCCAGGGGGGCCTGCATGGCCAGGCCGCATTGAGGCCTCGTGGCTCCCCACTGGCACTTCTTCGGTCCTCCCATCTTCTTATTTTCCATAAAAATTCCTTAAAAATCCCCAGTCAATTTGGAGCACTTCTATTTCTACACAAAAATATCACCATGGCAATTCTGTCGGAAACATCGTCATTCTAGCTTAGTTTCATTCAAATCATACAAATTAGAGGGCAAAACAATGTCAAAAGAGGTTGAAAAAGTAGATACATATGACACGATCAGTATAACTTTGAACCATTTATATTGATGTTTCTACAGAAATAACAACAATGAAACATATTGAAAAGGTACAAGAAGGGAAATTTGGAAGGAAAATATTGACCACTCTTTTCTCTACAACAAGATTAACAATTCACATAAGTTATTATGATGCATCTCTGGTAGCATGCTCAATTGCATGCGCGACTTTGCATCTTGTGCACTTATTTTTTTCATTAATCTTTTTGAGATCATGTCACATATGGTAGGGTGTGTTGTTGTTTTATGAGGAGAGATTTGTTCTCGTAAGTCTCATTGTATACATATTATTATTCATTGCATGACATTATGTACTTTACTGTTGTTAACGTACTCGTGTATTAACCAGTTGCAATCCTGGTTTCACGACAATAGTACGTCCCAAGACATGGAGCCGATGGAAATTGTCGCGAAGAGTCTAAAGTGCCTTACTAGGAATTTTCTTTCTCGATTTGAGTGACCAACATGTAAAAGGTTATATGTTGTTTGATTTAGTTTCTTATGTGGCATTCATACGTTTTAGCTTGTCACTCATGTTGTTATTATATTGTAACAATTTGCTACCTAGCACTGCCCTACCTTAGTTATGACATTGTAATTACCCACAAATAAATTACGATAGTGATCGTGCATCTATTATGCAAAGAGCGAGACTAATAAATCTTATTATCTAAGTAAAAAAACATGTTTGTGTAGTAAAAAATCAAATGCACAAGAATCTTTTCAAACATTTTGCACATGGCATAAATCAGATTTACTTATTCAGTTATTCATGATTTATGTGTAGTAGTTACATGAAAATGGGTGTGCCATCATTATATGGTTTTTGAGAGATTGACATCGACCCCCGTCACATTTCAAACAACCGATTGCCACAAGTCCTTAAAAAGAAAGGGTGTCATGCCAAAAAAGAAACAACGAAGCCATCTAACAAGACCCTATTGAGTAAATCATCCCTCATAGCCAAATGTCAAATCCGATGACTGTAACCAGAGATTAATTTGCAGAGATGCTAATGTTGGTTATTTTGTTATGTTACAACGATCATGAGAAACAAGTGAATTCATGTAGTGTTTGACACTTATATCACTGATGGTAAGACCTAGGGACCCTCATATTAGTGGGTATTATTCTTATCAAGTCAAGAAAGAAGATATGCAGGTGTATTTCTGTAGAAACAAATATAGAGATGCACAACTGTTGTCTAAATATAAGCGATGTTAGTTTACAGGGTGACAAATGTTGGTTCTTTGGTCATCTAACGACGAGCATGGGAAACAAGTGAATTCCCAGTGATGCTGCTCTGAAGATGCCAACTATAGGAACCCGCATAGTTCTTCGTAATTTCTATAATGTAAAAAGCTAAAGATATGCAAATATATGTTTGTTTCTAGACTAGAAGCAAATATGCAAGTGTACTACTGATGTCTAAGATAAGTGATGGTGCATACCAATAATAGATACATCATGGGGAAATGTAATGCAGGAATGTACACACAGTATAAGGACAAGGAGCCATTGCATGACAACAAGGGGGGAAAGGTCACACAGTTTCAGAGCAGGCCACTTAGCTAGCTTGCTAACTAGGTAAACTGTTGCCAATTGATGCATTGCAGGAACAAATCAGGAAAAAGAAATACCATATCGATCTCAAGAAAAGATATACATGAATGACATGTCCCTGTTGATGGTACTACATTAATGTGCAAGTTTTTCACACACCCATGCAAGTGCAACATGCATAAGATACATAGCAGCCCACCAAACAAGCATCCATCATCATCACCACACCATTCTTGTCTCTTTGTAAGCTGTAAACACAACTCATGGCCTAATCGATGTAACATGCCACGTCTACACCTAATGCATCATCTATCCTGCCACTTTGCTTTCTCGGGGTACTACGCACCAAGAAAATTTCAGTTTCCATTGCTGTTGTCGCAATGCACTTATCGATCACATGGTTCACGCGCACCCACTGTGGCTGGCGCTGCCTCGTTTGCTTCAAACGGTTTCGACGGCGGCGGCAGTGAGGCTCTTGTGCAAGCTCTCGACGTCGTCACGGGCGCCGGGGAGGGTGGTGTCCTCGTCCTCATCATCGGCGGCTTTCTTCTTGATCTTGGTGTACTCGCCGTAGAGGTAGGAGGAAAGGCCCCAGACGCAGAGCGCGGTAGCGACGGCCTTCTCGGCGCCGAACGGGTCGCCGAACACCACGACGCCCCCAATGACATTGGCCGTGAGCACCGCCGCCATGCACACGCCGCTGTGGAGTGACGACGTCAAGTAGATCACGCCGGCGGTGCCCATGAAGCACGCCTGCCATGTCACGACCAACGTTGCCACCACGACCCAGTAAACGGCGTGGGACCCCTTCCAGTGGGCCACGTCGTTGGCGAAGCCGCCGGTCGCCGCGAGCCCGATCGCTGCCACGACGGACGCCATGGCCTGCATCACTGCCTGCACCTCCACCGCCAGGATGAACCCGCCTGAGACCGCCTCCCGGTACAGCAGCTCCATCACCGGCAGGTATGCAGAGAAGAGCCCTGCGGCGCCGAGCGTGACGACGAACCCGATGATGTACCCCTTCCGGTCCGGGCTCTCGCCTGCGTCGCCCGACCGGAGCGCGAGGAGCACGGAGCAGAGCGTCATGAGCACGACGGCGTTGAGGTTGACGAAGGTGAGCGGGTGGCGGACGATGGCGACGGCGAGGACGAGCGTGAAAGCGAGCTGCGTGGAGAGCAGCAGCGACGAGGTGGAGACGGGCAGGAGCGAGGAGCTGTAGGAGAAGAGAAGGTTGTTGACGCCCATGAGCCCGCCGATGACGAGGCACACGGCCAGGAACCGCCGCGAGAACCAAAGAAACGACCGCGGCACGGAGGCGGGGCGGCCGGCGAGGAACACCGCGACCACCAGCGTGGGGAACCCCGCCGACTGCACCAGCGTGACCACCCACTTGTTCTGCCCGCCGTGCGCGAAGTAGAACCGGGACAGCAGGCTCGACGCCACCGACCCGACCAGCAGCGCCGCGTAGTTCACCATCAGGAGCACCGCCGACCTGCGGCGCCGCGGCGGCACCGGAGCCGAGGAGATCGCCATTGCCGCGCGCTCTCTCGATGCCGTGGTCAAGGGAGTGAGGAGTAGGCAACAATCGATGGCGACGGAGATGGAGATGGGCGTCGCGGTTTGTATGCAGGCGGCATGTATGTATATCGGGTAGCAGGGGGGACCGGAGGCATGGAGATAAAGGATGCTAATTGCGTAGAGTGTGGAGAATTCAGGGAAGGTTTTACACGGCGCGGCCTCTTCCGTTTCTCTGCTTTCCTTGGTGGCTGGATGTGAAAAAGATAGGCGTCAGTTATCATACGTTACTAGTGTTATTTTGGCACTAACTGATCACGGCAAAACTGGGAAATTACTCATGTGAACAGAAGATTACAAGATAGAGCTATCTAGATCATGCAGGGGTAACCATCACCTAGAAATATATATTATTTCGAGAAGACCAGGAAATAACTGCTCTTATTTTTCAAAATAATAATTTTATTTAATGGGTTCTTCTGCATGTACTGTTTTCAAAATAATAATTTTATTCGAAATACATGATGCATTCATTCAATGATCAAAACTTGGAACCGAACCAACCTGTGCTTGGATGGGTAGAGGGATTGTGGTATCCCCAGCCCACCAGGGTTCAAATCCTGGTGCTCGCATTTATTTCTGGATTTATTTCAGGATTTCCGGCGATGCGCATTCAGTGGGAGCAAACGTTCCCGTCGACGACGAGGCGCCTACGGTGACTTCGTAAATCTCAGTCTTTCGGAGGCCCTCATAGGGGCAAGGTGTGCGTGTGTGCATTCATAGGGACGAGTGTATGCGCGTGTATATGAACGCTTGTGTCTGTACTGATGTTCAAAAAAAACTTGGAACCAAATGCTTTTTTTAAGTTAGCTTGGAACTAAATCGATCGATATCTTGCAGTGTATAGCTTAGCTTTTTAACTTATTTGATTGATGGATTGGTTGTTGGTCCATGGGGGCAGAAAATCCATATGATTGATCGTGCATGAATCAGTTAATGCAGAACAATCGTGTGAAACTGTGCAAGAATATATATGTGGGTGATCGATCGGATCCATTCTACGGCGTGAAAAACGGTTTGTTTCAGATTGGGATCGTTGAGAATGTGCTTGGGTCGTTTAAGGAAATAAAACGAATGCAATGGGATTGGAATCCTACTTTCTCAGTTTGTTACCTATCCAGGATTGCCCTGTATCCATTTATGGAGTTGTGGTTATGGGTTAACATACAAAGGGGAATTATTGGCGGCTCGATGGCCTAACACCCACATGCTGTGTTCTGCGGCTGTGTGCATGTGCTTACACACTAGGCCTGAAAACTACAATTCCTTTCTCTCAAAGAGGTGCCTAAAGATAGAGAACTCAAACCTCATCTCAATTATCTGCACTGTCACACATAAGCCATACATAGAGCATGTACAATGGTTGATAAGATAGTCTTATCTTAAGTCTTGCATGTAATTTAGAGATGACAAAAAAAATTTGTCTACAATTGGTCATCGCTTAGCCTTATCTTAGATAACTAGTTATTTCTAAAATATGGTGAGACATATGTGCTAAGAGATTATCTCTTGTCTTCTCTTAAATAAGAGAAGACAAGCCTTTTCTTATGAGTTCTCTCTCATCCACCTCATCATTTATCCTATGTGGCAATCCTAAGATAGCACCATTGTACATGCCCTAGGGTCATCCATACTGACAGAGTGTATACTTAGGGCATCTCCAGCACGCCTCATCAAATCGCCGCTATATGTCAGGATCGAACGGTCCGCACACTTTTAGACCTCTCCCATGTTGATGCCCGGCCAACCGGCACGCTGCATGAGAAGTCTACTCTAGCTTTAAAGCGCCAACCTCCCCTCCCCAATCCCTATGCACCCCCCTCCCCTCCCCCCCTCACAATCGTAGAAGCAGCACACCACCCTTTCATCGGTCATCGCAAGGGGAAAGAAGACGGAGGAGGAGAAGGAGCGCAACCAGGAGTGGTAGTTGCTCGGTGGCTACCGCTTGGATGTGGCTCTGTCACGCCAAGCCGACATATCGGGGGGAGGAGCTGCAGACCCAGTTTGTGCCGCCGTCCCAAGCTGCTACTTCCATCATTCTCCATCGATCCATTCACCATGAAGGACGAGCTGCCCGAGTTTGACAACATCGACTAGGCCAAGCTTGCCGCCAAGAACTCGAAGGAGGAGGAAGAGAAGATGTCTAGTACACCGTAGCCGCGGCGACCGACGACGAGTTCGAACAAGCCCAGCACACCCATGCCCCAATTTTACTATAGTTTAGTTAAACTTCGAGTTTGGATGGAACTTGCTGAATTTTCATGTTATGCATCTTACTAGTTTTAAATCCCGTCCATATTTTGTGTGTGAACTGTTCGAAATGAGGGGAAGTTTGAGGGATATGGTTGTGGCGGGCATCGGTTGGATATCCGAACATGTCCGTGGACATCTGGACGCGTTCGTTCGGTGATTCCATGGAGATGCCCTTATCTCCCAACCTTGGTCTTATGGTGGGCCCTCATGCCAAACATAAAATAAATGAGGAATTAAATGAATGCTTGTTTTTCAATACAGTACAACCACATATGCCCACATGCACACGCATATCTTCACGCCTATGGAAGCACTCACGCAGACCCTACTCCTATGACCACCTTCGAGATACTGAGTCGGCATCACATCTTGAGATTGACAAAGACACCATGGACAAAGTCGATAGGAACGTCTCCTCCCATTGTACAAACATCGCAAAAAGTCTGAAATAAATTCAGAAAAATGGGAGCACCAACATCAAGTCTAGGACTTGAACCATGGTCGGTTTATTCCACCACAAGGTATCTAACCATGTGAGCTACGCTCATTTTACAATGAACTCTCCTTTTAGTTCACACTAAGTGACAGTATGCAATGTCGCAACACGTTTTGGTGGGAGTACAATGACGCCCCGTGGCTATATGTCACGTGCTTGCATAATATTTCAGTTGTTCATTAGACATAACTGTTAAAGCGCTTCACTTTCCTGAAGTTTTAGTCCTTTTTGTTCAATACTATCCCAGTTACTTTTCTGAAGTTTAATTTTTAAACTTGTAGTTGTATATATAGTTTTGGTTTTTATTTTGTTCTAAATGGCACCTCCTTTTTGAATATTTTGCATATTATTTTGGGTAAACCTTTTTATGCAATTGTACTTTTGTAATTGCACTATAATGAAGGAAAAATGTGGATGTGAATTTTTAAGCAATGCTTCTCTTTTTCATTTAGGACAGTAACTGGTTACCTTTCTAGCGCCCTCACATTACTAGTGATATTGACCGTCAGATCGCGAGTTTATAGTGTTCCTTTTTTTTGTGGGAGAGTTTATAGTGTTCCTCGCCGTCTGGTCATCATTAGGAGCTAACTTGGACCACTTGTCGTAGAACCTTCAACCTCACGAAGCCCATGAGCACCTCCAGTCTCTCTCATCCCCCTTTCCCCTCCGCGGGGGGCTATATTTCGCCTATCACGAGACGGTACACCATCTCGCCCTAGGAGATCGCCACTTGTGTCGGCTCAGCCCGGTCTTAGAAGCTTTTGTGCTGGTTTCTTTTTCTTTCTTTTTGTTCAATGTGTTTTCTGTGTTGGTTTTTTTGTTTTTGTTTCTTTACCGGTTTCTTTGGGGGGGCTTTGGTTTTTCCTTTTCCTTTTCATTCCTTTTTCCTTTTCAGTACATGTCTACATTTTCTAATACATGTTCTACCTTTTTGTATATGCCTGAAACATATTTTTGATGCACGTTAAGCCTTTGTCAAATACATGATGAACATTTTTTCAAATAGATGTTATGAACATTTTTTCAAATATGTGTTAAACATTTGTTCAAATCAACATTGAACATGTTTTGAATGATACAAAAGAACATTTTTTTAACTATGCCAACCGTTTACACTGTACATTCATTTTTTTGTAATTTCATGAACATATCTTTGAAATACATGAACATTTTTTCTAATGTCATGTTTTTTTTATCTAGAATTGCATGTGCATTTAAAAAAATAAAACTATGAATTGAACATTTCTTTGAATGAAATGAAACAATTTCTAAACTACGTGAACTTATGTTTACATTGTACAAATACTTCTTGAAAAATATAATGAACATATTCTTGAAACCTGTGAACATTTTTTACAATGGCACAAAACTTTTTTCTGAAGCATATAAAATATTTTTAAAAATTATGAAAACATTTTAACAATTTATAACATTCCATCCAAGTGCACTCCTATTGATATCTGCACTGTCTAAAGAGGTGCCTAAAGATAGAGAACTCAAACCTCATCTCAATTATCTGCACTGTCACACATAAGCCATATACTATAAGGGTATCCATACCACCATAGTGTATATTCAGGGCATCTCCAGCACGCCTCATCAAAATCGCCCCTATATGTCAAGATCAAACGGTCCGCACACTTTTAGACCTCCCATATCGATGCCCGGCCAACTGTCACACTACATAAGAAGTCTACTCTGACTTTCAAGCACCAACCCCCCCTTCCCAATCCCTATGCACCCGCCTTCCCTCCCCCCTCACAATCGCTGAAGCAGCACGCCACCTCTTGCCACCCCTTCATCGGTCGTCGCGGGGGGCAAGAAGACGGAGGAGGAGAAGGAGCGCAACCAAGCGTGGTGGTTGCTCGGTAGCTACCGCTTGGATATGGCTCTGCCACACCAAGACAGCATATCGGGGGGAGGAGTTGCAGACCCAGTCTATGCCGCCATCCCAAGCTGCTACTTCCACTAGTAGAAAAACACCTATCGGTGGGCCTTTGGTCCCGGTTGGTGGCACCAACCGGGACCAAAAGTCCATGTTTTTTTTAGAAAAGTGGTTGCTTTAGGGGTTTTGTGGGTTATTTTTAGGTTGTTATTAGCTAGCTAATAGAGAGAAGTGTCCTCTCTTATATCTTCGTCCTTAGTTTATCAACGCTGCTGCTATGTTCATTTCACCCGCCGATATAACATGCTCATGCATGCTCGCATCATACATCATCATATGTATATAATAACAAGTCCTACTAATATCATGCATCATCATACAACTTCTACTCGTTATTAATAATAAGTCATACGATCATCATCCTCATAGTCATCGAACCCAACCCTACATAATTGTTCTTAGCACATGATCATCAGTATCAGGTAGGACCTAAACACGTAAAATAGCATAAAACAATATAGCCCCTGACTCTCCATTATGAAGAATGGAGATCATCCTGTCTCCAATTCTTGCCCTTCGCTGCTTTTTGCATCCAAGAAGCTCCTTACGACTGTCCATACATTTTTTCCATTCTTTGATTGTAATGTCTCCACTTATTTTAGAAACCCGGTATGGACAGTTGAGATTCGTAGGACGACCTGGTTGTATGTTCAAAACATGAAGGCTACCATGCGTATACATCAGATGAGGCACATAATCATTCGGGATTATCTGTTGAAAAACATAGTAATAACTTCGTAGTTAGCAATGATGTACTAGTTTTAGAAGTGTGCAAAAAGATGCACGGATGTTGTAATAGTAAAAATAATCTTACCAGGGTATCTCCATGGTAGTTACCGTAGTTCAACATGTGCACTAGTGGCACGTATTGACCATAATGTTGAGGAGTTTGATTGTAGATATTGTAATTCTCAAGATCAGTACAAAATGCGACCAGATAATTTTTCTCCTGATAGGTTAAATTTCCTGTATAAGGGCATCTATTTTCATTTTGAGAGGAGCTCAATAAGGCAGAGAGGGAGGGGCTTATAAACTGGTCTGAGCCCCCTTTAGTTGGCGAGGTGGGACTAAACTCTGGCCGCAACGAGGACCAACCCTTTAGTCCCGGTTGGTGGCACAAACCGGGACTAAAGGGCATCCTTTGGTCCCGGTTCAAGCCACCAACCGGGACCAATGGTATTGGGCCAGGAGCGAGGCCCATTGGTCCCGGTTCGTCCCACCAACCGGGACCAATAGGTCCAGACGAACTGGGACCAATGGCCCACGTGGCCCGGCCGGCCCCCGGGGCTCACGAACCGGGTCCGATGCCCCCATTGGTCCCGGTTCTGGATTGAACCGGGACTAATGAACTGGGTCGGCCTGGACCATTGGCCCATTTTCTACTAGTGTTCCGTCGTCCTCCATCGATCCATTCGCCATGAAGGAGGAGCTGCTCGAGTTCGACGACATCGACTAGGCCAAGCTTGCCACCGAGAACTCGAATACAGAGGAGAAGACGCCCAGTACACCATAGCCGCGGCGACCAACAACGAGTTCCAACAAGCCTAGCACACCGATGCCCCAATTTCAGTATAGTTTACTTAAACTTCGAGTTTGGATGGAACTTGCTGAATTTTCATGTTATATATCTTACTAGTTTTAAATCCCGTCCATATTTTGTGTGTGAACTGTTCGAAATGAGGGGAAGTTTGAGAGATATGGTTGTGGCGGGCATCTAGTTGGATATCCGAACATGTCCGTGGACATCTGGACACGTCCATACGGTGATTCCATTGGAGATGCCCTTATCTCCTAACCTTGGTCTTATGATGGGCCCTCATGCCAAACATAAAACAAATGAGGAATTAAATGAACGCTTGTGTTTTAACATGGTACAACCACATATGCCTACCTACACACGCATATCATCACGCCTATGGACGCATTCACGCACACCCTACTCCTATGACCACCTTCGAGATACTGATCTTGAGATTGACAAAGACACTATGGACATAGTCGATAGGAACGTCTCCTCCCACTGTACAAACATCGCCGAAAATTTTGAAATAAATCCAGAAAAATGCGAGCACCAACATCAAGTCTAGGACTTGAACCATGGTCGGTTTATTCCACCGCAAGGAATCTAACTATGTGAGCTACGCTCATTTTACAATGAACTCTCCTTTTAGTTCACACTAAGTGACAGTATGCAATGCCGCAACACGTTTTGGTGGGAGTACAATGACGCCCCGTGGCTATATGTCATGTGCTTGGATAATATTTCAGTTGTTCATTAGACATAACTGTCAAAGCGCTTCACTTTTCTGAAGTTTTAGTCCTTTTTGTTCAATACTATTCCAGTTACTTTTCTGAATTTTAATTTTTAAATTTGTAGTTGTATATATAGTTTAGTTTTGTATTTTGTTCTAAATGGCACCTCCTTTCGAATATTTTGCATTTTTTTGGTTAAACCTTTTTATGCAATTGCACTTTTGTAATTGCACTATAATGAAGGAAAAATGTAGATGTGAATTTTTAAGCACTGCTTCTCTTTTTCATTTAGGACAGCAACTGATCATCTTTCCAGCGCCCTCACACTACTAGTGATATTGATCGTCAGATCACGAGTTTATAGTGAGGGCCCTAGGAGATCGCCACTTGTGTCGGCTCAGTCCGGTCTTAAAAGCTTTTGTGCTGGTCTCTTTTTCTTTCTTTTTGTTCAATGTGTTTTCTGTGTTGGTTTTTATTTTATTTTCTGATTTTTTTGTTTCTTTACCCTTTTGGGGGGGGGGGGGGGGGGGGGGGTTGGTTTTCCCTTTTCCTTTTCATTCATTTTACCTTTTCAGTACATGTCTACATTTTCTAATACATGTTCTTGTTGGAAATATGCCCTAGAGGCAATAATAAAAGTATTATTATATTTCCTTGTTCATGATAATTGTCTTTTATTCATGCTATAACTGTATTATCCGGAAATCATAATACACGTGTGAATACATAGACCACAATATGTCCCTAGTGAGCCTCTAGTTGACTAGCTCGTTGTGATCAACAGATAGTCATGGTTTCCTGGCTATGGACATTGGATGTCGTTGATAACGGGATCACATCATTAGGAGAATGATGTGATGGACAAGACCCAATCCTAAGCCTAGCACTAAGATCGCGTAGTTCGTTTGCTAGAGCTTTTCCAATGTCAAGTATCTTTTCCTTAGACCATGAGATTGTGCAACTCCCGGATACCGTAGAAATGCTTTGGGTGTACCAAACGTCACAACGTAACTGGGTGGCTATAAAGGTGCATTACAGGTATCTCCGAAAGTATCTGTTGGGTTGGCATGAATCGAGACTGGGATTTGTCACTCCGTGTAAGCGGAGAGGTATCTCTGGGTAGGACATCATCATAATGTGCACAATGTGACCAAGGAGTTGATCACGGGATGATGTGTTACGGAACGAGTAAAGAGACTTGCCGGTAACGAGATTGAACAAGGTATAAGGATACCGACGATCGAATCTCGGGCAAGTACAATACCGCTAGACAAAGGGAATTGTATACGGGATTGATTAAGTCCTTGACATCGTGGTTCATTCGATGAGATCATCGTGGAACATGTGGGAGCCATCATGGGTATCCAGATCCCGCTGTTGGTTATTGACCGGAGAATGTCTCGGTCATGTCTGCATGTCTCCCGAACCCGTAGGGTCTACACACTTAAGGTTCGATGACGCTAGGGTTATATAGGAAGCTTGTATGTGGTTACCGAATGTTGTTCGGAGTCCCGGATGAGATCCCGGACGTCATGAGGAGTTCCGGAATGGTCCGGAGGTAAAGATTTATATATGGGAAGTCCTATTTTGGCCACCGGAAAATGTTCGGGATTTTTCGGTATTGTACCGAGAAGGTTCTAGAAGGTTCCGGAGTGGGGCCCACCTGCATGGGGGGACCCACATGAACGTGGGTAGTGGGAGAAAGGCCCCACACCCCTGGTCAAGGCGCACCAAGATCCCCCCTTAGAAGGAATAAGATCATATCCCAAAGGGATAAGATCAAGATCCCTAAAAAGGGGGGATAGCAATCGGTGGGGAAGGAAATGATGGGATTTCTTTCCTCCCACCTTTGCCAACGCCCCAATGGACTTGGAGGGCAAGAAACCAGCCCCCTCCACCCCTATATATAGTGGGGAGGCACATGGGAGCTTCACCCTTGCCCCTGGCGCAGCCCTCCCTCTCCCAAGTGCTCCTCCTCTCTCGCGGTGCTTGGCGAAGCCCTGCAGGATTGCCACGCTCCTCCACCACCACCACGCCGTTGTGCTGCTGCTGGATGGAGTCTTCCTCAACCTCTCCCTCTCTCCTTGCTGGATCAAGGCTTGGGAGCTGTCACCGGGCTGTACGTGTGTTGAACGCGGAGGTGCCGTGCGTTCGGCACTTGATCATCGGTGATTTGAATCACGACGAGTACGACTCCATCAACCCCGTTCACTTGAACGCTTCCGCATAGCGATCTACAAGGGTATGTAGATGCACTCTCCTTTCTACTCGTTGCTGGTCTCTCCATAGATAGATCTTGGTGATACGTAGGAAAATTTTTGAATTTCTGCTACGTTCCCCAACAGTTCTACCTTTTGTATATGCCTGAAACATATTTTTGATGCACGTTGAGCCTTTGTCAAATACATGATGAACATTCTTTCAAATAGGTGTTATGAACATTTTTTCGAATACGTGTTAAACATTTTTTCAAATAAACATTGAACATGTTTTGAATGATAAAAAAACATTTTTTAACTATTCCAACCTTTTTACATTGTACAGACATTTTTTTTGTAATTTCATGAACATATGTTTGAAATACGTGAACATTTTTTCTATTGTCATGTTCGTTTTTTATCTAGAATTGCACATGCGTTTTAAAAATTAAAAATATGAATTTAACATTTCTTTGAATGAAGTGAAACAATTTCTAAACTATGTGAACTTCTGTTTACATTGTACAAATATTTCTTGGAAAATATCATGAACATATTCTTGAAACCTGTGACATTTTTTAAAAAGGCACAAATTTTTTTCTGAAGCGTATAAAATATCTTTAATAATTATGAAAGCATTTAAACATTTTATAAACATTCCATCCGAGTGCACTCCTATTGACATCCGATATTTCACTCATCTTTGACCACAGAACTCTTGTAAGTTGATGAGATGTACCTTTTTTGTATCTGTACGTCAAACAGAGCGAAAATGAACGAAATTGAGTTCTATCAAATTTGTTTTTCTTTAAATGTGGAAATGGATATATAAACCCTAAAATGAAAATAATAATATAGATACTACCGGATGCGAACACAGAGCAAATACGGAGCAGACACGGCAACAGAAGCGAGTGTTGCTCGGAACTTAAAGAACCCTTGAACCATAGAGAAAAATACAAGCAAACCAACAAACTTATTCAATTCTTAACATCGCTACAAATGGATATGGTTAGATTAGTGACTTAGCACAGTGCTGTAGTAGTACTCAGCATTTCTTTTGTTGAGAATTAGTAGAACTCAGCATTTGTGTATAGGATGTAACTAAATACATGTGTGGTAGTAGAAGTTGGGCCCCACATGGGTCATTCCGCTGTGTGTTTTTTGTTGGTTGGGCTACGAAGCAACCATAGACCCGTAATAAAAATGGAAATTCCATATTCGCGAAAACCGAAAATTCCATTCTCATGTCTGTTCAGACTGGTGTTATAAGTTTTCTGCTGGGTTTTTATTTTCTCATAATAATTTTTCCCCTTCTTTCTTATTTTAAATTCCTGCATTTTTTTTGAATTTGCAAAGATCTTTTCAGATTGATGAATATTTTTCAATCTCATGAACACTTTTTCAAATTCACAAACATTTTTAATTCAGAAATTCTTTCAATTAGCGTAGGTTTTAAAATATTTGGGAATTCTGTTCAGAATTCAAGAACATTTTTTCATATCTGGGAAACTTTTTGAAATTCGAGGAAAATGTTAAATTCTTAACAAAACCACGCAAAAAATTCAAATTCAAAATTTGCAGTTCGTGTTTTATAAAAAAAATCATGATTTTTAATTCACAAATATTTTTAGACACTTTTGAAAAAAAATTATAAATTCATGAATATTTTGTAAAATCTACAAAGTTCTAATGTTCTTGAATATCATTGTTAATGTATTTTAATAGTAACCTTTCGAAATAACAATATCTAGCCTACAAAAAGCCGATGGCAAAAATCGAGTTCATTGTAACGTTCGAGAGTCCGGACTGGAGCAGAGTCCGACCCGAGGCGGCTAAGAAAGGGCTGGCCTGGACATATATACACCAGCGATGGCCGTCGAGAAGATGCAGTTCTTCATGCCGATGGCCACCGGCTACGAGGGTTTCCTCTTAACCGCAGCCCATGTGGAGGAGGCGGAGCCGGAGGCAGAGCCGGAGGCGTTCACCCTCAAGCCCAAGGTGGGGGCAAGGTGGAGGAGCGTTCTTCTTTGTCAAGGCGGGGTGTGGCTACAAGACCAAGGCTTCGGATGAGATGTCATTCATGGTGATGGCGGGACGGAGGGTGCCTATATGGCGAAGCCGGACGAGGTAGAGTACTCGTTGGACAAGGAGTTCGACTAGGATGAAGACCTGAAGGTGAGATTTGCGAGAGGTTCGACTGACGCACACATGAGATGCTTGTTGTCCTGCCCTGGATCACATTCGAGTTCGATGCCTCCATCCCCAAGAGGCAGGAGGACTACAAGAGGGAGCAGGAGCTCAAGAGGCAGCATGAGGAGGTTTCTGTGGTGGTCTGAGAAGCAGAGAGACGAAAGAGGGCACCGATGCTATCTTTTTACTCCCTCCGTCCCGAATTACTAGTCGCTAGAAATGGATGTATCTAGAACTAAAAATACGTCTAGATACAAAAAATTTCCACAACAAGTAATTCGGGATGGAGGGAGTATATTTGTAGTTGATCCCATCTGCCTATATGCATGGTCACTGATGAGATTATCAAATTAGCCATTAATGAACCAATGGTGATTTATCTTATGTTATGTACTGGTATTGTTATCATTTGAATCAAGTATGTTACTGTGATATTTCAGTGTTTCTCATGTGATCTGATTGTTTCTGAGCTGCCCTGTGCGTACTGGTTGGATTGTTTCAACCATAATCTCATCATGACTTTCTCATTCACGCACTTGCATATGCGGTCGTGACATCTTTGTGTCGTTTAATGTTTTTTATGTGGTGTTCAATTCTTTTGGCTGCATAATCATGATTGATATGTGAGGCTATGGTAATTCTAGCAGGTGAAATTTATTTTGGACCTTTAGCCATCCTACATGTTGTACCATCCAATACTTATTCTTGTTATCCGTAGTATTCCAGTAGAACGCACTATGATCTTTGTCAAAATAGGCATGGTTATACTCTTAAAAAGGTGGTAAAGGCCCATGATGAAAGTGGGTTTACTAGAAGACTAGAAAGCATGTCCCGCGTGGATTGGTGTTTGCGCCTCCAAGGCGCAACAGGGGAGCCCACTTTCTTTTCATTGGGACAAAATTCAGCAGCAAGAAACTTAAGAAGGGTGATAGGGACTCCAATATAAGTAGTGGGGAACAGGCCCATCTTATAGTTCAGAAGATTTATGATGCAAAGTTTTTCCGGGTTAGGGCAACCCATCACAAGCGCCTCACTCTTACTAAGAGTGATCTTAACACAGCCATTTATTAAAAGCATAGAAGAATGAACTTTAGGTTCGCGAGTTGGAGATCGTTTCCCTCCCACACCCCAACCCACCTCCCCTCTCTCCTGTAGTTTTTTTCAATCTCAACCAATGTCACACAAAACAAAAATCAAAACAATATAACCAAATTTGCACTTTCTTTTCCTTCTCCTACTCATTCCCCAAAAACAAAAATTAGCGTGCTAACTTGAAATAATCTAAATCAAATCGGTACTTTTTTCTTTGTCCTGCTCATTCCCTTGCTCAATTCACTTGTTGTTCTTTCACCTGTGCCTATCCGGAATTAGTACGTTCTTGTAGTAGTATGGAAACTGTTTCTTTTGTTGTTGGTTTTTTTTCATTTATGCCACCAGTTATGTCTCACTACTCAGTTTTGCCACTAGGTTTTTCAAGTGCTCAAAAGTGCCATCGCTTCGTTAGACACATACTAAAAAATGCCACTAGACATCATTATTGTGATCTCAAATTTCTTTTGCCATGTTATAATGACATAAATACCTATGGACCAACATGCCAGCTTTCCCTCTATCTCACTACAATCAAGTGTGGGCCCCACTTATCCCAACAACGTTCTTATTTTCCTGTAAAATTATTCGCTTGCTTACTTCTGACAAGTGGGGCCACACTAATCATTGTGAGATAGAGAGAACTGACATGTGCGTCTAGGCTTATTTTTGTCATATAACATGCTCAACGGGTTTGATGTGAAAATAACAGTGTCTAATGGCATTTTTGAGCAAACATCTAACAGAATGATGGCATTTTTTAGATATCTAATGGCATTTTTGAGCAAGCATCTCATGGATCAATGGCATTTTTTAGCAGTTAAAAATCCTAGTGACAAAAGTAAGTAGTGGGACACAACAGGTGGCAATATTTTTACGAATGCTACCAAGGATGGGCCATTGACATTGATTGTGAGATTGGATTGGGAAGGCGAGGATAGTGCATGAAGGTCCATTAGATTGTGTATACCTTCACTCTAACGCTCGGGTAGTAATTTAGGCTTTTTTTTATAAAAGACTGGTGGTGCTACAAGTTGGTCACTTTTGTGCTACAAATTATTGCATACATCAAAGTGGTGAAACTTAGCTTTCGCATGTATCATATTGTGCTTATCTTGTTTGGATACGACATTGCTGGTGAGTAGGCAAGCCAACATGGTGCGGGTCCTGCTGTCAGCCACTAAACAACAAGGGCCAGGGCGCGTGGTATGTATTTTTGCGAAAAACCCTCTCGCGAGTAGTTAGCTAGTTTTTTCATGAAAGACGTTGGTGTCACTGGTCAGTTTGGTGCTACAAGTTGTGGCATACATCAAAGTGGTGAATAAGCATGGGTTTCACATGCACATACGGTGCTTATTTCGTTTGGATACGACACTAATGTTGAGTAGGCAAGCCAGCGTAGTGCGGGTCCTGCTGTTGGCCATTTAATGACAAGGGCTAGAGCTGTGGTATGTATTTTTGCGAAAAAAAATTGTTGCATTGTTTTTTCCATGGAAAAGCCCCCTGACGCAGGTTAAAATGTATAGCAGTTGGCAGTATGGGTTCTATATGTCAGCGGCACACAAATAACAAAAAATGGTGCTACGGCTGGGACTCGAATGCGAAACCTCCTCACCAGGTCGTGTTTGATGCCTATCGTGGATATACTTTCAATATATCATTTGAGTCTTAAGCGGGCTGCAATCCACGTAGCCTACTGTGCAATTCTATTTTTTTATGAAACATATGTAAATTATAATTATGTGTCGAAGCCGCAGCACCATTTTTTGTTATTTGTGTGCCGCTGACATATAGGACCCAAACTGCCAACCGCTATACATTTTAACCGGAGTCAGGGGGCTTTTCCATGGGAAAAACAATGCAAGAATTTTTTTTCGCAAAAATACATACCACAGCTCTAGCCCTTGTCATTAAATGGCCAACAGCAGGACTCGCACTACGCTAGCTTGCCTACTCAGCATTAGTGTCGTATCCAAACGAAATAAGCACCGTATGTGCATGTGAAACCCATGCTTATTCACCATTTTGATGTATGCCACAACTTGTAGCACCAAACTGACCAGTGACACCAACGTCTTCCACAAAAAAACTAGCTAACTACTCGCGAGAGGGTTTTTCGCAAAAATACATACCACACGCCTGGCCCTTGTTGTTTAGTGGCTGACAGCAGGACCCGCACCATGTTGGCTTGCCTACTCACCAGCAATGTCGTATCCAAACAAGATAAGCACAATATGATACATGCGAAAGCTATGGTTTTTCACCACTTTGATGTATGCAATAATTTGTAGCACAAAAGTGACCAACTTGTAGCACCACCAGTCTTTTATAAAAAAAGCCTAAATTACTACCCGAGCGTTAGAGTGAAGGTATACACAATCTAATGGACCTTCATACACTATCCTCGCCTTCCCAATCCAGTCTCACAATCAATGTCAATGGCCCATCCTTGGTAGCATTCGTAAAAATATTGCCACCTGTTGTGTCCCACTACTTACTTTTGCCACTAGGATTTTTAACTGCTAAAAAATGCCATTGATCCATGAGATGCTTGCTCAAAAATGCCATTAGATATCTAAAAAATGTCATCATTCTGTTAGATGTTTGCTCAAAAATGCCATTAGACACTGTTATTTTCACATCAAACCCGTTGAGCATGTTATATGACTGTTCAGACTGGTGTTATAAGTTTTCTGCTGGGTTTTTATTTTTGCGAAAAAAATTCTTGCATTGTTTTTCCCATGGAAAAGCCCCCTGACGCAGGTTAAAATGTATAGCAGTTGGCAGTATGGGTCCTATATGTCAGCGGCACACAAATAACAAAAAATGGTGTTGCGGCTGGGACTCGAATGCGAAACCTCCTCACCAGGTTGTGTTTGATGCCTATCGTGGATATGCTTTCAATATATCATTTGAGTCTTAAGCGAGCTGCAATCCACGTAGCCTACTGTGCAATTCTATTTTTTTATGAAACATGTGTAAATTATAATTATGTGTCGAAGCCGCAGCACCATTTTTGAAACATACGTAAATTATCTCGCATGTTCTTCCCGAAAAGGGGACTCTAAGCGTGTAGAGGGGGCTCCTATGCAGCGCTGCAGGCGCCCGTTAACGATCCGGCGCCTGCAGTGCTGCTAGCATGGGCCGGCCCACTAGCATGCTGCCCCAGATTTTTGGATTTTTTATTACGAAAATAAAAATATAAAATCAAAAAAGGTTTACAAATTTAAAGAAAAAATGTTCATCCATTTGAAAAAAATTTCATATCTTTAAAAAAATTCATCAATTTGAAAAAAGTTCTTTCAAATTGAAAAAAAATCATCCAATTTAGGAAAAGTTCAATAAATTTCAAAAAAGTTCATAGAAATTTTAAAAAAGTTCATGTATTTTTAGAAAAAGATCATTGAACTGAAAAGAAAAAGTTCACAGATAAAAAAAAGGTAATCCATTTTAAAAAGATGTTCAACAAATTTCAAAAAATTTCATCCATATTCAAGAAATTTCATCGATATTCAAAAAATACATCAATCTGAAAAAAATATGTTGAAATTTTTAAAAAGTTCGTAGATATTTAAAAAAGTTCATAGATATTTTAAAAAGTTCATAGAATTTTCAAAAAAGAAAATATCAATCGGCGCCTAGATGGGCCGGCCCATTTACGGACACCACAGACGCCAGTTAACGAAAATGCACGTTAACTGGCGCCTGTGGCACCAAATAGGAAATGCCTCTATTTCGTTCGCAAGGCACCCTAGATTAAGTCTCGCATCGAAGGCAACAACATAGGGCCGGCCCAATAGCCCATATTTTTGAATAAGACGAGTTTAAAATTCGTGCGAGCTCGAGGGATCGGTCCTGCAATCTCATGATTCCGGCATCGCTAGCCACTACGCTACGCTCGAGTTAACGTACAATAGGTAAGGAACAACCTACTAGAAGGGAAAGAGCCTGCTTGGCGTGCTACGCGTCGGCTGGCGGATCTTTTTAAAAGATCCGCCGCCTCACGAGCCTCCTGATCTAGCGTATTATCCATCTTTGCAACATGAGTATTTTTTCATAAATAACGATGACTATTGAAACAAGAGCTTTGTTTCAGAAACACATCGGTGATTATTGCAATTAGAGTTGTGTTTCAGAAACATTGGTGACGTTGCAAAGCATCTCCGTGTATGATCACTTTTTGCAACAAGAGTTTTGTTTCGAAAACACCATTGACTATTGCAATAAGAGCTTTGTTTCAGAAACATGACGTGCAAGGCTGGGACGGATCCAGCATGGAGGACTCTCCGACACCAACAACGGCGACGAAGAGGCCGTTGGAACAACAACGCACCACTGGAACGACAATCGGGTCGTGCGGATCTCAGTCGCCGACGTCGGGTGACGCCTCACCCGATCAAAATGCAGCGAGGAGTGATTTGAGCGACGGAGTAGCCGCCTGCCTGGACTCGACAGGTGAGGCGACACAGAAATAAAGAAGGGATGGAAGTGGGGCAGCGAAGGCCGGTCTCGCTAGCGAACGATGACTGCCGGAGTGAGCCGACAGCGAGCACTGGCGCGTGGCGAGCGTTTCCTTGCGAAGCTGATTCAGGACGAAAGATTGAGAAAAATGGGGACAACGTACGAGACAAGAACGTGAGGTTGCAAAAAGCGTGGCGCTGGCATCCACAAGGGATGCGTGGACGACCGCCAGCCCGATTATCGACTGGCTGACCAGAAGCTTTTCTTTTCCTTCTTCCTTTTCTTTGATTTTTTTCTTTCTTGGTTTCCAACGCTTTTTTCATTTTTTTTGTTTCTTTTTTTTTCATTTTTTCATTTTTTCATTTTTTTCTTTGGTTTTTTATTTTGTTTTTTCTTCTCCTTTTTTGTTTGGGTTTTTTTTCTTCTCTATTTTTGTTTTCCATTTTAGGTTTTCATTTTTTTGGTTTTTATTTGTTTATTTTAATTTTTCATTCCATATTCTTATATACACGATCAACATTTTTTCAAATACTTGTTCAACACTTTTTAAATAGCTGTTCACCATTTTCAAATACTTATTCAACATTTTTATAAACCTGATCAACATTTTATCAAATACTTGTTCAACATTTTACGAATGCTTGATTAATTTTTTTTTAAATCCTTGTTCAACATTTTTCAAATACATGTCCAACATTTTTCGAATGCTTGATTAACATTTTTTAAATACTTGTTCAACATTTTTTTCAAATACTTGTTCAACATGTTTCAAAATGCTTGATTAACATTTTTCAAATACTTGTTCAATATTTTTTGAATGCTTGATCAACATTTTTCAAATACTTATTCATCATCTCTCTTAATGCTACAGTAACTTTTTCAAATATAGTTGTTCAACATTTTTTCAAATACTTGTTCAACATTTTTTTCGAATGCTTGATGACATTTTCAAATACTTATTCAACATTTTTCAAATACTTATTCAACATTTTTCAAATACTTATTTTAACATTTTCCAAATGTTGTTTGTAGAACTTTTGTAATATATATATTTAAAATACTTTAAAGTATAAATAAATTAAAAAACAAATAACGAAACCAGAAAACGTAAAGCCTAAAAAAAAGAAAAACAGGCTGTGGACTCGCTCGCACGTGGGCCAGCAATCTGGGCTCCTCCTGACGCGAGGCTGCCCCCGTGGTCGCTTAAAGCGAAAAATAAGGGTGCCCCTGTTTTTTGTCGTCTGTCCCCTATGCAAGCCTAGTGCTCACTAAAAAAAGCCCAACAAAACCACGTTAATTTTTGTCTTCTAACATAATAGTGTTTTTTTTCGTCCCCGCATGTTCTGTTTTATTTTTGTGCCAAAAATTATTTGACCATGTGTAATTCGAATTCCAGACTTTCACTTCCTATCCCATTGGGACCAACCAATTGAGCTAGCCTTCCACTATGTTGAGAAGAGGATGCTTACATTTAATATAAGCTAGACTCGGCGGAATACCCTATTTGACGCGTCTTGCGTCAAGTAAACAGGGCTTTCACAAGGGGCGCACATGCCTGAGCCTGTCTGTTTTCATTTTCTCTGCTTTCTTTTCTGTTAATATTTTTATTTTTATTTTATTTTTGTTTTCAAGTTTCATTTTCTTCTTTCAAAATATTTTCTGAAATATAAAATGTGTTCACATTTTCCAAAATTTGTTAAATATTATAACTTCCTGCTTGCCAATTTTGTTCAGAGATTTCAAGAACTGATTAGAAATTGGAAAATTGTCAAGAATTTCGAAATTATTCACTTGTTTACAAAAAACGAAAACTAAAAAACTAAAAAACATTTTATTTTTTCCCATTTTATAATTTTTGTTGATGTATAAAAAAATATTCGTGTTTTCAAAATTGGTTCAGAATTTTAAAATTAGTCACGGTTTCAGAATTTTCTGATCTAAATTAAAAAATGTTTGGGATTTTGAAAAAAAAATCCCATGTTCATTTTTTTCAAAATTAAAAACTATTCAGAAATTGTGAAAAATTGGTCACTTTTCCAAACATTTGTTTGCAATTTCAATATTTTGCTCGAATTTTGGAAATCCATTCATGATTTTTTTTTTCAAGTGTTAATTTTTAGTGCTGCATTTAGTTCTTTAAGCCATGCACTTTGCATTTGTCACTAGAGATCGATAGCCGCAGTGGCTAGCAGCACGCTTGCATTAGTTTTTTTTTTTTGTAGAAAATACGCGACGTTAGTGGGCGGTCCCAAGTTTGATCCCCGCGCTCCTTTTTGGGTATTTCTCGACCTCGGGCCAGCCTAGGTCGGCGGCTCCTTTATGCGGCCAATTGATAGATTGGGCCTCTCCGCGGGCTTCTCAGAACTCTTGGTAAGTTTCAGTTTTGTTTAAGAAAACATATTGTTTGTTACCCCTAAAAACAACACGCATCGTTTATTTATAATGCCACATTGCTTTTTTACATCAAACCACACCAACTTATATAAGCTCGACGTGTGATAATCAACAAGCCAAGGCATCAACAAACAGAGGGTGAAGCGTTGATTGAACGTAAAGGCATTGAGTGTGAGACAGTATGTTTGTGCTGTGGGAGACTAGATAAGGATGGTGGGCACTTATTTATAAGACATGCAAAGAAAATCTACGAAGCATGCTTTGGCAGTGATGGAAAACGAGGATTGTGAGAAATGCAAAGAAAAACTACGGACAGAGGCGTGTGTGCACAGGCCATGACGGCTCAAATTCTAGCGACATTGCTGAGCCTGTTGGGTGGTTCCAGGTGAAACAAACACCGCTTGGGTGCGGGCTGCGTCATGCTAATGAAAGAAAGATGCGCATGCGTAAGCAAAATCAAAATTAAGCCTGCCTATAAATAGAATGGGAAAACAGGCTGCACCGCAGTAATTTTTTAATCCTTCTGATAGTACTCCCTCCGTCCGGATATACTTGTCATCAAAATGAATAAAAGGGAATGTATCTAGACGTATATTAGTTCTAGATACATGTCTTTTTTATCCATTTTGATGACCAGTATTTTCGAACGGAGGGAGTATAAATTATTAGCTCGGTTTTATAAGAGAGGAAAAACGCAAGTGCTTGGTCAGTTTATCTTTTAAATAGGAAAAACAAATGCGCCAATTGATCAGCTTTTGATGATATGCATTCTTCTATACCTCTGTGTTCGCTCCCTATCGTCATTTGGATGATGTCGGGCGGCAACTCCTATTTGATGGCGAGGCGGTGGTAGTGCTGCAGCGACGATGGCATGTCCATGCGACCGTACCGGCTCCTTGGCGGGAACGACGGCTCCTCCTTGACCCGACATCTGATCTAGACACTGCGGCGGTGTAGGGGCGAGGCTGGCTCCTCCTTCACGCAGCGTCCGATCTGGACGCCGTGGTTGTGCTGGGACGAGGCCGGCTCCTCCTTCACAGGACGGAGAGGGGACGTCGGCTCGCGCTTCACGGGGTGGTGCGGTGGGGACGGTGACTCCTCCTTCACTCGCGCCGACGATGGTGGCGATGGGCCCATGTAACGGAGCGACCGCTCCGCCATCATCTCGGTCCGATGGATGAAGTTAGAGCCGCCTCCTTGAGGAGTCGGGACGGTTGCTGCGGCGGTGCCCGGTCGTCCTCGATACCGGAGGTGATGAAGACCTCCTCCTTGGTGGAGGAGCCGTCCGCCGTGCACACCGACAGGCCGGGAGAGCGTGGGCGACAGTGCCAAGAACCGCCAAGGGAGGAGCTTCCGTTTACTCCGCCTGCCGGCACGGAGCACCACGACTTCGTCATCGCTTCAGCTGGAGTCGAAGAGGAGGAGGGGCTCGGGCATGGGTATGGGGAAGGGGAGGGACCGGTGCTCCGGGAGAGGGAGTGCAGCTCTGTGCGTCGCCGACGCACGGCTTAAATAGCCGCAACGAGGCCCGGGCGAAGGGGCGGTCAGCCCGCTTCAATGCGGCGCAGCGGTCGGAGGTGGTTCCTCGGGACGCGCCGTCCACATTGAATCGGCGACGCCCGAGAGGTCACGTCCGTCAGTGCCGCCCTCCCATCCGGTTAGATCGCGGCATCAATGTCGGCCGCTGCATGCTCTAGGCCGGCATGAATACGGCACGTCAAGTGGTGCGGCGCATGGGATTGAAAGCGCGGGAGGGGCAGGTGGGGGATTTTTGGGTGGGCCAGCCCAGTCAGAACCAGGCGTGGGAGCGGTTCGGACTCTCGCAAAGCCCCCACGTTTTTCTCCGGTTTGCAGGAGAAAATACGTATGGACCGCCTTGCAGACAGATACATGACCGTGGTCCGGAGGGATGCATGAAGTTTGAGGCGGGTGGGTATGGTACTCCCTCCCGTTCTTAAATACTCGTATAATGTTTTTAGAGATTTTAATATAAACTACACACAGAGTAAAAATGAGTGAATCTAAACTCTAAAATATGTCTACATACATGTGTATGTAGTTTTTTTATTGAAAAATCCTATTTAGAAGAGTAGATATACACATATACACTCTGTGTGTATAAATTAGGAAACAGAGTCGATTATATACATACATACATGCATGCATACATACATATTTGAGATGACAAGGAAGACGGACTGACATCATGCGCGTTGGGAAGGGGACAGGACGGGAGGGAGGGAGACACGCCGAGGATAAGCAGGGCGCGTGCGTACGCTGGGAAAAGATGAGAGCCAGAAATGCATGCATGCATGGACGGAAGGAAGGGAAGCACCTACCGCTACGTACGTACTACACTTGGCGCTACGTTGACATCACCAGTTTTGTTACGTTGGAGAGCTGCCAAGGCGGCCGGGGAGTGTGCCCGGCCGGCCGGCCGCCCGACACTTGTCCTGGCACCGAGGAGGAAACGGCCCCGGGGCAAGGGGTCGGTGGTCGACACTTGGCGTGCCAAGTACGTGGCTTGCTTGAAACCGGATTAGATCGACATGCATGGGGTCGACGACCGATGTGACCCCTGCACGGCAGGGCTATAGCCTGGCTATCGTGGATGTCATGTGTGTATCCATTGAGGACTTCAATGCGTGTGTCTAGGACTTCAGCTAGCACTATCCTTGGATCCTCACGACATGCATGCATATGTATGGTTGGGGTATGGTTGTAGGTCTTCTTGTTGTGTGGGTCATTTGGGTGCGTGTGTGCGTGGACAAATAAAGATTTGACCAGTTCAATCATAGTCGGTCCTTTTAATTGTTGGATCTTCTTAATACATTGGTTCACGCTTTTAATTTCTCACGATTTCTTCTTTACACTATAATCGCATTGTGTTCTCTTCTATCAAAATTTTGTTTTCTCGTCCTTGGATGAACACCCAACTCTGGTTGTCAACTGTTGCCTCTCCTATGACAACAATATTGTACGGCTCCGTCTCGACACCCGACCGCTCGATGAGGTTTCTTCTCTAAACCCCACTAGTATCACAACTATTATGTCAGTGGACGGCTCCACCTCGCAACCCAAACCACTCGAGAAGGACTCTTCTTGGTCCTGTCGTCGCATTAGCTCAGAATCCATCGACCGCGTTAGGTTGATATATCAACTCGATCAAACTCAGGACAGAAACACAACAAACATGTGGTACTACACTCTCCGATCACAAATATAAGATGTTCTAACTTTTTTTAAACGGAATGTATAGAGACACATTTTAGCGTGTTTGTTCACTCATTTCTATCTGTATGTAAGTCATATTAAAATACGCAAAACATCTTATATTTGTGAACGGAGGAAGCAATAGCTAAACTAGCCACTAATGGATACTGATATATCAACTCTAGGTAGAAACACAACGAAAAATACATTAGTGGCTAGTTTATATATGTTGGAACTTTTACTTGTTGGAACCACTCAGTAGGACGCGACCTTGAATTTGATGCTGTTTCTCCGGATTATGTGCGTGCAAAACAAGCAGGCAGTTTCTATATACATACTGTACACAGTTGCACACATTGGGCCGGCATCGATCGATGAATCAGACTGTAGTGTGTTTATCTACAGAGAAATGCATGAGCGCCCTATGATGCAACAGCGACGTGAGGATCAGTGACGGGTCACACAGTAAGTACACGAAAGCAAAGTTTGTCAACGAAGCTATTTACTATGCACTAGGTAGGCGGCCAAAAATAGAAACCGATCGATCAAGTGGCACACGACGCGGCTGACATACGTGCACTGCTGTCATTGAGGCTGACATACGTGCTGGACGTCACTGTTCTTGTACTCCCTCCGTCCCAAAATTCTTGTCTTAGATTTGTCTAAATACGGATGTATCTAGTTACGTTTTAGTGTTAGATATATCGGTATCTAGATAAATTTAAGACAAGAATTTTGGGACGGAGGGAGTATTTCTTTCGGAGTGATGAGCTTTGGCTCCTGATAACATTTTCATGATAAACATGTCGGGGTTTGTTTCCGCACTTTTTGAGAAAAATAAAAAGTGTTCATTGACTAGTGCTGATCCGTCATCTCACTCACACCGACACACGGATTGTCAAACCATCACCGCTCCTCAGTGCGCATTGCACTAGATTGCAGAAAAACATGTACAATGGGTTGCTCCATCACACAAGGTTTGTGTGAAAAGAAGCATGTGTGAAGGAGGGTGACATCACACACCATTTGATACAATAAAACGCGCATCCATCTCACATGATTAGTAACAATGAAATGTGTGTGTTCATGATTTCAATAGCACATACTCCCTTTGCTGTAAAATAAGTGTCAGTAACTTAGTACATCTTTATACTAAGTCAACGGCATTTATTTTGGGACGGAGGTTATATAATGGGTTCAATGGAACGTGGGAGATGCGTCATCCACCCCACCCGATTAGTAACAATAAAAACGTGTAAGGTTGTGGTCCTAATTGTACACAGTTGCTTACGAGAAAATGTGTGCGTTGTTGGCGCCCATCGCACATGGTTTGTTAAGGTGGAACGTGTGTGTTGGTTTGCCATCACAGAATCTGCCTATGGCATAATCGTGTGTGGTGTAGGTGTTCATTGCACACAGTTTGTTGCCTTGAATAATGTACAAGATAACTGATTCTCAAAATAGCAGGTTTGTTTTCTCATAATTTATCGTTACAAGTAAATTGGACAGAATTTGAATTTTAACATAGTCACCAGAACATATTTCGTATCCAACATATGTTCAACCACAATTGCATAAGTGACATCACAGTAGAACCATATATGAATTAATAAAAAAATACACAAGGACTAAATTAAACAAGGACCACGATAGCACTTCACACTGGACATCTAAAACCTTCAAAATGTAGCATCACAAACCGTGAACTAAAATATGAAGCTGATTCGGTAGGTTATAGAAGAGAAGGAAATATATTATTTTTTTCCTGAATGTTGAAGGCCCGCACAAATTCAGTCCGACGCCAATGGATGACCGCTCTCTGTATTCAGCCTATTGTGGAAGATTTAAACATTATCCCCTTTGTTATGGTATCCCCTAAGCAAAAATGGCTTCTCTAGTATCAAACCTTTCCTCTGCCCATTGACATATGTTGTTTGGCCAAAAACATGTCATGCAAACATATTGCCAAAGCTTGTTTGTAAGCTTTTGAGATTAATAGAAACAGGTTACCATTTGATTTCGACCACAAGAAACTCTTATTTGGCATTCTGGCCTGTTGATACTTGTGTTGAAGAGCTTCAGTCTTCGAAACCGCTGTGCGAAACTCATTATCCGGAATGGCCCCACGGTGTTGATGTCGAGTGCACAATGGGTGTTGTAGGAATATTGAATACCTCTCTTGTGTCATGACCATACAAGTGATTTGCGAGGTAATCCATAGTGAACTATTTTGAAAAGCACTGAAATCAAAAAAATAATTAGAAATATGTTGTCTAAATATTTAGATATTCATTGTGCATAACTAAAAACAAGGTAACCAGGTTAGTACCATCACATTCCTAACGACTAAAAATTATAAATCCCCACAAAGAAAGGGTGATGTGCCAAAAAGAAATCAAGATGCCTCCATTTTTTGCGACTAAAACAAGAGGCGTCCTGAAAGAGCTTTTTCGAGAATATATCCTATCTATGAAGGTCAGATGTCAATTTCGAAACTGGATATCTAACAAGAAGCATTGGAAACAAATGGAGTTGAGCGTCTGCCGCTTTAAATGGACTAGCGTGTTCCTTTGCTACTCGATATCACTAACAATGCGGGGTTGGGCCGTTGGGGACCCATGTGTTAGCGAGCAACTTTCCTAACAAGTTAGAAATAAATGAGCAATGCTACATTTACGGGGGCTTTACGGGCGTTTTACGGGGCTACGCTGACGTGGGTTGCGTTAATTGGGCATTAGGCGACGCTGGCCCACCCTGAAATCAGATTGGGGGGGGGGGGGGGTGAGATTAGTGAGGGAGGAAAGGAAAGTCCGTTGATTAAGTAAAAGTAGTCCGTGAGTGTAGCATTTTTGAAAATAAATATGCATTTGGACTACCGATGTGGGCAAACTAATTTTATTTTATTTTGGAAAAGAAGGTTAAGACCCCCGGCCTCTGCATCAATCGATGCATACGGCCATACTCTGAAATAACACGATGTCAGAATCTCATCAAGGTCAAATTACCACGAAAGCCAATAATAATACAAAAAAAAATACTTGACGAAAAAGGCAAGTCCCTGTTGATTCGTTGATGGTAGTACATGAATGTCCAAGTTTTTGGCACACCCGTGCAACAGATGCATGCATCCATGCTCTGCTAAACCCTGAAGAGAACCTTTTTTTGTTTGTGCGAATAACCCTGAAGAGAAACCCACAAGGCAGAGCCACCAAACAAGCGTCCATTCTTGTCTTTTTGCGAGCTATAAATATAACACATTGCCTAATAGATGCAACATGACACGTCTACACCTAATGCATCATCTATGCTGCCACTTTGCTTTCTCGGGGTACTACGCACCAACAAATTTTCAGCATCCATTGCCATCGGTCACATGATACGTGCGTACCCCCTGTGGCCGGCACTGCCTCGTTTTGTTCAAACGGTTTGGACGGTCTCGCCGGAGGCGGCGGCCGTGAGCCTCTTGTGCACGCTCTCGCCATCGTCGCCGGCGCTGGGGAGGGTAGTGCCATCGTCCGTGGCTTTCTTCTTGCTCTTGGTGTACTCGCCGTAGAGGTACGAGGAGAGGCCCCAGACGCAGAGCGCGGTGGCGACGGCCTTCTCGGGGCCGAACGGGTCGGCGAACACCAGGACGCCGCCGATCACGTTGGCCGTGAGCACCGCCGCCATGCACACACCGCTGTGCAGCGACGACGTCAGGTAGATCACGCCGGCGGTGCCCATGAAGCACGCCTGCCACGTCACCACCAGCGTCGCCACCACGACCCAGTACACGGCGTGCGACCCCTTCCAGTGGGCCACGTCGTCGCTGAAGCCGCGCGAAACCGCCAGCCCCACCGCTGCCTCCACGGAAGCCATGGCCTGCATCACCGCCTGCACCTCCACCGCCAGGATGAACCCGCCGGAGACCGCCTCCCGGTACACAAGCTCCATGACGGGGAGGTACGCCGAGAAGAGCCCCGCCGCGCAAAGCGTGACGACGTAGCCGATGATGTACCCCCTCCGGTTCGGGCTCTCGCCGGCGTCCCCCGACCGGAGCGCGAGGAGCACGGAGCAGAGCGTCATGAGCACGACCGCGTTGAGGTTGTTGAAGGTGAGCGGGTGGCGGACGATGACGACGGCGAGGACGAGCGTGAAGGCGAGCTGCATGGACAGCAGCAGCGACGAAGTGGACACTGGCAGGAGCGACGTGCTGTAGGCGAAGAGCAGGTTGCTGACGCCCATGAGGGCGCCGATGGCCAGGCACACGGCCAGGAACCGGCGCGAGAACCACAGGAACGGCCGCGGCGCGGAGGCGGGGCGGGGGCGGCCGGCGAGGAACACGGCGACCACCAGCGTCGGGAACCCCGCCGACTGCACCAGCGTGACCACCCACTTGTTCTGCCCGCCGTGCGCGAAGTAGAACCGGGACAGCAGGCTCGAGGCCACCGACCCGACCAGCAGCGCCGCGTAGTTGGCCATCAGGAGCACCGTCGACCTGCGGCGGCGCGGCGCCACCGCGCCCGGGCCCGCCGCGCCGGAGGAGACAGCCATTGCCGCACGCGCCATCGTGGTCGATGAGTAGTATGGAACGATGGATGGATGAACGGTGAATTGGCGACGGGGGCACGTTTATATTGGCAAGGAGAGAAAAGGCCAGCTAGCTAGAGATTGCGTAGAGTAAAGGAGGATTTATGGAAGGTTTTCCGAATGGCTGGACGTGAAAAAAGCCCAGCTAGTGTATTTGATCACAGCAAAGCTGGAAAATTAACGATTGGCAGAAAAAATACAAAGTTTCCTTGCTAAGCCATGACTAAGGATTGCATGGAAATAATAAACGCGGAAATGCGCTCGATTACATGTAGGATACGGATGTATTCGTGCATTCATTATGAATCGAAGCATATCTCTGACATATATACCCCTCCGTTTCAAAATATAATTTATATATTTTTCTAGAACTCAAACTTTCATATGTTTGACCAAAATAACAAGTAAATAAAATGTAACCTAATAGATTTCATGATGACTCTATGGTACTGATCATATCTCAGCTCAATCATGTGTGTGTGTGTGTGTGTGTGTGTGTGTGTGTGTGTGTGTGTGTGTGTGTGTGTGTGTGTGTGTGTGTATCTTGGCACACAAAAGTGCAACCAAACAAACGGAAAGGGAAGGGAATGAAGTGTTCAACTAGAGACTTGTTCATTACTATTGTCTATTATGGCCACATATATGCCACGTTTTTGTATATGTGGATGTAGATAGACGCTACATTTTTGCATCAATAAAGATTGGTTTGGAACTATGCTTGTGTGTAAGAAATGGCAAGAAACGTAAGAACTAAAGACCAGGGGGCTACTGGAATCAAGGGGGAGCATTTTCATCATGTTCTTATTAGTTGTCTAATTTTGTTTACAAGTTAAAGAAACGTAGATTTGCAAGTTGTAGGATGATGAAGAAAAGGTGCACGTTACAAGGCGCAGGCAAGGGAACGGTGTGAGCCATCCATTGCTTGCAAGGGAATACGCCACAGCTTCCAAAGTAGGATAGGCAACTGAAAACGGTGCATGCATCAGTTGGTGCACAATTAAAATCAGATCGGCGGTGCTGATTAACACTTACCACATTTGTTCGACCCTGCTGCGTTCGTTGGGAAGGAGACGGGAGGGAGACATGCCGACGATAAGGAGGGCGGTGCGGTGCGCGCTTACGTCGAGCAGGGTCATCGGATGGATGGATGGATGGATGCACTTACTAGTACGTGTACTTCACTTGACTGTGTTGACATCACCAGCTTTGTACGCGTCGTCTTAAGTGGGGAGCCGCATGCCTAGGGAGCGTGCGTGCATCATCACCAGTTGTGTGTACGCACGTACATGTGGGTTCGTACTCGGTCGACACTTGTCGAGGGAAGTGGCGGGTCAGCCCACACTTGTCATGGCAAGTGGTGCAACTCATATATGGCATGTACGATGTACCTACCCATAACCATGTACTATAGATATACCATGTGTCCAGCTAGCTGTATACATGTATAGGTACGTAGCTACAAGTGACAACAACGATCGATCCAACCAAGTATAGGCTCCCACAAAAATAAAGTATAGGTTAACAGTAGCAGAGATATGGGCTTCGGTTTTGGCCAGTACGTTACTTGTATCTTTTTGTGGAACTAATCGACGCGTCTACTCCATTGGGGGTATACGGACACATATTTTTAGCAAGGCTCATCCCACCATTTCTATTGAAGATTCTTTTTTTGGTGGGGAACTACTAAAGGTTCTTACGAGAAGGAAAGTAAAGAACTGAAACTTAAAAGAAGGAAACACGCTTGCAGAAAACAGAACACACGTTGTGGTCATCGACATTCCCGCAATTCCTAAACTTTCAGAATCATCCTCGAAAAAATATGTGTGCCACAGAGCTATATTCAAAGCATAAACATGACACATAAAGAGTAAGTGATAGATAGCTTCATGTGCTCCACGGAATACACACAATACATCTCCACATTTCCACACTTAGATGCCTATTAGTTAAAATATCGCTTAATTCAATAAGCTCCCTGTAAAACGTAATATGTTGGGAACTGCTCGACACCCTAAACGGGGTGTGGCTCTCTCATTATATAAAGGTACCCACGGCCACGGGATACAATACAATGTTACAATATATGTGTACGGAGGCTACGTATATACAGTCTAACACCCTCCCTCAATCTTAACTGTGGCCTGAAGTACAAAGCAAGTTAAGATTGCGCCTACAGCCTACAAACTGTGGTTGTGGAAGAGGCTTCGTGAAGATGTCAGCAAGTTGATCCTTTGATGAGATGAACTTGATACAAAGTAGTTTCTGTGCAACACGTTCCCGAACAAAATGATAGTCAACCTCAATGTGTTTTGTTCGAGCATGAAACACCGGGTTAGATGACAGATAAGTAGCACCGATGTTGTCACACCACAAAACTGGAGGCGAGCCGGAGAGACACGCAACTCTCTCAATAGAGACTGTACCCATATGATCTCAGCAGTGGCATCAACAACAGCCTTATACTCAGCTTCAGTACTACTGCGAGAGACTGTGGCCTGCTTACGAGCATTCCAAGCGATCAAGTTAGAACCAAGAAATACCGCATATCCCCCCGTGGATCGCCTGTCATCAGGACTACCAGCCCAGTATGCATCAGAGAAAGCTGAGAGCTCACAAGACGGTGCAGGCTGAAGAAGCAAACCATAGGAGGCAGTAAGACAGACATAACGCAAAATACGCTTCACAGCTGACCAATGAGATGTCCTGGAAGCATGCAGAAACTGACACACACGGTTGACTGCATAAGAGATATCAGGCCTGGTAATAGTTAGGTATTGCAGACCACCAAGAAGACTGCGATACTCAGTAGCATCATCAGACGAGAGAGAGTCTCCATCAAGGGCAGACAACCGATCAGTGGCAGACATCGGAGTGACAACATGTTTGCACTGAAGCATCCCAGCACGCCGCAACAAGTCCAAGGAGTACTTTTTCTGAGTAAGAGTCAGCCCAACAGAAGATCGGGAAACCTCCAGACCAAGGAAGAAATGTAGAGCACCTAAATCCTTGACGGCAAAGTTATCACTGAGAGCAGTCACAAGGCGATCAACAGTAGCATCAGAGGAACTGATGAGAATGATGTCATCAACATAAACCAGGAGATACATCGTAACCTCAGGACGATGTAGGGGTTGGAGGAGAGATGGTAACCACTCGATAACATAGATTTGGCCGGTTGTATGCGATTTTGACAAGGTCACACAATGGGTATTCCCTTTTGGTCAGCATTGAGGAGGTGGGCATAGGCTTTCGATGAGGGGGGGGGGGGGGGGGGTCTTTCTGGTCAAGATGGGGGGTGTGAGATTAGTTTAGAGGAAAATCCGTAAAACTCATACTAGGTCTGTGTGTCTAGGATTATTGGGCGTGAGATACTGGGAAGAGCATGAATGGGCTGGGGAAGGCTTTGGCCACTGTCGCTGGGAGCTTGCGTTTGTTGTGTTCTATTTGCGCTAGCGGTTCATGAAGGAAATATGCCCTAGAGGCAATAATAAAGTTATTATTTATTTCCTCATATCATGATAAATGTTTATTATTCATGCTAGAATTGTATTACCCGGAAACATGATACATGTGTGAATATATAGACAAACATAACGTCACTAGTGTGCCTCTACTTGACTAGCTCATTAATCAAAGATGGTTATGTTTCCTAACCATAGACATGTGTTGTCATTTGATTAACGAGGTCATATCATTAGGAGAATGATGTGATTGACATGACCCATTCCGTTAGCCTAGCACTTGATCGTTTAGTATGTTGCTATTGCTTTCTTCATGACTTATACAAAGTTCCTACAACTATGAGATTATGCAACCCCCGTTTACCGGAGCAACACTTCGTGTGCTACCAAACGTCACAACGTAACTGGGTGATTATAAAGGAGTTCTACAGGTGTCTCCAAAGGTACATGTTGAGTTGGCGTATTTCGAGATTAGGATTTGTCACTCCGATTGTCGGAGAGGTATCTCTGGGCCCTCTCGGTAATGCACATCACTATAAGCCTTGCAAGCAATATGGCCAATGAGTTGGTTACGGAATGATGCATTACGTAACGAGTAAAGAGACTTGCCGGTAACGAGATTGAACTAGGTATTGGATACCGACGATCGAATCTCGGGCAAGTAACATACCGATGACAAAGGGAACAACGTATGTTATTATGCGGTTTGACCGATAAAGATCTTCATAGAATATGTAGGAGCCAATATGAGCATCCAGGTTCCGCTATTGGTTATTGACCGGAAACAGTTCTAGGTCATGTCTACATAGTTCTCGAACCCGTAGGGTCCGCACGCTTAACGTTACGATGACAATTTTATTATGAGTTTATAAGTTTTGATGTACCGAAGGTTGTTCGGAGTCCTGGATGTGATCGCGGACATGACGAGGAGTCTCGAAATGGTCGACACTACAACAGGAACCCCCCTATAACAACGCTTTTTTCCGTATCTAAAGGTACATATATGCGTTGTTAGTGTCTTTACCAACGGTTTGGGATGCGTTGCCTTATCCAGTGTTGCTAGCGCATAATGCAACGCTTATACTGGCGTTGGTAAAAGGGGCCGTTGCAAGAGTACAACACATAAAACCAACTTCTACAACACTTCTATATGTTGTTGCTTCATGTACAGGAATCAAAATCTCACTGAACAACAACTGAAAATTTGCAAAACTTCAAGTGTTGGTGCATATATAATGTGATTATTATTATTATTAAATTAATTCCCCGTATAATGGTGATAATTATACATATCAAGTGAGGAAAAAAATAGAATATACTCACAAGAGGAAGAGATCATATATTGAATAAAACTGTTGGATTACAATAGTGGATATTACAGGTGGAACATCATCCCAATGTGATCCATAATCTAAATATTTTCTTGAGAGTGAAACTGAAACCGACAATAATCCATCAACTAGAATTAACTAAAACTTAACGGAGGAACATCATCCAACAGGAACAGCATCACTACAACTTTTACTAAAACTAACTTTAACTAAAACTGAAGGCATCCATCATCATCATCATCATCATCATCAACGGGAACATCATCATCATCATCAACGGGAACATCATCGTCATCATCCCAGTATACTTGCCACAAACCATAGAATCATCATATATCTTTTGATTGAATCTACAAAGAAAATAACAAAATGAATTGTTAACACACAATGAACTGACATCATGCAAGTAGTGAGAGAGGCACGTTATAAGTCATTTACAAAGGTTGAAGGCCATGCAATTTATGTTATACATAGTAGATGGAAATACATCCATAAACTATCTCAAGATCATCACTGATCGGTTAGTATTAGTTTTTTTACCGCTTTTTGAGGGGTTCAGGTTACAGACTTAAACTATACTAGCAAGAGGAAAATAGTATCTCACACCCTTATCCTAATAAGCATGGCGCATAACCTACCACAGCTTCGCTTCCTCAATTTCTACATGCCACTACATTTTATAAATAGTAGCTACTTCAAACTTATTCAAGCAGATACTATCTGGTTAATTCCTGTAAAAATAAATTAAGAGGTTAATTAATTAGTCATCCCTTTGAACAGTAATGCTCTACTTTTCTGATGCTTGGATTGGATGGGTTAATTAATTAGTCATCCCTTTTGAGTAGTAATGCTCTACTTTCGTTATCAAAATCCCCCAAAAGAGTTTAAGTTGTCACACAGTTGCATGTCTGTGTGTCTTGTCCAGAAGTTGAAGCAACTGCCGTATGTGGCCATTAAGCAAGTTGAGGTTACTTTTTGCAAAGAAATATGATCCCAAATGAACAATTCCCTGAAGCGACTTGGAAAACAAATGGGCTGTCGAGTAACTTAGTTCATAATTAAGCACAGAAGTCATCATGGCATCCAACAGAAGATATGGAAGATCTGTAGCTGATCTGCATCAGTACAGTTACACCAACATGTAACAACATCACGTTATTTCATCATTGGTCCCTTGGAATCTGTACAGTGTAGTGATGAATATGTGGCACAAGAAAGAGAGGTGGCAACCTGTTTGGTACCTTGAAGAAGGCCTTGCTCTTGAGCTAGTGGTCCAGCGCTCATGGACTGAAAGAAACAAGAAGACCAAGATGAAAAATAATCAACAGACCTCGTCGAACTGTACTTGGAGACTGACAGCGAGCTCGGGGCTAAGCGCCATCTCGTCCAGCGTCTACATGAGGGCCCTGCCAATGGCAAACTGCCAATACAACTCAAACAGCCCCGTCATCCCTCTTCTGATCCCTCACCCTGCCAATCAACATTGTCAGAATGCAGAACAGCACCAACAGTTTCACTTCCAGTTAGACAACCTGACCGTCACTTCCAGTAAGATGACCTCGCCGTCACCAACAGTTCAATCCCATGCAATCTTTGTTATACATAACAAATTACTGGCATACATAGTAGATGGAAATACATTCATAATTTATCTCAAGGTGATCATTGACCTATTAGTATTAGTTTTGTTATCATTTCTTTGAGTGGTTCAGGTACAGACTTAAACTATATGAGCCTAATATGGGTGTCTTAGTGTATGGCAGAAATCGTTGCATAATTATTAACATTTTCTCTGATTGCTTCCAATGTTGAACATATCCAATGGGATAAAGATACATATTTTTTTACGGCATGCAGTGCAAAATCTGTTGGAGCAACACAAACCTGCACCAATTGTTGGTGTCCCTTCTCCCGCTTCCTCATGAGATCTTGGTCCAAGCATGAGTAAAGTATAATAGAGTAGAAATAGTGTTCTAGTTTGTGCTCGTACACTTAATTGAAATATTAGTTAGACACCAGTTGTGGTCAAGGGGCCAATTAAGTTATTCAACACATCATGCTAGTTAACATGGGAATTCATGTTTGGGTAAAAATAAATTAGTCCGGACAAAATCACTACTTATACAGTATATATAGACAGCCAGAAGGACCTAAATATGAAAATGTTAACAAACGATGGAGAGACATGCTTACAGTTCCTCTGAAGCTACAGACAGTTCAGACAACACAGTATATATATGCACTGACCATGACTAATCACAACACTTCTTTAATTGGAGTCTGTACAATTTGCTTAAGACATACAGCTAACATAATTCAAAAGGCCTTGTGGGTGAATCTTTATTGTTTCAGAACATGAAAGGGTGGAAAAACGCCAATTTCAGAACAAAATTAAGGACTGCTTCAGAACCACACACACACACCATTACTCAGGATTTATACAACTAGTATATTTTGGAATGTGGCTTAATTACCTTATTATGTTTTCTGTAAGTGGCAGCTCTGAAATCAAAATCATGAAACTACAGAGGAACGATACACATGCTGTTAGAAACTAATGTTTAGAATATTGATTCCATAATAATAATTGTAGGATGTTCCATTTTATACTGAAGCCTCATTAATTAATCTACCATGTAAACATGAACCTGTACAAGTGAAGTACTCTTTGCTATTCAGAGCAATGGTTCCTGATGTGCCACAAACCAGAGCACAAAAGAGGAGTGGACCAACTCACCTGATGCCAGAGGAGGAGGAGGAAGAAGCTCCATGGCTTCTTGTCCCGAGCAGCAGCAAGTCCGTCCCCTGGCTGTTCCTCCCTGCACACCTACATGCGAAGAGAAAAGCGGAGGTTAGAGAAAGGGGGAGAAGAGAGGACGAAGCCAGGGGAGGGGATGCACTCACCGGACGAAAGGAGGACGGCATGGACACAGGCTCCTGAGCCGACGCCCGAAACCCTAGCCATGGGGGGAGGGTCTAGGGTGGGCTTTGGTGGCCGTGACCACTGGATCTAGCCAGATGGGAGGGCGGCGCGGTGCGAGGGGACCTTCAATTGTGCTTCGCGGTGGCAGGATTCGCAGGTGGCGCAGGGAGGAGCCACGTGGTGAGAGAGAGACGGGACGTGGTAGGCATGGGTGGGTCGGGGATGCGGCGAACCCGGCAGCCACCAGGGTTGCGAGGTGGGAGGAGGGCAGGGGGAGGGCCGGCGGCGAGGTGGTTTGGAGGAGGTAGATTAGGCCGTGGATGGCGGCGATTTGGGAGAGATGAGAGGATCGGGGGCTATGTTTCTCGCGCGTCTCTTTATCCTTTCCTCTGTTTATTTTTTTGTATGTACTACCACCTACAACTCTACAACGCATATGCTACAACCATAATATTTGTATCTACTAAAAAAGTTACAACACATAGTCAAAATGTTGTATAATTTGTGTTGCTTTATAGGGGGTATCCTTGTAGTGCGAGAGATAAAGATTGATATATTGGACGACTATATTCGGACACCGGAAGTGTTCCGGGTGATTTCGGAGAAAACCGGAGTGCTGGAGGGGTTACCGGAACCCCCCGGGGAAGTATTGGGCCTTAGTGGGCCTGAGGGGAGAGAGAGGGCAGCAGCCCAGGAGGTGGCACGCCCCCTCCCATGGGGAATCCGAATTGGACTAGGGAAGGGGGGCGCGGGCCCTCTTTCCCTCTCCCTCTCCCTCTCTTTCCTTCCCCCTTCCTCCTTCCTAGTTGGACTAGGAAAGGGGAGTCCTACTCCCACTAGGAGGAGGACTCCCCCCTCCTTGGCGTGCTCCCTAAGGGCCGGCCGGCCTCCCCCGTTGCTCCTTTATATACGGGGGCAGGGGGGCACCTCTAGACACACAAGTTGATCTTTGTGATCGTTCCTTAGCCATGTGCGGTGCCCCCCTCCACCATATTCCACCTCGGTCATATCGTTGTGGTGCTTAGGCGAAGCCCTGCGTCGGTAGAACATCATCATCATCACCACGCCATCGTGCTGACGGAACTCATCCCTGACACCCTGCTGGATCGGAGTCCGGGGATCGTCATCGAGCTGAACATGTGCTGAACTCGGAGGTGCCTTACGTTCGGTGCTTGGATCGGTCGGATCGTGAAGACGTACGACTACATCAACCGCGTTGTCATAACGCTTCCGCTTTCGGTCTACGAGGATACGTGGACAACACTCTCCCCTCTCGTTGCTATGCATCACCATGATCTTGCGTGTGCGTAGGAATTTTTTTGAAATTACTACGTTCCCCAACAGTGGCATCCGAGCCTGGTTTTATGCATAGATGTCATATGCACGAGTAGATTACAAGTGAGTTGTGGGCGATATAAGTCATACTGCTTACCAGCATGTCATACTTTGGTTCAGCGGTATTGTGAGATGAAGCGGCCCGGACCAACATTACGCGTACGCTTACACGAGACTGGTTTCACCGTTACGAGCACTCGTGCTTAAAGGTGACTGCGGGTGTCTGTCTCTCTCATTTTAGTTAAACTGAGTGTGGCTACGCCCGGTCCTTGCGAAGGTTAAAACAACACTAACTTGACGAACTATCGTTGTGGTTTTAATGCGTAGGGAAGAACGGTTCTTGCTCAGCCCGTAGCAGCCACGTAAAATTTGCAACAACAAAGTAGAGGATGTCTAACTTGTTTTTGCAGGGCATGTTGTGATGTGATATGGTCAAGACGTGATGCTATATTTTATTGTATGAGATGATCATGTTTTGTAACCTAAGTTATCGGCAACTGGCAGGAGCCATATGGTTGTCGCTTTATTGTATGAAATGCAAACGCCCTGTAACTGCTTTACTTTATCACTAAGCGGTAGTGATAGTCGTAGAAGCAATAGATGGCGTAACGACAACGATGCTACGATGGAGATCAAGGTGTCGCGCCGGTGACGATGGTGATCACGACGGTGCTTCGGAGATGGAGATCACAAGCACAAGATGATGATGGCCATATCATATCACTTATATTGATTGCATGTGATGTTTATCCTTTATGCATCTTATCTTGCTTTGATTGACGGTAGCATTTTAAGATGATCTCTCACTAAATTATCAAGAAGTGTTCTCCCTGAGTATGCACCGTTGCCAAAGTTCATCGTGCCCAGACACCACGTGATGATCGGGTGTGATAGGCTCTACGTTCAAATACAACGGGTGCAAAACAGTTGCACACGTAGAATACTCAGGTTAAACTTGACGAGCCTAGCATATACAGATATGGCCTCGGAACACGGATACCAAAAGGTCGAACGTGAATCATATAGTAGATATGATCAACATAGAGATGTTCACCATTGAAACTACTCCATCTCACGTGATGATCGGACATGGTTTAGTTGATTTGGATCACATGATCACTTAGATGACTAGAGAGATGTCTGTCTAAGTGGGAGTTCTTAAGTAATATGATTAATTGAACTTAAATTTATCATGAACTTAGTACCTGATAGTATTTTGCTTGTCTATGTTTGCTGTAGATAGATGGCTCGTGTTGTTGTTCCGTTGAATTTTAATGCGTTCCTTGAGAAAACTAAGTTGAAAGATGATGGTATCAATTACACGGACTAGGTCCGTAACCTGAGGATTATCCTCATTGCTGCACAGAAGAATTATGTCCTGGAAGCACCGCTGGGTGCCCGGCTTGCTGCAGATGCAACTGAGGACGTTAAGAATGGCTGGCAGAGCAAAGCCGATGACTACTCGATAGTTCAGTGTGTCATGCTTTACGGCTTGGAACCGGGTCTTCAACGATGTTTTGAACGTCATGGAGCATATGAGATGTTCCAGGAATTGAAGTTAATATTTCAAGCAAATGCCCGGATTGAGAGATATGAAGTCTCCAATAAGTTCTATAGTTGTAAGATGGAGGAGAATAGTTCTGTCAGTGAACACATACTCAAAATGTCTGGGTATAATAATCACTTGATTCAACTGGGAGTTAATCTTCCTGATGATAGTGTCATTGACAGAATTCTTCAATCACTGCCACCAAGCTACAAGAGCTTCGTGATGAACTATAATATGCAAGGGATGGACAAGACTATTCCCGAGCTCTTCGCAATGCTAAAGGCTATGGAGGTAGAAATCAAGAAGGAGCATCAAGTGTTGATGGTCAACAAGACCACCAGTTTCAAGAAAAAGGGCAAAGGGAAGAAGAAGGGTAACTTCAAGAAGAACAACAAACAAGTTGCTGCTCAAGAGAAGAAACCCAAGTCTGGACCTAAGCCTGAGACTGAGTGCTTCTACTGCAAGCAGACTGGACACTGGAAGCGGAACTGCCGCAAGTATTTGGTGGATAAGAAGGATGGCAAAGTGAACAAAGGTATATGTGATATACATGTTATTGATGTGTACCTTACTAATGCTCGCAGTAGTACCTGGGTATTTGATACTGGTTCTGTTGCTAATATTTGCAACTCGAAACAGGGACTGCGGATTAAGCGAAGATTGGCTAAGGACGAGGTGACGATGCGCGTGGGAAATGGTTCCAAAGTCGATGTGATCACGGTCAGCACGCTACCTCTACATCTACCATCGGGATTAGTTTTAGACCTAAATAATTGTTATTTGGTGTCAGCGTTAAGCATGAACATTATATCTGGATCTTGTTTGATGCGAGACGGTTATTCATTTAAATCAGAGAATAATGGTTGTTCTATTTATATGAGTTATATCTTTTATGGTCATGCACCCTTGAAGAGTGGTCTATTTTTATTGAATCTCGATAGTAGTGATACACATATTCATAATGTTGAAGCCAAAAGATGCAGAGTTGATAATGATAGTGCAACTTATTTGTGGCACTGCCGTTTAGGTCATATCGGTGTAAAGCGCATGGAGAAACTCCATACTGATGGACTTCTGGAATCACTTGATTATGAATCACTTGGTACTTGCGAACCGTGCCTCATGGGGAAGATGACTAAAATGCCGTTCTCCGGAACTATGGAGCGAGCAACTGATTTATTGGAAATCATACATACTGATGTATGTGGTCCAATGAATATTGAGGCTCGCGGCGGGTATCGTTATTTTCTCACCTTCACACATGATTTGAGCACATATGGGTATATCTACTTGATGAAACACAAGTCTGAAACATTTGAAAAGTTCAAAGAATTTCAGAGTGAAGTGGAAAATCATCGTAACAAGAAAATAAAATTTCTACGATCTGATCATGGAGGAGAATATTTGAGTTACGAGTTTGGTTTACATTTGAAACAATGCAGAATAGTTCCGCAACTCACGCCACCCGGAACACCACAACGAAATGGTGTGTCCGAACGTCGTAATCGTACTTTACTAGATATGGTGCGATCTATGATGTCTCTTACTGATTTACCGCTATCGTTTTGGGGTTATGCTTTAGAGACGGCTGCATTCACGTTAAATAGGGCACCATCAAAATCCGTTGAGACGACGCCTTATGAACTGTGGTTTGGCAAGAAACCAAAGTTGTCGTTTCTTAAAGTTTGGGGCTGCAATGCTTATGTGAAGAAACTTCAACCAGATAAGCTCGAACCCAAATCGGATAAATGTGTCTTCATAGGATACCCAAAAGAGACTATTGGGTACACCTTCTATCACAGATCTGAGGGCAAGATTTTTGTTGCTAAATTCGGATCCTTTTTAGAGAAGGAGTTTCTCTCGAAAGAAGTGAGTGGGAGGAAAGTAGAACTTGATGAGGTAACTGTACCTGCTCCCTTATTGGAAAGTAGTTCATCACAAGAACCGGTTCCTGTGACAACTACACCAATTAGTGAGGAAGCTAATGATGTTGATCATGAAACTTCAGATCAAGTATCTACTGAACCTCGTAGGTCTACCAGAGTAAGATCCACACCAGAATGGTACGGTAATCCTATTCTGGAAGTCATGTTACTTGACCATGACGAACCTACGAACTATGAGGAAGCGATGATAAGCCCTGATTCCGCAAAATGGCTTGAAGCCATGAAATCTGAGATGGGATCCATGTATAAGAACAAAGTATGGACTTTGGTTGACTTGCCCGATGATCGGCAAGCCATTGAGAATAAATGGATCTTCAAGAAGAAGACTGACCCTGATGGTAATGTAACTGTCTACAAAGCTCGACTTGTTGCGAAAGGTTTTCGACAAGTTCAAGGAGTTGACTACGATGAGACTTTCTCACCCGTAGCGATGCTTAAGTCTGTCCGAATCATGTTAGCAATTGCCGTGTTTTATGATTATGAAATTTGGCAAATGGATGTCAAAACTGCATTCCTGAATGGATTTCTGGAAGAAGAGTTGTATATGATGCAACCGGAAGGTTTTGTCGATCCAAAAGGTGCTAACAAAGTGTACAAGCTCCAGTGATCCATTTATGGACTGGTGCAAGCATCTCGGAGTTGGAATAAACGTTTTGATAGTGTGATCAAAGCATATGGTTTTATACAGACTTTTGGAGAAGCCTGTATTTACAAGAAAGTGAGTGGGAGCTCTGTAGCATTTCTGATATTATATGTAGATGACATATTGTTGATCGGAAATGATATAGAATTTCTGGATATCATAAAGGGATACTTGAATAAAAGTTTTTCAATGAAAGACCTCGGTGAAGCTGCTTACACATTGGGCATCAAGATCTATAGAGATAGATCTAGACGCTTAATTGGACTTTCACAAAGTACAAACCTTGATAAAGTTTTGAAAAAGTTCAAAATGGATTAGGCAAAGAAAGGGTTCTTGCCTGTATTACAAGGTGTGAAGTTGAGTCAGACTCAATGCCCGACCACAGCAGAAGATAGAGAGAAAATGAAAGATGTTCCCTATGCTTCAGCCATAGGCTCTATAACGTATGCAATGCTGTGTACCAGACCTGACGTATGCTTAGCGATAAGCTTAGCAGGTAGGTACCAAAGTAATCCAGGAGTGGATCACTGGACAATGGTCAAGAACATCCTGAAATACCTGAAAAGGACTAAGGATATGTTTCTCGTTTATGGACGTGACAAAGAGCTAGTCGTAAATGGTTACGTCGATGCAAGCTTTGACACTGATCCGGACGATTCTAAATCGCAAACCGGATACGTGTTTTTATTAAACGGTGGAGGTGTAAGTTGGTGCAGTTCTAAACAAAGCGTCATGGCGGGATCTACATGCGAAGAGGAGTACATAGCTTCTTCAGAAGCAACAAATGAAGGAGTCTGGATGAAGGAATTCATTTCCGATCTAGGTGTCATACCTAGTGCATCGGGACCAATGAAGATCTTCTGTGACAATACTGGTGCAATTGCCTTGGCAAAGGAATCCAGATTTTACAAGAGGACCCAGCACATCAAGAGACGCTTCAATTCCATCCGGGACCAAGTCCAGGTGGGAGACATAGAGATTTGCAAGATACATACGGATTTGAATGTTGCAGACCCGTTGACTAAGCCTCTTCCACGAGCAAAACATGATCAACACCAAGACTCCATGGGTGTTAGAATCATTACTGTGTAATCTAGATTATTGACTCTAGTGCAAGTGGGAGACTGAAGGAAATATGCCCTAGAGGCAATAATAAAGTTATTATTTATTTCCTCATATCATGATAAATGTTTATTATTCATGCTAGAATTGTATTACCCGGAAACATGATACATGTGTGAATACATAGACAAACACAACGTCACTAGTGTGCCTCTACTTGACTAGCTCATTAATCAAAGATGGTTATGTTTCCTAACCATAGACATGTGTTGTCATTTGATTAACGGGGTCATCTCATTAGGAGAATGATGTGATTGACATGACCCATTCTGTTAGCCTAGCACTTGATCGTTTAGTATGTTGCTATTGCTTTCTTCATGACTTATACAAAGTTCCTACAACTATGAGATTATGCAACTCCCGTTTACCGTAGGAACACTTTGTGTGCTACCAAACGTCACAACGTAACTGTGTGATTATAAAGGAGTTCTACAGGTGTCTCCAAAGGTACATGTTGAGTTGGCGTATTTCGAGATTAGGATTTGTCACTTCGATTCTCGGAGAGGTATCTCTGGGCCCTCTCGGTAATGCACATCACTATAAGCCTTGCAAGCAATGTGGCCAATGAGTTGGTTACGGAATGATGCATTATGTAACGAGTAAAGAGACTTGCCGGTAACGAGATTGAACTAGGTATTGGATACCGATGATCGAATCTCTGGCAAGTTGTTGGAAATATGCCCTAGAGGCAATAATAAAAGTATTATTATATTTCCTTGTTCATGATAATTGTCTTTTATTCATGCTATAACTGTATTATCCGGAAATCGTAATACACGTGTGAATACATAGACCACAATATGTCCCTAGTAAGCCTCTAGTTGACTAGCTCGTTGTGATCAACAAATAGTCATGGTTTCCTGTCTATGGACATTGGATGTCGTTGATAACGGGATCACATCATTAGGAGAATGATGTGATGGACAAGACCCAATCCTAAGCCTAGCACAAAGATCGTGTAGTTCGTATGCTAAAGCTTTTCAATGTCAAGTATCTTTTCCTTAGACCATGAGATTGTGCAACTCCCAGATACCGTAGGAATGCTTTGGGTGTACCAAACGCCACAACGTAACTGGGTGGCTATAAAGGTGCACTACAGGTATCTCCGAAAGTGTCTGTTGGGTTGGCACGAATCGAGACTGGGATTTGTCACTCTGTGTAAAATGGAGAGGTATCTCTGGGCCCACTCGATAGGACATCATCATAATGTGCACAATGTGACCAAGGGGTTGATCACGGGATGATGTGTTACGGAACGAGTAAAGAGACTTGCCGGTAACGAGATTGAACAAGGTATCGGTATACCGACGATCGAATCTCGGGCAAGTACAATACCGTTAGACAAAGGGAATTGTATACGGGATTGATTGAGTCCTTGACATCGTGGTTCATCCGATGAGATCATCGTGGAACATGTGGGAGCCAACATGGGTATCCAGATCCCGCTGTTGGTTATTGGCCGGAGAACGTCTCGGTCATGTCTACATGTCTCCCGAACCCGTAGGGTCTACACACTTAAGGTTCGATGACGCTAGGGTTATAAAGGAAGTTTGTATGTGGTTACCGAATGTTGTTCGGAGTCCCGGATGAGATCCTGGACGTCACGAGGAGTTCCGGAATGGTCCGGAGGTAAAGATTTATATATGAGAAGTCCTATTTTGGCCACCGGAAAATGTTCGGGATTTTTCGGTATTGTACCGGGAAGGTTCTAGAAGGTTCCGGAGTGGGGCCCACCTGCATGGGGGGATCCACATGAACGTGGGTAGTGGGGGCAAGGCCCCACACCCCTGGTCAAGGCGCACCAAGATCCCCCCTTAGAAGGAATAAGATCATATCCCGAAGGGATAAGATCAAGATCCCTAAAAAGGGGGGATAACAATCGGTGGGGAAGGAAATGATGGGATTTCTTTCCTCCCACCTTGGCCAACGCCCCAATGGACTTGGAGGGCAAGAAACCAGCCCCTCCACCCCTATATATAGTGGGGAGGCGCATGGGAGCTACACACGAAGTTCTGGCGCAGCCCTCCCCCTCTCCCAAGTACTCCTCCTCTCCCGCGGTGCTTGGCGAAGCCCTGCAGGATTGCCACGCTCCTCCATCACCACCACGCCGTCGTGCTGCTGCTGGACGGAGTCTTCCCCAACCTCTCCCTCTCACCTTGCTGGATCAAGGCATGGGAGACGTCACCGGGCTGTACGTGTGTTGAACGCGGAGGTGCCGTCCGTTCGGCACTAGGATCTCCGGTGATTTGGATCACGACGAGTACGACTACTTCAACCCCGTTCTCTTGAACGCTTCCGCTTAGAGATCTACAAGGGTATGTAGATGCACTCTCCTTCCCCTCATTGCTGGTTTCTCCATAGATAGATCTTGGTGACACGTAGGAAAATTTTGAATTTCTGCTACGTTCCCCAACAGTGGTATCAGAGCCAGGTCTATTGCGTAGATTCTTTGCACGAGTAGAACACAAAGTAGTTGTGGGTGTTGATTTTGTTCAATATGCTTACCGTTACTAGTCCAATCATGTTTCGACGGTATTGTGGGATGAAGCGGCCCGGACCGACCTTACACGTACTCTTACGTGAGACAGGTTCCACCGATTGACATGCACTTGGTGCATAAGGTGGCTAGCGGGTGCCAGTCTCTCCCACTTTAGTCGGAACGGATTCGATGAAAAGGGTCCTTATGAAGGGTAAATAGCAATTGGCATATCACGTTGTGGTTTTGCGTAGGTAAGAAACGTTCTTGCTAGAAACCCATAGCAGCCACGTAAAACATGCAACAACAATTAGAGGACGTCTAACTTGTTTTTGTAGGGTATGCTATGTGATGTGATATGGCCAAGAAGAATGTGATGAATGATATGTGATGTATGAGATTGATCATGTTCTTGTAATAGGAATCACGACTTGCATGTCGATGAGTATGACAACCAGCAGGAGCCATAGGAGTTGTCTTTATTTATTGTATGACATGCGTGTCATTGAACAACGCCATGTAATTACTTTACTTTATTGCTAACCGGTAGCCATAGTAGTAGAAGTAATAAGTTGGCGAGACAACTTCATGGAGACACGATGATGGAGATCATGATGATGGAGACCATGGTGTCATGCCGGTGACGATGATGATCATGGAGCCCCGAAGATGGAGATCAAAAGGAGCAAAATGATATTGGCCATATCATGTCACTATTTGATTGCATGTGATGTTTATCATGTTTATGCATCTTGTTTACTTAGAACGACGGTAGTAAATAAGATGATCCCTTACAAAAATTTCAAGAAGTGTTCTCCCCTAACTGTGCACCGTTGCTAAAGTTCGTCGCTTCTAAGCACCACGTGATGATCGGGTGTGATGGATTCTTACGTTCACATACAACGGGTGTAAGACAGATTTACACACGCGAAACACTTAGGGTTAACTTGACGAGCCTAGCATGTACAGACATGGCCTCGGAACACAGAGACCGAAAGGTCGAGCATGAGTCGTATAGTAGATACGATCAACATGAAGATGTTCACCGATGATGACTAGTCTGTCTCACGTGATGATCGGACACGGCCTAGTTGACTCGTATCATGTAATCACTTAGATGACCAGAGGGATGTCTATCTGAGTGGGAGTTCATAAGATGAACTTAATTATCCTGAACATAGTCAAAAGATCTTTGCAAATTATGTCGTAAGCTCGCGCTTTAGTTCCACTGTTTAGATATGTTCCTAGAGAAAATATAGTTGAAAGTTGACAGTAGCGATTATGCGAACAGGAGAAAGCTTATGTCCTTAATGCACCGCTCAGTGTGCTGAACCCCAAACGTCGTTTGTGGATGTTGAGAACATCGGACATACACGTTTTGATAACTACGTGATAGTTCAGTTAAAAGGTTTAGAGTTGAGGCACCAAAGACGTTTTCGAAACGTTGAGGAACATATGAGATGTTTTCGAGGGCTGAAATTGGGATTTCAAGCTCGTGCCCACGTCAAGAGGTATAAGACCTCCGACAATTTTCTTAGCCTGCAAACTAAGGGAGAAAATCTCAATCGTTGAGCTTGTGCTCCATTTGTCTGAGTGCAGCAATCACTTGAATCGATGGGAGTTGATCTTCCAGATGAGATAGTGATGTTTCTCCAAAGTCATTTCCACCAAGCTGCTAGAGCTTCGTGATGAGCTATAACATATCAGGGATAGATATGATGATCCTTGAGGTATTCGCGATGTTTGACACCGCGAAAGTAGAAATCAAGAAGGAGCATCAATTGTTGATGGTTGGTGAAACCACTAGTTTCAAGAAGGGCAAGGGCAAGAAGGGATACTTCATGAAACGGCAAATCAGCTGCCGCTCTAGTGAAGAAACCCAAGGTTGAACCCAAACCCGAGACTAAGTGCTTCTGTAATAAGGGGAACAACCACTGGAGCGGAATTACCCTAGATACTTGGTAGATGAGAAGGCTGGCAAGGTCGATAGAAGTATATTGGATATACATTATGTTAATGTGTACTTTACTAGTACTCCTAGTAGCACCAGGGTATTAGATACCGGTTCGGTTGCTAAGTGTTAGTAACTCGAAATAAAAGCTACGGAATATACGGAGACTAGCTAAAGGTAAGCTGACGATATATGTTGGAAGTGTTTCCAAGGTTGATGTGATCAAGCATCGCACGCTCCCTCTACCATCGAGATATGGTGTTTGCGTTGAGCATAGACATGATTGGATTATGTCTATTGCAATACGGTTATTCATTTAAGGAGAATAATGGTTACTCTATTTATTTGAATAATACCTTCAATGGTCTTGCAGCTAAAGGAATGGTTTATTGAATCTCGATCGTAGTGATACACATTTCATGCCAAAAAGATATAAGATAGTAATGATAGTACCACTTACTTGTGGCACTGCCATGTAAGTCATATTGGTGTAAAACGCATGAAGAAGCTCCATGTTGATGGATCTTTGGACTCACTCGTTTTTGAAAAGTTTGAGACATGCGAACCATGTCTATTGGTGTACACGCATGAAGAAACTCCATGCAGATGGATCTTTGGACTCACTTGATTTTGAATCACTTGAGCTATGCAAATCATACCACATGGGCAAGATGACTAAAAAGCCTCGTTTTTCAGTAAAATGGAACAAGATAGCAACTTGTTGGAAGTAACACATTTTGATGTGTGCAGTCCAATGAGTGCTGAGGCATGCAGTGAATATCGTTATGTTCTTACTTCACAGATGATTCGAGTAGATGTAGAGTATATTTACTTGATGAAACACAAGTCTTAATTATTGAATGGTTCAAGTAATTTCAGAGTGAAGTTGAAGATCATCGTGACAAAAGGATAAAATGTCTATGATATGATCATAGAGATGAGTATCTGAGTTACGAGCTTTGGCACGCAATTAAGACATTGTGGAAATTGTTTCACAATTAATACCGCCTGGAACACCATAGTTTGATGGTGTGTCTGAACATCATAGTTGCACCCTATTGGATATGGTGCGTACCATGATGTCTCTTATCGAATTACCACTATCGTTTATGGGTTAGGCATTAGAGACAACCACATTCACTTTAAAAAGGGCACCACGTAATTCCGTTGAGATGACAACGTATGAACTATGGTTTAGAGAAACCTAAGCTGTCATTTCTTAAAGGTTTGGGGCTGCGACGCTTATGTGAAAAAGTTTCAGGTTGATAAGCTCAAACCCAAAGTGTATAAAATGCATCTTCATAGGACACCCAAAACGGTTGGGTATACCTCCTAATCCAGATCCGAAAGCAATAGGGATTGTTTCTTGAATCGGGTCCTTTCTCGAGGAAAAGTTTGTCTCGAAAAGTTGAGTGGGAGGATGGTGGAGACTTGATATGGTTATTGAACCATCACTACAACTAGTGTGTAGCAGGGCACAGGAAGTTGTTCCTCTGGCACCTACACCAATTGAAGTAGAAGCTTATGATAGTGATCATGAAACTTCAGATCAAGTCACTACCGTACCTCGTAGGGTGACAAGGATGCGTACTGCTTCAGAGTGGTACAGTAATCTTGTCTTGAAGGTCATGTTGCTAGACAACAATGAACCTACGAGCTATGGAGAAGCAATGGTGGGCCCAAATTCCGACAAATGGTTAGAAGCCATGAAATCCGAGATAGGATCCATGTATCAGAACAAAGCATGGACTTTGGTGGACTTGCCCGATGATCGGCAAGCCATTGAGATAAATGGATCTTTAAGAAGAAGACGGACGTGGACGGTGATGTCACCGTCTATGAAGCTCGACTTGTGGTGAAGAGTTTTTCACAAGTTCAAGGAGTTGACTACGATGAGATTTTCTCATCCGTAGCGATGCTTAAGTCCGTCAGAATCATGTTAGCATTAGCTGCATTTATGAAATCTGGCAGATGGATGTCAAAACGAGTTTCCTTACCAGTCTTCGTAAGGAAAGGTTGTATGTGATACAATCTGAAAGTTTTTGTCGATCCTAAGGATGCTAAAAGGTATGCTGGCTCTAGCGATCCTTCTAAGGACTGGAGTAAGCATCTCAGAGTTGGAATGTATGCTTTGATGAGATGATCAAAGATTTTGGGTTTATACAAAAGTTTATGAGAAACTTGTATTTCCAAAGAAGTGAGTGGGAGCACTATAGAATTTCTGATGAGTATATGTTATTGACATATTGTTGATCAGAAATGATGTAGAATTTCTGGAAAGCATATAGGGTTATTTGAAAAGTGTTTTTCAATGGAAAACCTGGATTAGGCTACTTGAACAATAAGCATCAAGATCTATAAGATAGATCAAAATGCTTAATAGTACTTTCAAATGAGCACGTACCTTGACATGATCTTGAAGGTGTTCAAGATGGATCAGTCAAAGAAGGAGTTCTTGCCTGAGATGTAAGGTATGAAGTTAAGACTTAAAAGCTCGACCACGGCAGAATAGAGAGAAAGGGCGAAGGCCGTCCCCTATACTTCAGACATAGGCTCTATAGTATGCTATGCTGTGTACCGCACCGGAAGTGTGCCTTGCCATGAGTCAGTCAAGGGGTACAAGAATGATCCAGGAATGGATCATTGGACAGCGGTCAAAATTGTCCTTGGAGTAAATAAGGACATGTTTCTCGATTATGGAGGTGATAAAGAGTTCGACGTAAAGGGTTACGTCGATGCAAGCCTTAACACCTATCCGAGTGACTCTGAGTAGCAAACCAGATACGTATAGTGGACCAACCATTTGGAATAGCTCCAAGTGGAGCGTGGAAGCAGCATTTACAATATGACCCTGAGATTTGCGAAGTACATACGGATCTGAAAGTTGCAGACCCGTTGACTAAAACCTCTCTTGCAAGCAAAACATGATCAAACCCCAGAACTCATTGAGTCTTAATCACATGATGATGTGAACTAGTTTAGTGACACTAGTAAACTCTTTGGATGTTGGTCACATGGTGATGTGACCTGTGAGTGTTTAATCACATGGCGATGTGAACTAGATTATTGACTCTAGTGCAAGTGGGAGACTGTTGGAAATATGCCCTAGAGGCAATAATAAAAGTATTATTATATTTCCTTGTTCATGATAATTGTCTTTTATTCATGCTATAACTGTATTATCCGGAAATCGTAATACACGTGTGAATACATAGACCACAATATGTCCCTAGTAAGCCTCTAGTTGACTAGCTCGTTGTGATCAACAGATAGTCATGGTTTCCTGGCTATGGACATTGGATGTCGTTGATAACGGGATCACATCATTAGGATAATGATGTGATGGACAAGACCCAATCCTAAGCCTAGCACAAAGATCGTGTAGTTCGTATGCTAAAGCTTTTCAATGTCAAGTATCTTTTCCTTAGACCATGAGATTGTGCAACTCCCGGATACCGTAGGAATGCTTTGGGTGTACCAAACGCCACAACGTAACTGGGTGGCTATAAAGTTGCACTACAGGTATCTCCGAAAGTGTCTGTTGGGTTGGCACGAATCGAGACTGGGATTTGTCACTCTGTGTAAAATGGAGAGGTATCTCTGGGCCCACTCGGTAGGACATCATCATAATGTGCACAATGTGACCAAGGGGTTGATCACGGGATGATGTGTTACGGAACGAGTAAAGAGACTTGCCGGTAACGAGATTGAACAAGGTATCGGTATACCGATGATCGAATCTCGGGCAAGTACAATACCGTTAGACAAAGGGAACTGTATACGGGATTGATTGAGTCCTTGACATAGTGGTTCATCCGATGAGATCATCGTGGAACATGTGGGAGCCAACATGGGTATCTAGATCCTGCTGTTGGTTATTGGCCGGAGAACGTCTCGGTCATGTCTACATGTCTCCCGAACCCGTAGGGTCTACACACTTAAGGTTGATGACGCTAGGGTTATAAAGGAAGTTTGTATGTGGTTACCGAATGTTGTTCGGAGTCCCGGATGAGATCCTGGACGTCACGAGGAGTTCCGAAATGGTCCGGAGGTAAAGATTTATATATGGGAAGTCCTATTTTGGCCACCGAAAAATGTTCGGGATTTTTCGGTATTGTACCGGGAAGGTTCTAGAAGGTTCCGGAGTGGGGCCCACCTGCATGGGGGGACCCACATGAACGTGGGTAGTGGGGGCAAGGCCCCACACCCCTGGTCAAGGTGCACCAAGATCCCCCCTTAGAAGGAATAAGATCATATCCCGAAGGGATAAGATCAAGATCCCTAAAAAGGGGGGATAACAATCGGTGGGGAAGGAAATGATGGGATTTCTTTCCTCCCACCTTGGCCAACGCCCCAATGGACTTGGAGGGCAAGAAACCAGCCCCTCCACCCCTATATATAGTGGGGAGGCGCATGGGAGCTACACACGAAGTTCTGGCGCAACCCTCCCCCTCTCCCAAGTACTCCTCCTCTCCCGCGGTGCTTGGCGAAGCCCTGCAGGATTGCCACGCTCCTCCATCACCACCACGCCGTCGTGCTGCTGCTGGACGGAGTCTTCCCCAACCTCTCCCTCTCACCTTGCTGGATCAAGGCATGGGAGACGTCACCGGGCTATACGTGTGTTGAACGCGGAGGTGCCATCCGTTCGGCAGTAGGATCTCCGGTGATTTGGATCACGACGAGTACGACTCCTTCAACCCCGTTCTCTTGAACGCTTCCGCTTAGAGATCTACAAGGGTATGTAGATGCACTCTCCTTCCCCTCGTTGCTGGTTTCTCCATAGATAGATCTTGGTGACACGTAGGAAAATTTTGAATTTCTGCTACGTTCCCCAACACAAGTAACATATCGATGACAAAGGGAACAACGTATGTTGTTATGCGGTTTGACCAATAAAGATCTTCGTAGAATATGTAGGAGCCAATATGAGCATCCAGGTTCCGCTATTGGTTATTGACGGGAAACAGTTCTAGGTCATGTCTACATAGTTCTCGAACCCGTAGGGTCCGCACGCTTAACGTTACGATGACAGTTTTATTATGAGTTTATAAGTTTTGATGTACCGAAGGTTGTTCGGAGTCCCGGATGTGATCACGGACATGATGAGGAGTCTCGAAATGGTCGAGACATAAAGATTGATATATTGGACGACTTTATTTGGACACCGGAAGTGTTCCGGGTGATTTCGGAGAAAACCGGAGGGCCGGAGGGGTTACCGGAACCCCCCGGGGAAGTATTGGGCCTTAGTGGGCCTGAGGGGAGAGAGAGGGCAGCAGCCTAGGAGGTGGCGCGCCCCCTCCCATGGGGAGTCCGAATTGGACTAGGGGAGGGGGCGCGGCCCCTCTTTCCTGTTGGGGAACGTAGTAATTTCAAAAAATTTCCTACGCACACGCAAGATCATGGTGATGGCATAGCAACGAGAGGGGAGAGTGTTCGTCCACGTACCCTCGTAGACCGTAAGCGGAAGCGTTATGACAACGCGGTTGATGTAGTCATACGTCTTCACGATCCGATCGATCCAAGTACCGAACGTACGGCACCTCCGAGTTCTGCACACGTTCAGCTCGATGACGATATCCGGCCTCCGATCCAGCCGAGCTCCGTAGATGAGTTCCGTCAGCACGACGGCGTGGTGACGATGATGATGTTCTACCGGCGCAGGGCTTCGCCTAAACTCCGCGACAATATGACCGAGGTGGAATATGGTGGAAGGGGGCACCGCACACGGCTAAGGAACGATCCGTAGATCAACTTGTGTGTCCATGGGGTGCCCCCTGCCCCCGTATATAAAGGAGGGAGGGAGGAGGAGGCCGGCCCTCTACTATGGCGCGCCATGGGGAGTCCTACTCCCACCGGGAGTAGGATTCCCCCTTTCCTAGTCCAACTAGGAGTCCTTCCATATATTAGGAGTAGGAGATAAGGAAGGGGAAGAGAGAAGGGAAGGAAGGAGGGGGTGCGGCCCCTCCCCCTAGTCCAATTCGGACTAGGGCAAGGGGGGCGCGTGGCCTGCCCTAGGCAGCCCCTCTCTCTTTCCCGTATGGCCCATAAGGCCCAATACTTCTCCCCGGCGAAGTCCCGTAACTCTCCGGTACTCCGAAAAATACCCGAATCACTCGGAACCTTTCCGAACTCCGAATATAGTCGTCCAATATATCGATCTTTACGCCTCGACCATTTCGAGACTCCTCGTCATGTCCCCGATCTCATCCGGGACTCCGAACTCCTTCGGTACATCAAAACTCATAAACTCATAATATAACTATCATCAAAACCTTAAGCGTGCGGACCCTACGGGTTCGAGAACTATGTAGACATGACCTAGAACTATTCTCGGTCAATAACCAATAGCGGGACCTAGATGCCCATATTGGCTCCTACATATTCTACGAAGATCTTTATCGGTCAAACCGCACAACAACATACGTTGTTCCCTTTGTCATCGGTATGTTACTTGCCCGAGATTTGATCGTCGGTATCCAATACCTAGTTCAATCTCGTCACCGGCAAGTCTCTTTACTCGTTCTGTAATGCATCATCTCGTAACCAACTCATTGGTCACATTGCTTGCAAGGCTTATAATGATGTGCATTACCGAGAGGGCCCAGAGATACCTCTCCGACAATCGGAGTGACAAAACCTAATCTCGAAATACGCCAACTCAACATGTACCTTCGGAGACACCTGTAGTACTCCTTTATAATCACCCAGTTACGTTGTGACGTTTGGTAGTATCCAAAGTGTTCCTCCGGTAAACGGGAGTTGCATAATCTCATAGTTACAGGAACATGTATAAGTCATGAAGAAAGCAATAGCAACATACTAAACGATCAAGTGCTAGGCTAACGGAATGGGTCAAGTCAATCACATCATTCTCCTAATGATGTGATCCCGTTAATCAAATGACAACTCTTTTGTCCATGGCTAGAAAACATAACCATCTTTGATAAACGAGCTAGTCAAGTAGAGGCATACTAGTGACACTATGTTTGTCTATGTATTCACACATGTATTATGTTTCCGGTTAATACAATTCTAGCATGAATAATAAACATTTATCATGAAATAAGGAAATAAATAATAACTTTATTATTGCCTCTAGGGCATATTTCCTTCATTTCCCTCTCCCTCTCCCTCTCTTTCCTTCCCCCTTCCTCCTTCCTAGTTGGACTAAGAAAGGGGAGTCCTACTCCCACTAGGAGGAGGACTCCCCCCTCCTTGGCGCGCCCCCTAAGGGCCGGCTGGCCTCCCCCTTGCTCCTTTATATACGGGGGCAGGGGGCACCTCTAGACACACAAGTTGATCTTTGTGATCGTTCCTTAGCCGTGTGCGGTGCCCCCCTCCACCATATTCCACCTCGGTCATATCTTTGCGGTGCTTAGGCGAAGCCCTGCGTCGGTAGAACATCATTATCGTCACCACGCCGTCGTGCTGACGGAACTCATCCCCGACACCCTGCTGGATCGGAGTCCGGGGATCGTCATCGAGCTGAACGTGTGCTGAACTCGGAGGTGTCGTACGTTCGGTGCTTGGATCGGTCGGATCGTGAAGACGTACGACTACATCAACTGCGTTGTCATAACGCTTCCACTTCGGTCTACGAGGGTACGTGGACAACACTCTCCCCTCTCGTTGCTATGCATCACCATGATCTTGCGTGTGCGTAGGAATTTTTTTGAAATTACTACGTTCCCCAACAGTTCAGGGGGGGTCGGTAGGTGCGAGCTGGAAAGCACCCGTGTTGCCGGAGTGTCTCCGTCCGCTTGTTCCTCACCACTTTTGGCTGCCCCCGGCGTCTCTGCGGGTGGCGGTATTGGACGTGTTTTGATGTTTTGGTGGAGTGCCTGTGGGAGACCTAGCATGTCCATTGCGCCTCCGCGGCTGGTTCGATTAGGTGTGTGTGGTTGGGGGGAAGGGGGCTTCGTCTCTGCTTCGGATGCTTGTCTTCTGCCTTCGCAGTCTCCCTTTTGGCCAGCACGGTACGTCTCATTCTTTCCCCTCTATTTATCCTGCTTTCTGTTCAATTTGGATGGTGGTGCTGTGGTATTTACCTGTCGGCGATGAATTCCTATTTCGTTCAGTTCTCCCAGGGTAGGCTTCCTCGGTGCTTTGCTCGAAGTTTCCGCTCGGTATTCGATTTATCAGGGGCTACTGCTGGTCACTGCTTCTATGGTGGTTCTTGGGTGTTTGGTTTATTGGGGCTGTTGCTACTCCCTTCTTGATAAATGATTGATGGTCTTGAAAGGACTCAGAGTTTACGTTTATCAGGAAACTGAGTAAAAAATAGGATTAGTTTGTTACTACTTGCTTGTTCTCCTAATTGCGACAAAGAGTTCACCCCAATTAGTTTACACATTTCGTTATTTTCTACACTCTAGAGCTCTCTTAATATTGAAAGAATATGCATGGATAGCTCTTGTTATGACCTTTTTTGTTCACAATTATCTATGAATCGAGTTTGTATTAGAAGACATAATTAAGCAAGATGATAGAGATGCCGAATTTATTACATGATGTGGTATATAGGCTCATGCTAACTGAATATGCATGCCTGAATAACAGACGGATAATCAAAACATATATCACACATTGCACACAACCTTGCATCTAATCTAACTATCATATACCTCTTAAAATATAAGAACACTTGACTGCCACAAGTGTTATTTTAACGGTTATAAAAAAAATTAGATAACTGGTTTACACTTCACATTTCCATCTTGACTTGGGCTTCTGTTGGAGTGACATATCATGTAACATCTAGTGTTGATGTGCATATTCTTTTCATCATCACATACGAACTCCGACATTCTTTGAACTAAGTGCACCATGTTTTAAACATCTAACAAAAGAGCTCAATGGAAGATGATTTCAAGACATATATCTCAAAGCATAATGAGAAAGTATGTTCTTTTCATTGTCTTTGTTTCTTCATCTTTCTCCGATTGCCTTAATATCTTCTACACTAGTTTTTAAGTATAAACTGGAGAAGGTGAAGTTATGCGCAGGCACTGCTACTATAATTAGATGCTTACACCTGATGTCTATTTGAAATGTGGATGACAAGTCCAAGGAATGGACAGAAATTTCACATAACTTTTCTTCCCCATAGTTTTGATGGTTTATATCAGAGTATATGTAGTACATTTATTTTACAAAGAAAATGGAAATCTAACAATTTTTTGAGATAAAATATAAGACAAATGGGTCCCACATGATCGGCAAGGTTGCTTCGCGTCCCAAGGCGTGAAGGTGCGAGCACGCCTGGGTTATAAACTGCACGCGGTTCTATGGTAGTAACCGTTGGCGATAAGCATTCACACATGACTTCCTATTGGAAATCGTTTGCAAATGTAAACAAAGCCATTGAATTCTGCCGACCACCATGTCTTGTCTCCCAAGGCAATCGCTTCCTCCCCCACGCGGGCATCCAGATCCTATAAGTATTGCGCCTCTCGTTCCACCAGTATTCTCATCTACGCATTCTATCTCCCTCGCTCTCTCGATCTTGATCTGCGCAATGGCGCCGTCGGTGAGCCCATGTCGATGAGAAGCTTAAGGCGCCGCTCCGCAACAACGATGACGGACCAAGCAGTGACAAGGAGGACCCCTACGCACCACCGAACTTGGTCGCGCCTGATCCACCCACCGAGGAGTGGTTTTGGAGTCAGTACGACCTTGTTCTCTGGAAGACCTTGCCGGCGGATGAAAAAGCCAGGTGTTTGGCGGCCGTGAAGGCAGACAAGAATAAGTGCGGGGAGGAAGAGGTGGCTAAGGCCGCCTGGAAGGTGAAGGAGCTGGAGCTTTGGCGGGAGAAGCGCCCGCACGTGAAGGAGATCGACGAAGATGGCTGCTTCCTCGCCAAGAGGGCCAAAGGAGGGAGCTAACTCCTCGTGTCATGGAGGTGACAGGATCGTGTCAAGTAGGCCACCAATAAGGAGTTACTGTATGCGCCGCCTGCACTCGCCACGTTGGATGCCTACACCCACCGGGAAGCCGCCGCATAGCACGTCATGGAGTGCGAGGCAGAGGAGGAGGCCAACTCGCTCCGTGCTAGGAAGATGGTGTGCACCAGGGAATCCGTAGCAAGAAGCTGGGAAAGGGCCCTCAGGAGAGATTATTGAATTTAGTTAATTTATATTTATCTTATTTACCTAAGGAAGGTCTCATTTTTTCAGTCAAACTATCTTCTGAGAATATATTTATACGGATGTCAACCACACACGTTTCAGAAGAGTTGACTGTATGCGATTTGGGCTAAAAACACATGAGTTGTTGCAATCTTTACAAACTCTCTCCTAAAAATAGTTGTTTGTGAAACTTGAAGCATCACACACAATTGCTTTCTAATAATTGTGTGAACTGTATCACACATAGATTAACTACTGAAGTTGCATGCGATGTGTAGTTGTCATCACACACAATTCCAAAACTCGACCCTTTTGCCAGTCTTAGCCCACGATCATCCAGAAGAGCCCTTGCACAATAGTTTAGGTCATCGCTTATGTTTCGTCTCGAAGAACTATAAGAACTCTATCGCATACACTTACTTTTTTTTGGTCATGTGTGATGGACCTACGATCACACACACTTAGTTTTTCTGCCAACGGTTCTATTTTTGAAGCGTCTCTGATGCTACTTTCACACATAGTTTTCCCCATCGTGTGCGATTTAGGGGGCTTAATAGTGGTCGAGTGTAGTAGTGATACATTCTTTGAAAGATGGCAAATTAACTCATTTAACCATTCAAACTTTGGTAGGGCTAATGATCGAACTATGGTTTGGCTAGGGTCCGGCCCAGAGGAAGTCCTTAATGTTGCTCTACGAGATTGTACTCCCTAATTTTTGAGTAATAAAGAGTTATTTTGCAAAAAAACTCATTTAACCACGGAAAACTTATTGATAATGTTTTTTTCCTTCAACCATGCCAACGTTATTCTTTGGACATGGCAATTTTGTAAGTTAGACCATGTCAATATCTATTTTTTGGTCGTGGCAAATTTACTTTTTAAACCATGGCAAATACATCTTCCTGACCATGGCATTTTTTTTGAACCATGGCAAATTCATTATTCATTATGTGGCAATTATTTAATTTTTAAACCATGGCAACTTTATTGTTTGCACTATGGTAGATTTCATTTCTCAACCATGAATTTTTTTTCTTTGTTTGGACCTTGACTACTTCTGTATTTGACCCCACGACAAAATTCTATTTTGGACCATGGCAAATTTATTACTTTAAACATGCCAAATTGTTTCTGTTTAGACAATGGAAAAATTTATTACTTCAACAATGACGAATTTATTTGTTTACCCCTTCATGCCTACACCACCATAGAAACATTTATTGCACACGCCATCATAATTTATTGAGTTTTGTAAACTGTTTTTTCAACTTTGACAACATTTGTTGAATAGAGCATGGTAAACAAATGTAGACCATGGCAATTTTGATCACACTGCTTCATTTTTTCATGCGTGTTAGATAGAAAAAAATATATCATGATTTACTTTTTTTATCCATGATAAAGTTTTAATTCAGCCATGTGGATTTTTTCTTTTTCTTATATATCATGGCAAAATTTTGTGATTTTTTTTTCCTTTTCTACGTTTTCATTTTTCTGAAAATAATTGTACCATTCATTCTTCATGGCGATTTCATCATCTATACGATGGCAAAATATCACCCTAAGTTTTTTCGACATATATGTGACTTTTTTACCATGAATATGAAAAATGTTTCTCCTGCAGTTTTTTAACATGGCAATTTTTTTTTGATTTTTTATTTTTTCCCGTACTAACTATTGATAATTTAAGGAATGTGCACTGTGTGTTTTTATGAAATTTTTTGGCAGAAAATAAATCAAGGTAATTGGCAATTTCGTGTGGGCCGTTTGAGGCCCAATAAAGAGGCTAGCCGAGGATGTTCAGGCAGGGGGGTTGGATTGTAGCGAACCAAAACGTTCGGTCGTCCCCCCATCCTGCTCGAACGAATCGTTTGATTATTATTTTTAGGTTATCGTGCTCCAAAGTATAATGTGCAAAAAAAAGTGCAGTTTAGAAAATACATTAAAACAGACACAAAACTAAAAAATAATACTATATACAAAATTTTATGAAACTTCTGAAAGTGATGTAGCACTATCACAAGAAAGACTGAACCATCACAAAATTCATAGGGCTTTAGCAGTTCTGTATAAGAGAAAAAAAATCGAGCAAAGGAGCTCATGTATAACAAACAATGGGTATGCAAGCACGTGACATAAGCCAACCGACATTATTTTACTCGCTCCAAAACGTGTTGCACCATGGCATATCGTCACTTATAGCGAATTAAAACAAGAGTCCATTGCAGTAGTTAATTTTCTCTTTGGTCTGACGACCCCCCTTAAGATGAGATCCGGACATGTACGCTAGGCTATGGATGCATGCCCTTGATTATGATGCACTATGTGACAATGTACATGTGCAAAAATTTCGCGGAGGTTGGTTTGAGTTTTCTGTCTTTAGCTAAGCACCTCTTTGAGAAAGACCTTGTAGTTATCAGGTCTAGGGATTAAACACATGCTTTGCACTGCACATGGCCGTAGAACACAACATGTGGATGTTAGGCCATGGAGCTGCCAATAATTCCCCTTGGTACGTAACCCGCTCTAAAAATTGATACGAGACAATAATTGGATAGGCAACAAATCGGGAAAGGAGGATTCCAATCCCACTGCATCCTTTCCTTTTCCCTAAATAAACAGCCCCCACATGATCTCAACGTTCCTAATCTGAAACAAATCATTTTTCACGCCATAGAATGGGTCCGGTCCATCGGCCATACGTTCATACATAGTTTCACAATTTTTCGGCATTAACTAGTCTGAACTGCTCTACACACGATGAATTGCATGGACTACCACTGCACGATGGCCCATCGTGTGGTTGACGCCCATTTGTTGCCATGAATGAACAGCTTGAAAGGCTTGTCGCCCAAACATTGTCCGCAGACTGTCGTTTGCATAGCACTGCTCCTAACTAGTCCATGATCGATCCGGCTGATCTACCCCATAAACCAACAATCAGTTCACCAGATAACATACTACGAGATATTGATCGATTTGGTTTCAGGCTTTTACCACCGAACCAATGTAACATGTATTTTGAAATGCAGAGGGATTTGGCTCAAAATTAGTAGTAACGAAGAAGAGCGCATCGATCTTCCAACAGATTTGAGAAGTAGCAAAGTCTCATGAAACTCATATTTCATCCGGATCATAATTGGGGGTTCGTGCGGATTTCGTTTCTTTTTTTTCACGCTTCTTTTGACAGAGGGTGAATTATGTTGACTCAAAATAAAGCATCAAACGGATACAAACACAATGAGCACACATCTGGCTTCTGCATAGTTTGAATGCGCACAACCAACACAAATGCACGCACACAATTAAACATCGATTGACAAGCTACATCTTTCACCATATTTTCAACAAAGGATGCTTTTTGTTGACTCATAATGTAACATCGAAGGATATAATCGTAACGAGCACACACCCGGGCCAACACACAAAAAATCAAGCCGGCAAATAGCAAAGTCAAAGATCGAAGCTATGCCTAGGCACATCAAGGAAAAGAAGAAGAAAAAGAAGCCCCGAAGCGATCAAAACATCAATTGATGATATACCAAAGTGACCATACCATCCATCTTTTGACAATACATCTTTGACCATATACGCAACAACCATGTATTGACACCACAAGGACTTCGACGATCTTCAACAACAACGCCTTCATGAAGGGAACGGCACTGAACCGCCACCGTCAACGGATCCAACCACCAAAGGTCAGATTCTAGGTTTTCACACTGAACAACAAGTCCAAGCATATCCAAGCAATGCCTTTAGCAAGGCCTTGATGCAAAAACATTGTCATTGCAAGTATAACCAACTCGGGTGAGACCTAGGATTTCACCCCAACGTTTAAGATCGGGTACTCAAAGAGAACCACCAAATTGAAGTCAATTATGTGTGGACACCGGTACTTTTGTAAGATCCCAGCGGTTACACACATTGGTCTAGAAATCTCACCACGCTGCTAGACCACCATACCCTCTGCATCAAGTCATCGTCCACATAATACATTACATCGTCAAAGACAAACTAGTCAGATTAAGAGCCGCCAAAACCCACAGTGGAGCCTTCTAGTAGCATCACACAACCTTGTCCAAACGATCCGTCAACAGGTGTCACAATAGTAGATTTGAAGGAGAAATCCTCCCAAATCAAAAACGAGTCTGAGACGTCCACTGATGTGACCGGATGCGGCCACCGGCAAGAAAGGGAACAACTAGCCCCGATCCTTACTAGCAGCCGCCGCCTGTGCCCCATCCAGCAAGGCGCCGGTCAGGACAGATCCGACGCCAGCGCCACCGCATAGAAGCACGAGATCCTCTACCATCACAACAAGCTGCGAGGGTTGGGCCGCCCTGCTGCATCGGGAAGGAGTGCAAAAGGACCGAAGTAGCAGCAGCAGCTGTGATGGACCTCGACGGGGATGGGAGGTGGAGGGATGTGTGACGAGGTGAAAAACTCCGCCGCCACTTTCCTCGGAGTCAGTGTGTCGCCGGTGGCTTTTCTAGTGGCAGTGATACGTGAGGGAGGGAGGAGGAGGTAGTGGCGGCGGCGACTAGGTGCCCGCCCGAGCCGCCTAAGAGCTTGGCTGTATGATGTTGCCATGTCACATATAGCCAAGCTTATAGCCAACAAGTACAATAGCTAGATATAAATATGTACTACTTTGTTGATACATGGCCCACCACACTCTCTCACAAAGTACCTAGGAGCACGTGTTGCAGCCGGCTGTTAACTAGTAGCCTGCTTCTCTTCTCTTTCCTCTTCTCTCCCTTCCAAGTAAGCAAGAATATAATATTTAATGTCTTACAGCCCGCCTACATTACCTTATTGTACTTGCTCTAATGGAAGCGACACATGAGTGTGATCCCTTTTTTCAAGACGTGGGCGTAACAAGTTTTTTTTTTCTAGTGGAGCGATATGACTGTTTTTTTTTCATGCTAATGCCACGTCACTTGGATAGGACTCGGTGAATTCTCATCTAGACGAAAGCTAGCCACAACCATTTTCTAATGATCAGTATTTTGGGTTTGGTTGCACTTTTGTGTGCCAATGGCAGACATGCACATGATTGAGCCATTGAGATGAGATATGGTCAGTTCTCTATCTCTGAGAGAAGGACGTACATACCGGTGTGCGGTTTTCCGATCTTGGGTTTAAGCACATGCATGCATGCTTGCTTTGCATACACACATGCATGGCCGAAGAACACGGCATGTGAACGCTAGGCGAGCCGTCAATAGTTCCCGTACGTTGTTGGTGCTATGTAGTAATCCGGCCCACTCCCAAAATGGACACGGGACAATCCTGGACATGAAGCAAACAGAGAAAGGCAGATTCCAATGCGATTGCATCCGGTTGTTTTTCCGCTTACAACCCCAGCACCATCTCAACGGCCCCTATGCATCTCAACCATTCCAAACCGTTGCGGGAGGAAACACATGTGCAGTTTCACACAAATGTTCAGCAACCAATTCAGGGATCTTCTGCGATATGTTCAGCAAACAAAAATCAGTCCATCAATTTAATTCGGAGATATATATATATACAGATATAATTGGCTCCTACTACTTCCTTGGTAGTATTTGGATTTGAGCAATGAATGCATGAATACATCCATATATACATGCAAATTTTGCATTTACTATTTCCATGCAATGCTTGCTCATGCATCAGCCAAGGAAATCTTGTAATTTTATGCTGATCATTAGTTTTTTCCTGCTTTGATTGGATCCCAACTATACACGAGTATATATATACTGACCAAACAATGGACTAGTAACGTATTGTAACTGACGCCTAGCTTTTTCACATCCGGCCGCCCGGAAAAGCAAGAAACGGAAGGCGCAGCGGTGTAAAAAACCTTCCATAAATCCTCCTTACTCTACGCAATTCCTGGATGGCCTTTCGTGATCTCTGATCTTCCCCAACAAGAAAATTCCCCGCCCCTACCCGATATATACATGCCGCCTATGTACAATCCCCGTCGCCCGTCGCCAGTTCGCCATCCATCCACCGATCCCGTCTACTCCTCCTTGACCACGGCGGCGACGCGCGCGGCAATGGCGATCTCCTCCGGGCCGGCGGGCGCGGCCACGGCGGCCCCGCGCCGCAGGACCAGGTCGACGGTGCTCCTGATGGCCAACTACGCGGCGCTTCTGATCGGGTCCGTCGTCTCCAGCCTGCTCTCCCGGTTATACTTCCAGCACGGCGGGCAGAACAAGTGGGTGGTCACGCTTGTGCAGTCCGCGGGGTTCCCGACGCTCGTGGTCGCCGTGTTCCTCGCCGGCCGCCCCGCCTCGGCGCCTCGGCCGTTTCTTTGGTTCTCGCGGCGGTTCCTCGCCGTGTGCCTGTTCATCGGCGCGCTCATGGGCGTCAACAACCTGCTCTTCGCCTACAGCTCGTCGCTCCTGCCGGTGTCCACCTCGTCTCTGCTGCTGTCCACGCAGCTCGCCTTCACGCTCGTCCTCGCCGTCGCCATCGTCCGCCACCCGCTCACCTTTGTCAACCTCAACGCCGTCGTGCTTATGACGCTCTGCTCCGTGCTCCTCGCGCTCCGGTCGGGCGACGCCGGTGAGAGCCCTGACCGTAAGGGGTACATCATCGGCTTTGTCGTCACGCTCGGCGCCGCGGGGCTCTTCTCCGCGTACCTCCCCGTCATGGAGCTGCTGTACCGGGAGGCGGTCTCCGGCGGGTTCATCCTGGCGGTGGAGGTACAGGCCGTGATGCAGGCCATGGCGTCCGTCGTGGCGGCGATAGGACTCGCGGCGACCGGCGGTTTCAGCAACGATGTGGCCCACTGGAAGGGGTCCCACGCCGTGTACTGGGTCGTGGTTGCGACGCTGGTGGTGACGTGGCAGGCTTGCTTCATGGGCACCGCCGGCGTGATCTACCTAACTTCGTCGCTCCACAGCGGCGTGTGCATGGCAGCGGTGCTGACGGCCAATGTCATTGGCGGCGTCGTGGTGTTCGGCGACCCTTTCGGCGCCGAGAAGGCCGTCGCCACCGCGCTCTGCGTCTGGGGCCTCTCCTCGTACCTCTACGGCGAGTACACCAAAAACAAGAAGAAGGCCGCTGATGATCAGGACGACGACACCATCCTCCCCGGCGCCCGTGACGACGGCGAGCACAAGAGCCTTACTGCCGGCAGCCGCGAGCCGGGAGGCGCCGCCGCCGAAACCGTCTGAAGCAAACGGGACAGCGCCGGCCACAGGGGGTACAGACGAACCATGTGATCGATAAGCACGTTGCAACAAATGCAATGGAAACTGAAAATTTCTTAGTACCCCGAGAAAGTAAAGTGGCAGGATAGATGATGCATTATGTGTAGACGTGTCATGCTACATCGATTAGGCAATGAGTTATATTTACAGCTTACAAAGGGACAAGAATGGCGTGGTGATGATGACCGATGCTTGTTTGGTGGGCTGCTATGTATCTTGGCTAGCTTGTGAGGTTCTCTTCAGGATTTATCACAGAGTGGATGCATGTTGCACTTGCATGGGTGTGTGAAAGATTTGCACATTAACTTAGTACCATCAACAGGGACATGCCATCCATATATATCTTTGCTTGAGATCGATATGGTAAAAAAATTCCTGATTTGTTCCTGCAATGCATCAATTGGCAACAGTTTACCTAGTTAGCGAGCTAGCTAACTGGCCTGCTCTGAAACTGTGTGACCTTTCCCCCCTTGTTGTCATGCCATGGCTCCTTATCCTTATACTGTGTGTACATGAGGTATCGGTTATTGGTATGGACCATCACTTCTGTTTAGACACCAGCAGTATATGCATATCTTTATTTTTTTACTTGATATAGGAAGAAATATGATGGTTCCTAGGTACTCACTCCATTCACAAATATAAGACGTTTTGGATATTTTCAATGTGGACTACATACAGACTGAAATAAGCAAACAAATACACTAAACATGTGAAGATACTCCCTCTGGTCCGGATGTGGAGTTTTTAAGCTCGAGCTCAAACGCTTCTGCATGAACAGTAAATTCGAAAAAAAACAAAAAATATTATTTTTTTTCTGGCAAACTTTTAATAATGTTTGGAGTGCATGAAAAAATTCAGGAAAAAATCACGTTGATGCAAGGCATGGTAAAAAACAAAATCGATACACTGAAAATGTTACTTTCAAATGCATTTTAGAGCTCTGAATTTGTTTTTATTGCCACGACTTGCCCCAATGTGATTTCGTGATGAAAATTTACTTGCACTTCAAACATTTCTATTTTTTACTGTTCATGGCTGGAGTATTTGAGCTCGAGTTTAGAAGGATACTTTCGCTCTGGTCTTTTTTATTCTGGATATAAGATTTGTTTCAAGTCAAACTTGGCAAAGTTTGACCAAATTTATATTCAAAGATATCAAAATCTACAATACCAAATATATAAAATAAGAAATTACATTCCATAATAAATATAATAAAATTGATTTTGTATTGTGAACGTTTCTATCAGTTTGGTCTAATCGAAGATACTTCTACTTCAGATAAAGCCATAGTTTTGAACAGCCGGCTATAGCTCCGCTATAGCCTTTTCAGCAGAGTGCCGCTAAATGGTCGCCTTTACAAATAGCCCGCTATAGCTGATTTGGAGGCCCGCCGCTATGTTCTATAGCCCGCCATTTAAACATTGGACAAATCTTATATGCACCGAATATGTCCAATCCAGAAAAATGTTAGAACATTTTATATTTGGGAACGGAGGGAGTATTGACTAGCAATAGAACACATTTCCACCGTGTGTGGAGTGGCAAGCACCTTTCTCATGCTCGTTGTTACATGACCAAACAACCAACATTTGCCGCTCCACATTAATCTCTATTATATTTAGCCACCAACAACACATGTGCCTTTTTCCTTCTAAATAAATACCCATGCACATCTTTAATTTTGACTTGATAGGAAGAATACTCACTAATACAAGGGCCCCCTTTTCCCAACAAAAGATGAATTTTATGAACCCAAAATAGAGCCATCACCTATCGGCTATCATGCCCTCCAAGAGTAAGTAGACGCTTCTGCCACGAAGACACCTTTAAGCGATGTGCTCCCCATCAAACTTCACCAGTTGCATGTTCATATTTTCCACCGAAACCAATGCCTCAACGCCGTAGTCGCCATGATAACGGAGCTCTATCACTATTGAGGAGATGGAGTTCGAGAGAAGGGTATGTCGAGATCTTTGGATCACACGACTCGACTTGAACTTAGCCAATCTCGACATCGCAAATGGTCAGTAATAATCAGCAAAATAGGCCGGGAGAAATGGTCAAAAACTAAGAGGTTCTAACCTATATGGCCCGCGGTCCATGGGCAGGCATTATGGCACACCGATCACTAAATTAAGGACTACTGAAGCTGTGAACCTCTGCGTGATCGACATGGAAACCTTCGAAGACTTGGCGTATACTTCAAGAATTGCTTTGTCGCCGGCGCGTAGACAACCGACCATGTGTGTAACCTAGGTACCCCGGTGCATATATAAGCCGAGGGGTTAGGTCTTTAGAGGGACGATTACTAGCCTTAGGATTTAGAACACAATCATATGATCTCGAGGTAGATCATCTTGTACTCTATACTTCATCACATCTAATCAAAGCAAGACGTAGGATTTTACCTCTTTGAGAGGGCCCGGACCTGGGTAAACATCGTCTCCCTTCATCCCCTGTTACCATTGTTCCTAGACCTACAGTTTGGGACCCATCCAAAATCCGCCGGTTTTAGCACCGCAACATGGTTACTAATCTGGCGCATTTATTCAGATTCATCAAGCACAGTACATGAACACAAATTCCATAAATATAAGATTGCATACAAGCATTATAAGAGGCCTAGTATTATAATGATTTTTATAGCAGATTACACCATTCCAGCACCGGAAATTATAAGAACATTGGAGTACCGCCATATTTATATCTACCAGTAAAACAAACTGCATATACTGTTCTGACTTCATATTTTTCGCATCTTATTATTGTTTGCTTGGCCATGCGCAAAAGATTGTCGTGGTTCTCATAGTACTGAGTTGCAGTACACATCCTGGGAGAGAAATAACTAGTCAAAACAAGATAACTAGAAAGCTAAACTTGATTGAAACTGAGAAAAAGATATTATGGATGATAGGTCAAACTTAATCTGTCTGCTTTTACCATGAACTCCTCCCCATTTCATTTCCTACCTGAGCTTGATTGGTTCAGCTGCCTTCCATCCTCGATCGGTTCCAAATTTCGTGGATCGAGATCCTTCAGACAGTCTTCAACGGTGTGCCGTGATTGAGCTCATTCTACGTGAGCTTCCTTCACCATCCAAGGTGGGGATAGCATTGAACGTGCCATAAGACCGTGTTGATTTGAACACATCTGTGGTCTCAGTTGAATTGTGACTTTCCTACAGTTCAACGACGCAGACGAGACATGGAGTGGCGCAACCTCGACGTATGTGATAACTATATTGTTCGTCGGCTGTCTTTTAGAGGCTGGACAGTGTAAGCACATAGTCATTGTTGTATGCGTACTCTTGCCGCTTGTTTTATGACACGTATATACACCTATGTATTTTAGTTGAAAACTAACAACACAAACACACATTGCATGCAAGGTCTCGAGGCCAGAAGAAGCCACCGAGATTTTTCGATAAAGGGCGCTTTTATTATCTCAAAATGTAGCATCAAAGTGATACAAAGCATTAAGAGTATCACCCGGCCTCTGCATAACTAGGATGCACACAACCAAACACCAGTAGTCTGATAAGTAGAAAGATAAAAGACCGACAATTCGGCAACAGTAGAGTCTATAGACCGACACTATGCCTATGTCGAAAGAGATGGTGGACCGAGCCGGAGATTATGCTGCCATCCATGTTGGGTAAAAACCCCCGTAGCCACCTGCTCCAACAGCGTACACACCGCCTTGAACAGCGGTTGGTACTCCGCTCGTTGTAGCGTACACCACGTACGAAGCGAGTGCGTACAACGGAAAATAACCTGCAAAGGCAAAACAGTTTTGTCATTAAAAACAACATCATTTCTACATAGCCAAAGCGACCATAGTAAGGCATACGCTCCCACCCTTATTAGCGTTTTGTACCTATTTGAAATACCGTCCAGCCAATGACCAAAAATATTGGCAACACTTGTGGGTGGATACAAATTTGACGCTATTTGGATGGCTGACCACGTAGAACGCGCAAACTTACAGTGAAAAAAGAGGTGTTTAATTGTCTCGTCGTGAGTACAAAAACAACACTTCTTACTTCCCGACCAGTTGCGTCTTGCGAGGTTGTCTTTTGTTAGCACAACTCCCCTACGGAGATACCACATGAATATTTTGACTTTAAGTGGTACCTTCGCTTTCCAAATTATTTTGTTATTTCTCACCGGTACCTCAGAATGCGAGAGTGCACGATACATAGAGTCTACTGTGAAAGACCCCGATGTAGTAAGGTTCCAGCGAAACACATCACGACCTTGTGTCAGGATAATCGAATCCAGACGGGACAATAGATTATTCCATGACATAAGTCGGGTGCCAATCAAATCCCGCCTAAACGAAATATTTGGCGGGGATGAGCTGAGCACTTGCGCAATAGTATTATTCTTATCGCGTGCAATGTTGTATAGGGCTGGGTATTGTTCTCGGAGGCTAGCATTGCCTAGCCAGATGTCTTCCCAAAAACGAATCTCCGACCCGTCCTTTATCGCGAAAGACCCAAAGCGAAAGAGATGTTTCTTTGCCGCCATTAGGCCGGCCCAAAAGTGTGAGTCTCCAGTTTTCCAATATACCTGAGACACCGCCTTTTGGCCTATATACTTATTGCGCAGCATGGTTTGCCAAACACCATCCTCAGTAAGAAGTTTGAACAACCATTTACTAAGTAGGGCCTCATTCTTGACCTGCAGGTCATGAATACCGAGGCCGCCCTGGTCTTTCGGCCTACAAACCACACTCCATTTGGCCAGCCTATATTTTTTCTTTTCACCATCTCCTTGCCAAAAGAACCTGGACCTAAAATAGTCCAGTCTTTGCAAGACCCCTTTTGGGAGCTGGAAGAATGAAAGCATATAGAGAACCATATTTGTGAGGACAGAGTTTATTAAAACCAGTCGTCCTCCAACCGAGAGCAACTTGCCTTTCCAGCTGCTCAAGCGTTTCTCTAGCCGCTCCTCTACATGCTTCCACTCCGCAATGGTGAGACGCCGATAGTGAATTGGTATTCCCAAATATTTGATTGGGAATTGTCCATGTGCACAACCAAAAAGGTCAGCATAATCGGCCGCTGCCTCAACGGCTTCTCCAAAGCAGAACAATTCACTTTTATGGAAGTTAATCTTAAGACCCGACATTTGCTCAAACGCTGACAGCAGAAGTTTCAGGTTTCTAGCCTTGTCTAGGTCATGTTCCATAAAGAGAATTGTGTCATCGGCATATTGCAGAACAGAGAGACCACCATCCACTAGATGTGGCACTACTCCTGTAATTTGCCCGTCCTGCTTGGCGCGCTCAATCAGAATAGCCAACATGTCAGCCACAATGTTAAATAACATTGGGGATATGGCATCACCCTGTCGTAGTCCTTTTTTTGTCTGAAAATAATGGCCGACATCATCATTGACTTTGATGGCCACACTACCTCCAGTTACAAAATTGTGGATCCACTTGCACCATTTATCGGAGAAGCCTTTCATCCTTAGGGCCTGTTGGAGGAAAGACCATTTGACCTTGTCATAGGCTTTTTCAAAGTCTATTTTGAATACTACTCCACTCATGTTTTTCCGGTGCATCTCATGGACGGTCTCATGCAGGATTACTACGCCATCGAGTATGTTCCTTCCTTGCATGAAAGCTGTTTGAGATGGCCGAACAACATGGTCAGCTACCGAGTTTAATCTATTCGTCGCCACTTTGGTGAAAATCTTGAAGCTGACATTAAGGAGGCATATGGGTCTGAACTGTTGAATCCGTTCGGCCTCCTTAATCTTCGGCAACAAGACAATCTCGCCAAAATTAAGTCTGAATAGGTCAAGTTGGTCGGCATGAAAACAATTGAACAACTCCAAAAGGTCGGACTTGATGATATCCCAGAAATTCTGATAGAATTCTGTGGGGAAGCCATCAGGGCCTGGAGCTTTGTTATGTTCCATTTGGAACACCGCAGCTCGTACCTCCTCTTCTGAGAATGGTGCCGTTAGGATATCGTTTTCATCTGCTGTGACATGTGGAATATCATCTATTCGGGTTTCATCAAGGGTGAAATTCCCTTCAGTCGGCGCTCCGAAAAGAGATTTGTAGTATTTGGTGATATACTTTTTGAGCTCCTCCTGACCTTCGATCCTCCCCTCATCTTGTTGGAGACTGTAAATACATTTCTTCCTATGCCGCCCATTGGCGATCAATTGGAAGTATCTTGTATTACTATCACCCATTAAAATGAAATCAGCTTTGGATCTCTGGTAGTATTTGATCTCCTCTTCTCGCAAAAGACGGGCAACCATCTCATTAGATTGATTTTTCAATTCAATCTCTTGCTGAGACAATGTGCGCGTCTCTGCAATTTTGTCGAGGTCATCAATGATGGTACAGAGCCTTTGTTTTTCTTTTTTATATATTCCGTTGGTGTGTTTTGCCCATCCAGAGAGGTGTCGCCTCATGGCTCTTATTTTAAAGATCCATCGTTGAATAGGTGTACGACCAACAGCGGGCCTCTCCCAAACATTCTTGATCATGTCTACGAATCCGTCCCTATTCAGCCATCCCAATTCAAATTTGAAAGGGCGTCGGGTGGCTGGGTTCGTAGAGTTAGAATCCAGAATGATGGGTGCATGATCCGATAAGGCCTCGATACGCTCTAGGGCTCGCACGGTTACCAGAGGGAATTTTAGTTCCCATTCGGTATCCATTAGTACCCTATCGAGCTTCTCGTATGTCGGCACAGATCGGTTGTTCGCCCAAGTGAACTGACGCCCCGACATACTGGCCTCCCGAAGATCCAAACTGTCCATCACAGCATTGAATAGGAAAGGCCAATGAGTGTCGAAGCGGTCATTATTTTTCTCTTCCTGGTACCTCAGAATGTTAAAGTCCCCCCCAATAAGCATTGGGTACGGGTTATTCTTAGCCAGGTTAACCAATTCCCGAAGGAAAGCAGATTTATGCTCATCTTGGGCAGCCCCATAGACAGCGACAAGAGTCCATGTAAAGTTGTCAGCTCTATTCCGCAGGTGAAATTTTATATGAAATTCACCGATCGAAAAAGCCAACAAGTCCATGGTTGTTGTCATTATCCCAAGAAGGATTCCTCCAGATCTTCCACGAGCTGGTAGACTATGCCATGCGTAGTCGAAACCACCTGATAGGTGATCGAGGACATGTGGGCGAAAGTCGCACTTGCCAGCCTCAGAAATTGCCACAAAATCCAAACCGTGTTCCCGGACACAATCACTGACGTGTTTATGTTTAGCCAAGTCTGAGAGACCTCTGCTATTCCAAAACATGCCTCTCATGTGGAAACTTGTGTTTGTGTTGAACTCTTCGCCTTCTTGGGCGGTTTTTGTTTCTTTTTAGAGGAGTGCGATTTAGATTTCCGCGAAGACGCCATGAAGTCACAAAACATGGACCCAGGTCTTGCATCATCCAATCCAACCTCCGTAACCTCACCAACCAAGTGGGATATAAGCGGGCCATCATATTTGGCATCCGCTTCATCCTCCTCCTCGGTTTCGGGGTCAGGTATGGTGATTTTACATTTCGGAGAAACCTTTAAGCGGTCGATCTCCATATGTTTAAGCACCCGTACCGACAAATTAATTTCATTATCATTATTTCCCATAGATACACCGACTTTATTTAAACTGGTAGAAATATGGTTGTCGGACAAAGAGAGAAATGACTGAGCAGACGAGGTACCTGTCATGGGGTCCAAATTCCTCGAAGCCTGGAGACGCATTGCCTTCGCAAGAGAGTGCTCATCAGTCGAGGAAGAACCATCAACATTGAGGGAGTGACGGTTACTACGTCGCAGGGGTGTAGCCAACCCTCCGGACGTAGTCCCCGTCAAAGTCTTCGACGGAGTAGTTGATGTAGTCCTCTGCAAAGCAGGCGTCGTCCGAAGCGTCCCAAGGGTTGGTGAAGAGGGACGCGTCGTGGCTCCCATCCGAACGCCCGCATCAGATGCCGAAGAAGATCCTCTAGCACGATCCGCCGCTGGGCCAAGTGGCACCATGGCAACGGCCGCACGAACTGGAGACTCCATCATTGGCGATGTCTTGGATTCCCGCACGCCAACCGAAGCAGGAAGTATCGCATGCGCTGCTGGGGTCAAGGCTGGCTGTAGCGGCGTCAAAGCCGGGGTAGCACCATGCACAGTACTGTGTGCGTTTGGTGTCGTGGCCAGATGCACGGCCGACTGGAGCAGCGCTGAAGCCGGGGCAGCGTGCCCAGCAACACAGACAGAAATTGCCGCGGTTGGCTGCGCCGGTGGCCCGTGAACAACTGTTGTTGCCTTCATGTGAGCAGCCGAGTCGTTTCCAGCATCCGTTACATGCATAGTGGTGCACCTTGTGGACCCGCCCTTCTCCAACTCGTCTTGCATTGGTATGCATGCATCCATGGACTCCTGCACCACCGGTACGTGTATGTGTGTATCCATATTCTCTGGCATACTCACAACAGATGACTCAAGAGTAGCAGTATGCACTATTTGTTGTGTAGACTGTATGGGGACTGCAGCACTTACTTGAGACCCCGACGCCGAATTTTGATCAACAGCTTGGATGCATTTTGACCTCTTGTTAGCATCCCTATCAGGCATATCCTCATCTCGGTTAGCGCCGTCATCATGTCCATTATCATGGTTTTCCCAAATCCGGGGAATAAAATCAACGTCGGGAACAAAATCTTCCTCCTCCAGTACAAACCGAAATGCATACCCATTAAGCTTTATATAGACATCCGAGGAGACCGAGGCTTCATCAGAACCATCTTTTTTGGAGAAAATATCCAAAGAGTGGACCGCCACCTGGATGCGCACAATACCATGACGGCGCAAACAAACCAAGTCAACGTCTTGCGTGGCGCCAATGACTGATCCTACCGCCCACAAACCAAGAAAATGGCGGAGAGGTGGTGGGACACCGGTGACATGTACCCAAACAGGTTGCAAAGGGAGAATCGATGAAACCTCTTCAACTTTCCATTCACTAAAAGCAATCTTCACGTCTTGTGATTTGACATTATACTCAAAAGCTGACACGCGCTTCAAAACCTCCACGGACGGGAAACAAACTAAGAAAGCATTGTCTCCATGGGGTACGGCTTCCCACTTCCAAGATGCCTGAACCGATGCGATCTTGGCGATCTCTACCTCAACCACAGCAGCGGACAGAGACCCACCGGAGATCGTAACCAAAGCAGTCGGCAGGGTTGGAGGTGCAAGGTGCTCCTTGAATAGCAAGTCCGGCAACTGCAGGAACATAGCGTTAACTAAACCACATCCACCGAGCGACGCGGTAGGCCTCGGTTGCTTAAGCACATGGCACCGATGCAAAGGGTGCTTGTAATTGTCGCAAATATGACAGAAATGAATCGCCGTGCAGTCCTTGGAAAGATGATCATCTGAACGACATTTGAAACACCAAAGACCAGTTCGGTTTCCTTTCGGCCCACGTCCAGTGGCTTCAGCGGAGGGCACAACCATCGGAGCAGTGTCTCGAGCCTCAGGAACATGCTTGGTGGGGGCGGGCACCGTAGCAGGCGGCGGGAATATCGGTGGAGGTCGCGCAGCCGAGGGGACGGCACCGGCAGTAGCGGCTTCACGGCGCCCCCCCTTGCGCTTGGTCTTATTGCGGCGAGCAGTAGCGTCCGGCGCAGTCCTGTTGCCGGCCCCAAAGACAACCGGTGCCGGCGCAGTCGGAGCAACCCGCTGTCCGGAAGGATGGGCAGACGATGACGAAGCACCGAAACGGAAGGGTCCGGCAGCAGCACCAAAGCCGGCGGGTGGCCCGGGGTTCGGCGTCGCAACTCCGGCCAGAGGAGGCCCCTTAGGCGCGTTGCCGTTCCGGCCAGCCATGAGCTGCGGCGAAGGCCGGCGCAGGGCAGCAGCGTACGTTGGCGGCGCAGTCCGAGAGTACGCGCAGACGGAGGCAGTATTAGGGCGTAGATGCGTTTGGCGAAGAAATACGTCGGCCCTTCTGATAGTACGTCCCAAACGAGCAGCATGGCCCTTGCTGGGCCCTTCCGCATGCAAAAGGCCCATGGGACGAAGCGTTGTTTGACCGGATGCATGATCGTTGCATGCATGCGCTGCCGCGAGCGTTACGGCGCCTTGACATTGCTCCGCCGAAGATGACGGATCGGCCAGCGCATCCGGCATGAATGCGGCCAGCGCCACCGGCGGCGTGATCCGCGGACGGGGGAGTGGCCCTCTCCAAGGCTTGATGCATACCCCTCGGCGCTGCCTTGGTGTCGCCGGCGATGGCTTTGGCGATTTCGGCGCTCCATCTGGCCGAGCGGACGGCTCATGAGACGAACCCAGGCACTCCTGGCCGGCCGATGTCTCCGGGGACGCGGAACCCCGACGTTCCCATACTCGCGACGCCGGCGTCGGAAAACCGACGTCGTTCCAAAATTCCTGCACTAGCTCCTCTTTTGATTTCTTCCGGCAAGACACGGAGGTCCAAGGACCGCCCTCTTCATCAAGATCTGCTTGGGAAAGGACCATATTTGCCGCCTGGACCGCCACCCCCTCCGCTTCAGGCAGATCGGCGACTTCGTCCATGGCCAGGGGCTCAAAACGTGATCCCGCAGCAGGCGACTTTGCCGCCGAGCCACAGCTAGGATCAATGGCCCCCGGCGCCAAGGTGAGTCTGCGCCGCGCCGGGAACAGCCGGTGGCCAACGCGAATGAGGCAGTCCAATAGCACCATCTCAGTTCCAGGCGAGATCCATTCCTTCTTTCGCAGCAGTCTTCCCTCTACGATCTTCCCTCCATCATCCCGTAGGAAGAAAAAGTTGTGTGGCTGGTCGAGGAAGAGGGTTCCGGGGCGCCAGTCCGTCCTGCCGTCTAGAGGAGCCGACGAGAACGTCGCCGACCACCGCAGGGGCGGGGGTGGCTCCGGGGGTCTGGCCATGATGAACGTGGTTTTCTACCTTTAAAAATGGGGATCAGCTTGCCTCTTGGGTTAATTGAACTGCAGGGCGTTCCTCGTGATCCAGCTCATCAGCGTAGACACAAGTGCTAATGCTACTAGCATGGATTAAACTTAGACGGGAGTTAGTAAGCTTGCCCTAAACTTTATGCCATTACAAATTGCAACACCAAATGTGAGGCTAGAATTCGATGCTGTGGCCCAAGAGGAGAATGGGGATTCTACCAAGTACGTCTATTTCGCTCGCTAGTATGAGAACTGCATTGCATCTGATGCCTCGTGCTGTCGGGTGTTCCGTGTTGGCATTTCGGTTAATGAGTGCTAGGCAAATGGCTGCCCCTCAGCCTCAAGTTCCTGTCTCAATCGGCCAAGGAGTTACATGTGTGAAATAACGTTTAGTAAGGTTGTGTGTTACTCGAATTTATTGTTCGGTGCAATTTGAGTATATAAAAAAAATGCTTTGAGGCACACTTATTTTGTCCCCCCCCCCCCCCCCCCCCCCCCCACACAGAGAGAGAGAGAGAGGCCACGACATGGTTTAGGATTTGATGCAAATGCAACTCATCATGTTCCTGGGTGATAGCCATGGCTCACGATTTAACTTGAACTGGGGCTCGAGATTTAAGTTTAATTAGGATACGCCTTTTCTCTTCTACTAAGACCGCTATGTCTTGCGTCTGCATTAGCATTAGCAGTAGCAAAGCCATCACCCATCATGACCTCCAAGAGTAAGTAAACACTTCTACCACGAAGAAACCTTTAAGTGATGTGTTCCGCGTCAAACTTCACCAATTGCATGTTCAGATTTTCCACCGAGACCAATGCGTCAACGCCATAGTCGCCATGATAACAGAGCTCTATCGCTATTGAGGAGATGGAGTTCGAGAGAAGGGTATGCCGAGAACTTCGGATTGCACGATTCGACTTGAACTTAGCCAATCTCAACATCGCAAATGGTCAGTAAGAACCGGTCGAAAACCCAGGTCAGGAGAGCTAGACAAAAATGTTGTGGTTAAATTACGTTAGGGGGTTAACTATACCTTAGAAAAAGGTTAGGAGAATTGTGTCCCAAATTCAATAGTTTGGGGTGTCTAACGTACTTATCTGGTAGGTCCAAAATCTGATAGGCCCTCGGTAGCCCCAGCAGCAAACAGTTGGCCGAAGAGTCCCAAAGAACACCCCTAAATGGGAGGCTGATCTAAACTAAAGTTAATGCCGAGCAGATTAGAGCATATTTAGAGAAGGGCCCTTCTCCCCGACTTACACTGCTCCCCCATCCACATGTATAGAGCCTCGTGGAACTTAACGAAACTGATATCGACTGACTAGCACTAGCCCTAGCTAAAGCGGTCGCTAAGTCAACAGAAAAATTACATTGAGTAGGGTAGACATAACATCAAGAGCTCATCCCTTTGTGCTTTTGCCAACGCGAAGCAACAAATAGTTACTGAAAAGAGAAACTCGAGAGGCAAAGCAACAAATAGTTCTTGCAAAAGAGAAACTTGAGATGCATGGTGGCACTTGGTAGCAGAGATGCAATATTCCCAAACCATTATTGGGTAGCACAACATCAACCTCATAAGTTATTTTCCGGGTTTTTTATTTGACTCAAACTCATGGAATGCCCATCCATGATCACTATCTTCAACCTCTCTTTCTCTTGCTACCCCTTTTCCTGACGCTTCTCCTCACCGGTAACGCCAAAGTATCCTTTCTCCCGTTGTTGCACCATTGTTGGAGTCGCTCCTGAGCTCCTCTTCGAACTCAGTCGGAGTCGGAGTCCTCGTCATCCGTCGACATGCCCTTCAGGCCACCCACGCGCTGCAGAATAGCACAAAGCTCAACAAGGTGATCATCCATTTTGGCTACATGCCAAGTCTCTGTCGTGCGAACAGAGAGAAACTGAAAGCCAAAAACACTGAAAGCAAAACGTTCAATGGGTTTGGCTGCGATTCTGGCCCCGAGACGGTACTAGGAAAATTAACTGTCTCCAAGACAAAGTACTTCCTCCGTCCAAATTGTCAGCCCCGCTCGTATCTTAAAACAAATTTTCAATATAGATGTCACTTGCAAAATATGTGATATACTTTAATAATTGTATTTTCAGATTTGTATTTGAAAGAAGTTTCTAATAATATATTTTTTGTTAAACATATAACTCATATTTTGTAAGTTGAATTTATGATGGAAATTTAACTCAAACTCTAATGACAAATTTCTAGAACCAAAAACACTGAAGTCGTGTTATAAATCTCTAGAAATCTAATTACAATGCGAAATTTAGAAATAACATACGCAGTTGGATCTAAACTACTAATATAATTATAATCCTAACGGGGTGAATCACAATCAAATATATAATCATCAAGAATAATAAAATCATGGTGATGAAGTGAAGTGCAAATAGCGTGGAAAAGCTAGTCAGTACCTTCTCAGACTTCTTCTCCTTGACTTTGTACCTGGTCCTGTTGGCCTGCCAGAGCCACTCCCCTGGGCAGATGTTCTGCACGCACGAACAAATCGTGTCAGTGATACCAAAACGAATCCATGAAACAAAGGAAAAATTAATAAAAAAAAGCTTTGGGCATGCATGCATACGTTGACTTGCTTCTGGACTATCTCGGAGCGCCTGTGGGGGAACCGCGGCAGCTTGGTCCCCGTCATGGCCAGCCAGTCCTCCTCTTTCTCCTCGTGGGTCAGCTGCGTGACGACCCGCGGCACCACCGGCCTCGCCATGGCCGCCTTCTCCTCCTCCTCCTCCTCGACGGGCGGAGGCACCTCTACCATGGGCGCCTTCCCTTTCTGCTCCTCTGTCGCCTTGATCGACTCCTGACGCTGAGGCTGCTGCTGCTTCTCAGGCTCCCCTTTGGGCGCTGGCTGCTGCTTCTCCTCCCTCGCCGTTGGCTGCTTCTCGCCGGCGGCGGTGTGGGGTTGCTCCGAAGAACTGGTCAACAACATTTTTGGCATCAGTAGAACGATCAACAACACGACCAGAACTCAAAAAAGTTTATCTCTTACGGCACCGTTGCGGCCTTGTTTGGTTGAAAGGGAGGTTCTGGGTGGGTGACACGATCAAAACGATCGACCACATGAAATAGAGCAACATAACTAACGCATGACTATGTATGTTGTACGTAGTAGTAACAATCTATTTTGCGCCGGTGATGTCACCGGTTTGTCCCTTCCTTGGCTCCTTGTACTGCGTACACGCAGACAATGGATGAGATAGAAACTATTGATGTGGCAGAAACTATTAATGTGGCATTAGTGCCAGAGTGTTTGCGGACTGGAAAGATATTCTATATATAATGCTGGAGATTGGCCAGATTATCTATCCTGGGGGATAATCTGCTGACGCTTAATGTGACGTTAGTACTCTACTGGTAGTGGAAACAAAACATGATTAAAATAAACTTCCGTTTCTAATGATGAAAATAGAAGAATATAAAACGTGTTTAAAGCATCACATCCAATGGCTATAAAAGATGAATGAGACCAAATTATATCTCATTTAAATGAGTTCTAGCAAAACTGTTATTTTTTTTTGAAACAAACCCAAAAGATTTGCCTCATCTTGTCAATATATAAAGAAGAAGGTACTAGAGGTTCAAAGGAGGAGGCATACTCTCGCGGCATAATGGAACCCATGTGCCTTGCACTACTGGGTGGTTACCCAAAGCTTGGCTTCGGCCTTATTGAGCGCGAAGACGATCATCAGCATGTTAGATGGCGAAAATGAATCGTTGATTCAGGAGCGCTAGGTCGTAGCCTTATTGTCTGCTGGTAATTCACGTGACCCTATTGAGGCATGGATTGCGCTTGCAGCAAAATTACACATGTTCCTACGTGTTTTGTTAGTGGCCAAATTGGCAATGCTAGATGCCCGGGCAGGTCAGTGTGTGTTCTTGCCGAATGGGAACATAGATACGCCACCGAGAACAAGGTCCTCGCTATCCTTCACACGGAGGAAGAGTACTCGCATCGTAGAGGTGGGGTCAAGTGGATTATCAAAGGGGATGCAAACACACGCTACTTTCATGCATAAACGAATGGCCAGAGGAGTAAGTGCTCCATCCAGCGTCCGCAATCGGAGCAGGGGCTCATGCTGGCCAGGAGGAAATCAAGAAGCGTATCTATAGTTTCTATATTAGCTGGATGCGGTCGGATGAGCCCAAACTGGTCGTGTTGCACTCTAATCTGTGGGTTCACTTGCAATGCGGTTCACATGAGGAAATTGCTAAGCTTATGTGCTCCTTCCTAGCTCAATAGATCGACGCTAAGCTTCTCTCCATGGAACTGGATAAGGTGTCCGGTCTAGATGGTTGGTCGGTTATCTTCTTCCACATGTTCTTGAATTTCTGAAGGGCCCTTTGCTTTCCATCTGCACTGGTTTCACGGTCGGTAGATGGACATATCTAGGTTAAAATTTGGCGTGCTTTCGTTAATTTTGAAAGTCAAGGGGGCTGATAAATCATTTGCAAATTTCGCCCGATAGCGTTGATCAATGTTCCTTTTAAAATCCGTTGTAAAAAGCCTATGCCTCATGTCCCTCTCCGGTGACCCATCGCGTCATAAATAGATGCCAATCCGCGTTTATCAAAGATTGTTACATCCTTGAAGGATCAGTGGCGTTGCATGAGATAATGCACGGAGTTAAGAGATGTAGACAATAGGCTACTCTACTTAAGTTAGATATCAAAAAAGCTTATGATTGTGTCGGCTGGGTGTTTCTCCACGAGGTTTTACTTCGCAATGGTTTTGAGGCTAGATGGGTTCAACAAGCATGGGTTGATACAAGGCAATCCTCTACCGCTTGCTCTTTAACTTCGTTGTTGAGGCACTCTCGGCAATGCTCGATAGGGATCGAGCTACTGGGCATATGAAGGGGGGGGGGGGGGAGTGTGGCCACCTTATCCTGACACAATGATGTTGTTCGAACCGGACCAGCTTAGTATTGCCTCGGTAAAACTATCCGGTAATGTCAGGGATAAAGGCTAATTTCCATAAGCCCAAGGGGATGGATCAGTGGGAGGAATATGAGGCTCCAAGTTAGGAGACTTCCCAATCTCGTACTTAGGGTTCCCAATTAATAACAGAAACCTTACAATCTCTGATGGCGAGCCATTGTGTTGTTCGGTAGCTAAGAGGGTTTGCCCGTGGCATGCAAAGTCATGTCTTTGGGCGCAAGGCTGATCTTAACAAATTTGAGAATCTCCTATCTTACCATATCCATGATGGGCTTGTTCCTTCTAGCTGATGGTGCTCACGCCAAATTGGACAGGCCGCGCTCCAAGTTCTTTTGGGAAGGAGCTGGAGCCAAGAGGAAATACCATGAGGTTAAGTGGGCGACAGTTTACCGTCCAAAAAAATCAGGAGGCTTGGTCATAATAAATTTGAAACTTATGAACATTTCCCTTATATCCAAGTGTGTTTGGAAGCTCTCCCAAAATGCTAGTGGACTTTGGGCTAACAAGGCAAAGTATTTCCCGGACCGCTCTTTTGTTTCGAATCTAAGGTTTGTGGCTGCCCATTTTGGAATGGGATCCAAGTAGTTAAGCCGGCTTTCACTTTGGGGGCAAAGTTTTCGACTGTGAATGGCAAGCCCATCCGTATTTTTGTTTGACTCTTGGCTGGATTTGCAGCTGCTTTGGATGAAATGTGCTCTGTACTCCAAAACAGTGGAGTCGGATATCTCGGTAGCCGAGGTGTTTTTCTTCTCCCCCTAGTTGTAGCCTTTCATCATCAGCTAACCACTATTGAGAATGCTAGTCCGAACTCTCTTTGGGATAGGCGCCAATACATGCTCATGTCCAGCGGCGAGGACGTGGTTATGAGGCACCTTACTAGCTCTAGCCCGAGGAAGTGGTTACAATCACTCTATTCACAACTATCCAAAACTTGTTCACTTTTTGTCTTGTGCCATATTTGGAAGGCCACTACCACTCAAAGTTAAAATATTCCTGTAGCAAATGTTTAGAAACCACCCGCCGATCGTCTAACAATCTAGTTAAGCGCAATGACCGTTTGGACGCCCATTGTGCTTTGTGTGTGGTGTGGAAGGACACCAACCACGTCTTCTTTAGATATCCTTTTTCGCACTTTCTGTGGACTGCAGTCCGTGAATCTTTGGGGCTGCATTGGGATCTAGCTGCTGGTGCGGAGTTGATGTTGCTATTGAACTCGTTACGTGGCATGTCCAAATGCGTATGTGGCCATGTGTAGAGCCATTGTTATGGGCCACTCGGTAAAATGACAACAAAGTTACGATTGAGGTTGCCCCCCCCTCACCCCATTGACTGCCTTTTCCAATGCAATGTTTACCTGCAGCAGTGGATGCTGCTCCGGACCGAAGCGACATTGATAGCATAGTGTTGGCGATCAGCAAGCTATGACGGGTCTACTCGATGGCTCATTTGTCTCTGTCGGTGTGTTAGGGTCGTGGTGTCCTTTTGGATCCTCCCTGAGCCTGCGGGCTCTGCCTTGGTTTGATGCCCTGGTGATTTATCTCATACTCAGGAAACCAAGTTTCCTCTATGTACTGTGACTTGTTTGTATATTGCCGGTGTGTAGGCTTTATTAAGTTTAAGCCGAACACTTTTTTATCTTCATTCTAAAAAGAACCTCGCATTCCTCTCATTCCAAAGTTCCCACACAATGAGCATGGTGATGGAGGCTATCTCTTTTCTACTTTGGCCACGACCGAGAGTACCGTGGTAATCCACCCCATTGAGCGATGTTCAACTCCAAGGAGGCAAGCCATGCCTTTAAAACCTCGGAAATACAGATAGAGGGTTTGCACTTGAACAAAATGTTTGTAGCGGACTCAAGCTTCCTCTGAAAAAGTTGACTGAAGCCAGGGTTTGGACATCCTCTCCTCTCTAGACTTGGTGGTCGAAAATCATATTCTTGATGACAAGTCATGCAAAAAACTTGCACTAGGGGGCACCCACTTATAAAACGGTGCATGCTTAATCACAATGGAATGGACCCCTCAAATTGACCCTTATAAGCGGAAGCAGCGGAGTAGATGCCATTTGCCGCAAGCTTCCAAATGATGTTATTGGCGGTCTCTTGTTGAAGATGAACATGATCAAGCATAGCCCAAAAGTGCAAACTTGATTGATGTGATAAACTATGAGTCCCGTGGACTTGTCAATTCTCCCCAGCCAAGCATTATCGTGGAGAGTGTGATGAGGACCGAACCTCGAGGAAAGATCCGATCTATCGTCACAACCATATCTTTCACGGCCGTCCACCTTCAGTGCAGTGGCATCTTGCCCCCGCACGTGGTGTACACGAAGTAGAGGGTTTGAACCTTGCGGTTGAACACAATATAACCAATCTAGATGATGGAAACTCAAGTGCAAGATAACTTCTATGCAGAAATCACAATATAGAGGTCTTCAAAGATTCCTCCAAAACACAGGATATTCAGACAGCTTCCCTCAAAACTCGATATGGGTATTTTCTGCAATATATGTCTATTTCCTCAAAAATAACTTGTTGTTACATGGCACACAACATAGGCTTTAATACATGACCCAACTAACTTAGCTTGGAAAGCAATCTGATTGCCCAACTAAATCTCATGTAGATGCTAAAAAAATTACCTAAAATCTACCAACCATTAGATTTCTTAGTTTATAGGTTAGCAAGACAATCTTTACAAACCAAACCAAACACCTTAGATTTCTAGCTTAAATTAATATGACCTCTTTTAAATTGGCGTGTCACTGTGGTATACCATGCATGGTAGACCCCAACTAGAAGTCTTCCAACACAATATATTCCATGCATGTGAACCTCTTAGCCAAATCTCTCCTTGATTGCAACGAATAAAAATAGCAAGTTCATGCACCTTTCTCTTTATACCGCGACACTTAAATAATTTGGCCATCTCTTCTTCAAAGTAGGAAGCCAGTCTCTTTCTTTTTGTCACACACCTTTCTCTTTCTACCATGTCCCGTAAATAATTCGACCATCTCTTCTTCAATGTAGGAAACTAATATCTCTTTTTTCATCTCCAACTCTGAAATTATAACTAAGTTGTTGGTTTCCTTGTACTCATATGATTGATACGGTGGTTGTGAAAAGAAAAAAAATAGAAGCATGGACTTTCCTTCTCCTCAGCTCGCCCACATGCATCAATACCTGGTTTCTTCTTGCTCCCAATTGAAGTTTTTTTTCTAGTCCGGGACAAACACATTATTTCTCATGTTCAACCCATGCAAAGTAGAGGCATGGCTACGACTTATGTACAATGTGTACGTTGGCGCTTTATCATCACAGACTGAAATAACGCTAAGAATATCATGAACATGTATGGTCGTATCATCCTCTAGACCTTGAGACGAAACGCTAAGAATATCATGAACATGTATGACCGTATCATCCTCTAGACCTTGAGATGAAACCGACCTCGGTTTTTATTAAGTCCCTTTAGAGATATTTAATTTGTAGATTGATCAGAGACCATAGAAATTTCAATAGCTTTGACCGTCTTCTTTTCTGCTTCTTTGTGCTCTTTTATCTTCTCAAGGTGTTCTTTCCTCATAGGCTCATAGCAATAGAAGGCTCATCCTGCATGTGCACGAAGCCATATTTCTGACCTTCATTAATGTGATATGTGTTGGCGCGACTATTATATTTAGCACGGTGCTCCTAGTACCATGTATCTCCCAACAAGTGACATGAAACCATCTATATAAGGAACACGTCGCACATGACTTCTCAAAAGAATTTTTTTTAGCAAAAGTGATACCTTTGTTCAACAAGTATGGTTGAGACCCTCGGCCTCTGCATCATTGTGATGCACAAAACCATTTATATTAATTTTCAAGCGGAGTATTGAACAAATGCATCTCAGGCCGAAACATTACATGTTGTGAAAAAACACCTAGGACTAAATCAACTTCTTCCGCAGCAATGCCTTCAAGAAGGGATAAACATCCTCGCTTGTCGTCGCCACATCCTGTCAAAGATGGACCAGACAGGATTTGCATCATGGTTGCCGAGACCAGCACCACAACAAGTAGACAACACCTTCAACAAGGTAACGACGCAAGTTCGTCACTGGTAAGCATGATTAATAAAGGCCAATACAAAAAAATTCACCATGGATATGAAGGAGTGTTTCAGTTAGCATCTTCATCATGTATGAGGCGATATTAGCATCCATTAGTACTCCATGCGAATAAGGTTAATTGCCCTAAAGTCAGCGATGCATCCATCACCATTCTTCTTTGGGAGGATCACAATGTTGGCTGAATTAAGCCGCTTAATGTGCTCAATAATGAGTCTGGAAAAATTATTGATCATAGCCATGATTCCATGCTTAATCATAGCACAACAAGCCCGGGAAAAGCCTCGACAAAGCGATCCGTACATGGAGACTTATCCTTAGGCATTTGTGCAATGACATCAATCATTTCCTTCTCTGTGAAAGGGTCTCCGACGTCGGAGAGGCCACAGTTGGAGAACTATAGAATTTCCCAATTAAAGTCTCTTTGACACCCCTGTGCTTTATGCAACATGGTGGAGAAATGGTCTTGCACCACCCTGGCTTTATCATTGTCAAAAGTAAGCTAGCCGCTCCCTGCCGAATCTTGTCGATGAAGTTATTGTGCCTTCAAGCATTGATGCAGAGGTAAATTTTTGTATTTGCATCACCCTCCTTAAGGTTTGAAACGTTCTTTCCAGATTCGTTAGATCGAAGACCCTCCACTTTAGCCTTTATCTCAAATCACTCTCATCTAGTGAAATTGGTAGGGAACATTTCTGTATAGAATCTAAGGATGACCTCAAGCGCCATGTACAACCGAATCTTGGAGGTAGAGAAAAATGTATTGCTCCACCACCAAAGATGGATGTTGGTGCAATTTAATTTGTCAAAGAGCACCCTACACGGCTCCTTGTGTGGTGAGGGTTTCTCCAAGCCTCCACAACAAAATTCCAGAACCCGGAACCTTGCCCAAAAGTTCTTGAACTTGAATACGCGCAGCTACTTCAGACCATGGTCACTAGCAAGAAACAAGGGATGGTAATGGGATAGGGAGGACGAGGGGGCAGCAACCACATGATTTTCAAAATGAAGATCCCAATCGGTGTTGCGGAAATAGCTATCTAGCTTGCATAGGCTTGGATCCCGCTGTTCATACGCCAAGTGAACTTCCTATTCTACAGGTGGATCTCTTTAAGCTCGCATGGATCAAGAGTACCACATAAGCAAGTGACGCGCAGAATATTAGTGCGCCTCCCGTTTTTGCATCGTGCTCTATATATTTGGTTATTCATCACTTGTGACTAACCACATGACACCAAGACAAAGTTTGTGGGCGAGGAGCTCTGCAAAAGAACCATCTTTCCGAAGATAGGTCATGGGTCCATAGGCCGTAGTCAGCTTGATCTCGGTCATAGTTGATAGATGGAACACCCCGCTGGTGATGCCAGAAGCATCGAGCATGTCATTGTTCCAGAAAAGCAAAATACCACCCCTACTACCAAGGGCCGATGTCACTGGAAAGTTCCTCACCCTGATGTCGCCAAAATAAATGATAGTAGCAGCATCAGTCGTTCCCAACTTGGGTTCTTGAATGTGCACGAGTTTAAGAGAGGAGGTCACAATCATCTCAAGGAAATTTGGTATTCTATCATGATAGTTTAGCCCCATGACATTACAACTAATGATGCTAAGGGTGTATTCTAACATTGGTAAGAAAGGGTAATCAAGCAGAGCACACAAAGGAACACTTGCATTTTAAGAAACAATGGACTACAAACAAGTTCGGACCATCTCTAACCACAACATTATGCTAAAAAGAGGAACAACAAGGTTCGGGAGAATGCCCTCCCCTAAAGACAGACAACAAAAGGCTTGCTAGCATCTGGGACTAAACGAACTCAAGCAACAACTTGTACACAAAGTTAGACCACAATCGTGGTTTTGATCAATTCCTATATTTACTAGTCGAGGCTCTCCTCGCCCCCATGTAGGATCAAAACATCCTCCATCGTGGTAGCCAGGTCGCAGTCCTGCCTAAAGAGCGCATGGAGCATGCTGACGGCGACTGACAACAGCTTCCCCTGGAACAATTTATCAAACTTGGAGATAGCAAGTTGAGTAACATCCTCACCCTCGACGATAATCTCCATATGCCATTATGGGATCTTGGCAATCACACAACTAGGGTGAACCTGATCTTGGACTGGAGGCAAGTGTTGTTGAAAAGAAGTGACACAATGTCAGGCTGCAAAGTCGACGCCTCAGCCTATAGCAATGAAGAGTGTGAAGTAGCGGAGGCTAGTGTCGGATGACGAACAACGTGACCGATGGGGTCTCAACATTGTGGGGTCTAGGGGCTGAGTTCCCATCTCATGCTTGAGATTCGACATGGACTCAACCATCAGTGGCGATGCAGAGGCCACTAGTGGCGGCGGTGTTCCCAAGACCGGAGTAGGTGCAGTAGGGTCATGCATATGTGTGAGTGGTAAGCGCATAATAGCTTCCCACGCGGTAGCATACCATGCGCCAAATAAGAGCTCGTGGCATCAGAGAAGCAAGCCCACCGTTGGTGAAGCATTGAGAGTGTTGTGCAGTATCTGAGTGAAACCAGCCCCCACCATGGACTAGGATGCACCCTTTGACCATACGACGTGGGAGGCAGGGCCAAGACAGTCTTGCATGCTAAGTTGTGCAGGCATGCGAGGGAGGAATGTCGACGGTTGTCCTAGAAGCCGACGCATGGCCATCACGGGATGAGCAGATGTGCTAGACAAGCACCGTGTGGGGGGTGTCAAATAATGGTTTGAGGGGGTAGTAATAATTCGAGGTAAATGCATGGGCGGTGTTTGAACTTGCCATGCATGTTTTGCTTTGGTTACCCTAGTTGCAAAATACCAAAACCGATGTAAAAGTTGGCTTTTGCGTGCAATGCAATCGTCATCACAAGACATTATTGCTCTCGTGTGGCACTATATTTCTGTTTGGAGTTGTCTATTATTCCTACGCGGCACCGAGTGCCTCATACCTGCCAGTCCATGATTCATGGCACTAGGTTGGTCCCACTTGTCATTAAGACAATGTTTTTCCGATTGTGTGTCCATCAAATGTGGATCCCACTTAGGTCAACAGAAAAAAAATTAATGGTTGCTACCAATCAACAGACTGATTTCTCAGAAAATCAGTCGACTTCACAATCGTTTGATTGTGCCGTTGAGAGCCATCTAATCAGCCCCCTCCTCTCATGCAAATCTCTTTGGCAGCATCCTCACATTATATTAGCCGTCACAGCAAAAGCTTATCTCCACGCATAGCTTCCCTGCCGCCAGCGAGATCCATGGGTCACAGCACCATGACGCTACACCGCAGCTCCCGCCGCCAGTGAGGTCTGCCAGTCGCAGCACCACATGGTGCACTGCAGCTCCGCCGCACTACCAATGAAGACAGCCCCAACACAATGAACGTTGCATTGGAGCAAGCACACCCCCTCGCCTGCGAGGTCCACCGGTTGTAGCACCATTTGTTGCATTCCAGCTCCATCGTGCCGCCGATGAGACGGCTACAACACCATGAACATTGTATTGCAACTCCACCCCGCCGGTCGCAGCACCGTGTGTTGCAATGTAGGTTCGCCGTCCCCGACAAGATTTGCAAGGATGCGACACCATGCGCGTCCCCGACAAGATTTGCAAGGATGCGACACCATGCGCGTTGCACGAAAGCATCCGTGTACGCCGGCGAGATCTGCGATGGTAGCACCACCACTTGTGTTGTACTGCAACCCCCCCCCCCCCCCCCCCCCCCCCCCCCCCCCCGCCGACATGCGCTCCATGGAAGCATCCTCGAACACCGGGGAGAACCAAGCGCTCGTCACCTGCAACGCACATCGACCACAACAGCGGCCTACGGCGCCAATGATGCTCGGTAACACAGACCACAACGACGGGCAGCATAGATGCTGCAAGACAGAAGCAGGTGCAGCGGGTCGACGGATGCTGGGCTGCCGCACGCCACCTGCGGCTACTCCGGCGAGATCCATGGTGAAAGGTGAAAGAGGGATGCAGAGAAGTGGAAAAATGAGGATCTCGCTCGTGTGTGGAAGAATGAGTGGATCTGAACGCCATCTTGATCCTGACTTTGATTTCTCGGGAGCTGCTGCCATTAGCCACCATAGCTGGGAGAAACTCGCGGTTTGGCCTTTGTTAGCCAGGGGCTCAAGGCACGCATCAATATTTGGAAAAAGAGACTGACCATGGATGCAAGCATCGGTGTGGCATAGTGAGTCACATTGAGTAGAGATGGAAAAGGTGTCCGGTGCTGAGGACTGAGAAGGAGACTTTGCTTTGCCAAGCTTCTACCATGGCATGGTTGGACGTGAAAGAGGACACACGACAGAGAGTGGCGGCGGCTGTGGGAGCCGTGTCAGGTCACGATGTGGCTGAGCTCGCGAAACAGATGCGAAGGACGACGCGGTGGCTAGCTTGATTCATCACTTCCTCCCATGTGAAAAGAGGGGGTAAGAGGGAGCATGCTGAGAGAGAGAGAGAGAGAGAGAGAGAGAGAGAGAGAGAGAGAGAGAGAGAGAGAGAGAGAGAGAGAGAGAGAGAGAGAGATTCGTGGCTTTCTCTCCCAGGGAAATTAACATCCCATGCAACCAAACGAGTCCAATGCGGCATTAGTGCCAGCGGGGTGATGGATGGATATATTTCTTGAGTTTTGATTTGTTGCCGGATATAACTATATGATGCTTAATGTGACATTGGTACTGCTGGCATATATTATGGAAAGGAAACATATTGTAAATGGGAAGGCTAGAGAAGGTGTATAAATGAGAAAATAAATGCACCACAGTCCCTAAATATGGACCGAGCCTTGACCCCCTAACTTAAACAAACGAGGCGAACCAACCTGTGGTTGGATGGTTAGAGGGACTGTGGTATCCCCAGCCCACCAAGGTTCAAATCCTGGTGCTCGTATTTATTTCTGGATTTATTTCAGGATTCTAGCAATGCGCATTCAGTGGGAGAAGACGTTCCCGTCAACGACGAGGTGCCTACGGTGACTTCGTAAATTTCAAGATGATATGCCGTCTCGGTCATTCGGAGGTGCTCATAGGTGTGCGTGTGTGCGTTCATAAAGATGAGTGTATGCACGTGTATATGAGCGCTTGTGTCTGTACCGATGTTTAAAAAAACACAAACAAACGAAACCAGACCAGACGGGAACCCAGATAATAAGAAAGAAAAAAAAGACAAGACCGTCCGCGACCCGAGCCCATGGACCCGCGGCTCAAACCCGACCGAGACGACACAACACAAACAAATGAAGAATAGACGCGACGCTGTCGTGGACGACCCATTGGCGCTGCATGCGTCTACAGAGAATGTCGAGTGCAGTATGCTTAATGGGCGGGGGAGTGCGCGTACCTGTGGTGCAAGAGGGTGGCAGCATGAGGAGACAGAGAAGAGATGGTGAAGAGGATGGGAAGGGCGCTCGGCGGCGGCATCACCTTCTCCTCCTTGAACGTTGGCTGTTGCTCGCCAACGGTGTTGTGAAGCTCCTTCGCGGACCTGCTCATCATTGTCACCATCTTAGCAACAAATAGTATACAGCGGCGGAGGCAGCGTACAGCCGTTGGGTTCAATTGAACCCAACGAGTTTTGCCTGCCACGTACATATTCATACGTAGTGACTAGTACGAACCCAGTAATTTTTTAAGGCTGAACCCATCGGGAAAGTAGCTACACGCACAAGCAAAGTCTTTTAGCCCATTTAAAATATTCTAACTTAATTAGCCCAGCCCAGAGCCCAAAAATAACCTTGATTAATTGATCGATTCCCATGGCTTGGCCCTTGTAGATATCCCAGGTGTACACACGTACATATCCAGCGGGCCGCCGCAACTCCCCCATCTCGGCAACTCTCCCGTCGATCTCGTCTGTCGTCCCCCTGGCATCCTGTTTGTTCGCTCTTCGATCGGTCGCCAGAGTCACCGCCGGCAACGACTAGTCCCAGACCAAATTTGAGGTATGGAATATTAGATCACCACTGCTTTTCTCTTCTTTCCATATGTAATCTAATCTAATCTGGTAGTTTAGTTCGGCAATGGATTTTGCCCTAATTTTTAATTGCCTTTTCCTGAACTAATCTAAGGTTATGGAGCGATACTCCATAAAAGAGAAACATACCACCAAATTCAGATAATGACTTCAAGGGCACTGTAAGTAAAGTCCACCAAATGTTGTTCTTGAAGGTAGTCTCCCAAACTTTCTATTCAGAGACACAATATTTTATATAATTCTGATTTTACAAAAATGAATGATCTTGGTTTTGAACTCCACGCTTATATCAACAATGTGTTAGTACATGACAAGTTCGCCAATTTGCACAGGAGTGCTGATCTTGCTCAATTACTCATGCACACAAATAATCATATTACTTTATTTTGGTGTATCAACCTCTGAAACTAGTACTGATATTGCTTGTTGCCACAACATATGTGGACATATGCTTTTCAATTATGAATGGTATTAAGAAACAATTGCACAATAAATAATTCATGAATTATCATTTAATTTCCATGTGAAGAAAGATATGTTTGTTAGCTACCATTAATAATGATGATATGTTTTCTCTGAAATGTGAGTGGCTTTACATTCTTCTTTAATTTTTATGGTACTTATTTTATAAATATCAAAGTGACTTGTCATTTTTTCGCTGTCTTCAGGAAGATTAGAAGTTGCACCTGAATCTATAAAACTATTTTGATACTACTCTATAACAATAAGTAAATAAGAGATTTTATAACTTTGTCCAACAGGTGTATCTTGCACTCTCCCGTTTTAATGCAACAACTATATTTGATATTGTACTTTTTTTATTTAGTATGCTATCTTTGACCGTTATACTCTAGTACTAAAATGATATGAATTTCTCTTTACACTTAGTTAAATCATACAAAATTGTCACAATGACTTAACGAGTGAACCCAATGGCCAAACTTTCTGGCTCCGCCCCTGATAGTATATATGACGCAACAAGGAAGACACGACCAACTAGAAAAAGGTTTGTCTTTGGTCAATCGAACGATTACAGCACGCTGGTTGGGTTGAAAGGGGGTATCAAACTGAACATTGTCTATGTATGTTATGTATGTAGACTGCCCAGCCAGTACATATATAAGATGGTTACGAGGATCATATTTGTGTGTATGTATCTATCTTTCCTGAGTACCTTCATCCCAAAATAAGTGTCTCAAACTTAATACAACTTTGTTAGTAAAATGTTGAGACATTTATTTTGAGACGGAGAGAGTACTTATTTAGCAGTGATGTCACCGGCTCATCCATCCAGCACCGCGTACACACAAACAATGGTAACTATTAATGGCATTGGTGTGAATGGGTCACTAATGCTTTTTTTCGTTGCGAGAGTTGATGATTTAATGTGATGGATTAAGTGCTACTAGCATGAAAACAAAACATGCTCAATGTGCTGGATCAGTCCAAAAAATTGTAACTGAGTGATACAACATACACACACTCTCTCTTCCTCTCTCCACCTCTTACATGCGGGCCCCATCTAATGTGCTCGATGAGTCCAAAAAAGTTTAAATAAGTGAAGTTGTAAAGAAAGATATAACTGCATGCGACACAAACCAGTAGGGAACTACGACAAACATGCCAGTAATGATGATGAGTATGGACAATATCGCGAGGCGGAGGGATTCGCGTACCTGCGGAGAGAGAGGGTGACATTGGGAGGAGGGAGCGACAGGTCGGAGATGAGGTTGGGCTCATGGGCGCCCGACGACACCATCGGCTTCACCGCCTGCGCCTTGGCGGGGGTCAACTCCGGCTTAGGCGCGGGTGTGGGTGCAGGCGCCTCGCGGCGGCTACGCGAGCGCTTCCTTTGGCCCCACTGAAGCGGCACATGGGCATTCGGTGAGGCGATTCCATTGCTGCCACCGCCAGTGACGTTGGATCCCTGGGAGGTGTGCATGGCGTTGTTCAAGAGATGGTGGCTCATGGGGGCAATTGGTGAGTACGCCGGTTGGGGCGGGTACGGAGCGTGACCCCACAATTCGTGTTGCTCAAGTGAGGTGCGGACGATGTTGCTGCTACCGCCGCCACCGACGTTGGGTCCCTGGTGTGTGTGCATGCCGACATTATAGATATGGTGGCTTGCGAGGGCAGCGGATGAGGATGTCGGGCACCCACGTGCCATGTGGTGCTCCAGCGAGGTGCGGGGAAAGTACGACACGAGGCATGAGGTGTCAGTGAAGACGACCGGGGTGCGCTCATCCTTGCTCTGTGTGGGTCCCGGCGCCGGTGCCATTGGGTTACGGATCATGCTGCTACCGCCGCCATCAGCGAGAGGGAGGGAATCTGGGTTGATTCTCGGGTACCTGCACAGAAAACAAAATCAAACAAATGATCGTGACACGATGTTAACAAGCTATTGGATCGCAACAGAACCAAGTCGAACTTTTGGATACAACATGACACATGAACATAAAAAACTACTTCCCCTCTTTGCGGGTTACTAGTAACCGAACAATATTTTTGTAAGTATCTAGCATGCATGCTCCCAGTAGATAGCTGTGAAGATCATATATGTATGTGAACATGTATATATCTGTTATAAAAAAAAACATGTATCTATCTCTTTTTTTGCGGGTGAGTGTACATGTATCTGTCTATCCTGAGTAGACACAAATAAAGACAGTGAAAACTAGTAATGTCATTGTTTAATGCCATGCGTTGATGTTTAATGTGATGGGTGCCAGTGCTAGCATGGAAACAAAACATGGTGCTGGATGAGTCCAAAAAACGTGCAATAGAGTGATGCTGTAAAGAAAGATAGAACTGCATGCAACACGAACCAGATAGAACGGCGACAAAACAGATAGTGTAGCCAGGCGGAGGGGCGTGCGTCGTACCCGTGGAGCCAGAGGGTGCCGGGGCGAGGAGGGAGCGACATGGCCGCGCTGAGGTTGGGACCAGGGCTGCCCGGCGGCGCCATCGCCGCTCGCGCCTGCGCCTTGGCCGCCCTGCGTCTCCTGTACTTGAGGGATTTCCGACGGCGCACCTCGGCGGGCGTCAGCTCGGGTTCGGGCACCGGCGCCTCGCGACGGCTGCGCGAGCGCTTCCCGTGGCCCCACCACTGGAGCGGCAAGGGACAGTCCGACAAGGCGATGCCGCTGCCACCGCCGCCGCCGAGGTTGGGTCCCTGGGAGTGGGACGTGTCCATGGCGACGTTGTAGCGATAGTGGCTCAGGAGGGCAGCGGACGAGGACGCCGGACGATTCTCGAGCGAGGTGCGGGGGAAGTAAGGCGCGAGGCGTGAGGTGTCGACGACGACGTCCGGGGCGCGCTCGCCCTTGCTCGGTTTGGGGGCCGGCGCCGGCGCCGCTGGGCTCCTGCTCGCGCCGCTGCCGCCGCCATCAGCGAGGGAATCCGGGTTGATTCTCTGGGACCTGCACACGAAAAAAAATCAAATGAACCATTGAACATTCGGATGCAGCACGAAACGAAGAGCAAGAAAAACTTGTTCCCCGAGCAAGAAAACGCGAGGCCGGGATTTGTAAACCAAAATCAGTACAAGAAAAAGTAAAACGTGTTTACAAACTGCAAAATTGAAGTGCCAACCCCGAGCATTCGAAGATCTGCTCGATGGAAATCCGCACCAAAGAGCAAACACAGAAACAATCGGGCGAAAGAATGAATCCGGAGTCGATCAGAAGAAAGAAAACATAAATCCGGATCCGATCTCTCGGCAGGAAGGAACGAACAACCCAGAACACGGCACCGGAAGGAAGAACCCCAAGAGCTAGCAAAATCGCGGCGGCAAGAGGGGCTACCTGATCATGTGGTTCACGTCCATTTCGGCGGGGCTGGGTTTGGAGGGGCGTCGGGAGCAGCGCCTCAGCCTCCTCCTTGTCTCCCTGGCTGCCGATCACCACGCACACTCTCCCCTCCCACTCTCTGCCTTGTCCTCGTGCTCTCTAGCCTCTACAGATATGCTGCTAGCTAGGGCCTCCGCTAATGCACACCCACCATTGTCCCCGTGCGCAATGCTTCCCCTGAGGCGTGAGCGTGACGATCCCGGCGCTCACGTGACCCATCAACACTTGACGTCGCACTGGGTGGATAAGCGCCGTTGGTTTTAGACTAATTAATGCATGCTTATCTATCTATATGTATATATACCCGCAAAAAACAAATGCTTATCTATCTATACATGTGCTTCCAACCAAAGTGGCAAACATGTAATAGCATCTCTAATGTTGGTATCCATTAAGATTGATTTTTATGCTAAAAGTACCATCGTTCTTACATCTAAAATGGATATATGCCTTAGGTTCGAATATATGGGGTATCATGCCTAAATTAGAAAATTGATTTTCTTTTTGTGACATGAAATGGCAGGTGTTATGATCTACTCCCTCCGTCCCGTAATGTAAGACGTTTAGTGTCAAAAAACGTCATACATTATGCGACGGAAGGAGTAATATACTATTGTCACTCTTTTCATATAAAAGCAAAAAATGCCTTCCACTTCACTAAACGATAGCATATATTTGGGGCATCTCGTGTGCTCCGGTAAAAAGTTTCTTCTTTTTGTACTCAGGTGCATGAAAGCTTCGATTTATAAGCTACAAAACGATCACCCTTTCTGTTATGAATATGTCAAACAATTATGGTATGATACTACAAGTAAGGATTAATTTCATGACTTAGTAGAGAATATGACAAAAGCACAACAACCTCTTAACTGATTAGTGTTGAAATATACATTATACTCCAACAATTAGATACATCGAAATGCCTACCAAAATGTTCATTTGTAAGCAAAGGCAAAACAATACAAGAAAGCTAGCCAGCTTTAAGAGACACCAACAATGACACCTCTAGTTTATCGAGAAACTACTTTGCCACTTTGCTACCAGAATTTGGTTGCTCTGGAAAATACCAAATAAACAAGCGTGTTGAATAGCTAGTATCAAACAATTAAGTAATCCAAACAATTTAATCTACAATGTACTAGCGCTTTTTCCATGAGGACTTAATGGGTCAATGCTCTATTGGACTGCAAACATAAATTCCTAGCACGATCTGGTAAGGTTGAACAATTTTATCTCTTGCAAAGTGGAAAGGCTGGCCTGGAAAATGATGTCCCATTTTTCTTGTTAAGTCTTCCTTGGATGTCCCAAGTTTCGATGTACCGAATAAAAAGAACTAATATACTAGATTATGCGACTCTGATTCGACAAAACATTTTCCAACTCCTCCTGCACGAACGACTCCTCGAGAGTCTAGGGATTTCCTGCCTCCTGTCGGCGCCGGCGCCAATCTGCTTTCTCTCTTGTGGGCTTAGGTCCATGGAGGCATGGTGGATCATGGCCTTTGATGGCGGGACGACTCATGCTTTGGTTTTAGGTATTTTTTAAGTTTGTATAGGGTTTGTGTTCAGCTCAGGAAGGTGAGGCAGCAGTGGCTTCCTGAAGATGGAACAAGATTCTCATTGCCTATACCCAGTCCCGGCGATGCTTCTAGCGTCGTCGAAAGGCATGTGGAGGTGTGTCTACAGAGGATCTTGCAAGATTCGGTCGGTATTTGTCTTTAGTGGATCTGCTTGGATCCGGTCCTCGTTCAGGTGTGTTAGTGTATCCACTAGCTAGATCCTTCTGATCTACACTTCTCTTCATTGATGACAGGCCGACGGTTGCTGTTCTAGTGTGCTGGTTATTTGGAGCCTTAGCACGACGACTTCCGACTGTCTACTACAGCAAGGTTTGCCCGGCCACATGGCGGGAGGGCCAATGATAGTGGCGCACCTTCGGCTCACTCCAGTGCTTTTAGTCGCCGCTAGGTGGTCTATAGACATGGATGTAAGTTTAATTACCTTTTGTGTTCTTTGTACTTCCATGATGCTTGATGAATAGGGTAGAAGTTTTTCATTCGAAAAAAATGTCTTTAGTAGAGAGATGTAACTAAACATGATAAACAACACTTTACGCATTTGTTGTTTGGTAGAGAGACATGCTTCAATTCTATAACTGGAGTACGAATGTGTAACTCAACTGAAAAATAATAGAATAAATGCACAGAGGAAATTGAGGATAAATAAGATAAATCTAACATATCCGATGTTCCATTCCTTTTTAGGTTATCCGCATTATAATTCTTCTTCAAAATGTGTGACACACAAAAAAAAAACATGTCATTGGTTTTTTGCAATGCCTCCGTCTCACACATACAGAGGGCAAAAGTGTTTCAATATCTTTGATATGTCTGGCAAATTACAAAAAAATGTCAGATAAAAAAAATGGGATATAAGGAACATACAAACTTTAGTCTCAATCGAGACATGAAGACAATGTTCAATGATTTATAAGGATGAATAACACTGCTATAAAATATATGAATTGTAGAATAGTAGCAAACCTTATTAGATCGTGAAAAAAAAATCTAGTACAAAAATGAGAGAAATTGTTTGTCAACATGATATGTAGATAGTGGAAGAAGTTCGGGCCAACCATGGTAGACCAAATAGAACAATTACAACTACTCTTGATAGATCATGAACAAAGAATTTGGTTAAATAAGGAAATAGAAACAAGGTTATCATATAAATCTTGTATAAGAGCTCAAATGGATCTAGGCAAACCAGAATGTGGGTTTTAATAAAGTTTTGATGTATCACTGGAAGAGACCATGACAAATGGAAGGAAGCCTATACGGGTTTGATCTAGTAGATATTAAAAGAGGTAACTGTTGGAAATATGCCCTAGAGGCAATAATAAAATGGTTATTATTACATTTTCTTGTTCATGATAATTGTCTATTGTTCATGCTATAATTGTATTAACTGGAAACCGTAATACATGTGTGAATACATAGACCACAACATGTCCCTAGTGGGCCTCTAGTTGACTAGCTCGTTGATCAATAGATGGTTATGGTTTCCTGACCATGGACATTGGATGTCATTGATAACGGGATCACATCATTAGGAGAATGATGTGATGGACAAGACCCAATTCTAAGCATAGCACAAGATCATGTAGTTCGTTTGCTTAAAGCTTTTCTAATGTCAAGTATCATTTCCTTAGACCATGAGATTGTGCAACTCCCGGATACCGTAGGAATGCTTTGGGTGTGCCAAACGTCACAACGTAACTAGGTGGCTATAAAGGTGAACTACGGGTATCTCTGAAAGTGTATGTTGGGTTGGCACGAATCGAGACTGGGATTTGTCACTCCGTGTGACGGAGAGGTATCTCTGGGCCCACTCAGTAATGCATCATCATAATGAGCTCAATGTGACTAAGTAGTTAGTCACGGGATCATGCATTACGGAACGAGTAAAGTGACTTGCCGGTAACGAGATTGAATGAGGTATTGGGATACCGACGATCGAATCTCGGACAAGTAACGTACCGATTGACAAAGGGAATTGTATACGGGATTGCTTGAATCCTTGACATCGTGGTTCATCCGATGAGATCATCGTGGAATATGTGGGAGCCAACATGGGTATCCAGATCCCATTGTTGGTTATTGGCCAGAGAGCTGTCTCGGTCATGTCTACATGATTCCCAAACCCGTAGGGTCTACACACTTAAGGTTCGGTGACGCTACAGTTGTTATGGGAATTAGTGTGCAGTTACCGAATGTTCTTCGGAGTCCCGGATGAGATCCCGGATGTCATGAGGAGTTCCAAAATGGTCCGGAGGTAAAGATTTATATATGGGAAGTCCTGTTTTGGCCACCGGAAAATGTTCGAGATTTTTCGGTATTGTATCGAGAAGGTTCTAGAAGGTTCCGGAGTGGGGCCCACCTGCATGGGGGGACCCACATGAACGTGGGTAGTGGGGGCAAGGCCCCACACCCCTGGTCAAGGCGCACCAAGATCCCCCCTTAGAACGAATAAGATCATATCCCGAAGGGATAAGATCAAGATCCCTAAAAAAGGGGGATAACAATCGGTGGGGAAGGAAATGATGGGATTTCTTTCCTCCCACCTTTGCCAACGCCCCAATGGACTTGGAGAGCAAGAAACCAGCCCCCTCCACCCCTATATATAGTGGGGAGGCGCATGGGAGCTTCACCCTTCCCCTAGCGCAGCCCTCTCCCTCCCCAACACCTCCTCCTCCTCCGTAGTGCTTGGCGAAGCTCTGCCAGAGAACTGCAAGCTCCAGCACCACGCCGTCGTGCTGCCAGAGCTCTCCCTCAACTTCTCCTCTCCCCTTTCTGGATCAAGAAGGAGGAGACGTCCCCGGGCTGTACGTGTGTTGAACGCGGAGGCACCGTTGTTTGGTGCTTAGATCGGATTCGGCCGCGATTTGAATCGCTTAGTGAACGACTCCACCAACCGCGTTCTTACAACGCTTCCGCATCGTGATCTTCAAGGGTATGAAGATGCACTCCCCTCTCTCTTGTTGCTAGTTACTCCATAGATTGATCTTGGTAATGCGTAGAAAATTTTGAATTTCTGCTATGTTCCCAACAGTGGTATCAGAGCTAGGTCTATTGCGTAGATTCTATGCACGAGTAGAACACAAGTAGTTGTGGGCGTTGGTTTGTTCAATTTGCTTACCGTTACTAGTCCTATCTTGATTCGGCGGCATCGTGGGATGAAGCGGCCCGGACCGACCTTACACGTACGCTTACATAAGACAGGTTCCACCGACTGACATGCACTTGTTGCATAAAGGTGGCTAGCGGGTGCCGGTCTCTCCCACTTTAGTCGAATCGGATTCGATGAAAAGGGTCCTTATGAAGGGTAAATAGCAATTGGCATATCACCGTTGTGGCTTTTGCGTAGGTAAGAAACGTTCTTACTAGAAACCCATAGCAGCCACGTAAAACATGCAACAACAATTAGAGGACGTCTAACTTGTTTTTGCAGGGTATGCTATGTGATGTGATATGGCCAAAAGAATGTGATGTATGATATATGTGATGTATGAGATTGATCATGTTCTTGTAGTAGGAATCACGACTTGCATGTCGATGAGTATGACAACCGGCAGGAGCCATAGGAGTTGTCTTAATTTATTGTATGACCTGCGTGTCATTGAAAACGCCATGTAATTACTTTACTTTATTGCTAAACCGTTAGCCATAATAGTAGAAGTAATAGTTGGCGAGACAACTTCATGAAGACACAATGATGGAGATCATGATGATGGAGATCATGGTGTCATGCCGGTGACGAAGGTGATCATGTCGTGCCTCAAGATGGAGATCAAAGGCGCAAGATGATATTGGCCATATCATGTCACTTTATGATTTGCATGTGATGTGTCATGTTTACATCTTATTTGCTTAGAATGATGGTAGCATAAATAAGATGATCCCTCATTAAAATTTCAAGCAAGTGTTCCCCCTAACTGTGCACCGTTGTGAAAGTTCGTTGTTTCGAAGCACCACGTGATGACCGGGTGTGATAGATTCTAACGTTCACATACAATGGGTGTAAGCCAGATTTACACACGCAAAACACTTAGGTTGACTTGACGAGCCTAGCATGTACAGACATGGCCTCGGAACACAAGAGACCGAAAGGTCGAACATGAGTCGTATAGTAGATACGATCAACATGGAGATGTTCACCGATGATGACTAGTCCGTCTCACGTGATGATCGGACACGGCCTAGTTGACTCGGATCATGTATCACTTAGATGACTAGAGGGATGTCTATCTGAGTGGGAGTTCGTTAGATGAACTTAATTATCATGAACATAGTCAAAAGGACTTTGCAAATTATGTCGTAGCTTGCGCTTTAGTTCTACTGTTTAAGATATGTTCCTAGAGAAAATTTTAGTTGAAAGTTGATAGTAGCAATTATGTGGACTGGGTCCGTATACTGAGGATTGTCCTCATTGCTGCACAGAAGGCTTATGTCCTTAATGCACCGCTTGGTGTGCTGAACCTCGAGCGTCGTTTGTGGATATTGCGAACATCTAACATACACGTTTTGATGACTACGTGATAGTTCAGTGCGTAATGTTAAACGGTTTAGAATTGAGGCAGCGAAGACATTTTTTGAAACATCGCAGAACATATGAGATGTTCCAAGAGCTGAAATTAGGATTTCAGGCTCGTGCCCACGTCAAGAGGTATGAGACCTCCGACAAGTTTCTTAACCTGCAAACTAAGGGAGAAAAGCTCAATCATTGAGCATGTGCTCAGATTGTCTGAGTACTACAATCACTTGAATCGAGTGGGAGTTAATCTTCTAGATGAGATAGTGATGGTTCTCCATAGTCACTGCCACCAAGCTATTAGAGCTTCGTGATGAACTATAACATATCAGGGATAGACATGATGATCCTTGAGCAATTCGCGATGTTTGACACCTTGAAAGTAGAATCGAGTAGGAGCATCAATTGTTGATGGTTAGTAAAACCACTAGTTTCAAGAAGGGCAAGGGCAAGAAGGGATACTTCATGAGAGGACAAATCAGTTGCTGCTCTAGTGAAGAAACCCAGGGTTGAACTCAAACCCGAGACTAAGTGCTTCTGTAATGAGGGAACAGTCACTAAAGCAGAACTACCCTAGATACTTGGTAGATGAGAAGGCTGGCAAGGTTGACAGAAGTATATTGGATATACATTGTATTAAATGTGTACTTTACTAGTACTCCTAGTAGCACCAGGGTATTAAGATATCGGTTCGGTTGCTAAGTGTTAGTCACTCAAAATAAAAGAGCTACAGAATAAACGGAGACTAGCTAAAGGTGAGATGACGATGTGTGTTGGAAGTGTTTCCAAGGTTGATGTGATCAAGCATCGCCTGCTCCCTCTACCATTGAGATTGGTGTTAAACCTAAATAATTGTTATTTTGTGTTTGCGTTGAGCATAAACATGATTGGATTATGTTTATCACAATACGGTTATTCATTTAAGGAGAATAATGGTTACTCTATTTATTTGAATAATACCTTCAACGGTCTTGCACCTAAAATGAATGGTTTATTGAATCTCGATCGTAGTGATACACATGTTCGTGCCAAAAGATATAAGATAGTAATGATAGTATCACATACTTGTGGCACTGCCACTTAAGTCATATTGGTATAAAACACATGAAGAAGCTCCATATTGATGGATCTTTGGACTCACTCGTTTTTGAAAAGATTGAGACATGCGAACCACTTCTACTGGTATATACGCATGAAGAAACTCCATGCAGATGGATCGTTTGGATTCACTTGTTTTTGAATCACTTGAGACATGCAAATCATACCACATGGGCAAGATGACTTAAAGGCCTCATTTTCAGTTAGATGGAACAAGAGAGCAACTTGTTGGAAGTAATACATTTGATGTGTGCAATCCAATGAGTGCTGAGGCACGCAGTGAATATCGTTATGCTCTTAGTTCACAGATGATTTGAGTAGATTCTTAGTATATTTACTTGATGAAACACAAATCTGAATTATTGAAAGGTTCAAGTAATTTCAAAGTGAAGTTGAAGATCATCGTGACAAGAGGATAAAATGTCTATGATATGATCATAGAGATAAATATCTGAGTTACGAGTTTGGCACACAATTAAGACATTGTGGAAATTGTTTCACAACTAATACCGCCTGGAACACCATAGTGTGATGGTGTGTCCGAACATCGTAACTGCACCCTATTGGATATGGTGCATACCATGATGTCTCTTATCGAATTAACACTATCGTTTATGGGTTAGGCATTAGACACAACCGCATTCACTTTAATAGAGCACCACACAATTCCATTAAGATGACACCGTATGAACTATGGTTAGAGAAACCTAGGCTGTCATTTCTTATCAAGTTTGGGGCTGCGACGCTTATGTGAAAAAGTTTCAGGCTGATAAGCTCAAACCCAAAGCGGATAAATGCATCTTCATAGGACACCCAAAAATAGTTGGGTATACCTCCTGTCTCAGATCCGGAAGCAAAAGGGATTGTTTCTAGAATCAGGTCTTTTCTTGAGGAAAAGTTTCTCTCGAAAGAATTGAGTGGGAGGATGGTGGAGACTTCATGAGGTTATTGAACCGTCACTTCAACTAGTGTGTAGCAGGGCACAGGAAGTTGTTCTTGTGGCGCCTACACCAGTTGAAGTGGAAGCTGATGATAGTGATCATGAAACTTCGGATCAAGTCACTACCAAACCACGTAGGTCGACAAGGACGCGTACTGCTTCAGAGTGGTGCGGTAATCCTGTCTTGAAGGTCATGTTGCTAGACATCAATGAACCTACGAGCTATGGAGAAGTGATGGTGGGCCCGGATTCCGACGAATGGCTCGAGGCCATAAAATCCGAGGGAGGATCCATCTATGAAACCAAAGTATAGACTTTGGAAGAACTACTTGATGGTCGTAAGGCTGTTGGGTACAGATGGATTTTAAAAGGAAGACGGACAATGATGGTAAGTATCACCATTAAGAAAGCTTGACTTGTCATTAAGATGTTTTCCGACAAGTTCAAGGAGTTTACTATGATGAGACTTTCTCACTCGTAGCGATGCTAAGAGTCTGTTGAAATTATATTAGCAGTTCCTGCATTATTTATGAAATCTTGCAGATAGGATGTCAAAACATTGTTTCCTCAACGATTTTCTTGAGGAAAGGTTGTATGTGATACAACCAGAAGGTTTTGTCAATCCTAAAAGATGCTAACAAGTATGCAAAGCTCCAGCAATCCTTCTAAGGACTGGAGTAAGAATCTCGGAGTTGGAATATATGCTTTGATGAGATGATCAAAGATTTTGGGTTTATACGAAGTTTATTGGTAACTTGTATTTCCAAAGAAGTGAGTGGGAGCACTATAGCATTTCTGATGAGTATATGTTGTTGACATATTGTTGATCGGAAATGATGTAGAATTTCTGGAAAGCATATAGGGTTATTTGAAAAGTGTTTTTCAATGGAAAACCTGAATTAAGATACTTGAACATTGACCATCAAGATCTATAAGGATAGATCAAAAATTGCTTGATAGTACTTTCAAATGAATACGCACCGTGACAAGATTTTGAAGGAGTTCAAAATAGATCGGCAAAGAAGGAGTTCTTGGCTGTGTTATAAGGTGTGAGTATTGAGTAAGACTCAAGACCTGACCACGACTGAAGAGAGAGAAAGGATGAAGGTCGTCCCCTATGCTTTAGACGTAGGCTCTACAGTATGCTATGATGTGTACTGCACCTGAAGTGTGCCTTGCCATGAGTCAGTCAAGGGGTACAAGAGTGCTCCAGAAATGGATCACAGGACAGCGGTCAAAGTTATCCTTAGTGACTAGTGGACTAAGGAATTTTTCTCAATTATGGAGGTGGAAAAATAGTTCATCGTAAAGGGTTACGTCGATGCAAACTTTGACACTAATCTGGATGACTCTGAATAGTAAACCGGATTCATATAGTAGAACAGTTATTTGGAATAGTTCCAAATAGTGCGTGGTAGCTGCATCGACGTAGAGATTTGTAAGCCACACATGGATCTGAAAGGTTTAGACCCATTGACTAATAACCTCTCTCACAAGCGAGATATGATCAAACCCCATGGGTGTTGGATTCATTACGATCACATAGTGATGTGAACTAGATTATTGACTCTAATGGAAGTGGGAGACTATTGGAAATATGCCCTAGAGGCAATAATAAAATGGTTATTATTATATTTCCTTGTTCATGATAATTGTCTATTGTTCATGCTATAATTGTATTAACTGGAAACTGTAATACATGTGTGAATACATAGACCACAACATGTCCCTAGTGAGCCTCTAGTTGACTAGCTCGTTGATCAATAGATGGTTATGGTTTCCTGACCATGGACATTGGATGTCATTGATAACGGGATCACATCATTAGGAGAATGATGTGATGGACAAGACCGAATCCTAAGCATAGCACAAGATCGTGTAGTTCGTTTGCTAAAAGCTTTTCTAATGTCAAGTATCATTTCCTTAGACCATGAGATTGTGCAACTCCTGGATACCGTAGGAATGCTTTGGGTGTGCCAAACGTCACAACGTAACTAGGTGGCTATAAAGGTGCACTATGGGTATCTCCAAAAGTGTCTGTTGGGTTGGCACGAATCGAGACTGGGATTTGTCACTCCGTGTGATGGAGAGGTATCTCTGGGCCCACTCAGTAATGCTTCATCATAATGAGCTCAATGTGACTAAGTAGTTAGTCACGGGATCATGCATTACTGAATGAGTAAAGTGACTTGCCGGTAACGAGATTGAACAAGGTATTGGGATACCGACGATCGAATCTCGGGCAAGTAACGTACCGATTGACAAAGGGAATTGTATACGGGATTGCTTGAATCCTTGACATCGTGGTTCATCCGATGAGATCATCGTGGAACATGTGGGAGCCAACATGGGTATCTAGATCCCGTTGTTGGTTAGTGGCCAGAGAGCTGTCTCGGTCATGTCTACATGATTCCCGAACCCATAGGGGTCTACACACTTAAGGTTCGGTGACGCTAGAGTTGTTATGGGAATTAGTGTGCAGTTACAGAATGTTGTTCGGAGTCCCGGATGAGATCCCGGATTTCATGAGGAGTTCCGGAATGGTCCGGAGGTAAAGATTTATATATGGGAAGTCCTGTTTTGGCCACCGGAAAATGTTCAGGATTTTTCGGTATTGTACCGGGAAGGTTCTAGAAGGTTCCGGAGTGGGGCCCACCTGCATGAGGGGACCCACATGAACGTGGGTAGTGGGGGCAAGTCCCCACACCCCTGGTCAAGGCGCACCAAGATCCCCCCTTAGAACGAATAAGATCATATCCCGAAGGGATAAGATCAAGATCCCTAAAAAAGGGGGATAACAATCGGTGGGGAAGGAAATGATGGGATTTCTTTCTTCCCACCTTTGCCAACGCCCCAATGGACTTGGAGGGCAAGAAACCAGCCCCCTCCACCCCTATATATAGTGGGGAGGCGCATGAGAGCTTCACCCTTCCCCTGGCGCAGCCCTCTCCCTCCCCAACACCTCCTCCTCCTCCGTAGTGCTTGGCGAAGCTCTGCCGGAGAACTGCAAGCTCCAGCACCACGCCGTCGTGCTGCCGGAGCTCTCCCTCAACTTCTCCTCTCCCCTTACTAGATCAAGAAGGAGGAGACGTCCCCGGGCTGTACGTGTGTTGAACGCGGAGGCACCGTTGTTCGGTGCTTAGATCACATTCGACCGCGATCTGAATCGCTTAGTGAACTACTCCAGCGACCGCGTTCTTGCAACGCTTCCGCATCACGATCTTCAAGGGTATGAAGATGCAATCCCCTCTCTCTCGTTGCTAGTTACTCCATAGATTGATCTTGGTGATGCATAGAAAATTTTGAATTTCTGCTACATTCCCCAACAATAACCTAATGATTCTTGGTGGACCAGGAAGATGATTTTTTTATGGCACCAACAAGAACATACATGGGATAGATCTTAATGTACTGAAAGAAGTTTGCCCTTAATTTTTTATTTCAAGAAGAATGGTTTAACAAAAAATAGTAAAGCAAGTTGAAAACTTTGAGAACTTTTACCAAGAGTGGCAATAAAAACCAGATAAGGATTTTTTTTGAAATATGATAACAAATCCAGAGCTAAGAAAGTAATGAACTATGGTACCATGTAGAAATATTTCAATGAGGATATAAAACATATGAATGGTCTTGATATGAAAAAGAATGCACGATAGCCACGGAACGTCAAAATCCATACATAGATCTTCAAGCAGATGGAAGGCATCGGGGAAAGTACAGATCTCACTAAAGGCGATGCTTTGAGGTTGATCATGGCTGACACAAAGTACTTCACAGTTTCAAATTAATGATGTCACCAATGGTTCTTGTACATGGATCATGAAGTAGAATTAAGTATAGATCTTACATCAACATTAGTAAAATGGGTCAGCTATAAAATGTCCTATTTTAGATCTCACTATAATTGGAGGATTGTCAAGGGTATGAAGTAGAACAAAAAATAGATCCTACCAAAAGAATAGTATTGGTTCTCCCAGAAAGATAATGAGGTGGGCCTCAAAGTAAAGATCTCTCTGTGACCGATGCTTCAAGGTGGATTCTCGCCATAAGAGAAAATGGGTATCATTGTGGATAGATCTAGAGATAGTAAAATAAGAATGATTTTGACTAAAATAGTAAATTGAGTCAGAATGGACCTTAGAAACTCTAGTTGATTTTTATTAGGAATAGTAATAAGTCAATGATAAGCATTTTAAGAAAAATATCCTCACATATCTAGATCTAAGGAAGCAAAGAACTATGTATGATCTATCAATATTTCAAAAAATTCAGAAAATATAAAAGTGGACACCAATATGAAAAAAATGCACAATGAACATAAATCTTCGAGATCCACATATCTCCAAGTAAAAGGGGGAGGTATCACTCAAAGTATATATATCCCGCTAATGATGCTCTGAGAAGATCATGACAGAGAGCAAAGTATAGATCTTACCGGAAACAACGTTATGAGACTCCTTGGAGTCAAGGTAAATATTTCGTGGGTGATGTTTTGACATGGATCATGAAGTACGACTACGTGTAGATCTTATGTGAACATTAGTAGAGATCTTTCAAATGGATCAAGAGGTTGAGCTTAGATTTTAGATCTAACCAAAAGCAATGGTAAGAGATGGTCATGGCATAGAACAAGAAAGTGATCTTACCGAAAGAGTAGTATCGATCATCCAAGACGAATAATGAGATAGGCCGCAAATATTTAAAGTACTCACCTACTACACATTGTCTAACACTAGTAGAAAATGGCCCATTTGGCCCGGTTCCAGAGGCAGGAACCGGGACAAATGAGGCTCCACGTGGCCGCTGTGGGGCGCCCAGGCAGGAGGATCTTTAGTCCCAGTTGGTAATACCAACTGGGACCAAAAGGCCTCCACGTTTCAGAAGCTGGCAGGAGCTGGGGTTTTTGTTTTTTAAAGGGGGGGGGGGGGGTTAGGGGTTTCATTTTGTGTTAGCTAGCTAATAGAGAGAAGTGACCTCTTTTTATCTTCGTGCTTGGTCGATGCTAGTTACTATACGTATAGAGAGAACTCAGCATGCTAGCTAGTAAGAAAATGAAGGAACCATTAAGTACACAAGATCGTCATGAACATATACAGAGAGAAGTGACCTCTCTTTCTCTGAGAGATTGGTCGAACAACAAGTTTTTGTATATCTTTCCGACGCTACTAGCTACATATATACAATATAAGATCTCTTACAAGCCCTAACATCTAAGGTCTATATCAACTTCCACATGGTATTCTCCAGCTTTATGTATGACGTGGTCAAGAAAGAATCCCGCCAATTCCTCTTGAATAGCTCATATGCGATCATGTGGTAGGAGTTCATCCCGCATCTGCCACATCTAATTTAAAGAAGTGGGTCAATACATATATATGAATGAAATTCAACACAAATGATGGTAATAAAATAAAATTGTGAATTCTTTTGTTTACGTACATCATATTGTTTTTCAGAGTAGCAGGTCGTCGAGTTGTAGATGAACATGCAAATGTAGTATCCACAAAAATCATTCCCGGCTTCCTACCACAAGCACTTTACGAGAAATAGAGTTCAATCAAACTAATAACCAAGCATGCTAAATGGTATTGAGGAAACTAGCTAGAATCAATGGCAGATGCGCGGAACTAGCTAGTAGTACTTACTTCCGGGTGTGTAAATCGCAGCTCCGTCGGCAGTCCCGAAACATTTACGGTGAACTCTTTCCAAACCCTGCGAGACAAAGAGAATAATTACTTGATATCAAGAAATGAACAAAGTTGCCGATATGGTGCGATAATGATCGATTGAACTTACTTATGGAGCATATCAGTCGTGTCCGCATACTCCTGGGGATCTTTTCATCTCGAGTCTAAGACAGTTAGTATTCCCCATTCAAGCTTAATCTCTAGCAGAATTAAGTGGAATCTGCGCATGCATGCATAACTCATCAATTACATTACAATAATTAACGTCGAGTAAGGGAAACCGAATATGCACAAGATAGTAACACTCACTTGAAGTTGTAAGAAAGAGTATTTTATCTTTGTTTTGATTTTTAAGCAACGATTGCGGCAAGTTATCCTTGGTATTTGTGACATTGTGTTTGGCCATCCATTCAGTATGATATTTGGGTTAATGAACCCAATGTCATAGATATCTGCTTTTATGCATTCGACGATCTTCAATTGTGAGGATAATTATATATACATGCAATGAAAGAGTTGAGCTATATATAGAGACTTAATTCCAGAAGTAGTACTTACAGATAGTAGCAAGTCACGAGTGTTTTGTCGAGGGCTGATGACCCACAAGTATAGGGGATCTATCGTAGTCCTTTCAGTAAGTAACAGTGTCGAACCCAACGAGGAGCAGAAGGAAATGACAAGCAGTTTTCAGTAAGGTATTCTCTGCAAGCACTGAAATTATCGGTAACAGATAGTTTTGTGATAAGGTAATTTGTAACGGGTAACAAGTAACAAAAGTAACAAGGTGCAGCAAGATGGACCAATCCTTTTTGTAGCAAAGGACAAGCCCGGACAAACTCTTATATAAAGGAAAGCGCTCCCGAGGACATATGGGAATTATCGTAAAGCTAGTTTTTATCATGCTCATATGATTCGCGTTCGTTACTTTGATAATTTGATATGTGGGTGGACCGGTGCTTGGGTACTGACCTTACTTGGACAACCATCCCACTTATGATTAACCCCTCTCACAAGCATCCGCAACTATGAAAGAAGAATTAAGGTAAACCTAACCATAGCATGAAACATATGGATCCAAATCAGCCCCTTACGAGGCAACACATAAACTAGGGTTTAAGCTTCTGTCACTCTAGCAACCCATCATCTACTTATTACTTCCCAATGCCTTCCCCTAGGCCCAAACAATGGTGAAGTGTCATGTAGTCAACGTTCACATAACACCACTAGAGGAGAGACAACATACATCTCATCAAAATATCGAACAAATACCAAATTCACATGACTACTTATAACAAGACTTCTCCCATGTCCTCAGGAACAAACGTAACTAGTCACAAATCATATTCATGTTCATAATCAGAGGGGTATAAATATGCATAAAGGATCTGAACATATGATCTTCCACCGAATAAACCAACTAGCATCAACTACAAGGAGTAATCAACACTACTAGCAACCCACAGGTACCAATATGAGGTTTTGAGACAAAGATCGGATACAAGATATGAACTAGGGTTTGAGAGGAGATGGTGCTAGTGAAGATGTTGATGAAGATTGACCGCCTCCCGATGAGAGGATCGATGGTGATGACGATGGTGACGATTTCCCCCTCCCGGAGGGATGTTTCCCCAGCAGAACAGCTCCGCTAGAGCCCTAGATTGGTTCCGCCAAGGTTCCGCCTCGAGACGGCGATGCTTCATCCCGAAAGCTTCCTTATGATTTTTTTCCAGGGCAAAATACACCATATACCAAAATATGGGCATCGGGGGGCTTCCAGGTGGCCCACGAGGCAGGGGGCACGCCCAGGTGGTAGGGCGCACCCTCCACCCTCGTGGACAGTGGGTGGCCCCCCTCTGGTGCTTTCTTCGCCCAATATTTTTAATATATTCCAAAACTAACTTTCGTGGAGTTGTGCAGAATAGGTCTCTAATATTTGCTCCTTTTCTAGCCCAGAATTCCAGCTGCCGGCATTCTCCCTCTTCATGTAAACCTTGTAAAATAAGAGAGAAAAGGCATAAGTATTGTGACATAATGTGTAGTAACAGCCCATATTGTAATAAATATCGATATAAAAGCATGATGCAAAATGGACGTATCAACTCCCCCAAGCTTAGACCTCGCTTGTCCTCAAGCGGAAGCCGAAATCGAAAAATATGTCCACATGTTTAAAAATAGAGGTGTCGATAAAATAAAATACGGACATGAGGGCATCATGATCATTCTTAGAACAGCAACATATATATACTATATATATTGTCATATGATTTCTTATGCTAAAGTAACAATCAATTCACAATGTCAAGTATGAATCAGAAACTTCATTGAAAACTAGCAAACTATAATCTCAGTCACTGAAGCAATTGCAATTTATCATAACATCGGAAAGAGTCAATATAAGAGCTTTTCAGCAAGTCCACATGCTCAACTATCATTTAATCTTTTACAATTGCTAACACTCACGCGATACTTATGGTTATGAAGTTTCAACCGGGCACAGAGAAAGATAGGGGCTTATAGTCTCGCCTCCCAACATTTTACCTCAAGGGTAATGTCAACAATAATGCTTTATGAAAACCCACATCCAATTGGATATATATATATATATCAGGATCTTTCCAACACATAGTGCTTGCCAAAGGATAAAGTGTAAAAAGGAAAGGTGAAGATCACCATGACTCTTGTATGAGGTAGAAGACAAAAATAAAAGATAGGCCCTTCATTGAGGGAAGCAGAGGTTGTCATGTGCTTTTATGGTTGGATGCACAAAATCTTAATGCAAAAGAACATCGCTTTATATTGCCACTTGTGATAGGGACCTTTATTATGCAGTCCGTCGCTTTTATTTCTTCCATATCACAAGCTCGTATAAAGCTTATTTTCTCCACACTAATAGATCATACATATTTGGAGAGAATTTTTATTGCTTGCAACAATGACAACTTACTTGAAGGATCTTACTCAATCCATAGGTAGATATGGTGGACTCACTTGGCAAAACTGGGTTTAAGGATGTTTGGAAGCACAAGTAGTATCTCTACTTGATGCAAAGAATTTGGCTAGCTTGAAGGGGAAAGGCAAGCTCAACATGTTGGATGATCCATGACAATATAATTTATTTTAGATATAAGAAAACATAAGCCATTACGTTGTCTTCCTTGTCCAACATTAACTTTTTAGCATGTCATATCTTAATGGGTGCTCACAATCATAAAATATGTCCAAGATAGTATATTTATATGTGAAAACCTCTCTTTCTTTATTACTTCCTATTAATTGCAATGATGACCAAAACTATATTTGTTAACTCTCAACAACTTTATTCATCATACTCTTTATATGTGAAGTCATCGCTCTCCATAAGATCAATATGATCTTTTTATTTCTTTTTATTCTTTCTTTTATTCCCTCAAGATCAAGGAAGATAGCAAAGCCCTCGACTCAAAACTAATCTTTATTATATATAGCTCATGGACTCAATTACATAGATAGGGATCAACACAAAAACTCAAAGCTAGATCATACTAAACTTTATTCTACTAAATCAAGATATAACCAAAAGGATCGAACTAAGAAAAACGGTAAAGATAGAAGTGTGATGGTGATACGATACCGGGGCACCTCCCCCAAGCTTAGCAGTTGCCAAGGGGAGTGCCCATACCCATGTGTTCATGTTTCTTTCTTCGGAGGTGGTGATGATGGAGTTGTTTATGATGTAGGCTTCTTCCCTAATTTGCGCTTGAGGATGGAATTTTGCTCCCTTATGTCATCGATCTCCTGCTCAAGGCTTAATATCTTTTTGCTTAGTTCCTGTTTGTTTTCCGACAAGAGACGAAAAGGGATAAACTCGATCTTGGGTTTCTTTGCTCTATCAGGGAGGCTTGACTTTTCAAAATCCACGTGCATGTCCCCAGGTTGAGGTACTGGGACTTCATCTTCATCCGAGCTCATCTCCTCCTTTCCCTTAGGATCATAGTCTTCTTCTTCCTCCGTGGTCCAACCATAATGCTCCAAGTCCCCGTAAAACTTGGGGTCTGCAAGGTAATCAGCCACATAGCTTTCTCCTTTCGAATCCTAGGATGACATATTGCTCTAATCTGCGGCAGAAATAAGTCAAAACAAAAACAGAGGATTTCGTCGTGGTACGGTGGTCAAAACCTTCGGGATATTATATAATGAATTTTTACCAAGCAAAAGAAGCATCGTGCAAGAAAACGGAGTCTGGAGGGCACACGAGGTGCCCACGAGGTAGGGGCGCGCCCAGGGGGGTAGGGCGCGCCCTCCACCCTTGTGGATGGCTCGTTTCCTTTCTGGACTACTTCTTATTTTCCTATTTTCTTAAATATTCCAAAACGGAGAAAATATGCTATTAGAACTGTTTTGGAGTCGGTTTACTTACCGTACCACATACCTACTCCTTTTCAGAGTATGAAACTTTCTGGAAAGTGTCCCTTATGTACTCCTCCGGGGTTACGGTGTCAATAACATTGGTTTCAACATTTATGGGATTACCTGAGATATAATGTTTGATGCTTTGACCGTTCACCACCTTCGGATTCGTGCCTTCGAAGTTGTTGATTTTTATGGCACCTGAACGATAGAACTCCTCGATAATGTAAGGACCTTCCCATTTAGAGAGAAGTTTTCCTGCAAAAATCTTAAACGAGAGTTATATAGCAAAATATAATCACCTACATTAAACTCACACTTTTGTATCCTTTTGCATGCCATCTTTTAACTTTTTCTTTAAACAGTTTGGCATTCTCATAGGCCTGGGTTCTCCATTCATCAAGTGAGCTAATGTCAAATAGCCTCTTCTCACTAGCAAGTTTGAAATCATAATTGAGCTCTTTAATAGCCCAATATGCCTTATGTTCTAGTTCGAGAGGTAAGTGACATGCTTTTCCATAAGCCATATTATACGGAGACATACCCATAGGATTTTTATATGCAGTTCTATAGGCCCATAATGCATCATCAAGTTTCTTGGACCAATTCTTTCTAGATCTATTAACAGTCTTTTGCAAAATTAATTTAATCTCTCTATTACTCAATTCTACTTGACCACTAGACTATGGATGGTATGGAGATGCAATTCTGTGATTAACATCATACTTAGCAAGCATTTTACGAAAAGCACCATGAATAAAATGTGAACCACCATCAGTCATTAAGTATCTAGGGACTCCAAACCTCGGAAAAATAACTTCTTTAAGCATCTTAATAGAAGTGTTATGATCATCACTACTAGTTGGAATAGCTTCTACCCACTTAGTAACGTAATCAACATCAACTAAAATATGTGTATATCCATTAGGGGAAGAAAACGGTCCCATATAATCAAAGCCCCAAACATCAGATGGTTCAATAACAAGTGAATAGTTCATAGGCATTTCTTGATGTCTGCTAATATTACCAATTCTTTGACATTCATCACAAGACAAGACAAACTTACGGGCATCTTTGAAGAGAGTAGGCCAATAAAAACCAGAATGCAATACCTTATGTGCAGTTCTATCTCCGGCGTGGTGTCCTCCATATGCCTCAAAGTGACACTTGCGTAGGATCTATTCCTGTTCATGCTCAGGTACACAACGTCTAATAACACCATCTACTCCTTCTTTATAAAGGTGTGGGTCATCCCAAAAGTAATGTCTTAAATCATAGAAAAACCTTTTCTTTTGCTAGTATGTGAAACTAGGTGGTATAAATTTAGCAACAATGTAATTAGCAAAATCATCATACCATGGAGCAGTACGAGAAGCATTTATGACAGCTAATTGTTCATCAGGAAAGCTACATCAATAGGTAGTGGGTCATCAAGAGCATTCTCTAACCTAGACAAGTTGTCTACAACAGGGTTCTTAGCTCCCTTTCTATCAGTAATATGTAAATCAAATTTTTGTAGCAAGAGAACCCATCTAATAAGTCTAGGTTTAGCATCTTTCTTTTCTATAAGGTATTTAATAGCAGCATGATCAGTGTGAATAGTTACTTTGGAATCAACAATATAAGGTCTGAACTTATCACAAGCAAATACAACTGCTAAAAATTCTTTCTCGGTAGTAGCATAATTTCTCTGGGCACTGTCTAGGGTTTTACTAGCATATTGGATAACATTTAATTTCTTATCAACTCTTTGTCCTAGAACAACACCTATAGCATAATCACTAGCATCACACATGATTTCAAAGGGTAAATTCCAATCAGGTGGCCAAACAATAGGTGCAGAAATCAAGGCTTTCTTAAGTATTTCAAATGCTTCTACACAATCATCATCAAAGACAACAGGAACATCTTTTTGTAAGAGATTAGTCAGAGGCCTAGAAATTTTTGAGAAGTCTTTAATGAACCTCCTATAAAAACCGACATGACGAAGGAAACTTCTTATACCTTTGATGTCCTTAGGACACGCCATCTTTTCAATAGCATCAACTTTAGCTTTATCAACTTCAATACCTCTTTCAGAAATTTTATGCCCCAAGACAATACCTTCATTAACCATAAAGTGGCACTTCTCCCAATTCAAGACAAGATTAGTTTCTTCACATCTCTGCAAAACTCGGTCAAGGTTGCTTAAGCAATCATCAAAAGAAGTTCCGTACACGGAGAAATCATCCATGAAAACTTCAACAATCTTTTCACAAAAGTCAGAGAATATAGCAGTCATACATCTTTGAAAGGTAGTAGGTGCATTACATAAACTAAAAGGCATGCGTCTATAAGCAAAGGTACCGAAAGGACAAGTAAAAGTGGTCTTATCCTGATCCTCTTTTGACACACGTATTTGAGAGAAACCAGAATAACCATCTAGAAAACAAAAATGTGTATGTTTGGATAATCTTTCTAGCATTTGATCAATAAAAGGTAGAGGGTAATGATCTTTTCTAGTAGCTTTATTTAATTTACGGAAACCAATTACCATTCTATAACCTGTAATAATTCTTTGTGGGATCAATTCATCTTTATCATTAGGAACAATAGTAATACCCCCCTTCTTAGGGACACAATGGACATGACTTACCCACTAACTATCAGCAACAGGATAAATTATACCTGCCTCCAGCAGCTTTAGTATTTCAATTCTTACCACTTCTTTCATCTTAGGATTTAACCGTCATTGGTGATCAACAACTGGTTTAGCGTCTTTCTCCAATTTTATTTTGTGCTGGCATAGAGTGGGACTAATTCCCTTAATATCATCAAGATTATATCCAATAGCAGCATGGTACTTCTTCAGAGTTTTCAATAATTTTTCTTCTTCCTGCTCTAAAAGGTTAGCACTAATAATAACATGATATATCTTCTTTTCATCAAGATAAGCATATTTAAGAGTATCAGGTAATGGTTTAAGCTCAAACACGGGATCACCCTAGGGTGGAGGAGGATCCCCTAGGATTTCAATAGGCAAGTTGTGTTTCAAAATAGGTCCCTGTTTAAATAATACTTCATCTATTTCCCTTCTTTCATTCATGAACATATCATTTTCATGGTCTAGCAAATATTGTTCTAAAGGACCATTAGGAGGCACGACAATAGAAGCAAGACCAATAATGTCATCTTTACTAGGCAATTCTTTATCATGGGGTTGTCTACAGAATTTAGCAAAATTAAAATCATGAGACATGTCCCCTAAACCAACAGTAACAATATCCTTTTCGCAGTCTACCTTTGCATTAACAGTATTCAAGAAGGGTCTACCAAATATAATGGGACACAAGTCATCTTATGGGGAACCAAGAACAAGAAAATCAGTAGGATATTTAACTTTCCCACACAAGACTTCAACATCTCTAACAATCCCAATTGGTGAAATAGTATCTCTATTCGCAAGCTTAATTGTAACATCAATATCTTCTATCTCAGCAGGTGCAATATCATGCATATTTCTTTGTATAAGGAATGAGGTATTGCACTCGCACTAGCACCCATATCACATAAGCTATGATAACAATGATCTCCTATTTTAACAGAAACAACAGGCATGCCAACAACAGGTCTATGTTTACTTTTAGTATCGGGTCTAGCAATTCTAGCAGCTTCATCACAGAAGTAAATAACATGCCCATCAATATTATTGACCAAGAGATCTTTAACCATAGCAATACTAGGTTCGACTTTAATTTGCTCAGGGGGTGTAGGTATTATAGCATTACTCTTACGAACCACAGTTGAAGCTTTAGCATGATCCTTTATTCTAGCAGGGAAAGGTGGTTTCTCAATATAAGCGGTAGGAACAATAGGATCAACATTATAAGCGATAGTCTTTTCTTCAACTTCAATAGGTTCTACTACTTTTACTTTTTTGACTATAAATAGTAGGGTAAACACCCCACTGCAACTTTTATTAAATAAATAAAAAAGGGAACAGAAGTAGTCTAGAGGGCTTGAGATAAGCCCAAAAGAAATCAAAAAGAACAAAAGAGAAACTACAAAAAGAACTAAGATAATCTACGGCTACCTAAAACAAGAAAAAAGAACTAGGAAAACTATAAAAAAAATTACAACAAGGTATCCAACCAAGCAGAGAATTGCACTTCCTATTTCTTCTTGATCCTGTATTTGAGAAGCTTGAGCTCTTCTATGAATATAAATTTCCAGCCACGAAATGATGGATTGATATTCTCAAAAAAATTATTGTTTCTAGATATCCAGATGGCCCATGATCCCAATATGATGATCTCCATAAAGAAAGGGTAATTGAGCTTGTTTTTGAGGTCTTGATATGCCTCCAGAATAGACAAATTTGATGTTCTGGATGGACAGATGAAATCCCAACATCTGATGGCAAAAGGACACCCCCAACAGAGATGATGCACAGTTTCTTCCTGCTGACAATCCCTAACTGCACAATTGTAAACTCCAATTCAAAAATTTTCCTTCTTAAAAGATTCCTTGTGTTTACTCTGTCATGCAGTAACATCCAGAAAAAAACTTTGTGCTTGGGTTGGCAGGAACTTTTCCAAATCCATGAGAAGTGTGGTGGAGTTTGTTTGTGCCCAATTAACACCTTATAAGCTTTCATTGAAGAATAGAATTCGTTTCACCATATGTAACTGTAAGTACATCTAGTGCCACCCCTAGTTGGTTTTGGAGTATTGACGACAAAGTTGGTTGAGGGACTAATGCGTTTGTGAGAATTGCAGGATAACGCATGTAGTGTCCCTCATTGATTCGGTTTACCTACCGGAGATGACCCCTAAAAATGTATGAATACATTGAAGACAATGGTGGTATGAGAAGATATTCATATTGAAGACTATGACATGAGAAGACATTGCGTGAAGACTGGAGCGCGAAGACTGTGTGGTTTCGTTGTTTCCTTTTCTTCTTTGTTGAGTCATAGAAACCACCGTACTGTTAAGTGGGGTCCAAGTGAACTAAGTCAGAGTGACTGAAGTGATGCTCAACCCAATCCTATGTCTTCGAGTGAAGATAATGAGAGCAAATCTTATCCAGAGCTGGATGAGTCAGCTTTGCTTGTAGCCCAAGTAAAGTTGCCGCGTGTGTTTGAAATCTGACCGTTGGAACATGTGTCAGTTCCTTAGTGACCCAGGGTCATTTCGGACAAATCAGGTCGGGTTGCCTTGTGGCTATAAATAGCCCACCCCCTACACCATAAATTGGTGGCTGCTCAGAGTTAGTTTACGGCTTTTGTCGTTTGAGAGCAACCCACCTCGAAGCATTTGAGAGAGAGAAATCCTTGCGAGGATAAAGCCCAAACACCCAGAGCCAAAGAGTGTTAGGCATCACTGAAGTCTTTTTGTCTGTGTGACCTGAAGACTTATTACACTTGAGGACTGTGTATCCTCCAGCCGGTTAGGCGTCGCGTTCTAAGCATCCAAGAGTCATTGTGGATTGCCGGTGAACGAAGTCTGTGAAGGTTTGGAAGTCTACCTTGAAGACTTACCAGAGTGATTGGGCGAGGACTGGGTGTCCTTAGCTCAAGGGGAATAAGGTGAAGACACGGTCTTCTGAGTTAAATCTCAGCCTCCCTAACCAGACGTACAGTTGTCACAGCAACCGGAACTAGTCCAACAAATCCTATGTCTTCAACAAGCGACTGGTTCTATCCCTTTCCATCCTTTACTTAAGTTTGTCTTCGTGAAGTCACTGCCTATCTGTATATCTGTTTGACTTCATTGCTTGACTACTACTGTTGATTGGCTTCACACTATCTTCCATCCTGATCCTTACTACTTAGCTGCTAGTAGTCCTGTACTTTTACATCATTGCATATTTGACTATGGCTTGCTTATGATAGTTTATCTTCCGCTGCATATCAACTAGGTCATTTCTGTTGTTTGTCTTTGAAACTTCTAAGTTTCGAAGACTTTCATAAAAATCGCCTATTCACCCCCCCTCTAGTCGATACTAGCACTTTCAATTGGTATCAGAGCAAGGTACTCCCTTGTTCTGTGTGATTCGGTTTAACCACCTGGAGTTTCAGCTATGTCGACTGCAGGGATAATCAAAGTCTCCGCTGCTTGTCCAGTGTTCGATGGAACTGAATATCCCTACTGGAAGAATAAGATGCGCATGCATCTTGAATCCATTGATGTCGACCTCTGGTATGTCGTCAAGAATGGCGTTCCCAAAACTGGTGAAGGTGTCACCCCCACTGATGTCAAGAAGTTCATTCAATTGGACTCTACTGCAAAGAACATCATCTGTGGTCATCTGACCAAAGGACAGTATGGCCGTGTGAGTGCTCTAGAAACGTCGAAGCTAGTCTGGGACTGGCTATCCAAGGTCAATGAAGGTGTCTCAACCCAGAGAGATCAAAGGATCAGTGTTCTTCACAACCTCTTCAACCGCTTCAAGAGAAACGACAATGAAAATGTCCAGCTCACATCGATCGCCTCACTAACATCACAAATTAACTTCAAGCTCTTGGCGCAACTGAGATCACCCAGCATGAAATCGTCAAGACACTACTAAGATCACTCGACAGCTCCTTTGACACCCTTGCCCTCATGATACAAGAACGTCCTGACTTCAAGACACTCAATCCGTCGGATATACTTGAGAGGCTCAACACACATGTGTTCCAGCTTTCTGAGAAAAGAGATATCCATGGTCCCAATTATGGCCGAACTCGCGCCTTGAAGGCAAAAGTGGTTTCCTCATCTGAAGAAGAATCTGACTGTGGTTCTGATGATCCTGAAGACATTGGAAAGGAACTTTCCATGCTTGTGAACAAGTTTCAGAGGTTCACCAAGAAGAAGGGCTTCAGAAAGTCTTCACGATCTAGCTCCAAGAATGATGAAGCTTCCACCCATGACCACAAGAAGAGAACCTGCCACAAGTGCAAGAAACCTGGTCACTACATATCTGAGTGTCCACAGTGGGACAATGAGAAGAAGAAGAAGAAGAGCAAGGAATATGATTCTGATGACAAGAAGAAGAAGAAATCCTCAAAGTCTTCTTCCAAGTCTTCATCACACAAGAAGAGCTCATCAGGCAAGGCTCGTGCCTTTGTTGGCAAGGAAATGGATTCAGAGGAGGAGTCTGCTTCTGAGGAGGCGGAGGTGGAATCTAGAGAGGAGTCCGACCCTGGCGTTGCAAGTCTGGCTCTAGCCACAGCCTATGTTGCCAAGTCCATCTTCAACATTGAAGGCAATGACTTCCACACCAGCGCTTCTGCTCCCACCTACTGCTTCATGGCACGTGGTGCCAAGGTAAAATCACGCGATGCTTACTTTCAAACATCAAGTGAAGATGACTCTAATTGTGAATCCAAACCCAGCTACAAAACACTTGCGAAAATTGCTACTGAACAACAAAGGGCTATGGAACATACTCAAAAACTGTTAGACAAAAGCGATGACCTGTTGGACGCGGAAATGACACGTTCACAGTCCTTAGTAGAAGACATAAAAAATCTTCATGCTAAGTACCAAGAACTTGAAAGTCTTCATGAGACGCTCTCAACCACATATGAAAAGCTCTCCTATGATTATCTTCAAAGGAAGCAAGAGCTTGAGAAATTGAAAGCGACTCATGAATATTTTAACAAGAGAATGAGTCACTTCGCGCTCAACAGATCAGTCCCGCTCAGGATGGATTTGAACCACCATGTCTAAAATGCATTGAGCGTGATAACGCTACATCTGTTGCTGAATGTTCCACTGCTGCTGCTATTTCATTGTCTTCAACTACTGATGTGATTACTAACCCCTCTGCGGAGGATACCACTACTATTGCTGATGAAAATGCTAGATTGAAGACATTGCTTGAAACAGGGATGTACAAAAGTTTGAAGGGACATCAGACACTCTGCGATGTCCTCAAAAAGTAGATTCTGAACCGAAACCCTAGGAAAGAGGGTGTTGGGTTCGAGAGGAAAATGAATGCTGATGGATCCTACTGGAAGCCTGAGTAGTATCCCAAAACCACTTGGGTTGCTGCAAAGGAACCTTCAGTGGATCCATCCACTTTATCTGGATTTACCTGTGCTAATCCTATTATCAATGATGAATCCTTTGATGCAAACTATAAACTGTTCAAAAATCAGAATGGTGAAGTGTTTGCCAGGTATATTGGTACTAACTGCAGGAATGGACCTCCTATGAAGAAGATCTGGGTTCCCAAAAGCTGCCTTGAGAATCTTCCAGTGAATGTCATCATGACACCACCAGGGAAGAAGACAAACCCCAGACTAAAGGCATCATATGGTCCAACGGCTTCATACGAACACATGACTCACTTGAGTCACCCTAACGCCAATGTTTTGCAGGGAAATCATACTCAGACTCATGAATATGAGCATGTATCTTCAAACCGCTATGTTCATAGAACTAAGAACTTTTCTGCTTATTCACATGAGTATCATTCATCTCCTGCAAGGCTATTTGCTAGGGCTTCAAAGCCGAAATTCTCAGATGCTGCACTTAGACTCATTGCTTCTAAGCCACCCCTGAAAATGTGGGTGGTGAAGAAGAATTAACTCTCTTTTGCAGAATGTGGTCTCCAGCCAGCAATCAAAGGCGTCCGATATTATTGTTGGGTACCTAAAACATAAAGGGACGCATGATAAAATGACTTACGATGTATTCCACATATGAATCTCTTATCTATCATACTGTGTGTTCTAATCTTGATCTAAGCTGTAATAATCCTAGTGTGCATCAAATGCTTATGCTTCACAACATACCTTGTGAAGCCTATCCTCCTAACTGCACTGTAGGGCATGTCACCAAAAGCTTCAGAATGGATTATTGACAGCGGATGCACTAATCATATGACTGGTGATCGAAGTCTTCTCATGGACTCAACCTTACGTCCATCCGACAAGAGTCAAATCACATTTGCAGACACTGGTAAAAGCAAGGTATTGGGTCTAGGTAGAGTTGCAATCTCTAGGGATCAACACATGGATAAAGTGATGCTTGTTGAATCCCTTGGGTTCAACTTAATGTCTGTCTCAATGTGAAAGTGCTAGTTATCGACTAGAGGGGGGGGGGGTGAATAGGCGGTTTTTAGGAAAGTCTTCAAAACATGGAAGTTTCAAAGACAAACGATAGAAACAACCTAATTGATATGCAACGGAAGATAAACTACAACAAGCAAGCCATAATCAAGTATGCAGTAGCATTAACGTTTGAAGATTAATAGCAGCTAGGTAGTAGGATCAGGATGGAAGATAGTATGAAGCCAATCAACAATAGTAGTCAAGCAATGAAGTCAATCGGATAAAACAATAAGCAATGACTTCACGAAGACAAACTCCAAGTAAAGGAGGGAAGAGATAGAACCAGTTGCTTGTTGAGGACACAGGATTTGTTGGACCAGTTCCAGTTGCTGTGACAACTGTATGTCTGGTTAGGGAGGCTGAGATTTAACTCAGAAGACCGTGTCTTCACCTTATTCCCGTTGAGCTAAGGTCACTTAGTCCTCGCCCAATCACTCTGGTAAGTCTTCAAGGGAGACTTCCAAACCTTCACAGACTTCGTTCACTCGGCAATCCACAATGACTCTTGGATGCTCAGAACGCAACGCCTAACCGGCTGGAGGATACACAGTCCTCATGTGTAATAAGTCTTCAGGTCACACAGACAGAAAGACTTCAGTGATGCCTAACACTCTTTGGCTCTGGGTGTTTGGGCTTTGTCCTCGCAAGGATTTCTCTCTCTCAAATGCTTCGAGGTGGGTTGCTCTCAAACGACAAAAGCCGTATACAAACTCTGAGCAGCCACCAATTTATGGTGTAGGGGGTGAGCTATTTATAGCCACCAGGCAACCCGACCTAATTTGTCCAAAATGACCCTGGGTCACTAAGGAACTGACACGTGTTCCAATGGTCAGATTTCAAACAGACACGGCAACTTTACTTGGGCTACAAGCAAAGCTGACTCATCCAACTCTGGATAAGATTTGCTCTCATTGTCTTCGCTCGAAGACATAGGATTTGGGTTGAGCATCACTTCAGTCACTCTGACTTAGTTCACTTGGACCACACATAACAGTACGGTGGTTCCTATGACTCAACAAAGAAGAAAGGAAACGACGGAACCACACAGTCTTCGCGCTCCATTGTCTTCACGTAATGTCTTATCATGTCATAGTCTTCAATATGAATATCTTCTCATACCACCATTGTCTTCAATGTCTTCATACATTTTTAGGGGTCATCTCCGGTAGGTAAACCGACTCAATGAGGGACACTACCTGCGTTATCCTGCAATTCTCACAAACGCATTAGTCCCTCAACCAACTTTGTCGTCAATACTCCAAAACCAACTAGGGGTGGCACTAGATGCACTTACAATCTCCCCCTTTTTGGTGATTGATGACAAACTGGTTGAAGTTTTCAACGGGGATAAAGTATGTGAAATTGTAAGGATAGGAATTGTCTTCATAAGTAGCAAGGGCTCCCCCTGAAGATGTGCGTATTAATAATTTGCTTCTGGATTGCAAATGCACATGGCAGGTTGTACTTATGGAGATCCACTTCAACTTATGAAGATAATTCATCATGCATGAAATGATATAACAAGTAGAATGACATGCATAATGAAAAATGGACGTCTGCAGGATGATCTAAGTGCGGAAGTTATCATCGCATCAGAGTAAAGCAAACACGTAGCAGAAGTAGCAGACGACCATCAAGTTTAGGTGTTACAACTCAAAGAACCATATGTATCAAAATGTAAGAGTTGTAAGCACGCAGCAAAATATAATGCAACCGCCCATATGAACCCGCTTGAAGACTATCAGCTCATACGCTTCTCCCCCTTTTGTCAGTAATGACCAAAAAGGTTTGAAGACATAGAGCATCTACTCGTCTTCTTGATGAGTAGGTGAAGCAGCAGGGTTGTTGTCGTTGGGTGGTGGTGCAGACGAACTTGGTGCAGTGTCGATGCGCGCAGTAGTTGGAGGTGGTGAAGTAGCGTCATCTTCATCATCGATCACTCTGGCATTAACTGTTGCCGCGGAGGAGAAATATTCAGAGTCTTCAAGAGAGGGAGTTCTTCATAAGACAGCATTCCGTGGAGGAGTGGAGTCAAACTGAAATCTTTCATTGAAGCCATCGTCTTGAAGTTCTGCTTCAGCACTAAGCAAGGTCAAACTCTTCCATGATCTCCGGCAAGTTTCATGAGCAACAAAGGCATTCTTGGTGGCAAGGTTGCGAATGCGATTGACATCCACCAAGAGGCTTTGCATCTGTCTCTTGAGCCAAAAGTGATGTTTATCCTGTTTCTGATGAAGGGCCACAAGAAGTTCTCGGTCATTGAGAACGCGAGAATGCTTGCGAGGCCTTTGGGCAATGGTGCTTTCAGTGGCTTCAGTGGGCGCTCTGTGAGGTAGACGAGTGTTACCAGCAAATGGATAGATTCGTGTTGCTGCTTGAACACCTTCAATAGGCTGAGTGAAGCTTTGGTGCTCGATGTTCTAAAGACAAAGCGGCATCTTGGAAGGGTCAGAATATATAGCATCAACTGACATATCAACTTCTGGTAGAAATATTATATGATTGCGAGCAGAGGGTTGATAGTTGACAGTAGAGTGGCGCTTGATAAGGCGCATGACCCATGGAGCATAAAACTTCAGACCAAAGAGATCAGAACCGGAGGCAGCAAGTTGTCTTATGAAGAATTCCTGAGTGTTGAAGCTGATGCCATTGAGAATATAGAAGACCAAAGTCTTCATAGTTCCTTCAAGCTTGGCCGCTGATGAGTGTCCCTTGACTGGCCATAGAGTTCGCCTAATGATATGATATATGGTTCGAGGCAGATACTCAAGGTCTTCAACAAAGAAGTGTGTGGGATATTCAGTGTCAGATGGCAAAGGCTTCATCATGCTCAGCATCTGGCTCATATTGGGTTCTGTCTTATGAAAGATGCTCTCTACAGCATTGTGGTGTATCTGACAGTCAGGTTCATACAGTTCTCCAGGAGTGGCTAGCCCTGTAAGCTCGATGATGTCCATAGCTTTGGCTTCATGATGAACATTTCCAGTCATCCACTCGAGAACCCATGTCTTGATGTCTCTATTGTAGCCGCGAATGTGCAGAGTGGCATAAAATTGAAGCAATAGCTCTTCATTCCAATGTTCTTTGTCTGTCACAAAGTGGAGCAGACCAGCATCTCGAAAGCAATCAAGTGCTTCTTCTAAGCATGGCAGTCCAGCAATGGCTTCAGTGTCAAGGTGCATATGAGGGAAAATGCGCCCTTGATCATATAACACGCATGAGTAATAGCTTCTCTGTTGATATCTCCAGAACCTATCTGATGATATTCTTGGCTTGGAGTAGGGGTTCTTGGCGCTGTCAAAGAAGGTATTGTGGCTTTTGAAGCCATTAGCATTGAAGGACCCGGGGGAGTTGGCAGTGCCTGGAAACCTTGGCAACCTGGGCTTTGGCTTCTGCACTTGAGGCCTATGCTCAACATGATAGTCAAATTGCGGTCCTAAGGCAGAGGGTGGAGGCACCAGAACGGGCCATCGTACAGTAGTGAGCTGACCATGACTGTATGCTTGCTCAATTGTGTGAGGCCTTGGAGGCGGAACAGGAGCAGGGGCAACATCGGAGGTAGGCTGCACGACAGGTGCTTCGGAAGCAGTTGTCATGTTGGCTTCAGGTGCAGCATCCTCATTGGCTTCGGGTGCAGCATCCTCATTGACTTCAGGTGCAGCATCCTCATTGACTTCAGGTTCAGTAGCCACATTTGCTTCAGGCACATTTAGTGTAGGCTCCACATTAGCATCAGCCATGACTGCATCACTGGCTATATTGACATTGGTGGTGGCAGCCTCAACATTTTCAGCCTCCTCTTGACGAACAGGAGGGTTGGGCACAGACACGTTCTCATCATGAACTGCTTCTTCTTCCATCACTGGGGGGGGTTGGTACACACACTTCTTCTTGATTTTTTTCGGCTGATGCAGCCGGAATGTCTTCAGAAGCATGTGCTTCAGACTCGGGGACATTCACAGTTGGAGCAGGTTCAGAAAGTACTTGCCGTGCAATAGGTGAATGTTGCACTTCTCCTTCTGGAACGCTCGACAGAGGGACTTCAGGCCTTTGTCCTCTGCGAAGCCTGCGAAGAGCTGGCTTCACTTTAGGAGATGGAGTTGGTTGAGCCTGAACGTCTTCATCCTCTTCTTGCACGTTGGGGGTAGCTTGTTGTTGTTGTAGGGGAGTACTGGGGGAGTCTTGTTCTTGCGGGCGATCAGCCCATGAATCATCCTGTGCAATTGGCGTCAGAGGACGACCAATGCTGATGAGTTCGTTGTTCGTACGAACAGGCGATGATACCACATTGTATTCGATCTGAGGAAGAACTTCATCATCTTCAACATTGTCATGATGACCAATGTCTTCAGCAGCGGTGGGTTCAGCTGCTGGAATATCTTCAGCTTCAGGAGCCTCTGTGGAAGCAGGCTCATGCACAGTAATGTGAAGTTCTTGGGATGCAGATGCAGGATGAATCACTGAGATGGGTTCAACAAAAAGGGGCTCTGTGGGAGAAGCCCGATTCTTCTTGGTCTTGCGCTTCTTCTTGGAGGGAGCGGCATCAGAGACTTCGGTATTCTTCCTCTTTCGAGCTTCTGCCTCTGCAGCCCTCGTTTTCTTCTGTTCAGAAGCGGTTGTGGTGACCTTTGGCTTCGCGCTAGTCATGTTACTTGGGAAGATAATACGTGGAGCTTCTTGGCTTGAAGGCGCAGGCTGATCAGCAGGAAACTTCTTCTTTTTCTTTGCATCCATTCTGGGGTCAATGCCAGGACGGCCAAGTGACTTGCGCTTCTCAGCCTCATTGTAGGCAAGCACACACTTATCAGCCAAACTCTTCATACGCTCGCGAGAGCCTTGAGCTTCTTGGCGCTTCTTCTGAAAAGCTTCTTTAAGCTCATGCAGCATGACCTTGAAGTTTCTGACGTCTTGAACACTGAGCTTGGCCACATGCTTCTTGAATTGAGCCTTCTCAAAATCAATCTTGTTCTTGAGCTCAACGATTCGCTGAGCAAGAGCTAGCTCTGAAGCAATGGCGCCATTGGAGGTGACACTTAGGCCAATGGGAAGCTGTAAATCATCAAAGCTAACATTGGGGGTGTCGAACCATTCATCAATGAAGTTGTGGATGATGGCCACATCAAAGAGAGGCAAGTTGTTGAAGATTTCTGCTTCTTCCTTGCTCTTTATCAGGTGCTCAAGAGCATCATCTGCAAGATCTTCATCACTTGAACGATCAATGGGATCGTCGCGCAGAATAGCGACATGAGTCAGGGCTTGATTAGTATGCCTGACAAGTTGCTTTTTCTTCTCCGTCTTCTTGGAGATACGGGATTGATATTCAGACTGCACACTGGCTTCAGGAGGTGCAGTGGCCAGTGGCTTCACACAAGAAGCTTTTGGTGGTACGGGTTTAGAAGCCTTTAGCTTCTTTTGCTTCTGTGGCTTCGAAGGAGGAGCTGGGGGCTTCATCAGAATCAGCCTCATTGTCAGAATGATCCACTTTGGCACCGTGTACCAAGATGTAGGAGATGAGGCCATCAAGGTTTGCAAAGGGGCCAATTCTATTTTCTTCAGCTTCACGAGTGCCATCCTCATGGGGAGCAGAGGGACCAGGATTGATGTCTAATCCCCATGACTTCTTGTTTTCCTTTGCTGAAGACACAACAAACTGGAAGTTGCGCTTGAAGAGATTGTCGTCGCGACACCAGAGCAATGATGATGGGTCGGCTTCTTCAGGCTGTGGCCCATGGACCATGCAAGGATAGAATTCTTGCGCAATGGCTTCAGCTCTGTTCTTGGGTTGAAGGCCTCGATAGAGAATATCGCCCCAAGGACTCTTGATAGCATTTTTCTTTGCATATTCCTTGGTGATGAACTTGTATTTGAACCATTCTTCAGCCCAATAGCGTCGAATCCATTGGATTCGTGTCTTGAGCTGATGATAAGTCTCTTCAGGGTCTGTCTTGTACAGTTCTGCTAGGTCATCAGGCAGATCTTTGGATGTTCCTTCTCGGCGCTGTCTGCCACCCTTCCTTGCTGATTTTTCTACAGCCATGAACTTCAAACTGAATGGCTTCAATATGTTCAATGGCTTCAGAGACTTACGCTTGCTGGTCAAGCAGGAACTGGCTTCAGGAGAATTGATATGATGCTGTAAGTATTCTGCAAACGAATGCAGACTATGAGAAACAAGGGATTCTCCCACGGACATGTACCTGTGACAGCATTAGAGATGCGAGGGAAGGGGAAGATGTCATATGCATTCTCAGAAGATTTTGAAGATAAATCAGTTTGAAGACATTGACCTCATGATGCGAAGACATTCACTTATATAGGTGAGTTGGTTCCAGATTTGTACCAATCCGTTGAATAAGTACAAGTGAGGAATCAAACTAGACATGAAATCTAAGTGAATTGACTAGGCAGTATGAGATGCAGACAGAATAGATCTAACATGAATAGGCAGAAACCACTTTCGGTAAACAGGATGAATCTTGAAGATCAAAAAGGTGGTAAAAATAGAGTTATAATTACCGCACGAAGAACTGCTAGATGGGATGAATAGGAGACCGAGCAGTTCAGCCCACCGTGCCCTAACTTGGCGACGAAGGACACCTACGGCGACGGCGGAGAGGACGATGTCCGCGGCCGGCGTGAGGACGACATCGGAGAAGTCGCGGCAGCTAAGCGCTTCATCGCCGGCGTCGTCGAGAGCTAGCGGTGGCGCTAGGGTTTTGACGAGGTGGAGAGGTGGAAGAAGGATTTCTTTACCGCAGGAGACAAGTATTTATAAGTAGGTGAGCAGCACAGCGCAATTACGCTGGTGCCCCTGGCGGTTCACATCTAAGGGGCACGTGGCAAGCATGCAACATACTCAGAGTTGTCCCATGTTCCCACGCCCGCCAGGCATGTCGGAGAGTTGTTCCGGCTTCTCCAGATTTCAACAATAAAGATAAGTCATTTAAAACAGATTTAATGTTTGTCTCTTTGTCTTCTGCTGACTAGGATGCAGAGAAGACATTCGACAGTTTCAATCGAATGCATATGATTTGGACAGATAGAGTTTGAGATAGAAAGCATAGAGAGGTTAGGGTCCGATCACATTCACTTAGTTCAAAAGATTCAACTTGAAGACATAGCTATAAGTGAATGCTATAGAGGACAGAACACTAGTATATATATATGCAATCAAGTCATCATAGCGCAGAAAATTATGAAGATAAATTGAAACTGAAGACAAACCAAATGCGAAGTCTTTGCAAAATAACGCCATGAGTGAAACACTTCAAACAGAGAAATTTGGTGGTGGCGTTACCCACCGTATAGGAAGTATTAGAACCAGACACGGCGCACAACTATCGTGGCGCTCCGAAGTCAAATTCCATGTTAATGTATTCACACTCAGAGTGTAAATCTTCATTGATTGAAGATATACATTACTTTGTGTGTTGCACATCTAAGTCATCAACATGCATAAGTGTTAGGATGTGTGCCTGATCACAGGACATTCGAGGATTCCAAGATATTTAGCTCACACCGTAACTTGCAAAACCTTTTCTCGTCCAAGGGCTTTGTGAAGATATCTGCCAGTTGCTCTTCGGTGTTGACGTGCATGATATCTATATCTTTCTTCATAACGTGATCTCTGAGAAAGTGATGACGTATTTCAATGTGCTTTGTCTTCGAATGCTGGACTGGATTGTTGGCAATCTTGATGGCACTTTCGTTGTCGCAGAAGAGAGGGACTTGCTTCAGATCGATGCCATAGTCCTTGAGAGTTTGCTTCATCCACAGAAGCTGAGCACAACAAGATCCAGCAGCAATGTATTCAGATTCAGCAGGTGAGAGTGACACACAGTTCTGCTTCTTTGAAGACCAACAGACAAGTGATCGACCAAGAAAATGACATGTGCCTGATGTAGACTTGCGATCCACTTTGTCACCAGATCAAACCTTGAGCCCTTTGGATACCATAATCCTAGTGTTGGGGTGTAAGCCAAATATCGAAGAATTCGCTTCACAGCTAAGTGATGCGATTCCTTTGGTGCCGCTTGGAATCGAGCACACATGCAAACACTAAGCATAATATCTGGCCTAGATGCACATAAATAAAGCAAAGAACCAATCATGGAGCAGTATACCTTTTGATCGAACTCTTTACCATTGTCGTCGGGACCAAGATGGTGCTTGGCTGGCATTGGCGTCGTGTAGCCTTTGCAGTCTTCCATTACAAACTTCTTCAGACAATCTTTGAGGTATTTTTCTTGAGATATGAAGATGCCATTTCGTTGCTGACGAATTTGAAGACCAAGGAAGAACTTCAGCTCTCCCATCATGGACATTTGATATTGCTCTTGCATCATGTACCCAAACTCATCACTGTACTTCTGGTTGGTGCAGCCGAAGATTATGTCATCCACATATATTTGGCACACAAATAGTTCACCATCATATGTCTTCGTGAAGAGTGTGGGATCGAGAGATCCAGGTTTGAAGCCTTTGCTCTTCAGGAAGTCTTTGATTGTATCATACCAGGCACGAGGAGCTTGTTTGAGGCCATACAGTGCTTTCTTTAGTTTGTACACCATATCAGGATGTTTTGGATCTTCAAAGCCAGGTGGTTGTGCAACATATACTTCTTCTTCAATCTTGCCATTTAGAAATGCACTCTTTACATCCATTTGATATAGCAAGATGTTGTGATGATTAGCATAGGCTAGCAGTATGCGAATAGCTTCAAGCCTAGCAACAGGAGCAAATGTTTCATCGAAGTCAATTCCTTCAACTTGAGTATATCCTTGAGCCAGAAGACGAGCTTTGTTTCTGACGACTTGACCATGCTCATCTTGCTTGTTTCGATATATCCACTTTGTTCCAATAATGTTATGCTTGCGAGGGTCAGGTCGCTTGACAAGTTCCCAAACATTATTCAGCTTGAACTGTTGAAGTTCTTCTTGCATGGCTTGAATCCATTCAGATTCCATAAAAGCTTTAGCAACTTTCTTGGGTTCTGATATTGACACAAATGAAAAATGCCCACAGAAATTTGCTAGCTGTGTTGCTCTTGAGCGAGTGAGCGGACCAGGTGCATTGATGCTGTCAATAATCTTCTCTATTTGAACTTCATTTGCAACACGAGGATGAACAAGACGAAGATTCTGCTCTGGCTGATCATTGTCATTATTGGGAGAATTGTCTTCGGTCTGAGCATTGTCTTCAGGTTGATTTGGTGCAGAGATGATAAGTTCCTCTTCAGGCTGTGCTTCAGAGGGCATGATCTCACTAGTTCCCATCAACTTGATAGATTCACAGGAAGGAGCTTCATCAAGTGCACTTGGCAGAATTTCTCTTTGTGAACCATTGGTTTCATCAAATCGCACATCCACTGTTTCAACAATTTTGTAGTGGAAGAGGTTGAAGACTCTGTAAGAGTGCGAATCCTTTCCATAGCCAAGCATGAAGCCTTCGTGAGCTTTGGGTTCAAATTTTGACTTGTGATGGGGATCCTTGATCCAACATCTAGCACCAAAGACTCTGAAGTAGCTGACATTTGGCTTCTTGCCAGTGAAGAGCTCATAGGATGTTTTGCCCAGAAGCTTATGGATGTAGACACGGTTGATGATGTGACAAGCTGTATCAATGGCTTCAGGCCAGAACTTTCTTGGTGTCTTGTACTCGTCAAGCATTGTTCAAGCCATCTCGATGAGGGTTCTGTTCTTGCGCTCTACAATGCCATTTTGCTGAGGTGTGTATGGAGCAGAAAATTCATGAGTGATTCCCATTGTATCCAGATAAAGATCAAGCCCGGTGTTCTTGAATTCAGTGCCGTTATCACTTCTGATATGCTTGATCTTGACACCATAGTTGTTCATTGCTCGATTGGCGAATCGTCTGAAGACATCTTGTACTTCAGTCTTGTAGAGAATTATGTGCACCCATGTGTATCTTGAGTAGTCATCAACAATGACGAAGCCATAGAGACACGCCGTTGTTGTGAGGGTGGAGTAGTGGGTAGGTCCAAATAAGTCCATGTGAAGCAGCTCGAAGGGTTGAGATGTTGTCATGATTGTCTTCAAGGGATGCTTGGCCCTTGTCATCTTTCCAGCTTCGCAGGCACCACATAGATGATCTTTCTTGAACTTGACACCTTCCATGCCTATGACATGCTTCTTTTTGACGAGAGTATGCAAGTTCCTCATGCCAGCGTGCCCCAGCCTTCGATGCCAGAGCCAGCATTCTGAAGCTTTAGCAAGAAGACATACGGCAAGTTTTGGACCTGCTGAGAAATCTACCATGTATAGATCACCTTTCCTATACCCTTCAAACACTAGAGATTTGTCAGATTCCATTAGTACAAGGCAACGATATTTTCCAAATATCACAATCATGTTTAAGTCACAAAGCATTGAGACAGACATTAAGTTGAATCCAAGCGATTCAACAAGCATCACTTTATCCACGTGTTGATCCCTTGAGATTGCAACTCTACCTAGACCCAATACTCTGCCTTTACCAGTGTTAGCAAATGTGATTTTACTCTTGTTGGATGGACGTAAGGTTGAGTCCATGAGAAGACTTTGATCACCAGTCATATGATTAGTGCATCCACTGTCAATAATCCATTCTGAAGCTTTTGGTGACATGCCCTACAGTGCAGTTAGGAGGATAGGCTTCACAAGGTATGTTGTGAAGCATAAGCATTTTACACACACATGGATTATCACAGTTTAGATCAAGATTAGCACACAGTATGACAGATAAGAGATTCATATGTGGAATTCATAGTAAGTCATTTTATCATGCGTCCCTTTATGTTTTAGGTCCCCAGCAATTATATCGGACGCCATTGATTGCTGGCTGGAGACCACATTCTGCAAAAGAGAGTTAGTTCTTCTTCATGACCCACATTTTCAGGGGTGGCTTAGAAGCAATGAGTCTAAGTGCAGCATCTGAGAATTTCGGCTTTGAAGCCCTAGCAAATAGCCTTGCAGGAGATGAATGATACTCATGTGAATAAGCAGAGAAGTTCTTAGTTCTATGAACATATCGATTTGAAGACACACGCTCATATTCATGAGTCTGAGTATGATTTCCCTGCAAAACATTGGTGTTAGGGTGACTCAAGTGAGTCCTGTGTTCGCAAGTAGCCGTTGGACCATATGATGCCTTTGGTCTGGGGTTTGTCTTCTTCACTGGTGGTGTCATGATGACATTCACTGGAAGATTCTCAAGGCAGCTTTTGGGTTCCCAGATCTTCTTCATAGGAGGTCCATTCCTGCAGTTAGTACCAATATACCTGGCAAACACTTCACCATTCTGATTTTTGAACAGTTTATAGTTTGCATCAAAGGATTCATCAATAATAATAGGATTAGCACAGGTAAATCCAGATAAAGTGGATGGATCCACTAAAGGTTCCTTTGCAGCAACCCATGTGGTTTTGGGATACTGCTCAGGCTTCCAGTAGGAACCATCAGCATTCATTTTCCTCTCGAACCCAACACCCTCTTTCCTAGGGTTTCGGTTCAGAATCTGCTTTTTGAGGACATCGCAGAGAGTCTGATGTCCCTTCAAACTTTTGTACATCCCTGTTTCAAGCAATGTCTTCAACCTAGCATTTTCATTAGCAATACTAGTGGTATCCTCCGCAGAGGGGTTAGTAACCACATCAGTAGTTGAAGACAATGAAACAGCAGCAGCAGTGGAACATTCAGCAACAGATATAGCGTTATCACGCTCAATGCATTTTAAACATGGTGGTTCGAATTCATCCTGAGCGGGACTGATCTGTTGAGCGCGAAGTGACTCATTCTCTGCTTGAAGATCTTCATGAGTCGCTTTCAATTTCTCAAGCTCTTGCTTCCTTTGAAGATAATCATAGGAGAGCTTTTCATATGTGGTTGAGAGCGTATCATGAAGATTTTCAAGTTCTTGGTACTTAGCATGAAGATTTTTTATGTCTTCTACTAAGGACTGTGAACGTGTCATTTCCGCGTCCAACAGGTCATCGCTTTTGTCTAACAGTTTTTGGGTATGTTCCATAGCCCTTTGTTGTTCAGTTGCAATTTTAGCAAGTGTTTTGTAGCTGGGTTTGGATTCACAATCAGAGTCATCTTCACTTGAAGATTGAAAGTAAGCATCGCGAGATTTTACCTTGGCACCACGTGCCATGAAGCAGTAGGTGGGAGAAGAATCGTTTTTGTCATTAGCTTCAGCGTTGGTGTGGACGTCATTGTCTTCAGTGTTGAAGATGGACTTGGCGACATAGGCTGTGGCTAGAGCTAGACTTGCAACGCCAGGGTCAGACTCCTCACCAGACTCCACCTCCGCCGCCTCCGAAGCAGACTCCTCCTCTGAATCCATTTCCTTGCCAACAAAAGCACGAGCATTGCCAGATGATCTCTTCTTGTATGATGAAGACTTCGAAGAAGATTTTGAGGATTTCTTCTCCTTCTTGTCATCAGAATCATATTCCTTGCTCTTCTTCTTCTTCTTCTCATTGTCCCACTGTGGACACTCAGATATGTAGTGACCAGGTTTCTTGCATTTGTGGCAGGTTCTCTTCTTGTTGTCATGAGTGGAAGCTTCATCATTTCTTGAGCTGGATCGTGAAGACTTTCTGAAGCCCTTCTTCTTGGTGAACCTCTGGAACTTCTTCACAAGCATGGCAAGTTCCTTTCCAATGTCTTCAGGATCGTCAGAACCGCAGTCAGATTCTTCTTCTTCAGATGAGGAAACAACTTTTGCCTTCAAAGCACGAGTTCGGCCATAGTTGGGGCCATAAATATCTCTTTTCTCAGAAAGCTGGAACTCATGTGTGTTGAGCCTCTCAAGTATATCAGACGGATCGAGTGTCTTGAAGTCAGGACGTTCTTGTATCATGAGGGCAAGGGTGTCAAAAGAGGTGTCAAGTGATCTCAGCAGTGTCTTGACAATTTCATGCTTGGTGATCTCAGTGGCGCCGAGAGCCTGAAGCTCATTTGTGATGTCGGTGAGGCGATCAAACGTGAGCTGGACATTTTCATTGTCGTTTCTCTTGAAGCGATTGAAGAGATTGCGAAGAACACTGATCCTCTGGTCTCTCTGTGTAGAGACGCCTTCATTGACCTTGGACAGCCAGTCCTAGACTAGCTTTGACGTTTCCAAAGCACTCACACGGCTACACTGTCCTTTGGTCAGATGACCACAGATGATGTTCTTTGCAGTCGAGTCCAGTTGAATGAACTTCTTGACATCAGTGGGGGTGACACCTTCACCAGTTTTGGGAACGCCGTTCTTGACGACATACCAGAGGTCGACATCAATGGCTTCAAGATGCATGCGCATCTTATTCTTCCAGTAGGGATATTCAGTTACATCGAACACGGGGCAAGCAGCGGAGACCGTGATTATCCTTGCAGTCGACATAGCTAAAACTTCAGGTGGTTAAACTGAATCACACAGAACAAGGGAGTACCTTGCTCTGATACCAATTGAAAGTGCTAGTTATCGACTAGAGGGGGGGGGTGAATAGGCGATTTTTAGGAAAGTCTTCAAAACATGGAAGTTTCGAAGACAAAAAATAGAAACAACCTAATTGATATGCAGCGGAAGATAAACTACAACAAGCAAGCCATAATCAAGTATGCAATAGCATTAACGTTTGAAGATTAATAGCAGCTAGGTAGTAGGATCAGGATGGAAGATAGTATGAAGCCAATCAACAATAGTAGTCAAGCAATGAGGTCAATCGGATAAAACAATAAGCAATGACTTCACGAAGACAAACTCAAAGTAAAGGAGGGAAGAGATAGAACCAGTTGCTTGTTGAGGACACATGATTTGTTGGACCAGTTCCAGTTGCTGTGACAACTGTACGTCTAGTTAGGGAGGCTGAGATTTAACTCAGAAAACCGTGTCTTCCCCTTATTCCCCTTGAGCTAAGGTCACTTAGTCCTTGCCCAATCACTCTGGTAAGTCTTCAAGGGAGACTTCCAAACCTTCACAGACTTTGTTCACTCGGCAATCCACAATGACTCTTGGATGCTCAGAACGCAACGCCTAACCGGCTGGAGGATACACAGTCCTCAAGTGTAATAAGTCTTCAGGTCACACAGACAGAAAGACTTCAGTGATGCCTAACACTCTTTGGCTCTGGGTGTTTGGGCTTTGTCCTCGCAAGGATTTCTCTCTCTCAAATGCTTCGAGGTGGGTTGCTCTCAAACGACAAAAGCAGTATACAAACTCTGAGCAGCCACCAATTTATGGTATAGGAGGTTAGCTATTTATAGCCACCAGGCAACCCGACCTGATTTGTCCAAAATGACCCTGGGTCACTAAGGAACTGACACGTGTTCTAACGGTTAGATTTCAAACACACACGGCAACTTTACTTGGGCTACAAGCAAAGCTGACTCATCCAACTCTGGATAAGATTTGCTCTCATTGTCTTCGCTCGAAGACATCGGATTTGGGTTGAGCATCACTTTAGTCACTTTGACTTAGTTCACTTGGACCCCACATAATAGTACGGTGGTTCCTATGACTCAACAAAGAAGAAAGGAAATGACGAAACCACACAGTCTTCGCGCTCCATTGTCTTCACGTAATGTCTTCTCATGTCATAGTCTTCAATATGAATATCTTCTCATACCACCATTGTCTTCAATGTCTTCATACATTTTTAGGGGTCATCTCCGGTAGGTAAACCGAATCAATGAGGGACACTACCTGCGTTATCCTATAATTCTCACAAACGCATTAGTCCCTCAACCAACTTTGTCGTCAATACTCCAAAACCAACTAGGGGTGGCACTAGATGCACTTACACAATGCTTTGTGACTTAAACATGATTGTGCTATTTGGAAAGTATCGTTGCCTTGTACTAATGGAATCTGACAAGTCTCTAGCCTTTGAAGGATATAGGAAAGATGATCTATACATAGTAGATTTCTCAGCAGGTCCACAGCTTGCCGTATGTCTTCTCACAAAAGCTTCAGAATGTTGGCTCTGGCATCGAAGGCTAGGACATGCTGGCATGAGGAACTTACACTCACTCGTCAAGAAGAAGCATGTCATTGGCATCAAGGATGTCAAGTTCAAGAAGGATCATCTGTGTGGTGCCTGTGAAGCTGGAAAGATGACAAGGGCAAAGCACCCCTCGAAGACAATCATGACAACATCTCAACCCTTCGAGCTGCTACACATGGACTTATTTGGACCTACTCACTACTCCACCCTCACAACAACTGCCTGTCTCTATGGCTTCGTCATTGTTTATGATTACTCAAGATACACATGGGTTCATATAATTCTTTACAAGACTGAAGTGCAAGATGTCTTCAGGCGCTTCGCCAATCGAGCAATGAACAATTATGGCGTGAAGATCAAGCATATCAGAAGTGACAATGGCACTGAATTCAAGAACACAGGACTTGATCTGTATCTGGATACAATGGAAATCACTCATGAGTTCTCTGCTCCATACACACCTCAGCAAAACAGCATCGTTGAGCGCAAAAACAGAACCCTCATTGAGATGGCTAGAACAATGCTAGATGAATACAAGACACCAAGAAAGTTCTGGCCTGAAGCTATTGATACAGCATGTCACATCATCAACCGTGTCTACATCCATAAGCTTCTGAACAAAACATCCTATGAGCTCCTTACTGGCAAGAAGCCAAATGTCAGTTACTTCAGAGTATTTGCACCTAAGGCTCACGAAGGCTTCATGCTTGGCTATGGAAAGGACTCACACTCCTACAGAGTCTTCAACCTCTTTCTCTACAAGATCGTCGAAACTGTGGATGTGAAATTTGATGAAGCCAATGGTTCACAAAGAGAACTCCTGCCAAGTACACTAGATGAAGCTCCTCCAAGCGAATCTATCAAGCTAATGGGAACTGGTGAAATCATGCCTTCTGAAGCACAGCCTGAAGAGGAACTTATCATCTCTGCACCAAATCAACTTGAAGACAATGCTCAGACCGAAGACAATCCTCCCAATGATGACAATGATCAGCAAGAGCAAAGTCTTCGTCCTGTTCATCCTTGTGTTGCAAATGAAGTACAAATCGAGAAGATTATTGACAGCATCAATGCGCCTGGTCCGCTTACTCGCTCAAGAGCAACACAGTTAGCAAACTTCTGTGGGCACTTTTCATTTGTGTCAATATCAGAACCCAAGAAAGTTGCTGAAGCTTTTATGGAACCTGAATGGATTCATGCCATGCAAGAAGAACTTCAACAGTTCAAGCTGAATAATGTTTGGGAACTTGTCAAGCGACCTGACCCTCGCAAGCATAACATTATTGGAACGAAATGGATATATCGAAACAAGCAAGATGAGCATGGTCAAGTCGTCAGAAACAAAGCACGTCTTGTGGCTCAAGGATATACTCAAGTTGAAGGAATTGACTTCGATGAAACATTTGCTCATGTTGCTAGGCTTGAAGCTATTCGCATACTGCTAGCCTATGCTAATCATCACAACATCTTGCTATATCAAATGGATGTGAAGAGTGCATTTCTCAATGGCAAGATTGAAGAAGAAGTATATGTCGCTCAACCACCTGGCTTTGAAGATCCAAAACATCCTGATATTGTGTACAAGCTAAACAAAGCACTGTATGGCCTCAAACAAGCTCCTCGCGCATGGTATGATATGATCAAATACTTCCTGAAGAGCAAAGGCTTCAAACCAGGATCCCTTGATCCCACACTCTTCACGAAGACATATGATGGCGAACTGTTTGTGTGCCAAATATATGTGGATGACATTATCTTCGGCTGCACCAACCAGAAGTATAGTGATGAGTTCGGGTACATGATGCAAGAGCAATATCAGATGTCCATGATGGGTGAGCTGAAGTTCTTCCTTGGTCTTCAAATTTGTCAGCAAAGCAATGGCATCTTCATATCTCAAGAAAAATACCTCAAAGATTGTCTGAAGAAGTTTGGAATGGAAGACTGCAAAGGTTACACGACGCCAATGCCAGCCAAACACCATCTTGGTCCCGACGACAATGGTAAAGAGTTCGATCAAAAGGTATACCGCTCCATGATTGGTTCTTTACTTTATCTATGTGCATCTAGGCCAGATATTATGCTTAGTGTTTGCATGTGTGCTCGATTCCAAGCGGCACCAAAGGAATCGCATCACTTAGCTGTGAAGCAAATTCTTCGATATTTGGCTTACACCCCAACACTCGGATTATGGTATCCCAAGGGCTCAAAATTTGATTTGGTTGGATTCTCGGATTCTGATTATGCTGGTGACAAGGTGGATCGCAAGTCTACATCAGGCACATGTCATTTTGTCGGTCGATCACTTGTCTGTTGGTCTTCAAAGAAGAAGAATTGTGTATCACTCTCAACTGCTGAATCTGAATACATTGCTGCTAGATCCTGTTGTGCTCAGCTTCTATGGATGAAGCAAACTCTCAAGGACTATGGCATCAACCTGAAACAAGTACCTCTCTTCTGCGACAATGAAAGTGCCATCAAGATAGCCAACAATCCAATCCAACACTCGAAGACAAAGCACATTGAAATTCGTCATCACTTTCTCAGAGATCATGTCATGAAGAAAGATATCGATATCATTCACGTCAACACTGAAGAGCAACTGGCAGATATCTTCACAAAGCCCTTGGACGAGAAAAGGTTTTGCAAGTTACAGTGTGAGCTAAATATCTTGGAATCCTCGAATGTCTTGTGATCAGGCACACATCCTAACACTTATGCATGTTGATGACTTAGATGTGCAACACACAAAGTAATATATATCTTCAGTCAATGAAGATTTACACTCTGAGTGTGAATACATTAACATGGAATTTGACTTCGGAGCGCCACGATAATTGTGCGCCGTGTCTGGGTCTAATACTTCCTATACGGTGGGTAACGCCACCACCAAATTTCTCTGTTTGAAGTGTTTCACTCATGGCGTTATTTTGCAAAGACTTTGCATTTGGTTTGTCTTCAGTTTCAATTTATCTTCATAATTTTCTGCGCTATGATGACTTGATTGCATATATATATACTAGTGTTCTGTCCTCTATAGCATTCACTTATAGCTATGTCTTCAAGTTGAATCTTTTGAACTAAGTGAATGTGATCGGACCCTAACCTCTCTATGCTTTCTATCTCAAACTCTATCTGTCCAAATCATATGCATTCTATTGAAACTGTCGAATGTCTTCTCTTCATCCTAGTCAGCAGAAGACAAAGAGACAAACATTAAATCTGTTTTAAATGACTTATCTTTATTGTTGAAATCCGGAGAAGCCGGAACAACTCTCCGACATGCCTGGCGGGCGTGGGAACGTGGGACAACTCTGAGTATGTTGCATGCTTGCCACGTGCCCCTTAGATGTGAACCGCCAGGGGCACCAGCGTAATTGCGCTGTGCCGCTCACCTACTTATAAATACTTGTCTCCTGCGGTAAAGAAATCCTTCTTCCACCTCTCCACCTCAACAAAACCCTAGCGCCACCGCTAGCTCTCGACGATGCTGGCGACGAAGCGCTTAGCTGCCGCGACTTCTCCGACGTTGTCCTCACGCCGGCCGCGGACATCATCCTCTCCGCCGTCGCCGTAGGTGTCCTTCGTCGCCAAGTTAGGGCACGGTGGGCTGAACTGCTCGGTCTCCTATTCATCCCATCTAGCAGTTCTTCGTGCGGTAATTATAACTCTATTTTTACCACCTTTTTGATCTTCAAGATTCATCCTGTTTACCGAAAGTGGTTTCTGCCTATTCATGTTAGATCTATTCTGTCTGCATCTCATACTGCCTAGTCAATTCACTTAGATTTCATGTCTACTTTGATTCCTCACTTGTACTTATTCACGGATTGGTACAAATCTGGAACCAACTCACCTATATAAGTGAATGTCTTCGCATCATGAGGTCAATGTCTTCAAACTGATTTATCTTCAAAATCTTCTGAGAATGCATATGACCTCGTCCCCTTCCCTCGCATCTCTAATGCTGTCACAGGTACATGTCCGTGGGAGAATCCCTTGGTTCTCATAGTTTGCATTCGTTTGCAGAATACTTACAGCATCATATCAATTCTCCTGAAGCCAGTTCCTGCTTGACCAGCAAGCGTAAGTCTTTGAAGCCATTGAACATATTGAAGCCATTCAGTTCGAAGTTCATGGCTGCAGAAAAATCAGCAAGGAAGGGTGGCAGACAGCATCGAGAAGGAACATCCAAAGATCTGCCTGATGACCTAGGAGAGCTCTACAAGACAGATCCTGAAGAGACTTATCATCAGCGCAAGACATGAATCCAATGGATTCGACGCTATTGGGCTGAAGACTGGTTCAAGTACAAGTTCGTGACCAAGGAATATGTAGAGAAGAATGCAATCAAGAGTCCTTGGGGCGATATTCTCTATCGAGGCCTTCAACCCAAGAACAGAGCTGAAGCTATTGCACAAGATTTCTATCCTTGCATGGTCCATGGACCTCAGCCTGAGAATGCCGATCCCACATCATTACTCTGGTGTCGTGATGATGCTCTCTTCAAGCGCAACTTCCAGCACGCAAAGGCTTCGGCCAAGGAAAACAAGAAGTCATTGGGATTAGACTTCAACCCTGGTCCCTCTGCTCCTCGTGCTGACGGCTCTCGTGATGCAGAACCCAATGTCATCTGCCCCTTTTCCAACCTTGACGGCCTCATCACCTACATCTTGGTTCAGGGTGCCAGAGTAGATCATTCTGATAATGATGCTGACACTGATGAAGCTCCAGCTCCTCCTCCGAAGCCGCAGAAGCAAAAGAAGCTAAAGGCTTCTAAATCAGCACCTCCAAAAGCTTTACGTGTGAAGCCTCTGGCCACTGCACCTCCTGAAGCCAGTGTGCAGTCTGAAGATCAATCCCGTATCTCCAAGAAGACGGAGAAGAAAAAGCAACTTGTCAGGCATACTGATCAAGCCTTGACTCCTGCCGCCATTCTGCGTGAAGAACCCATTGATCTGTCCAGTGATGAAGATATTGCTGATGATGCCCTTGAGCAACTGATAAAGAGCAAGGAAGAAGCAGAAATATTCAACAACTTGCCTCTCTTTGATGTGGAAATCATTCATAACTTCATTGATGACTGGTTCGACACCCCCAATCTAAGCTTTGATGATTTGCAGCTTCCCATTGGCCTCAGCGTCTCTTTCAATGGCGCCATTGCTTCTGAGCTAGCTCTTGCTCAATGCATCATTGAGCTGAAGAACAAAATTGATTATGAGAAGGCTCAATTCAAGAAGCATGTGGCGAAGCTCAGTGTTCAAGACGTCAGAAACTTCAAGGTCATGCTGCATGAGCTTAAAGAAGCTTATCTGAAGAAGCGCCAAGAAGCTCAAGGCTCTCGTGAGCGCATGAAGAGTTTGGCTGATAAGTGTGTGCTTGCCTACAATGAGGCTGAGAAGCGCAAGTCACTTGGCCGTCCTGGCATTGACCCCAGGATGGCTGCAAAGAAAAAGAAGAAGCTTCCTGCTGACCAGCCTGCACCTTCAAGCCAAGAAGCCCCTCGCATTATCTTCCCAAGCAGCATGACTGGCTCGAAGTCAAAGGTCACCACAACCGCTTCAGAACAGAAGAAGACGAGGGTTGCCGAGGCTGAAGCCAGAAAGAGGAAGAATACTGAATCCTCTAATGCTGCTCCCTCCAAGAAGAAGCACAAGACCAAGAAAAATCAGGCTGCTCCCACAGAGCCCCTCGTTGTTGAACCCATCTTAGTGGTTCGCCCTGCGTCTGAACATCAAAAAAGATAGATGATAGTTCATGAGCCTGCTCCCACAGAGGCTCATGCAGCTGAAGATATTCCAGCAGCTAAACCCACGGCTGCTGAAGACATTGGTCACCATGACAATGTTGAAGATGATGAAGTTCTTCCTCAGATCGAACACAATGTGGTATCATTGCCTATTCTTACAAACAGCGAACTCATCAGCATTGGTCGTCCTCTGACAGCAATTGCTCAGGATGCATCGTGGGCCTATCACCCACAGCAACAAGACTCCCCAAGTACTCCCCAACAACAACAACAAGCTACACCACCCGTGCAAGAAGAAGATGAAGACTTTGAGGCCCAGCCAACTCCATCTCCAAAGGCGTTGCCAGCACTTCGCAGGCTTCGCAAAGGACAAAGGCCTCAAGTCCCTCTGTCGAGCGTTCCAGAAGGAGAAGTGCAACGCCAACCTGTTGCACGTCAAGTATTTTCTGAACCCACTCCAACTGTGAATGTCTCCTTGTCTGTAGCCCAAGCTGCTGAAGACATTCCGGCTGCATCAGCCGAAGAGAATCAAGAAGACGTACGTGTCCCTACTCCCCCAGTTATTGAAGAAGTTGTTCCTAATGTGAACGTGCCGGTGCCCGACCCTCCTGTTTATCAAGAGGAGGTTGAAAATGTTGAAGCTGCCACCACCAACGCCAATGAAGCCGATGACGTGGTCATTGCTGACGCTAATGTGGAGCTTGAACCAACCAGTGTGCCTGAAGCTAATGAGGCCACTGCACCTGAAGCTAATGAGGCAACTGCTCCCGAAGCACCTGTTGTGCAGCCTGAAGCCTCAGCTGTTGCCACTGCTCTTGTTCCGCCACCAAGGCCTCATACAATTGAGCAAGCATACAGTCATGGTCAGCTAACCACTGTTCGATGGCCCATTCTGGTACCTCCGCCTACTGCCTCTGGACCTCAATTTGATTATCATGTTGAGCTTAGGCCTCAGGTCCAGAAGCCCAAGCCAAGACTGCCAAGGTTTCCAGGTACTGCAAACTCACCAGGGTCCTTCAATGTTAATGGCTTCAAAAGCCACAATACCTTCTTTGACAGCACCAAGAACCCCTACTCCAAACCAAGGATATCATCATATCGGTTCTGGAGCTATCAGCAGAGAAGCTATTACTCCTGCGTTCTATATGATCAAGGGCGCATTTTCCCTCATATGCGCCTCGACACTGAAGCCATTGCTGGACTGCCATGCTTAGAAGAAGCACTTGATTGCTTTCGTGATGCTGATCTGCTCAACTTTGTGACAGACAAAGAACACTGGAATGAAGAGGTATTGCTTCAATTCTATGCTACTCTACACATTCGTGGCTACAACAGAGATATCAAGACATGGGTCCTCGAGTGGATGACCGGAAACGTTCATCATGAAGCCAAAGTTCTTGACATCATTGAGCTTACAGGGCCAGCCACTCCTGGAGAGCTATATGAGCCTGATTGTCAGCTACACCGCAATGCATTGGAGAGCATCTTCCATAAGCTAGAACCCAACATGAGCCAGATGTTGAGCATGATGAAGCCCTTGCCATCTGACGCTGAATATCCAACAAAGTTCTTTGTTGAAGACCTTGAGTATCTGCCACGCACAATATATCATATTATCAGGCGAACTCTATGGCCTATCAAAGGACATTCATCAGCGGCCAAGCTTGAAGGAGCTATGAAGACTTTGGTCTTTTACATTCTCAATGGCATCAGCTTCAATACTCAAGAATTCTTCATCAGGCAACTTGCTGCTTCTGGATCTGATCTATTTGGTCTGAAGTTTTATGCTCCATGGGTCATGCGCCTCATCAAGCGACACTCATCTGTCAACTATCAACCATCTGCTCGCAATCATCTGATCTTTTTACCAGAGGTTGATATGTCCGTTGAAGCCATATACTCTGACCCTGCCAAGAAGCCTCTTTGTCTTCAGAATGTCGAGCACCAAAGCTTCACTCAACCCATTGAAGGTGTTCAAGCAGCAACACGAATCTATCCATTGGCTGGAAATACTCGTCTGCCTCATCGAGCACCTACTAAAGCCACCGAAAGCACCATTGCCCAAAGGCCTCGGAAGCGTTCTCGCGTTCTCAATGACCGAGAACTTCTTGTGGCCCTTCATTAGAAACAGGATAAACATCACTTTTGGCTCAAGAGACAGATGCAAAGCCTCTTGGTGGATGTCAATCGCATTTGAAACCTTGCCACCAAGAATGCCTTTGTTGCTCATGAAACTTGCCGGCGATCATGGAAGAGCTTGACCATGCTTAGTGATGAAGCAGAACTTCAAGATGATGGCTTCAATGAAAGATTCCAGTTTGACACCACTCCTCCACAGACTGTTGTCCTACGTCGCACTCCATCTCTTGAAGACTCTGAATATTCTTCCTCCGCAGCAACTGTCAATGCCAGAGTGATCGATGATGAAGATGATGCTACTTCACCACCTCCTACTACTGCACGCATCGACACTGCACCAAATTCGTCTGCACCGCCAACCAACGACGATAACCCTGCTACTTCACCTGCTCATGAGAACGAGTAGATGCTCTATGTCTTCAAACCTTTTTGGTCCTTACTGACAAAAGGGGGAGAAGCATATGAGTTGATAGTCTTCAAGCGGGTTCATATGGGCGGTTGCATTATATTTTGCCTCGTGCTTACAACTCTTTCTTTTTAAAAACATTTGGTTCTTTGAGTTGTAACACCTAAACTTGATGGTCGTCTGCTACTTATTTGCTTTACTGTGATGCGATGATAAATTCCGCATGTGCGATGATAACTTCCGCACTTAGATCATTCTGCAGACGTCCATTTTTCATTATGCATGTCATTCTACTTGCTATATCATTTCATGCATGATGAATTATCTTCATAAGTTGAAGTGGATCTCCACAAGTACAACCTGCCATGTGCATTTGCATTCCAAAAGCAAATTACTTATATGCACATCTTCAGGGGGAGCCCTTGCTACTTATGAAGACAATTCCCTATCCTTTACAATTTCACATACTTTATCCCCGTTGAAAACTTCAACCAGTTTGTCATCCATCACCAAAAAGGGGGAGATTGTAAGTGCATCTAGTGACACCCCTAGTTGGTTTTGGAGTATTGACGACAAAGTTGGTTGAGGGACTAATGCGTTTGTGAGAATTGCAGGATAACGCAGGTAGTGTCCCTCATTGTTTCGGTTTACCTACCGGAGATGACCCCTAAAAATGTATGAAGACATTGAAGACAATGGTGGTATGAGAAGATATTCATATTGAAGACTATGACATGAGAAGACATTGCGTGAAGACTATGGAGCACGAAGACTGTGTGGTTTCGTTGTTTCCTTTTCTTCTTTGTTGAGTCATAGGAACCACCGTACTGTTAAGTGGGGTCCAAGTGAACTAAGTCAGAGTGACTGAAGTGATGCTCAACCCAATCCTATGTCTTCAAGCGAAGATAATGAGAGCAAATCTTATCCAGAGCTGGATGAGTCAGCTTTGCTTGTAGCCCAAGTAAAGTTGTCGCATGTGTTTGAAATCTGACCGTTGGAACACGTGTCAGTTCCTTAGTGACCCAGGGTCATTTCGGACAAATCAGGTCGGGTTGCCTTGTGGCTATAAATATCCCACCCCCTACACCATAAATTGGTGGCTGCTCAGAGTTTGTTTATGGCTTTTGTCGTTTGAGAGCAACCCACCTTGAAGCATTTGAGAGAGAGAAATCCTTGCGAGGACAAAGCCCAAACACCCAGAGCCAAAGAGTGTTAGGCATCACTGAAGTCTTTCTGTCTGTGTGACCTGAAGACTTATTACACTTGAGGACTGTGTATCCTCCAGCCGGTTAGGCGTCGCGTTCTGAGCATCCAAGAGTCATTGTGGATTGCCGGTGAACGAAGTCTGTGAAGGTTTGGAAGTCTACCTTCAAGACTTACCAGAGTGATTGGGCAAGGACTGGGTGTCCTTAGCTCAAGGGGAATAAGGTGAAGACACTGACTTCTGAGTTAAATCTCAGCCTCCCTAACCAGACGTACAGTTGTCATAGCAACTGGAACTGGTCCAACAAATCCCGTGTCTTCAACAAGCGACTGGTTCTATCCCTTTCCATCCTTTACTTAAGTTTGTCTTCGTGAAGTCACTGCCTATCTGTATATCTGTTTGACTTCATTGCTTGACTACTACTGTTGATTGGCTTCACACTATCTTCCATCCTGATCCTTACTACTTAGCTGCTATTAGTCCTGTACTTTTACATCATTGCATATTTGACTATGGCTTGCTTATGGTAGTTTATCTTCCGCTGCATATCAACTAGGTCATTTCTGTTGTTTGTCTTCGAAACTTCTAAGTTTTGAAGACTTCCATAAAAATCACCTATTCACCCCCCCTCTAGTCGATACTAGAACTTTCAGTAACTCCAAGTATCCAGTGCATCTAAGTATTCTGATTGCCTTAGGGAAATGCACATGTCTTCCATTATTAGGAACTCCTCATATGCCTGTGTAGTGAGAGGCAAATGGAAAAGATCTTGAAGATATTCTGTGGAGGTCACTTGTTGCACACTTGGGAGAGGATATCTAACAAAGGAATAAAGGTGATCAAATTTGTGCTTGAGAACAAATTGATGCCACATATCATCCCAGAACAGAGCACTTTTTCCATCACCCACATTGCACCTTGCTATAGCTTTGAACTGATCAATGAATGCCAGATTAGATTTCCACTAGAAGGAGCCCACTTTTTGATCCCCGGAAGTTGCCCATTGCTGTAGTAAGTTTCCCAAATTAAATTCACCCAAGGAATATCATGTCTGTTGTAAAATTTATGAAGATTTTTCATGAGCAAAGTTTTATTTTATGTGAAGATATCCAGGACTCCCAAACCACCCTGATTTTTTGGTCTGCAAACTGTGTGCCATGCCACTAATGTTGGTCTCCTATCTTCCATATCAGGACTCCTCCAGAGGCAGTGCCTTAAATATTTAATGGTATGGTTCTTTATAGTGATAGGAATGTCCAAACTACACATAAAGTAGACTGCTAAAGATGCCAGCACAGATTTAACCAACAACACCTTCCCTGCCTGAGTCATGAAAGTAGAAATACCAGCAATCCTCTTAGCAATTCTATTGACTATAGGCAAACACTGCTCCACAGTTGGTTTATAAATACCCAATGGTAATCCCAGATAAGTAAAAGGAAATTGTCCTCTAGCACATTGCAAAGTGTTTGTGAAAATATCAACCCTATCTTCTGCAATGTTTATTGGCACCATGATTGATTTCCCATAGTTTACTTTTAGGCCGGCAGCAGATGCGAATGTGTTTAGTAGAGCTTTGAGACATGCTAGCTGCCTAGCATTTGCTTGCATGATAACAATAGTATCATCTGCATACTGAACTATAGGGAAATCAGGGCAAGAGTTCACTTGAAGTGGTGGTGTGATTAAATCCCTTCTCATGGCTTTATTCAAAATTGATTGTAGCAAATCAGCTGCTAGTAGGAAGATTAAAGGTGAAAGAGGGTCTCCTTGTCTTACTCCTCTTTTACAATAGAATTTCTTCCCTGGTACACCATTTAACATCATAGCAGAGGATGCAGAATTGAATAACATGTGCATCCAAGTTATCCACTTTTCTCCAAAACCCTTAGCTCTCAATATGTCAATAATAGCCTGATATTCTATGGTGTCAAAAGCCTTTTCAAAATCTAGCTTGATTACTAGATTTCTTCTTTCGATTTATGGGACTAATGGATATACTCATAGGCCCAACCAAGGCAATCTTGTATCACTATGTTCTTGAGGAATCCATACTGGTTAATGTGTACCAGCTTGAGAATAACTTTTTGTAATCTGTTTGCCAGGAGTTTTGTAATTATTTTGAGCACACCATTAAGCAAAGAAATTGGCCTGAAGTCATTAGGAGACACTGGTACTTCCTTTTTTGGAATGAGTGTGATATAAGAAGTGTTTATGCTTTCCAAATTCACATTTCCAGCATGAAAGGCTAGGATAAGTTCAGTAACATCCAGTTTGATAATGTCCCAACAAGCTTTGAGAAACTCATTATTAAATCCATCAGGTCCTGGAGATTTGTCTGTGTGCAAGTTTTTTACTACCTCATCAATTTCTTCCTGAGTGAAAGGTTTCTCAAGATCTTGAAAAAGTTGTGGATCCACTCTGTTTTCATATAGATCTTGTAAATTGAAGTGCATGGTATGACCATTGGAATATCCCAGTCTCTTCTTAAAAGCCTCCCAAAGAATTGCAGCCTTTCCTTCATGATCGGTAATTTCCACTTGGTCCTCATTCATGAGCATGGCAATTTTGTTATGCCTTTGATTAATTGATGCCTTTGTATGAAAGAATTTTGTATTTTCATCACCAAATTTAACCCCCTTGATTTTACCTCTCTATTTCCAATAAATCTTCTGATTACTGAGTACTGTTAATAGGGTTTCTTTCAAAAGCTCTCTGCAATTATTCTCAAATAAAGTAAGGTCTTTGAATTCCTCCAAGAAGTTCCATAGGAAAATACATTCATTCAATTCCTCAATCTGCTTTTTGAGACGGGAGAGGCTTTTGGCCCAAAGTTTGAGTGCTCTTCTCAAGTTTTTTTAATTTAGCATTAGTCTTCTTTGCTGGGTCAGTATAACCAACAGGAATGTTCCAGGAAGCTTGCACGATGTCCTTGAAATAGCTGTGTTTCAACCAATAATTCTCAAATCTAGAAACCCTAGACTTGGGTATTGTTGTGCCAATTTTTATAACACAAGGAAGATGATCTGAAATTGGTTTTGCAAGGGGTAGAGCAGTGGTGTCAGGGTAAGTAGTCATCCATGCAGCAAAAGTGAAGAACCAGTCTAATTTTTCAAGTAAAGGATTATCTTGCATCTTGCTCCAGCTGAACTGTCTCCCTTTAAGAGGTAATTCAATTAACCCCAAGTTACTAATAGCTTCATTGAATAGTAACATCTTATTAACATCCCCACCAGGTCTGTTTTTGTCTTCAGGTGACCTAATGAAATTAAAATCTCCCATGACAATCCAATCAACATCATCGGGCATTTGAATATTGGTAAACCAGTCAATGAATTCCAATTTCTCTTCAATGTTGCAAGGTCCATAGATGTTTGTGAGAATCCAGGGTTTAAGAGTGGTTGTACAAGTGAATTGCATAGTTAGTGAGAATTTATTTCGGAAGAGCAATTCTCCAGAAAAAAGAGCCCCATTCCAAGCAGTCAAATACCTCCAGATGCCCCAATAGAAGGCAAGTATTCAAATTTGCTGAATCTTTGTGGATAAAAGTTTTGAATATAAGCCAAATCAAAATTTTCTCCCTTTGTTTCTTGTAAGCATAAAATTCTAGCAGCACTTTCCTCAACTTTTTGCCTAATAGCCAACCATTTCTCAGGGGAATTCAACCCCCTAATGTTCCAGTTCAAAATATTCCAGGATCTATTTCTACTCATGTTGAATTAACTGTTTGTTTGTTTTAGAATACCAGGCCCCATCTCCTGGTATGATACCCAGCTCATGCAAAGTATGGAAATTGGAGTCATGTGGCCCAATACAGTTTGACATCTCATACAGGCAGCAACAAGCACCACAGTGCATATTCAACATCATAGGGATTAGATATGACATAGCATTTCTGAAAGAGAGCAGAGTAACTTCAATATCTTCATAGAAGTCACAAACCCATAGTTCTATCAGACTGATTAATATAGCAGTAGGCAAAAGAGGCCACCAAGTCTCAAAGACAGACATTAAACATGTTCTAAATACATCAAGCACATCACATATCATACATTCAACCATCAAACTAGCCTTCATCAAAACAACTCTGGTACTAGTACTAATGTGAGAGCACTTCTCAGAGTCAAGTTCATATTTAGTGCAAAAGAGGCCACCAAGTCTCAAAGACAGACATTAAACATGTTCAGAATACATCAAGCACATCACATATCATACATTCAACCATCAAACTAGCGTTCCTCAAAACTACTTTTACTTCAATGGGAGGATGATATTTAAACCACTTCTCCTTAGGAAGATCAACATGAGTAGCAAATGATTCACAGAAAGAAGCTACTATCTCAGAGTCAAGTCCATATTTAGTGCTAAATTCACGAAAAACATCGGTGTCCATAAAAGATTTAACACAATCAAACTTTGGTGTTATACCTGACTCCTTACCTTAGTCGAGTTCCCAATCTTCAGAGTTGCATTTAATTCTTTCTAATAAATCCCATCTAAATTCAATAGTCTTCATCATAAAAGAACCTGTACAAGAAGTATCGAGCATGGATCGATTGTTGAGAGAAAGTCGAGCATAAAAAATTTGAATAATTATTTCTCTTGAGAGCTCATGATTGGGGCATGAATATAACATTGAATTAAGCCTCCACCAAGCTTGAGCGATACTTTCTCCTTTGTGAGGCCAAAATTTATATATATATAATTACGATCACGATGAGCCAGATGCATAGGATAGAATTTGTGATGAAATTCCAATTTCAATCGGTTGTAGTTCCATGATCCAATATCATCACATAGCCTAAACCATGTCAATGCCTTTCCCTTCAAAGATAAAGGGAATACCTTCTTCTTGATAACATCCTCGGGCATACCTGCAAGCTTAAATAATCCGCAAACTTCATCCACATAGATTAGGTGCATATCGGGATGTAATGTTCCATCTCCTGTAAAAGGATTAGCTAACAGTTTCTCTATCATACCCGAAGGAATTTCAAAGTAAACATTTTCAGTAGGTTCAGTAGGTTGAGGAGAAACTCTTTTCTCTACTTTTCGGGGTGAAGATACCCCAAACAAGCCCCTCAAAGGATTATTTTCTATAGTAACAAGTGACAGTAAACTTTAGCACACTATATAAATTTTTCCTTACCAAATTCCACCTACCAAAGGCACTTCACTCCCTGGAAATGGCGCCAGAAAAGAGTCTCGATGACCCACAAGTATAGGGGATCTATCGTAGTCCTTTCGATAAGTAAGAGTGTCGAACCCAACAAGGAGCAGAAGGAAATGACAAGCAGTTTTCAGTAAGGTATTCTCTGCAAGCACTGAAATTATCGGTAACAGATAGTTTTGTGACAAGGTAATTTGTAACGGGTAACAAGTAAAAAAGTAACAAGGTGCAGCAAGATGGCCCAATCCTTTTTGTAGCAAAGTACAAGCCTGGACAAACTCTTATATAAAGGAAAGCGCTCCCGAGGACACATGGGAATTATCGTCAAGCTAGTTTTCATCATGCTCATATGATTCGCGTTTGTTACTTTGATAATTTGATACGTCGGTGGACCGGTGCTTGGGTACTGCCCTTCCTTGGACAAGCATCCCACTTATGATTAACCCCTCTCACAAGCATCCGCAACTATGAAAGAAGAATTAAGGTAAACCGAACCATAGCATGAAACATATGGATCCAAATCAGCCCCTTACGAAGCAACGCATAAACTAGGGTTTAAGATTCTATCACTCTAGCAACCCATCATCTACTTATTACTTCCCAATGCCTTCCCCTAGGCTCAAACAATGGTGAAGTGTCATGTAGTCGATGTTCACATAACACATCTAGAGGAGAAACAACATACATCTCATCAAAATATCGAACGAATACCAAATTCACATGACTACTTATAACAAGACTTCTCCCATGTCCTCGGGAACAAATGTAACTACTCACAAAGCATATTCTTGTTCATAATCAGAGGGGTATAAATATGCATAAAGGGTTTGAACATATGATATTCCACCGAATAAACATACTAGAATCAACTACAAGGAGTAATCAACACTACTAGCAACCCACAGGTATGAATCTGAGGTTTTGAGACAAAGATCGGATACAAGAGATGAACTAGGTTTTGAGAGGAGATGGTGCTAGTGAAGATGTTGATGAAGATTTCCCCCTCCCGATGAGAGGATCGATGGTGATGACGATGGTGATGATTTCCCCCTCCCAGAGGGATGTTTCCCCGGCAGAACAGCTCCGCTAGAGCCCTAGATTGGTTCCGCCAAGGTTCCGCCTCGAGACGGCGGCGCTTCGTCCTGAAAGCTTCCTTATGATTTTTTTTCAGGGCAAAAGACACCATATACCAGAAGATGGGCATCGGGGGGCTTCCAGGTGGCCCACGAGACAGGGGGCGCGCCCTCCACCCTCGTGGATAGTGGGTGTCCCCCCTCTAGTGCTCTCTTCGCCCAATATTTTTAATATATTCCAAAACTGACTTTTGTGGAGTTTCAGGACTTTTGGAGTTGTGCAGAATAGGTCTCTAATATTGGATCCTTTTCCAGCCTAGAATTCCAGTTATCGGCATTCTCCCTCTTCATGTAAACCTTGTAAAATGAGAGAGAAAAGGCATAAGTATTGTGACATAATGTGTAGTAACCGCCCGTATTGCAATAAATATCGATATAAAAGCATGATACAAAATGGACGTATCAAGGGCCATTTGATTGTATAACTGGAATAACTCGTCAAATTCAACAGATAACAGATCAACTCCAATGAGGTCGTGCTCCTCTTTAACTCTCAGCATCATAGTATCCTTCCTAGACTAGCTGCATATTTGCATGTACTATTCATGCAATCTTCACATCATCGTTGTTAGAGGCGGATGATCAGGTTTGGCGAGAGGCTTCCCGTACTCGTATTTGAAGGGGTCCGTGTCGGTGTCAAAACCGACGGATCTCGGGTAGGGGGTCCCGATCTGTGCGTCAAGGCTGATGGTAACAGGAAGCAAGGGACACATATGTTTACCCAGGTTCGGGCCCTCTTGATGGAGGTAAAACCCTACTTCCTGCTTGATTAATATTGATGATATGGGTAGTACAAGAGTAGATCTACCACGAGATCGCAGAGGCTAAACCCTAGGAGCTAGCCTATGATGGTATGATTGTAATTGTGATCAGCCTTCTAAGGACCAACCTCTCAGGTTTATATAGACACCAGAGAGGGCTAGGGTTTACATGGAGTCTGTTACAAGGAAGGAAATATAATATCCGGATCGCCAAGCTTGCCTTCCACGCCAAGGAAAGTCCCATCCGGACACGGGCCGAAGTCTTCAGTCTTGTAACTTCATGCTTCAATAGTACGGATGTTGTACACAGTCCGGCTGTCCGGATACCCCCTAATCCAGGACTCCCTTAGTAGCCCTTGAACCAGGCTTCAATGACGATGAGTCCGGCGCGCAGTATTGTCTTCGGCATTGCAAGGCGGGTTCCTCCACCGAATACTCCAAAGTAATCATTGAACACTTAGACCGTGTCTGGATATGCGAGATAATCTTCATATGCCATCATAGAGAGAATGATATTTCACAAATGCAATCTGTACAACTTTTTCTGATGATGTGACATGTTATTACGGTCGGATCATTATTCGATCCATTTTCCCACAACCAGCTACAACGCATATTACGAGGCGGTTTCTGTGACACGTCTTGTCAAAGCAGAGATTGTGTCCCCTTATTATGGGATTCTCATCAATATGGGTATGGGTAATCTCACCGCGCAATTAATCGTGGCACTTGGGAAACAAGCGATTCCCAACGGGCAAGTGGGGAGGCGCACCGCTTTCGGTGCCTCTATAAAGGGATAAGATTCCCCCATTTTCACCCACGCCTTCTTCCTCCTTTGCCCACTCTTGCCCCCTCGAGCTCCAGCGCCCAAGCCCAAGTCTTCCCTGCACAGCTAAACATGTCCGGAGCAGGAGGCAAGTGGGTGCCTTCCACCGTCAAGGAGAAGCACATCGCAGATCTTCGGGCGGCCAGATACTTGGCCGCGGACATAACGCACCGTCTACCAGACACCGGGCAGGTCATTCCGACCCCAGGACCCCACGAGAGGGTCGTATTCGTCAAACACTTCGTCCGTGGGCTCATGTTCTACTACGGGCGAGATTTCCACGATCTAGCCCCGAATTTCGTCCTCAATATCTTGGCGTTCATCGTCGTGTGCGAGGCCTTCCTCTGCATCCGGCCTCACTTCGGCCTATGGCTGCAAATTTTCTGCGTGAAGCCGAAGGTGGTAAGCGGCCAACAGGCGGAGTGCAGAGGGGCCATGTGGGCAAAATGCCCAATGTCACATGGCTCTATGGCTCCTTTGCGAAGACCGTAAAAGGATGGCAATCGGGGTGGTTCTACATCACCGAGCCGCGCGGCGCCAACTGGGCAGCGGCCCCCGAGTTCCGATCCGGAGCCCCCATGTGGCTCACCTCCTGGGAGAAGAAGGGCCTATCCTGGGGCGACTCCATGGAGCTGGCCGGACTCCAAACATGCATCAAAAGCATGAAGGACGAGAACGTCAAGCTTGTCAACATGATCCAGGTCATGCTCGTTCGCCGGATCCTGCCCTGCCAGAGGCGGGCAGTCAATCTGTGGGAGTTCATCCCAACCGAGCACCAGACGCTCCAGAGGCTCTACGACATGACACACAAAGGCGCATGGAAGGTGCTGTTCAAGGCCTCCGAAGTACCTCCTCCCACATCCAAGGACCGCGGGCTTCACGCCGCGCGGGGTCCTAGGACGGTGAGTTCTCCGACTGACACCCGACCCAGTTCTCTCCAATATATTTATGGGAGTGCTTTAAGTAGTTGTGCATATTTTCTTCAGGATTACGTGGAGATAGCGGAGCGGGTTTACTGCCCGGCTCTGCTGCCAGAAGGCCCAGCTGATGCTCTCCTGACGGAGATGCTGGTCCCGGCACCATACAAGGTGTCGGAGAAGAAGGCCGAGAAGAAGGCCCCGGGGATCCGAAAGGGTCTCCGGCGCAAGGTTGTGCCAGAGGCCTCGTCCGAAGACGACGAGGCGGACTCCTCCCACGAAGAGGAGGAGGAAGAAGAAGAAGACGCCCCATCCGGAAAGGATGAGGGGTTCGGGGAGGCGGACCGGGGGGCCGGAAAAGGCCCCCGGCGCAAAGCCGTCATACCCCTGTCGTCGGATGACGACGAGACAGATTCCTCCCGCGGAGGCGGGGGGAATCAAGAAGAAATTCCACCTCCCCGCACTGGGGAGGGGAAGAAAAGAAAAGCCACCCCGGAGGGGGAGGCTGGGGCGTCCAAGAAGGGGAAGGTGCCCCTTCCGGACTATTCTGCCACGGCCGCTCATAGTGAGGAGGGGTGGCTGCCCAGGGGGAAGCCCCTAGTGCGATCGTAACTGTCCGCATTCTATCATGATTTCACTTCATAGTTTTTGCATTTTATAATGCCGAACATATGTGCAGTTCGGCCAGGGATCTTCCCGAACTGTCTTCCTCCGGGTCCCTGAGTGATTCCGAGATCAATTCGCTTCCGACAGCCACTACTCCTCAACACGCGGATGACATGGAGGTGTTGTCCCGAAGGCTCCCAGAGCGGGGGGAGGTGACTCTGGAGACGCCCCGAGACGGGGTCCCAGAGCCAGACACGCGGGGTTCAAGATCCCCGTGGATCGTGTCGATGAGAGCCATGGCCAGCCGGGCTCTCAGCCGAACACAATTCCGGAACCTTCGATGGTTTTGGACTCAGGCGGGCGACCCCTCACTAGGGAGGGCGAGCCGTCTGTGCCGCGGACTTCCGTTGCGCATGAGGCGCTAGATGGTCTACTGGAAGGGCTTCGCGGCACTTCCCTGGATGAAGGGCACCGTACTCTTATGAGTACGGTGATTCGGAAGGTTTCGTCCGCCAAGAGCGGACTAACCAAAGCTTGCACCAGCCTCCTAACAGGCTTCGAGGTAAGTAATAAATATGTGCAAAAGTACCACCCGATAGGTAGTAGCCCCTGATTATTTGGTGTTCGGAAAGAAAAGCCAAGCAGAGGGTCAATTATAATCTGCAGGAGTCTAATCATAAGTATTATTGTGAATAAGCAGGCTGTGCTGCTTGCTGCTGCTGCCCATACTGCCGAGGTTGCCGAACTGAAGCGGGACCTGGAGCATGCGCAGGGAGAGCTCGACCTCATGAAGAGGCAGCTCGAAGAGAACAAGGGTAAGTAATTCCCGTTCTTATGCATTTAAGGATAGGCAGAATTGGTGGGTCTAACACCTAAGTGTCGTGACCGTGTAACAGGGGACACTGCCGAAGTGGCGTCCCTGAAGAAGGCACTGTCCGAGGCCAAAGACAGGGCGGCCTCGGAGTGTAAGGAGCGCGAAAAGCAAAGTGCTAGGGTGGGTGAGGTACAGCAAGAGCTCCAGGACCTCGGCAAGAAATGCGAGTCCGTGGAGCATGATCTGAAGGTGAAAGAGGCCGAGCTTGCGAAGGCCCTTATGAGTTTAAAAGACGCCAAGGCCAAAGCCGAGAAAGCACAGCCGGAGATCCAGGAGGCCAGGAAGATACTAGCGGGTAAGAAGTTCTTTATGCAAAGCAAACATGTGGAGGAGGCGTTTCTTTTACTTACTCGAATTCGGAGCTCTCCGGGGGCATTCGCAGATCTGCCACGCAGCGTATCAGACGCTGTGGAGTTCTACCGTGCCTAGGGGGGGAACTCAACGGAGAAGTTGTTCTGGTCCCAGTATGCTGGGGCCGAACACCCGATGCCTCTGAGTGACCAACTGAAGCAGTTGGTCGAACTCCACAGGGCGGCCGAACTAGCTATGAAAGGTTTCATAGTCCGGATGTGGCCTGGTGAGATCATACCCAGTAGCTACTTCAGCCTGATCAAGCGGATGGTGGATGCCTGCCCGCGGCTTGAGGTGATCAAGCGATCCGTGTGCATCGAGGGTGCCCGCCGGGCCCTTGCCCGCGTCAAGGTACATTGGGGCAAGCTGGATGCGGAGAAGCTGGTCAAGGGCGGGCCGCCGGAGGGCAAGGCGCATCGCCATCCCGAGCAGTACTATGATGGCATTATGAAGGGTGCTCGTCTCGTGGCTGACGAATGTACCAAGGACACCATTTTTGAATGAATTCACTTCTGTCATGTTTGTATTTTAAGGACGAAGTTACTTGCGCTATGTAGCACTTTTTTATTTAAAATATTACCTTTTGTGCGGCTATTTATAAAATCCTGAAAGTAGGCCAATCGTCGGCTTCTGCCCCCATGTGACTAGCACTGGGGTGTTCGTGGAAAACCCGGACACTCTTTATCCAAATGTTTGGTCCTTTAAGGAGGTGTCCGGCGCAGCGAACGAGGCAATCGGACTATGCGGCTTTATAACTTTCACTTAGCCATAAAAGTCTACAATTTTAAATTTCGGCAAAGCCCCTAGAATCCGGAAGGCCGAATTGGGGCGCTATATACGCCTAGATCGGACAAAGCCGATTTATCTCCTAAAGCGGAAAATCTTTAAGGATTTTAGTACCTCTCAAACAGCGACCAGCTCTCGCCACATCATGCCGGTCAGTTTTCGGCTTTCTCTACTGAGGTGCTCGTCCGGAAGAACCGGGACACAATCGCAGTAGTTCTCCCTGCGCTACCTTAGCCGATATAACAGAACGTAAGGCACCAAAACAAGGGAGCCGGGCTATCCCAACTGTAGACCCAAGACATGATTCGGAGCTGATGCATATAATGCTATAAGTTCGGGGTGCCGCACTGTTGAAAGTGTTCGGACTTTATTTGCCGTATTACGGGGCGCCGTGAGAAGCCCCTGGCAAACTGGTCGCACCAAAGTGTACGGATGCAATATCAAATAAACATTTATAAGAGAAAAAATGCTCAAATAAGGATAATAAGCTGACGCTATGTACAATCTCCCATTGATGAAAAATACGTTTAGGCATATGTTTGCAATGGATGCATTAAGCGGAGATAAATAGGACTATTTGACATGTCCTATCCAGCGGCAGGCTGTGTACAGATAGATAAAGCAGGTATAATGACCGCAAATATATTCCACCTGGGTTTTCTTCTGTTCTGCACGTCTGTTGCCTCCTTGGATGTCTCTCCCCTATGAGTCCGGCAATTCAGCTCTTCTGAGGATGCTGCACTAACGCGGTGTCCTGAAAGGTAAGAGGGAAAGAGTATGAAGGTATTTAGCGGTTACCCGCATTATCGACTGAGTCGTTGATGCGCCTCCGCCTATGCCCAAGGTATCTTGAGTGCGTAATTGTGTGCGCGTGGCACGAATGCTGCTTTGGAGGGGCTTGAGCGGAGGCCGGACTACTAATCACGATCTTGACGTTCCTGATGATCCTGTTGCGGGGTGCTCCGGACTCGTTTGACAGTGCTCGAAGTTGTCGCCGGATTGGTTTGTCGGAGGAGGCCGTATTCTACTTCTGCCGCGAGGGCTGTCGTATGCTCTTCTGTTCGAAGGGAGCGGTCCATATTTCCATTGACAGTGATGACCCCGCGCGGTCCCGGCATCTTGAGCTTGAGATATGCATGATGTGGCACCGCATTGAATCTAGCGAATGCAGTTCGTCCGAGCAGTGCGTGGTAGCCACTACGGAAAGGGACGATGTCGAAGATTAGCTCTTCGCTCCTGAAGTTGTTCGGGGATCCGAAGACCACTTCCAATGTTATAGAGCCCGTGCAATGGGCCTCTACTCCAGGAATAACACCTTTAAAGGTAGTTTTAGTGGGCTTGATCCTTGAAGGATCAATGCCCATCTTGCGCACTGTGTCCTGATAAAGAAGGTTCAGGCTGCTGCCGCCATCCATAAGGACATGCCTGAGGTGGAATCCATTGATGATTGGGTCTAAGACCAATGCGGCTGAGCCGCCATGACGGATGCTAGTAGGGTGATCCCTACGGTCAAAGGTGATCGGACAAGCTGACCATGGATTGAACTTGGGGGCGACTGGCTCCATCGCATAGACGTCCCGTAGTGCCCGCTTCCGTTCCCGCTTGGGGATGTTGGTGGCGTAGATCATGTTGACTGTTTTCACCTGGGGAGGGGGGAATTTCTTTTGTCCCCCCGTGTTCGGACGCCGGGGCTCTTCGTTATCGTCGCTGTGCAGCCCCTTGTCCTTGTTTTTGGCATTTATCTTACCGGCCTGTTTGAACACCCAGCAGTCTCTATTGGTGTGGTTGGCTGGTTTGTCCGGTGTGCCATGAATTTGGCACGGGCGCTCCAGTATGCAGTCCAGACTGGACGGTCCCTGATTATTTCTTTTGAACGGCTTTTTCCGCTGTCCGGACTTGGATCCGCTGAATCCGGCGTTGACTGTCGTGTCTTCAGTGCTGTCACCGTTGTTCCATCTCTTATGTCTATTGCGTCGTGGCTTGCCGTTAGTATCGCGGCCATCCAAAGTGCCAGATTGTGGCGTGGTGCCGCTGCGAGCCAACCAGCTATCCTCACCCGCACAAAAGCGGGTCATTAGTGTCGTGAGAGCTGCCATGGACTTGGGTTTTTCCTGGCCGAGGTGTCGAGCGAGCCACTCGTCGCGGATATTATGCTTAAAAGCCGCCAGGGCTTCGGCGTCCGGACAGTCGACTATTTGGTTCTTTTTAGTTAGGAACCGAGTCCAGAATTTCCGGGCTGACTCTCCAGGCTGTTGAGTGATGTGGCTCAGGTCATAAGCATCCGGTGGTCGCACATATGTGCCCTGGAAGTTATCAAGGAATGCGTCTTCCAGTTTTTCCCAGCTGCCAATGGAATTTGCTGGAGGCTGTTTAACCAGTGTCGGGCTGGTCCTTTGAGCTTAAGGGGAAGATACTTGATGGCGTGTAGATCATCTCCGCGGGCCATGTGAATGTGGAGAAGGAAATCTTCGATCCATACTGCGGGGTCTGTCGTGCCATCATATGATTCGATGTTTACGGGTTTGAACCCTTCTAGGAATTCATGATCCATTACTTCGTCAGTGAAGCAGAGGGGGTGTGCGGCGCCTCTGTGTCGGACTATGTGGCTACGTAGGTCGAATTGGTCTGGGTTGATGTGTTCGGCCCGGCCGGACTTGTTGATGACATATCCAGCGCGACGGTCACCGTCGCGCGCTGGGGCGTGCCAACTTGATCCGTAGATCGATCTTGGCTGTCCTGCTTTGTTTTCCAGAATATCTTACAGGTCGTGCATGTTGCCCTGAGCCGTAGTGTATCGGCGTGGGGGTGCGGGCTGGTAACCGGGCTGGTATCCCGTTTTATCCCGGCCACGGGGTGGCCGGTCAGCCGTTTGGCGTTCGAGTCCATATTCCTCAGCTGCCAGGACTTCAGTCCATCTATCTGTGAGCAGGACTTCATCAGCTTGGAGTTGTTACTGCTGCTTCTTCAGGCTCCTCATAGTGGCTATAAACCTACGCTTGAAGCGCTCCTGCTCCACGGGATCCTCAGGTACGCCGAATTCGTCGTCGCCGAGGCTGATCTTGTCTTCGGAGGGGGCATGTAGTTGTCCTCCTCCGGGTATGCGTCTGTCGCCTGTTCTTCTAGGCTGAACTGCTCATCTTCCTGTTCAGCCTGCTCAAAGGCGGGCTGGTCAGGGTCATATTCTTCTTTGGTGCCATCCAGATTATTTTCGTCTCCGGGTCCGGTGTTGCTATGGCGGGGCTTGGAGCGGCCCCGACGACGCCCATTCTTTGATTTTCTTCCCGAGGGGTTGTCCTCCGTTGCCTCGACGCCATTAGTTTCCTTCGGAGTGTCCACCATATATATATCATATGAGAAGGTGGCCGTCCACCGCCCAGTGAGCGGTGGCTCCTGTAATTCTCCTACATCGTCATCCATACCATCGATGTCTTCAGAGTCGAAGTCAAGCACGTCGGTTAGATCATCGATCGTGGCAATGAAGTGGGTGGTGGGTGGGCAACGAATTCCGTTGTTGTCTGCTTCCCACTCGGGCCGGACATAGTTCGGCCCGGAGTCTCCTAACAAGGAGAGAGACTTCAACAAGTCCAGCATGTTGCCAAAGGGCGAGTGCTGAAAGACGTCCGCCACGGTGAACTCCATCACCGGAGCCCAACCGGGATCGGTGGGCTCGGGGCGCGCGGACTGGAACCTACGTCCGGATATGAATCCGGGGGTCCAGAGTCATAGGCTCCCTCAGAGGTGAGACCTGTGTTCGGCTCTATCGACGATGAGGGTATGGCCTGCGAGGCGGGGTCTAGCCCTCCGTCCTTAGGCAATGCAACCTGCCCCGGATTTAGATCCGAGGCTTCTGCCGGGGTGATGTCCCGAGCATATTCTGACAGCAGGTCTGAGCCGTGCTCATCGTGACTATTTGGCGCTCCTGGTGCTGGCCCGTATCTGTCCAAGATCAAGTCTCCGCGGATATCCATCGTGTAGTTCAAGTTTTTGAACCTGATTTGATGACCAGGGGTATAGCTGTCGATCTCCTCCAGATGGCCAAGCGAATTGGCCCGCAGCGAAGCCGCCGAACACAAAGATCTATCCGGGGAGGAAAGCCTCACCCTGGACGGCGTCGTTGATGGTGATTGAATGAGCCATCGAGCCTGACATCAACGACACAGAGGAACTCTCAATGAAAGAACCAATGTCGGTGTCAAAACCGGCGGATCTCGGGTAGGGGGTCCCGATCTGTGCGTCAAGGCTGATGGTAACAGGAAGCAAGGGACACAGATGTTTACCCAGGTTTGGTCCCTCTCGATGGAGGTAAAACCCTACTTCCTGCTTGATTAATATTGATGATATGGGTAGTACAAGAGTAGATCTACCACGAGATTGTAGAGGCTAAACCCTAGGAGCTAGCCTATGATGGTATGATTGTAATTGTGATCGGCCTTCTAAGGACCAACCTCTCCAGTTTATATAGACACCGGAGAGGGCTAGGGTTTACATGGAGTCGGTTACAAGGAAATATAATTTCCGGATTGCCAAGCTTGCCTTCCACGCCAAGGAAAGTCCCATCCAGACATGGGCCGAAGTCTTGAGTCTTGTATCTTCACACTTCAATAGTCCGGACGTTGTACGCAGTCCGGCTGTCCGGATACCCCCTAATCCAGGACTCCCTCAGTCCGCCTCCATTGTTTCAAACTCTACATCATCGTTCAAGTAATTAACAGGATTGGTACCGGGCACCATCCTCGGATGATTAGCGACAATATCGCTAGACACCTTGAGTGGGGGGCACGATTGCTTCGCCTGTTCGCCGAGCTGTGGAGTTTTTTTCCCACTTCTTCGTTCTGCTAACCTTGCATCACTGAAAGTACTTCCTGGCCGCTCTGCTTCCTTATATGTCCTTTTAATAGTGCACACATAGTTGGAATCCAGCGGAGACGATGGTGGTCGGGCATCGATAGTCCGCTTCACTTTTTCACCGGATCTACCATTTCCTTCAGAGGTGGAGGTTTCCGTGCAAAAAAGTCACTCACTTGGGCACGACTGATATCCTCGTTTTCCTTGTTGGTCCTCTCATATGGTAACTTTTCCGGAGCCTTGAGAGATGGACCATATTTGAATTGCTTCGCTCCTCTACTTGTACTGCTGCTCGCCTGCTACCTCTTGAGCATGCGTTGGTTTTCCCTTGAAGAGGAAAGGGTGACGCAGCAAAGTAGTGTAAGTATTTCCCTCAGTCTTTGAGAACCAAGGTATCAATCCAGTAGGAGGTTACACGCAAGTCGCCTTGTACCTGCACAAACAAATAAGAACCTTGTAACCAACGCGGTAAAGGGGTGGTCAATCCCTTCACGACCACTTGCAAAAGTGAGATCTGATAGAATAATAAGATAAATATTTTTGGTATTTTTGTTGTATAGATTGAAAAGTAAAGATTGCAAAATAGTAAACGAGATGCAATGTAAATAAAAGAGATATAATATGATGGAAAAGAGACCCGGGGGCTACTAGTGGCTTCTCTCAAGATAGCATATCTTACGGTGGGTGAACAAATTGTTGTCGAGCAATTGATAGAAAAGCGCATAGTTATGAGAATATCCAGGCATGATCATGTATATAGGCATCACGTCTGTGACAAGTAGATCAAAACGATTCTGCATCTACTACTATTACTCCACACATCGACCACTATCCAGCATGCATCTAGAGTATTAAGTTCATAAGAACATAGTAACGCATTAAGCAAGATGACATGATGTAGAGAGATAAACTCAAGCAATATGATATAAACCCCATCTTTTCATCCTTGATGGCAACAATACAATACGTGCCTTGCTGCCCCTGCTGTCACTGGGAAAGGACACCGCAAGATTGAACCCAAAGCTAAGCACTTCTCCTATTGCAAGAAAGATCAATCTAGTAGGCCAAAACAAACTGATAATTCGAAGAGACTTGCAAAGATATCAAATCATAAATATAAGAATTCAGAGAAGAATCAAATATTGTTCATAGATAATCTTGATTATAAACCCACAATTCATCGAATCTCGACAAACACACCGCAAAAAGTATTACATCGAATATATTTCCAAGAAGATCGAAGAGAACTTTGTATTGAGAATCAAAGAGAGAGAAGAAGCCATCTAGCTAATAACTATGGACCCAAAGGTCTGCGGTAAACTACTCACACATCATCGGAGAGGCTATGGTATTGATGTAGAAGCCCTCCATGATCGATTCCCCCTCCGGCGGAGCGCCGGAAAAGGCCCCAAGATAGGATCTCACGGGTACATAAGGTTGCGGCGGTGGAAATAGGGTTTCGTGGTGCTCCTGGATGTTTTCGGGGTATATGAGTATATATAGGCGAAATAAGTAGGTTGGTGGAGCCACGAGGGGCCCACAAGGGTGCGGGCGCGCCTACCCCCCTGGGCGCGCTCTCCTACCTCGTGGCCGCCTTGTTGCTTCCTTGACGTCCACTCCAAGTCTCCTGGATTGTGTTTGTTCCAAAAACGATTCTCCCAAAGGTTTCATTCCGTTGCGACTCCGTTTGATATTCCTTTTCTGCGGAACACTGAAATAGGCAAAAAAACAACAATTTGCACTGGGCTTCCGATTAATAGGTTAGTCCCAAAAATAATATAAAGTGCATAATAAAGCCCATTAAACATCCAAAAAAGATAATATAATAGCATGGAACAATCAAAAATTATAGATATGTTGGAGACGTATCACCGCCGGAGCAGCGACCTCTCTCTTCCGCTGTTGCTGACGCGACGGAGATCGCTGATACGCCAGAGGAGGCGGAGTGCTCTGAGACGCCAGAGGAGGTGGAGTGCTCTAATGCGCCGGAGGAGGCGGAGGAGGAGCCGTAGTGCCCTCACGCGCCGGAGGAGGCAGAGTGCTCGTCGAAGGAGGCGAAGAATCTCCCCTTCACCTCTAGGGTGGTCAAGCTCCAGCTCAAGAAATCCCTCCATTATTTCATCCACCATCACAACAGCATAGCCATGTGGAATCGTACGGCGGTGAAAAGTTTCATCAGCTAGAGGAGGTGCAACAGAGTCGAGAGACGCCTTCAAAGTCAGGTTCTGGCATTTCATCATAAGCTCGCAATGTTGAGCCTCCATGATAGTATCCACGAGTAGCGAGGAGCTGTCAAATCAGGCTGGGCTAGCTCCATGGAAGCCATGCTGCTTCTCTGCTGAGATGGAAGGGTAGCTTCTGGGGTAGCTTCGAGCTGCTGAGATGGTTGGCCAGCAGATCCAAATTCCTCTAGCTTCGCTAATCTTGCTTTGACTTCTCCATTTTGCTCTGCTCCACTTTCCTCTTTCTCTCTCACTTTCTGTAACCGGCTGCACTGGGAAACCCAACCACCCACGGAACGGAGCCTGGTGTGCCTCGTGTTCGTCTAGGGTGCTCAGGATTCCCGAGGGCCTCAGTTAGTTTGTCCTTCTCTCTGTCAGGAATGGACGTCCCTTGCTGCGCTGCGGTGAAATAATCCTGAAGCTTCTTGATGGGTATTGCAAGCTGCTCGTCCGTCCAACGGTATTCCCCTATTTCTGGGTCCAAAGATCCCCCAACCCCGAAGAACCAAGTCCTTGAACGGTCTGGCCAATTCAATGTCGCTGGTTCGACCCCTTTAGCGACCAGGTCTTTCTCAGCTTTGTCCCACAATGGTCGGGCTTTGAGGTAGCCACCTGACCCGTGTGATGGTGATACAACTTCTTTGCACCATTTTTGTTGTTTGTCTGATATTTTCTTACCCTTGTCCGATGTCTTGTAGGCCACTGATGTCTACTACGCAACTTTATTCTTGTAGACACGTGTTGGGCCTCCAAGCGCAGAGTTTTGTAGGATAGTAGCAATTTTCCCTACAGTGGATGACCTAAGGTTTATCAATCCGTGGGAGGCGTAGGATGAAGATAGTCTCTCTCAAGCAACCCTACAATCAAATACAAGAAATCTCTTGTGTCCCCAACACACCCAATACAATAGCAAATTGTATAGGTGCACTAGTTCGGTGAAGAGATGGTGATAAAAGTGTAGTATGGATAGTAGATATGAGTTTTTGTAGTGCAAACAATAAAAACAGCAAGGTAGTAAATAGTAAAACGAGGCATAAATGTTATTGAAATGATGGGAAATGAGGCCTAGGGTTCGTACTTTCGCTAGTGCAATCTCTCAACAATGCTAACATAGTTGTATCATATGATTATCCCTCAAAGTGCAATAAAGAATCACTCCCGACTCCCGAGTTCCTATTAGTGGAGAACAAAAGATAGAAATTGTTTGTAGGGTACGAAACCACCTCAAAGCTATTCTTTCTGATCAATCTATCCTAGAGTCCATACTAAAATAACAACAAGCTATTCTTTCCGATCGATCTAATCAAGAGTTCGTAATAAAATAACACCATATGATGCATATCAACCAACTCTAATGTCACCTAGATACCCCAATGTCACCGCGAGTACCCGTGAGTTAATTATACGATATGTATCAAACAATTTCAGATTCATAATACTCAATCCACACAAAGAACTACAAGGAGACCCCAAAGTTTCTATTGGAGAAAAGATAGTAAAAATGTGCATCAACCCCTATGCATAGATTACCGCAAACTCACCGCGGGAATCCGCAAGTTGAGTGCCATAACATATATCAAGTGAATAAAAATAATACCCCATTGTCACCACGGGTATTCATATGCAAGACATATATCATGTGTTCTCAGATCTAAACATTCAATCCGACAAGACAGAACTTCAAAGGGTAAAGACTCAATTCATCACAACAAGTGTATAGAGGGGAGAAACATCATATGATCCATCTATGTTAACAAAGCCCATGATACATCAAGATCGTCACATCTCAATATCGCACGCGCGAGAGATATTAAACACATAGCTACTGGTACAAACCCTCAGCCCTGAGGATGGACTACTCCCTCCTCGTCGTGGTGGCCGCCGGGATGATGAAGATGGCCATCGGAGATGATTCCCCCCTCCGGCAGGGTGCCGGAATGAAGTCCCGATTGGTTTTCGCTGGCTACAGAGGCTTGCGGCGGCGGAACTTCTAATCTAGGGTCTCCCTAAGGGTGTTCAGAATATTTGGGAATTTATAGGGTGAAGAAGGGGTACGGGAGGCCACCGAGGTGGGCACAACCCACCAGGGCGCGCCAGGGGGCCCAGGCGCGCCCTGGTGGGTTGTGCCCCCCTCGGGGTACCCACCAGGTGCTGCTCTGGCCCAATTGTTCTCTTCAGGTCCATAAAAAATCCGCAAAAAGTTTCGTAGTGTTTGGAGAACTTTCATTTCTGCACAAAAAACAACACCACGATAGTTCTGCTAAAAACAGCGTCAGTCTGGGTTAGTTCCATGCAAACCATACCAAAACCATATAAAATTATCATAAAAATGGCATGAATACTTCATAAATTATAGATACGTTGCAGACGTATCAGCATCCCCAAGCTTAATCCCTACTCGTCCTCGAGTAGGTAAATGATAAAAGAAATAATTTATGAAGTCTGAATGCTAGCAAAGTGCACAAGTTTGATCAATAACAATTTCAATCACTTTTCCTAGCATCATAACAGCAATTCTTTCTTATAAAATTTCTCATGTTAAAGTAGCAACCAATTCACATGTTAAGGTTCAAACGATGAATTCTCTTGAAACTCAACAACCTATGTTCTCAGTCGCCAAGCAATTGCAATTCAACTTATTCAACAGAGTCTAAGTAAGAGCTCCACATACTCAACCATCATATAGTCTTTTATGATTGCTAACACTCACTGCATACACATGAGCAAAACATTTCAACCGGACACATAGAAAGATAGGGGCTCATATTTTCGCCTCCCAACATATTCACCTCAAGGGTGATGTCAACAATAATAACTCACCCATATTCAACTGGACATATGTGCCTAGATCTTTCCTCACCACATGATGCTTGCCAAAGGAGAAAAATAAAAAGGAATAGAGAGAAAAACTTTGACTCTTGCATGAAAGTAAATACATAAAAGTAAAAGATAGGCCCTTCGCACAGGGAAGCAGAGGTTGCCATGCGCTTATTTGTTTGTATGCTCAACCCCTTAGTGCAAAAGAACGTCACGTTATATTGCGCCTTATGATAGCAACCTTTATTATGCAGTCGGTCACTTTTATTATTTTCCATCACAAGTTCATACAACGCTCAATTTTCTCTTACACTAAATGGTCTAACACTTTTAGAAGCAATTTTTATTGCCTTATTGCACCGATGACAACTTACTTGAAGGATCTTGCTCAATCCACAATTAGGTATGGTGGACTCTCAAAACAAGATTTGGGTTTAAGGGTTTTTGGATGCACAAGTAGTATCAATACTTTGTGTGGAATGTTTGGCTAGCAAAGATAGGGGGGAAAGCACCACATGTTGAAGGATCTATGACAATATAACTTCTGTGTGAATATGAACAAAAATAAATCATTATGTTGTCTTCCTTGTCCAACGTCAACAATTTTGGCATATAATATTTTGATGGGGGCTCACAATCACAAAAGATTTCCAGGATTGTTTATTTGCATGTGAAAGTTCTTTTCCTTCTACTAATCATTCATGAATTGCTTGTCCCCAAGTGTAGGGCGTTATAGGTTCAGGTAATTGAGGACAAATGATCAATGGGTTGGACGAGTCCAAAAGTGTAATTGTGAACATTGTAATTGAGTGATGCTCTCTCTCCACTCTTACATGAGGGTCCCACTTGTTAGCCTACAAAGGAATAGCATGTCACGTTAGCAGTTATCTTAGACAACGAGTACTCCAGATTGAATGCAATAGCCATGTTTTTGCACCATTTTTTGGTATTGACAACTAGGGCACTAAAATGAATATACACGGCCATTGTCTATACATTTACCTTGAGTATCTTGATGGGGAACGAAGCATGAAAATCAAAAAAAATCCTACGAACACCCAAGGAGAAGCATAGCAATGAGAGGGGAGAGTGTGTCTACGTACCCTCGTAGACCGTTAAGCTGAAGATAATATCACGTAGTTGATGTAGTCGTACTCGTCACGATCCAATCACGATCCAAAACCGATGAAGTACCGAATGGACGGCACCTCCGCGTTCAGCACACATACGGCTCAATGATGTCTCCTCCTCCTTGATCCAGCAAACAAGGGAGGAGAAGTAGATGGGATTGCCGGCAGAATGACGGCATGACAGTGATGGTGGTGGAGTGATTTCGGCAGGGCTACACCAAGCGCTACCGAAACAACAAAGATGAAGGAGTTACGAAGTAACATGAGAGAGGGGGGCAAGGACTTTCCACCTTTCCCACCCACATGGGCCTTGAGGGACTTGTGCACCTAGCCCAATAAGACCAGGGCGCCTCCCCTCATCCCATGCCGACCCTTGGGACATGGTGGAACCCTTGGTGGACTTCCAAACTCCTTCGGAAGTTTCTAGAACCTTCTGGAAGCTTCCTGGTACAATACCGAAAAAAACAAAAACTTTTTCCGGAAGCCTGAAAGCAACTTTCCATATATAAATCTTTACCTCCGGACCATTCGGGAGCTCCTCACGAGGTACGGGGTCTCATCCGAGACTTTGAACAACATTTGGTCACCAACATGCATATCCCAATATTACTCTAGCATCACCGAACGTTAAGCGTGTGGACCCTATGGGTTCGAGAATCATGTAGACATTGTCGAGACCTCTCCGGTCAATAACCAATAGCAAAACCTGGATGCCCTTATTGGTTCTTACATATTCCATGAAGATCTTTTATCGGTTGAACCATGATGTCAAGGATTCGGTTAATCCCGTATGCAACTCCCTTTGTCCGGTGATATGTTACTTGCCCAAGATTTGATCATCGGTATCTCCATACCTAGTTCAATCTCGTTACCGATAAGTCTCTTTACTCATTCCGTAATAGAAGATCTCGTGACTAACTCATTAGCCACATTGCTTGCAAGCTCTTTCCGATGTTGTATTACCGAGAGGGCCCAGAGATATCTCTCTGTCACATGGTGTGACAAATCCCAGTATCGATCCATGCCAGCCCAACAGACACCTTCGGAGATACATGTAGAGCATCTTTATGATCACCCAGTTACGAAGTGATGTTTGATAGCACACAATGTATTCCCTGTGGTATCCGGGAGTTGCATGATGTCATGGTCTTAGAGGAATAGATACTTGACATGAAGAAAACAATAGCAATAAACTCAAGTGATACGATTGAATGCTAAGATTATGGTTGGGTCTTGTCCATCATATCATTTTCCTAACCATGTGATCTCGTTATCAAATGACAACTCATGTCTATGGTTAGGAAATCTTAACCATCTTTGATCAATGAGCTAGTCTAGTAGAGGCTCACTAGGGACATAGTATTTGTTTATGTATTCACACATGTATTTAAGTTTTCGATCAATACAATTCTAGCATGAATAATAAATGTTTATCATGAACAAGGAAATATGATAGTAACCAATTTATTATTGCCTCTAGGGCATATTTCCAACATATCTCGTAGTGTAGAGAAACACACTTCTGTTTCTAAAGATTGTGTGGACGTGTGACAACTTAAGGCGATGCTGACTTGACCTGACTGGACTAGACGTGACCCGATCCCACAGGCAATGGCTCTAATTGGACTAACTATACCGAGACAACCGTGAAGGAAGGGCTCATCCCATGGTGACCTTTAAACACTTCTTTTAACTTTGAACATGTATCCAACATGAATGATCACCAATGCATACAATACTATGAGAACTCGGGGAGTGCCTGACTGATAACCCACAAGTGTAGGGGATCGCAACAGCTTTCGAGGGTAGAGTATTCAACCCAAAATTATTGATTCGACACAAGGGGGGCCAAAGAATATTCTCAAGTATTAGAAGTTGAGTTGTCAATTCAACCACACCTGGATAACTTAGTATCTGCAGCAAAGTATTTAGTAGCAAAGTAGTATGGAAGTAACGGTAACGGTGGCAAAAGTAAAGATAACAGTTTTGTAGTAATTGTAACAGTAGCAACGGAAAAGTAAATAAGCAAAGCACAATATGTGAAAAGCTCGTAGGCATTGGATCAGTGATGGATAATTATGTCGGATGCGATTCCTCATGTAATACCTATAACCAATGTTGAGGATATCGCTTATCGGGAACTTATCGGTCGACCCATGATAAGGGGAATCGGCTAGTTTATCGGCATATCGGTCGATTTATCGCCATATCGGTTGATTTATCGGTCGATTTATCTTATCGGTTAGACACGGGTAAGTGATAAATCGGCCGATTTATCGGCATATCGGAAGATATCTTGAACAGTGGCTATAACATAGGGTGACACAGAACTAGCTCCAGTTCATCAATGTAATGTAGGCATGTATTCCGAATATAGTCATATGTACTTATGGAAAAGAACTTGCATGACATCTTTTTTCCTACCCTCCCGTGGCAGCGGGGTCCTAATGGAAACTAAGGGATATTAAGGCCTCCTTTTAATAGAGAACCAGAGCAAAGCATTAGCACATAGTGAATACATGAACTCCTCAAACTACGGTCATCACCGAGAAGTATCCCGATTATTGTCACTTCGGGGTTGTCGGATCATAACACATAATAGGTGACTATAGTCTTGCAAGATAGGATCAAGAACTCACATATATTCATGAAAACATAATAGGTTCAGATCTGAAATCATGACGCTTGGGCCCTAGTGACAAGAATTAAGCATAGCAAAGTCATAGCAACATCAATCTCAGAACATAGTGGATACTAGGGATCAAACCCTAACAAACTAACTTGATTAGATGGTAAATCTCATCCAACCCATCACCGTCCAGCAAGCCTACGATGGAATTACTCATGCACGGCGATGAGCATCATGAAATTGGTGATGGAGGATGGTTGATGATGACGACGACGACGGATCCCCCTTTTCGGAGCCCCGAACGGACTCCAGATCAGCCCACCCGAGAGAAATTAGGGCTTGGCGGCGGCTTCGTATCGTAAAACGCGGTGAAACTTTCTCTCTGATTTTTTTCTCTGCGAAACGGAATATATGGAGTTGGAGTTGAGGTCGGTGGAGCATCAGGGGGGCCACGAGACAGGGGGCGCACCGCCCAACACCCCCTGGCCTTGATTCTTTCACCAGTATTTTTTATATTTTCCAAAAGTTATCTCCGTGGATTTTCAGGTCATTCCGAGAACTTTTGCTTTCTGCACAATAAACAACATCATGGCAGTTCTGCTGAAAACTGCGTCAGTCCGGGTTAGTTTCATTCAAATCATGCAAGTTAGAGTCCAAAACAAGGGCAAAAGTGTTGGAAAAGTAGATACGTTGGAGACGTATCAACTCCCCCAAGCTTAAACCTTTGCTTGTCCTCAAGCAATTCAGTTGATAAACTGAAAGTGATAAAGAAAAACTTTTACAAACTTTATTTGCTCTTGTTGTTGTAAATATGTAAAGCCAGCATTCAAGTTTTCAGCAAAGATTATGAACTAACCATATTCACAATAACACTTAGGTCTCATATTTACTCACATCAATGGCATAATCAGCTAGCGAGCAATAATAATAAAACTCGGATGACAACACTTTCTCAAAACAATCATAATATGATATAACAAGATGGTATCTCGCTAGCCCTTTCTGAGACCGCAAAACATAAATGCAGAGCACCTTTAAAGATCAAGGACTGACTAAACATTGTAATTCATGGTAAAAGAGATCCAGTCAAGTCATACCCAATATAAACTAATAGTAGTTAATGCAAATGACAGTGTGCTCTCCAGTGGGTGCTTTTTAATAAGAAGGTGATGACTCAACATAAAAGTAAATAGATAGGCCCTTCGTAGAGGGAAGCAGGGATTTGTAGAGGTGCTAGAGCTCAATTTTAAAATAGACATGAATAACATTTTGGGCGGTATACTTTCACTGTCAACGCAACAACTATGAGATGGTAATATCTTCCATGCTACATACATTATAGGAGGTTCCCAAACAGAATGGTAAAAGTTTATACTCCCCCACCGCCAACAAGTATCAATCCATGGCTTGCTCGAAACAACGAGTGCCTCCAACTAACAACAGCCCTGGGGGAGTTTTATTTAATTATTTTGATTTGCTTTGATCTTTTTTATCATGGGACTGGGCATCCCGGTTACCAGCCATTTTCTCGTGAATGAGGAGCGGAGTCCACTCCTCTTGAGAATAACCCACCTAGCATGGAAGATATCGACAGCCCTAGTTGAAACATGAGCTGCTCGAGCATACAAAACAGAATTTCATTTGAAGGTTTGGAGTTTGGCACATACAAATTTACTTGGAACGGCAGGTAAATACTGCATATAGGAAGGTATGGTGGACTCATATGGAATAACTTTGGGGTTTATGGAGTTTGGATGCACAAGCAGTATTCCCGCTTAGTACAGGTGAAGGCTAGCAAAAGACTGGGAAGCAACCAACTGAGAGAGCGACAACAGTCATGAACATGCATTAAAATTAATTTACACCAAGTCCAAGCATGAGTAGGATATAATCTACCATGAACATAAATATCATGAAGGCTATGTTGATTTGTTTCAACTACATGCGTGAACATGTGCCAAGTCGAGTCAATCAATTCGTTCAAAGGAGGATACCATCCCATCATACCACATCACAATCATTTTAATAGCATGTTGGCATGCAAGGAAAACCATAATAACTCATAGCTAATTGTGCATGGCATAAGCAACTATAATCTCTAAATGTCATTGCAAATATGTTTACTTCATAATAGGCTGAATCAGGAACGATGAACTCATCATATTTACAAAAACAAGATAAGTCGAGTTCATACCAGCTTTTCTCATCTCAATCAGTCTATCATATATCGTCTTTATTGCCTTTCACTTGCACGACCGAACGGTGTGTATAATAATAATAGTGCACGTGCATTGGACTAAGCTGGAATCTGCAAGCATTCAATTCAAGAGAGAAGACAAAGTAATATGGGCTCTAAGTTAAATCAACAATCATGCATATGAGAGCCACTAATCAAAAGAAAAGAAATAAAACTATTTACACGAGAAAGCTCCCAACAAGTAAAAGAAGAACGAGAAATCTCTTTTTGGGTTTTCATTTTAATTGCTACTACAAGCAAGGAAATTAGACTAGCTAATTTTTTTGGTTTTTCTTAAGGTTTAACAAACACACAAGAAGAAAGCTAGAAAAGGAAAATAAACTAGCATGGATAATACAATGAAAGAGTATGAGCACCGACAACTAGAATAGTGTGTGAATATGAATGTAAAGTCGATGAGAAATACGTACTCCCCCAAGCTTAGGCTTTTTGCCTAAGTTGGTCTAATGCCAGGGATAGCCTGGCTGATATCCAAAGTTATAACCGGGGTCGTACTGAGATGCAGCAGCTAATGCCTCCTGAGCTGTGGCATGTTGGCGAGTTGTCTCCGCTCTCCTCTCGTGTCCGGCTGCCTCCTCCCTGGTAACAACATATCTTCGTTTTGCCTGGTAATCAAAAAGGGAAGGAGCAGGGAGAGTAACATGGACAGCGCGATGTCTGTCAAAGATTAGTCGATACTGGAGGAATTGTTCATTCCTCACAAGAAAACGATGTTTGACCATCGCGTCATAATCTAAATAAGCAGGAAGCAACTCCATATCCTCCTCACATGGAGATATACCAAGATAATTAGCAACACGGGTCGCATAAATCCCTCCAAATAAATCTCCAGATATACCATTATTATGCAACCTACGTGCAACTATTGCCCCCAAGTTGTAATCTTTATTACCTAATACAGCACTCTTGAGGACACAAAGATCAGGGACACACATGTGACATGCTTCATCTTTACCGTTAATGCATCTACCAATGAAGAGAGCAAAATAATGTATAGCAGGAAAGTGAATGCTCCCTATGGTAGCTTGTGTTATATCCCTAGATTCTCCCACAGTAATACTAGCGAGAAAGTCTTTATATTCAGATCTGTGGGGTTCATGAACATTTCCCCACTGTGGGAGTTTGCAAGCAGTTGTAAAATATTCTAAGTCCATGGTATCAGATTGATCATAAATATCAAACAGGACATTCTGAGAATTATGCGAAGATGTATATTTAAACCTTCACACGAATGAATCAGTCAATTGGTAGTATTGAGGACACTTATCTTGTATGAAGTCCTCAAGATTGGCGTTACGCACATATGCGTCAAATTCATCATTAATGCCTGCATTAACCATAAACTCTTCTGATGGCCACTCGCAAGCCCGCACTTCGGCTTCCCTTGGTGGTTCATCATCTTGCTAACGCATAGCACGCCTAGGTCCTCTCTTAGTTGAGGAACCACCTTTGTACATTCTCCTAGACATATTTCTTTCTCTAAAAAAATCTAAAAATTTTAGTAACTTCAAAATAAAAGTGAATCAAACTAAACAAGATTGATAGCAACTACTCCTACAAGTGCCTAGAGCCTATATCATGCATTAGAATTACTTGGGACATCATAAATTTGACATGCGAGCTCAAGAACAGGGTCACCTATGCAGCAAAAATTTGCAATGAATAAAGCACTAGAACAAAAACTAATTGGACCAATGGAGGAGTCACATACCAAGCAACGATCTCCCAAAGCGGTTTTGTGCATGAAGCTTTGAGCAAGGAGATTGAAAATCGCAACAAAATGAGCTAGAACTCGTGCTTGAGCTGGATGGGGATTTTTTTTGGGACGAAGATGGAGTTTGTGGGTGCAGGAATAAGTGGAGGGGGCCCACCGTGGGCCCATGAGACAGGGGGGCGCGCCCTCCACCCTCGTGGCCAGGTGCTTGCCCCTCCTGCAGTGTTCTCAGTGCCTAAAATCCTCAAATATTCCATAAAGATCATACTAAATTTGCAGGGCATTTGGAGCACTTTTATTTTCAGGATATTTTTTTATTGCATGGATAATTCAGAAAACAGAAAAATAATACTATTTTTGCTTTATTTATTCTAAATAACAGAAAGTAAAATGAGGGTACAGAAGGTTGTGCCATCTAGTTTCATCCATCTCATGATCATCAAAATGAATCCACTAACAAGGTTGATCAAGTCTTGTTAACAACTCATTCCGAATAACATGGAACCAGAGAAATTTCGAATAACACTAAGTTACCTCAACGGGGATATGCACATCCCCAACAATAAGAATATCATACTTTTTCTTGACAGTAGGAAGAGGAAATTCAAAACCTCCAATAATGATAGTTGGAATTTTTCAAATATAATTGATGCTATGAACTTGAGGTTGTTTCCTCGGAAAGTGTATTGTATGCTCATTACCATTAACATGAAAAGTGACATTGCCTTTGTTGCAATCAATAACAGCCCCTGCAATATTCAAAAAGGGTTTACCAAGGATAATCGACATACTATCGTCCTCGGAAATATCAAGAATAACAAAGTCTGTTAAGATAGTGACATTTGCAACCACAACAGGTACATCCTCACAAATACCGACAGGTATGGCAGTTGATTTATCAGCCATTTGCAAAGTATTTCAGTAGGTGTCAACTTATTCAATTCAAGTCTACGATATAAAGAGAGAGGCATAACACTAACACCGGCTCCAAGATCACATAAAGCAGTTTTAACATAATTTCTTTTAATGGAGCATGGTATAGTTGGTACCCCTGGATCTCCAAGTTTCTTTGGTATTCCACCCTTAAAAGTGTAATTAGCAAGCATGGTGGAAATTTCAGCTTCCGGTATCTTTCTTTTATTTGTAATGATATCCTTCATATATTTAGCATAAGGATTTAATTTAAGCATATCAGTTAAGCGCATACATAAGAAGATAGGTCTAATCATTTCAGCAAAGCGCTCAAACTCCTCATCATCCTTTGTCTTGGATGGTTTAGGAGGAAAGGGCATGGGTTTCTGAACCCATGGTTCTCTTTCTCTACCGTGCTTCCTAGCAACAAAATCTCTCTTATCATAACGTTGATTCTTTGATTGTGGGTTATCAAGATCAATAGCAGGTTCAATCTCTACATCATTGTTATTTCTAGGTTGAGTATCAACATTATCATTAACATTATTACTAGGTTCATGTTCATCACCTGATTGTGTTTCAGCATCAGAAATAGAAATATCATTGGGATTCTCAGGTGTGTCTACAACAGGTTCACTAGAAGCATGCAAAGTCCTATCATTTTTCTTTTTCTTCTTTTTAGAAGAACTAGGTGCCTCTAAATTATTTCTCTGAGAATCTTGCTCGATTCTCTTAGGGTGGCCTTCAGGATACAAAGGTTCCTGAGTCATTCTACCAGTTCTAGTAGCCACTCTAACAGCAAAATCATGTTTACTATTTAATTCATCAAGCAAATCACTTTGAGCTTTAAGTACTTGCTCAGCTTGAGTGGTAACCATAGAAGCACATTTGCTAATGAATTTAAGTTCACTTTTAACTCTAGCCATATAATCACTCAAGCGTCCTATCTCGAAAGCATTATTCTTTAATTCTCTACCAACATAAGCATTAAAACTTTCTTGTCTAGCCATAAAGTCATCAAATTCATCTAAGTATGGGCTATGAAATTTAGTAGATGGGATTTCAACTTTATCATATCTATAGAGAGAATTTACCTTTACTACATGTGTCAGGTTATCAAGACAATGTGTTTCTTCAACAGGCGGTATATTAAGACCATGTATTTCTTCAATAGGAGGTAAATTCTTAACATCTTCAGCTTTAATACCTTTTTCTTTCATTGATTTCTTTGCCTCTTGCATATCTTCAGGACTGAGAAATAGAACTCCCCTCTTCTTCGAAGTTGGTTTAGGAATAGGCTCGGGAGTTGGCTCAATTGGCTCAGGAATTGCCTTAGGAATTGGCTCAGGAAGAGTTTAATTATTTTCATTAGTCAACATATTATTCAATAGTAGTTCAGCTTGGTCGACTGTTCTTTCCCTGAAGACACAACCAGCATAACTATCCAAGTAGTCCTTGGAAGCATCAGTTAGTCCATTATAAAAGATATCAAGTATTTCATTTTTCTTAAGAGGATGATCAGGCAAAGCATTAAGTAATCGGAGAATCCTCCCCCAAGCTTGTTGGAGACTCTCTTCTTTGATTTGCACAAAATTATATATTTCCCGCAGGGCAGCTTGTTTCTTATGACCAGGGAAATATTTAGCAGAGAAGTAATAAATCATATCCTGGGGACTACGCACACAACCAGGATCAAGAGAATTGAACCAAGTTTTAGCATCACCCTTTAATGAGAATGGGAATATCTTAAGGATATAATAATAGCAAGACTTCTCATCATTGGTAAACAGGGTGGCTATATCATTTAACTTGGTAAGATGTGCCACAACAGTTTCAGATTCATAGCCATAAAAAGGATCAATTCAACCAAAGTAATTATCTCAGGATCAACAGAGAATTCATAATCCTTATCAGTAACACAGATAGGTGAAGTAGCAAAAGCGGGGTTGTGTTTCATTCTAGCATTTAGGGATTGCTACTTCCATTTAGCTAATAACTTCTTAAGATCATATCTATCCTTGCAGGCGAAGATAGCTCTAGCAGCTTCTTCATCCATAACATAACCCTCAGGAACAACAGGCAATTCATAATCAGGGGGAGAACCTTCATCATCACTATCATCAATAATTTAATTCTCAATAATTTTATTCTCTCTAACCCTAGCAAGTTGTTCATCAAGATATTCACCTAATGGCACAGTAGTATCACGCACAGAAGTAGTCTCATCATAAGTATCATGCATAGCAGAAGTGGCATCATCAATAACATGCAACATATCAGAATTCGAAGCAGTAGCAGGTTTAGGTGTCGCAAGCTTACTCAAAACAGAAGGAGAATCTAGCGCAGAGCTAGATGGCAGTTCCTTACCTCCCCTCGTAGTTCAGGGAAAAATCTTAGTCCTTTCATCTTTCAAGTTCCTCATAGTGATCAGCAGATATAAATCCCAAGTGACTCAAAGAATAGAGCTATGCTCCCCGGCAACGGCGCCAGAAATTAGTCTTGATAACCCACAAATGTAGGGGATCGCAACAGCTTTCGAGGTAGAGTATTCAACCCAAAATTATTGATTCGACACAAGGGGAGCCAAAGAATATTCTAAAGTATTAGCAGTTGAGTTGTCAATTCAACCACACCTGGATAACTTAGTATCTGCAGCAAAGTATTTAGTAGCAAAGTAGTATGGAAGTAACAGTAACGGTGGCAAAAGTAAAGATAATAGTTTTGTAGTAACTGTAACAGTAGCAACGGAAAAGTAAATAAGAAAAGCACAATATGTGAAAAGCTCGTAGGCATTGGATCAGTGATGGATAATTATGTCGGCTGCGATTCCACATGTAATAGCTATAACATAGGGTGACACAGAACTAGCTCCAGTTCATCAATGTAATGTAGGCATGTATTCCAAATATAGTCATACGTGCTTATGGAAAAGAACTTGCATGACATCTTTTGTCCTACCCTCCCGTGTCAGCGGGCTCCTAATGGAAACTAAGGGATATTAAGGCCTCCTTTTAATAGAGAACCGGAACAAAGCATTAGCACATAGTGAATACATGAACTCCTCAAACTACGGTCATCACCGAGAAGTATCTCGATTATTGTCACTTCGGGGTTGTCGGATCATAACACATAATAGGTGACTATAGACTTGCAAGATAGGATCAAGAACTCACATATATTCATGAAAACATAATAGGTTCAGATAAGAAATCATGACACTCAGGCCCTAGTGACAAGCATTAAGCATAGCAAAGTCATAGCAACATCAATCTCAGAACATAGTGGATACTAGGGATCAAACCCTAACAAAACTAACTTGATTAGATGGTAAATCTCATCCAACCCATCACCGTACAGCAAGCCTACGATGGAATTACTCACGCACGACGGTGAGCATCATGAAATTGGTGATGGAGGATGGTTGATGATGACGATGGTGATGAATCCCCCTCTTCGGAGCCCCGAACGGACTCCAGATCAGCCGTCCCGAGAGAGATTAGGGCTTGGCGGCGGCTCCGTATCATAAAATTCGATGAAACTTTCTTTCTGATTTTTTTCTCCACAAAATGGAATATATAGAGTTGGAGTTGAGGTCGGTGGAGCAGCAGGGGGCCCACGAGACAGGGGGGTGCGCCTAGGGGGAGGGGGGCGCCCCCCACCCTCGTGGACAGGGTGTGGGTCCCCTGGCCTTGATTCTTTCGCCAGTATTTTTTATATTTTCCAAAAGTTATCTCCGTGGATTTTCAGGTCATTCCGAGAACTTTTGTTTTCTGCACAATAAACAACACCAGGGCAGTTCTGCTGAAAAAAGCATCAGCCCGGGTTAGTTTCATTCAAATCATGCAAGTTAGAGTCCAAAACAAGGGCAAAAGTGTTTGGAAAAGTAGATACGTTGGAGACGTATCACTCACCTGTAGAGTGAGAGGGCTGCGGCGCAGATGTTGGGACTGTGGGTGCTGAGTGGCAACATCAGTTTCTCCATCTCTGCCCGTGTTGATGCCTTTGCCACCATGTGGTCCTTGATCTTGAGCGAGACCTGACACCACACCTCGGCGAGGGTCAGCTTCTCCACCTCCGGACCTGCACCAGACACTGCGGCTACTGCCTGAGTTGTTGCTTCTCCTTCTTTGGTTGCTTCTCACCAATGTTGGTGTGAGCAATCTCGTCCACGGATCTGGTCACCGTCATGGAAACCATCTTAGCAACAATAGTATTACACAACAACGTCATGACTAGAACTAGATCCACAGAGCAGCCTCACACCGACAATGTCATTCTCTATGTGGGTTACTAGCAACTAAACAATATATTTCTATGTATCTAGCATGCATGTCCAGTAGATGGTTACGAAGATCATATTTGTATGTGTATATGTATCTATCTATCCCGAGCAGACACAAACAAGGACAATGAAAACTATTAATGGCATTGTTTAGTGTGATGCATTGATGCTTAATGTGATGGATGGATGTCAGGCATGGAAAAAAACATGCTTAATGTGTTGGATGAGTCCAAAAAAGTGTAACTGGGGCATAGAACGACATGTGACAAGAACTAGTAGAGAAATACGACAATACACACAGTAATGATCACTACAAATGGTATAGTGAGGAGGAGGGCCTTGCATACTAGTGGAGCGAGAGCGTGGCCATCCTAAGGATAGGACCACTGCGCCCGATGCTGACATCAGCTTGCCGCCTCTGCCCTCACCACCTTGTGGTTCATGTACCTTGGCGAGGGCCAGCTTCGGGATGGGAGCGGGAGTGCGCACGGTTGGCTCGCGCTGGTTGTAAGAATGCTTCCTATGGCCTAGTTGGAGCAGCACGGGTGCGTCCAGCCCCGTGATACCATTGTCGCAACTGTCGATGTTGGATCCCTGAAAAGTGTGTGTAGCAACATTATAGAGCAAGTGACTCACGTGCGCAGAGGGTGAGCACAACTGGTCGGCGGGGGAGGAGTGCGGCCCAACGGCTTGAGCTTCTCGAGTGAGGTTCGGGCGATGCCGTCAGCGTGAGGCATAGGCGGAGAGTGTGAGGGAGTGTGTGTTGACTCGCGTGCGTGATCAAAGTGAAATGGCAGCCAATAAGGAGGCAAGGAGGAGGGTGCTACATGAAACATTGGTCCGATGAAAGGCTCCTCTCCGTCGAGGCACTCATAGTTGCTGCTCGGGATGTCGCATCTCCCAGCCTCTCCTAACCCAGCCTGGCGGCAATGGACATGAACCGCATGATGAGGTGGCCAAAATCCCCCTCTCGCATGATTTTTCTCTCGGCTTTCTTACTTCTTCCCGTGCTGTGTTATATGCGATTGTGTCAGAAATTATTATTATTTTGTTTTCTTTCTTTGGGTGTGCGTGTTTATTTTGTTACGAGCCAAACGATTGGAGCAGGGCCTATCTGGTACCTGACAGCATCGTCTGATCTGTTCTTGTTGCTGGATTTTGCCAATCTTTGCCAGTTTGGTTGCCGGCCCCAAATTGGCAACATTCAGCAAAGAGACCAGTTACTCTGTCAGGAACCTGATAGGCCCTACCCCAATCAGCCGACTTGCTGCAAAAAATGAACGCACACCAAAGGAAAGGAAACGAATAGGTAAATCTGGAGTAATCTCAAAGAACACTACATGGGAAGAACTAAGAACACTGAGAGCAAAACCACGCGAGGGAGGGATTTTGGCTACCTCGTCATGTGATTCATGTCCATTGCCGCCAGGCTCGGTATGGAGTGGCTAGGTGACACGATGTCCCAAACAACAACGACAAGTGCATTGACCAAGGAGTAGCCTCGCATGGGATCAGCATCTCTCATGTAGCAGCCTCCTCTTTATCTCCTTCTTCGCTATTGTTTTACTCTGATCATGCAGGTAAGCCAACACACGCTCCCCTCCCACTCTCCCTCCAGGCCTCGCGCTACCAGCATCACCCGCACCTCGCTCGAGCAGCACAAGTCATTGCGTCACGCCCCACACCTGCCAGTGGCGGTGTGCTCACCCTCTCCCTCATGAGCCACCATCTCTACAACGTTGCCATACACACCTTCCAGGCACCCAACGTCGGCAGTTGCGGTGGCAACAACATCGCAGCCGCACCTGTGCCACTCCAATGGGGCCATAGGAAGCGCTGGCGCGGCCATCGTGAGCCGCTCGCGCACACTCCCGCACTCGAAGCGGATCTGAACCCTCGCCGAGGTGTGCCACCGGTCATCCCTCAAGTACTGGAACCGCAAGAAGGCAAGGATGGAGGCAGTGAAGCTGATGCCACCATGGGGCGCCGGTGGTCCCAGCCTTAGCGCGGCCACGCTCTTGCTCCACAAGTACGTATGCCAGTCCGCCTTGCTATACCGTCCATACTCATCATTACTAATATAGACACAACCCACTAGAAATATGTGGGCGTGCGTCTCAGACAAGCTGCACGAAAAAAGAAAAGGACAAAAACAAGTATGCGTGTTTTTAGGAAAAAGAATGTACTACGGTCACATCTCTAATAAGGTGCTCCAATGTGGAAGTGCCTAAGAGCAAACGCGAACCATCATTCTTGATTAAAGTCTTGAGTCACTATAACAAAGTAATATTTATGATTGAAACCTTGTTTTGGAGTATGTACATGGTTATAAAGGCATGATATTATATGCCACTAAAATTGTTCACATATAAAGGAAAATGCACTTCACTTCCCTAAAATAATGTTGTGTATTTGGGGTACCTCATGTGCTCCGGCGAAAGGTAGTGATGTGAATGCGAGCTTGGCTTCATAAGCTAGAGAAGAACCACCTTTTTTGTTATGAATATGTCAAAGAAGTATGGTATGATACTACAGTTAAGGATTAATTTCGTGACTTAGTGGAGAATAAGACAAAAGCACAACAAATTGATTAGATCCATCCAAATATCTATCAAAAAATATTAGTAAGCAAAGGCACAATAGTACAGGAAAAAATAGCCAGCTTTAAGAGATACCAACAATCACACCTCTCATTTTGCCAAACAAAATAGTTTGTCATTTTTCTAAGAGAATTTGATGGCTTCATAACGCATCGAATAGATAAGTGTGTTTGTGTGTGTGAGCGCGCGCACACACGTGTGCGTGTGCACGTGTGCATAATGCATTAGAGCTTTTTCCGTGAGAATTTAATGGTTTATTGCACTGCTAGGGTGAAACATTCATTACTAATACAATCTGGTAGAACAATTTTATCTTTTCCAAAGTGGCCAAGCTAGCCTAGTAAAATGGTGTTTCTTTTTTCTAGTTAAAGTCTCGCTTCGATAGCCAAGGTTTCGTTGTATCAAATCAAAAAACTAACATGTTAGATTATGTGAGATAACTAAACATGATAAACACCACTTTGCGCATTAATTTTTGTTAGAGATTATAAAAGTGTAACTCAACTAAAAAGTAATTGAATAAATAAACAAAGGAAAATGGTGATAAATAAGATAAAGCTAACATATCTGAGGTTCCATTCCTTTTGATGTTAACCGCACTATATCTTCTTCTTCAACATGTATCATCCAAAATAAATAAATAAACATGTCATTGCTTTTCTCCAATGCCTCTCTCTCATAGAGGGCAAAAATCTTTCTGTTTCCTTCAATGTGTCTAGAAAAATAACAAAATTATTTGTTAGATAAAAAAATATGATCTAAAAAAGAACAAGAGAACATACAAACTTTAGCCTCAATCATACACAAAGAAAATATGCAATGATTTGTAATTATGAATAAGACTGTTATAAAATATATGAATCGTAGGACAGTAACAATTCCAGTTGGATCATGAAAAATTCTTTTGCAAAAATGAGAGAAAATCATTTGTCAACATGACTTGTAGATAGTGGAAGAAGTTTGAGTCAAATATGGTAGACCAAATAGAGAAATTGTGACAGCTACTCATGATAGTTCGTGAACAAACAGTTTGATAAAATAAGACAAGATAAACATGGGTTGTATATAAATCTTGTATAAGAGCTTGACTGAATGTAGGTGGATTGGAAAGTGGGTTTTAAATAAAGTTGTGATGGATCATTGTAAGAGACCTTGAAAAGTTGAATGGAACATGTAGGGGGTTTTATATGGTAGATCATAAAAGAAGTGAGCTATTGAATTTTGGTGGATCAGGAAGATGATTTTTTATAGTAATAACAAGAATGGACATGGGATATATCTAGAGGTATTGAAAGAAGTATGTCATCGAAATCGTTATAGTAAGAGTAATGATTTTGACCCCAAAAAAGTAATGCAAATTGAAAACTTCAAGATACTTCAAAACTTTTATCCATAGTAGCAATAAAAACTAGATAAGAATTTTCTTAAAATATGATAACAAATTCAGATATAAGGAAGTAATGAACTACATAGTATAGTTTAGAAATTTTTCTATGAGGACATAGAACATAAGAATGGATCTTGAGATGGAAAATAATGCATGATGGATCTTCAAGACCACACATAGATCTTCAAGCAAAGTGAAGGTATCATTGAAAGTACAATCTCACTAGAGGCAAAGCTTTGAGATCGATCATGCAAAGGAAAAGTGCATATCTCACTAGAAACAATGCTCTAAGACTTCACAGTTTCAAATTAAAGATGTCACTAATGATGCTTTGACACTGATCGGGAAGTAGAATTAAGTATATATCTTACATCAACACTAGTAGTGATCTTTCAAATGGCTCAATTGTAAAATCTCCTATTTACATCTCGCTATAATAGGTAGTTGGTGAAGGATCATGAAGTAGAACACAAAAATAGATCTCACCAAAGTACAAATATCAATTCTCTAGACAGATAACGAGATAGGTCTCGAAGTAAAGATCAATCTATGAGCGATGCTTCTAGCTGGATTATCGCGCTCATAAGAGAAAATGGGTATCAACATGGATAGATCCCGAGATACTAAAAGAAGAATGATTTTGCAAAAACTAGTAAAGCAAGTTGGAACAAACCTTGAAAACTCTGGATAACTTTTATCTGCAATAGAGATAAATTAGGGATAAGCGTTTTAAGAAAAATATCATAATAGATCTAGATATAAGGAAGTAAAGACCTACAGTATGACCTATCAATATTTCGAGGAGTACATAAAACATAGAAGTGGATCTCAGGATGGAAAATAATGCACAATAACCAAAAGTAAGGATCCATAGATCCCCAAGTAATAGGGGAAGGTATCTCTCAAAGTATAGATATCACGGTAGTGATGCTTTCAGAAGATCATGGCAGAGAGTAATAAAGTACGGATCTCAACAAAAATAAAGCTATAAGACTTCCGGAGTGAGAGTAAATCTCTTGTGGGTGATGCTTTGGCATGGATCTTGAAGTAGTACGAAGCATAGATCTTATGTGAACACCGGTAGCGGCTTCCAAATAGATTGAGAGGTCGAACTCAAATTTTATATCTTACTAGAAGCGTTGGTTTGAGATGGACCATGGAGTAGAACAAGAAATTGATCTTATGGAGAAACTAGCATGATACTACAAATTGAATAAAGAGGTAGGTGTGGATATAGATCTCGATGTGAGCGATGCTCTGACATGTGCCATCATTGCCGAAGAAGAAACTGGGGAGTGCTTGAAGATAGACCCAAAGAACCGGTACTTTTTGGAATGAAGGCTCACGAAGAGCCCGGCTTTGATTTAATAAAGCCATCAACCGTCCAGGAGTTACATCATACGACCCAGAGAACCATGACCAAGCTGATACAAAGGGGAACACTGGGAAGCAAACCAAAACTATAGCCTACACAAGCTAACTTAAGAAAGGAAAATGAAGATTACAGCTTGCTAGAGGCAGAGTACTCCACACTAGTATCCTACAAATCAAGGACGGAACAGCAGGGCATGACAAAGTCGGCCGTCGAAAAAGGACATTGCTCCAGGAGCACCTAGGGAAGGAGGGAAAACAACACCTTCCTTCTCTGTTATCGAAGAGGGACCCTACCCCCTTGCCATGTCTCATAGGCGTCGTACCATCGAGATTCAGAGAAGCTCACCCGAGAACTAGAAGGATGCCACCCTCACATTGCACGGTGGACCTAGGGCGACCACCTCGATTTGGGATAAGCCATGCTGGCCGCACCCGCCACTGACCACGCCCAACTAGTTGGAGAAGGAAAGCTTCATGGAGTCAGACGACGAAGAGGAGGCAGCAGGGAACTGAGCAAAAATGTGAGAGGCAAGGCAACAAATCACCACCGTTGAGAGGACCCAGGTCTCTCCGGTTTACATGAAGCCACAGCCGTCGGGAAGGGGAACCCTATACCCTACCATCAGGATCGAGACGCCTCGCCGTCGGGGCCGAGAGGCATCCACCGCCATCGGAGAGCACCAACCAGAAGAGACGAGGTGCCTACAACCCACACCGCATCCACACAAGCTCGAGACACAAGCAACCTCAGTCCTAAGATTGCACATCCTCCCATTCGAGCCCCTACACCCCTGACGACACCTTCAGGAAGGTCACGACGCGCAAGATGTTGCTGTCGCCAAATCCACAGGGGATTGTGGTTTCCACCCTAGTAGAAGGTCAGGGTGGAGAGTTGGGGACCTCAGCAGCGCCCCCATGGAAGAAAGCGTCGCCCCCGCCGGGCCAGCCAAGCCGGCCAGGTTTCCCCCCGAGCCCCAAGATACTCCACCATGCTCACCAACACTAGAGCCAACGAGCGAATCGTAGTCCATGGCGTACAGAGCGAGAGAGGCAGCAGGGAGGCGGGATCTCGTACCTCCAGATCTGACGCAAATGAGATCCACGCCGCGACCGAAACTCCACCAGCGGCCCGCCGCCCTCACGGCCGAGCACACTGGCCAGCACACCGCTTGCGAACGCCGGTGGCACACGACAACGCCGCCTCATTGGCAGGGCCACCGCCCCAGGTACCAATGGCCTCCGAGAGGGACGAAGCGCCGTAGTCCCCGCCGCCATCTTCACCGGCGCCCGCGCTGACTGTCCCGGCGGCCGTCTCCGATGGCGGCGAGGGGGAAGAGAGGTTTGGAGGGATGGCGGTGGCGGCGGAACCCTAGTCGCCCCCGAGTCGCCCGGCGGCGACGCGATGGTCGGGAGGGGGGATTCAAGAACCAGTATTTAAAGCACGCACCTACCGCATTTTGTTTGACTCGGGAAAACAAGAGTAGTTTGTGAGAGATATTTCTAATACTCACTCTCCATGTGGGTCCTTATAAATGCGTGGTACTAGAGATAGATAAAATATGGTTGTAAATAACAAAGAGGGATTTATATAAGACATGTTAACATATATAGAAAATAGCTGGCATCAAGGCTAAAAGAAGCATCCAATGCATGATTGTGATCCGCTAGAGAAGGGGTACACTTTTGTGAACATTACCTTTTTAAGGACTAGCCGATCCCCTCCATAATGCATATGCCATCTATATTTAGATTTTGCATTGAATAGAGGCTTTACTGATACAACGAAATATATATTACCAGCGTATTTTTTGTACCCTTTATTCTCATGGCATAATGTTTTCCCTTTTCGTTTTATTTAACCTACTCATCAAACAATTTCCTCAAGGTACCAATTTCAAATCATTTTGGGACATTGTTAGCTTTAGAGTCTATCGATGATTATCTCACTGCCACCCACCCTCAACAGGATGTGTTTTGGCCGCCTCTGCAGATGTGTACAGGTAGCATGCATGACGCAGTGTGCTTGCCAGTGCGTGTCTTACTATCGCATGCATGTGTGGCTTCGCATGCAACACTAACAGTCTTTGTCAAGACTTGGTGTTTTTGGACATGACCACTTCACTTGGTTGCATCACGACACGACTGGACAGGTGCAATCCAGGCTAGTTCGGCTCTCTTTCCCTCCGTAAGCGTGTCCGTCCTTCTACCAGTTGTTTGGGTCGCCAGAAGTTATTTGGGTCCAGTTCATGACTCGAACAGTGGCGGAGCTATGTATTCCCTCCGTCCGGAAATACTTGTCATCAAAATGAATAAAAGGGGATGTATCTAGATGTATTTTAGTTTTAGATACATCTTTTTTTGTCCATTTTGATGACAAGTATTTCCGGACGGAGGGAGTACGCTCCTGGGGTGGCTGCCCCCCCCCCCCCCCCCCCTCCCCCAACATTGCTGCAACTTGTGAAGGAAAAAAATTGTGATTTAGCTTTTGCCCCCCCCCCCCAAACACTCATATTTTAGCTTTTGCCCCCCCACCCCCAGTGGATTCTGGCTAGCTCCGCCACTGGACTCGAATATGTACACGAAGATCAATTGACACCATGCCTCGCGCCTAACCATATGCATGTTTTGCGAGCTTGTTACTTCCATGTCATGTCACCGTCTCGACCGGATTAACGGAGACGAACACCTGACCCGAGAGGTGACGCTTGCCTCGGCCCCTACCAGAACAGAAGCGTCCTCCTTCGCGTGGTGCATCACGGTGATCACAAGTGTTGCTTTTGTTCTCTTCAAGCCGAATTTGGCGAGATCTTGCTCGCACGAATTGGGTCGCCGTCAACTTGGAGGCCATGACCGGGAGGCTTGGTACGGCCTGGGTTGTGCAAGAGCAGAAACCGGCAGGACAACGCGCCGGCGGGTGTGTGTATGTTGTTGGATGAAGCTCGTCGGGTGTGTCGTTTCTGTGTGACTAACTGTAGAAACTCTTTAAAGCTAAATGTAGAAAAGTAACAAAAATAGAATTGTGACAGAGTGATCACCGACTGACGTGTGGCATGACTGCAAAGGGTTGATCCGAACGTCATGTATGGCACATAGAATGTCAAGCACAAGAGAACGTTTGCGCCATCTAAAAGGGAAACTTGGAAGTAGAAGGAATCGTAATGATGAAGGAGGGGCTCTGGAAGCATCGACGGGCGTATAGGCGAAGACATTGTGGCAGAGCTTCTAGATATTTCGGATTCGGGGCCTTGTACCCTGAGCTCCAGAGCCCTTCTACCGGGCTACTTATCTGTTCTTACACTGGACCTCCTGGCTCGCAGGAGAACCTATATATACTCTTCATAGGAGAACCTATAAATACTCTTCTATATTTCCTCTCTAGGGTCAGCTAAGGATAAAACTCATTTGATAGAGCTTAGCTTATCTATATCCCTTAGTGAGAGATTTCAGCACTCGAAGACGGCTCCTCATGGAGAACAAGGCCATTCTTTCGTGGTGAACACTTCATTAGAGTAAGAGCATCTACAGCCGGGTGTCTCAAACCGGCCTCATGTGGCCCGCTCGCTTGGGTCGGCCCAATATACGGGCTGCCCAAGCGTACATCTCCTAGTTCAGGTCGCACGGTCGCTTTGTCTCTTCATTTGTTTGGTCGATGCTTGACCGATCAACCATTGACCATTTGACTTTTGTAAAAAAAATCTGAAATTTCGTTAAAAAAAAGAACTTGGTTTTCAAAAGGTTCTGAATTTGCAATAAAAAAATCACAGATATGGCAGAAAGTTTAAAAATATGAAAAAAGTTCATGAAAATTTCAAAAAAGTTCATGAGTTATAAAAAATATCATGAATTTGCACAAAATTTTCAAATTTTGAAAACAAATTCAAGGATGTAAAAAATAGTTCATGGATTTCTAGAAAAGTTAAAAAAAATAAAAACTGTGGTTTTGAAAAAAAAAAGGATCTGGAAAAAGTTCACATATTTGAAAAAAGTTCATGGGGTATTGTAAAAATGTTTGTGAATTTGAAAAATAATTGACTCAAAAAATTTCATGCATTTCATAAAAAATAAAAATAAATAAACAAACCGAACAAAACCAGTCCAAATAAACCAAATAAAAACAGGACAGAAGTTTCCCCAAAACAGGGCAGGAAGCTTATGGTAGCTCCCAAAACCTGGAACGGGAGCTTCCGTTGGCGCCTTATACCTGCCGGCCCAATGCAGGGAGAACAGCGTGCGCATTGTACGGATTTGACTTCAAATGGCAGCTAAAGCGCCAAATAGAAGTTTGTGCGCGACTATGTGTATGGCTTGTAGCGAGGCGGAAGACAGCATTGTCTGAAGTAACGCCCCTAATGACCCAGCCCAGTAGCAGGCTTGTATTTTTCTTCACTCTGTTTTGTTTTTCCTCCCTTTTGTCTTTTTTTTTGTTTTTTGCACATATTTATAGAAAAAATTCTAAAAGACAAATATTCCAAAAAAATACTTCAATTTCTTTTAAATGTTTGCAGAACTTTCAAAAAATGTTGATAGCATTTGAAATAAAATGTTTCAACGCGTATTTGGAAAAATATTTAACACGAATTCAATAAAAATCAAAACAATGTGATTGAAAAAAAGTTAAAAATAGTATTTGAAAAATGATAAATGAATAAAAATTAATTTTATCATATGTATAAAATAAATGTACAGTATGTAAGAAAATATGTATTTATAAAATATTAATCATTGCATTCAAAAAAGGTTAAACTTGTATAAAAAATGTTCACCATGTATACGAAAAATATACAATGTATATTAAAAAAAGTCGAGATGAAGACATATATTAAACAATTATAGTAATGTTTCTTTCCAAATGAACTAAACATGTATCAAAATCATTTTAATTTGTGTATAAAAAATGTAGAATGTTTACGAAAAAAGACGTAGAAGCATGTATTGAATGAAAATGTTAATCACGTACAGAAAATTGTTAAATACTAATAAAAAATGTTTTCTTGATGTATAAGAAAATGTAGATATCCATATTCTTTTAAGTGTTATTATTTTGTATTTTGAAAATGTTAAAGATATATAGAAATCTGTTCTTGATGTGCATTGTGTGCGAAAAAACTAGATATGTGTTGAACAAAAAGGAAAAGAAAAAATACAGTGGAAGTAAGCCAAAAAAAACAACAACGGAACAAACTGGAAACTGAAGAAAACTGGTGAAAAACTAGAAAGAAAGAAACCCGAAGAAACCCAAAGAGAAAAAGGAGAAGGAGAAATAAAGAAAACCATAGAAGACAATAACCCTGTAATAAGAATGGTTGAAAACCCAAAAAGAAAAGGGAAATGGGTATAAAAACACAAAAAGGGAAAAAGAAAAGAAAACAGTCAAAACCGTAAAGGAAATACTACAGAGACAAGAAAAGAAAGAACATAACTCAATAAAACTGAAAGCAAACCATAAACATAGAAAATGGAGCACGCTGGGAAACCAGCCAACGCGCCCAAACGTTCACCCCGCATGCTCTTTTGGGCCAGCCCATGTATTGGGCGACAAACCCCCATTTTTTTCATTTTTTTATAGCTTTTCTGTCCTCTTTTTAGTTTATTTTTCCTTTTTCAATAATTTGTGAATCGGGACCTTTTAATAGAAATTAAAAAATCATAAAAAAATCATGAATTACGAAAATGTTCATGATTTTCAAAATATACAGAAAATAATAAAATGTTCATGCAATGAAAAAAGTTGGTGATTTCTAAAAAACTAATGTTCGCATGCTAAAAAATGTTCACAATTTTAAAAAATTCTCATGACATTGAAATAATATTCTTTTATTCATCAATTCCAAGAATTTTCATGCATATCAGAAAATATTGCCAAATCGAAAAATATATTCATCAATTCAAAAAAGGTTCGCGAGTTCCAAAAACATTTTGAAAAATTCAAAACATGATAACGAATTCGAATAAGTTCATAATTTAGTTTTTTCTGTAAGTTCATAAAAAGGTTCTGTGAATCAGAAAAAGAATCTGTAAAAACTATTTACAATTAAAAAAGTTCATAATTTAGTTTTTTCTGCGATTTCAGAATATGTTCCTGATTTCAAAAAGTTTTCACAATTATTAAGAGGTTTTCACAATTTGAAAGATATCTGTAATATTAAAAAGAGAAAAGCAAAAAATAAATAATAAGAAGAAAACAAATACGGACATGAAAAAATGCAGAAAAAAACTGAAGGAAAAACATAAAATAAATAAACCATTCCTTGGAAGTTTCCAGAACCTCCCTGAAATCAGAACAGATCTAAGTGGGCTGGACGAAGCGTAGATAACGGGAGGTATGCGCTGGGCCATTATCTGGCGACATACGCGCAAAATAGGCGGAACTCCTAGACGCTCTTTGCGTCAAACTGGCGTCGCCATGCACTGGTGGGTAGCCTGACTGGGCCGGCCCATTGCGCTGTACCACTGGAAGCAAAAGAAAGCAAAAACGGGGGGAGGCGCGCTGGGAGGATTGGAACAAGCGACCAACAGCTCGAAAGAGCGTGCCCCCAGCCACTCCACTTAACTAGCGTTGCTGGAAGTGGAACAACCCGCATCGAAAATAACTTAGCGCAAGGTACAACCGGACTTGACTGTGTGTCGAACCAGAATTAGTTACCGTAGTGAACAACTTTTTGAACGTACGATTATGCAATTTTTTTTCTGAAAATGAACAAATTTTCCTCAACATTTTTGGAATTTGTGACATTTCTTTAAAGCACGAACAATTTTTGAAACAGATAACAAATTTGGAAGCATGAACATATTTGTGAAGCACAAACAGTTTTTGAATCTTGAGAACAAATTTGGAAATGGATAACAAATTTGGAAGCACGAACAATTTTTGAATCTTGAGAAAAATTTCGAAAATTCCCAAACAAATTTGGAAGTGCGAACATTTTTTTAAAGCACGAGCATTTTTTGAATCTTCAGAACAAATTTTGGAAAATCCTGGAAAATATTGGAAGCGTGAATTTTTTTAAAGCACAAACATTTGTTTGAATCTTGAGAACAAATTTTAAAATGGAGAACAATTTTAAAAAATCCCGAACACATTTGGAAGCGCGGACATTTTATGAAAACCTGATCATTTTATGAAATCCGGTACATTTTCCTCATTTTGAATGTTTTAAACTTCTTTGTGTAACGAGAATAATTTCTGAATTTTGAGAACATTTTTTAGATAACTGAACATTTTATAAAAATACGAACAAAATTTGCATATTTTGAATTTCTTTTGGAGAAAAGAGAAGAAAAGGAAAAGGAAAAAGAAAGAAAATAAACAAAAAATCAGGAACATTTTCCGAAAATGTGAACAAAAATTTGGAATTGTGAACACTATTTCAGAAATATAAAAAAAATTGACAAAAGGAACATTTATGAAAATTCTGAACCATATTTGAAATTTTTGAAAAGCTTAAAAAGAAAAAGGAAAAAATATTGAAAAATAAAAAACAAAGAAAACGAGAAAAAATGAAGAACAGAATAAGACTGTGAAGAAAAACCAGAAAGAACCAGTACAATGAACAAAAGTTTTTTTGAATTTCCGCAAACTGGTAAGTTTTGTTGTCGCTTTTCTTTAAGTATGTTGCAAACGGTTCAGCCCATGTAAGTTTCTTTGTTCGTGATTTCCTATATGTTTTTTCCTATGCGGGTTTTGCTCGGTTTTCACGTTTTTATTTGCCTTTTCTTAATTTCTATATTTCTAGACCTTTTCCCAATCTGCGAAGTTTTTTCAAAAACTAGAAATTTTTTCCAAATTCGTGAACTTTTTTTAAATGTGCAGACATTTTTTCAAATCCATGAACTTTTTCAAATTATGTGAACTTTTTTCAAATTGATTAACTTTTTCCAAATTAATGGAATTTCTAAATTCACAAACTGTTGTCAAATTTGCAAACTTCTTCCAATTTTGATGAACCTTTTTCAAATTCATGATCTTTTTTCAAATCCATTGTTGTTTTCAATATTTCAAAGAATTATTTTCCAAATTTATGCTTTCTTTTTGGAAAAAAAATATAATGGGTATATAATACTCCCTCCGTCCGAAAATACTTGTCGAAGGGAGTATATGTTAATGTTGTACTAAAAGAAGGGTTAAATAACATTGTTTCCTTATTGTAGGCAACTAAGTGAGCTCGACCTAGGGATTACTAGCTATGACCACTGTCATTCGTGTGCGGGGTTCGAATCACTCTTCTCCGAGACTAACGAGCGGAATAACTTATTAAAAAAATCGCGTTTACATTTTAATCAGGTTATTGGGCCGACCCGCTACAAGTTGCTTGTGAGCGCCACTAGCGCTAACCAACACTAAGAGCGCCTAATAGGAGGTCTCTAGGTGTGCCCACCTCTCTGTCGCAAGTAGAAGGATCAGATGAATGGCCTTATTATTTATGGGTTGTAGAGTACTAACTTTTTTTCATGTTCGCTAGGGGGGTGGGGTGCAATGTCCTAGATTCGTCCCCGTGAAGCTTCGCCAATGGCTGGCATCACTGAAATCAGGTGACCTTATCTGATTGTTCGAAGATATGAGAAAACTTGCGTAGTGACATTCTCTATTCAATTCTACTAAATTAATTGTCGATAAATAGTGAATACATGCATGCATACATTCTTGTGGAAGACCCCCCCCCCCCCCCCCCCCCCAGTTAAGGCCTTGTTCAACCAAACTTACCAAACTTCCAACGACCTAGATCCACCTAGGGAGTGGATGATCCCAATCCCTATCAATCCCTCAAACCATAATCCCTTCTAATCCATGCTCCAATCCTCCTGACGCCCCTTCACCGCCGCTTCAAGAGGCACCACAGGGGAGAGAAGAGATGAAGTGCTCCGCTAGGAGATCCCTTCCATGAGAGCGCAGCTGCTATTTTTCCCCAATGGTTTGGACAGGGATTGGCCGGGGAAGCGCCCCACGCGGGGCTTAACAGAATGCAAAAAAAAAACATGTGGTGGTTATGAAGTGTCCATTGGCTCAGCTTTTAGATAAGAGGAGTTTGCCCGACTGTAGAAAACTGAAGCCCTTAAATGTTTACAAACAGAGGTCCAACAACACGAATAAAGACAAAGACACATAAATTCAATATAAACTATCGACTGTTTGACTTTCGCAAAAAAAACTGAAAAATTTGCAAAAAAATTTGGATTGGTAAAAACTTCATAAATTTGTAAAAAATCATGAATATGAAGAAGAGTTTAAAAATGTGAAAAAGGTCATGAATTAATGAATTATGAAACAAATTGTAAATTTTTTGAAAAAAACTTTTCAATATTTTTTGAAAGATAAAAAACAATCTAATTTGAAAAAAATGAGGATTTGAAAAAAAGTGTTCATTGACTTGAAGAAAGTTCGTGGGGTACTGTAAAAAAGTTCATGGATTCAAAAGAACTTGAAAAACTAAAAAGTTGATGAATTTGAAATAAGTTTTCGAATTGAAAATTTGCACACATTTTATAATAAAATAGAAAAGGAAAATCAAACAAATCCAGTCCAAATAAACGACAAAAACGAAAAAAAGAATAACTGGACAAAAGCTTCCCAAAACCAAGTTAGGAAGCTTATGGAGCTTCTTCCTGGTACTTTATATGGGCCGGCCCATCGCGGGGGAGGGGGTGTGTGTGTTGTATGAATTTGCCTTTAAACGAAGCACTACTAGAATCAGCTTCTTTGCCGTCCTCCATGGCGGACGGCAAAGGCATAGATCCCAGACGGCAAACTTCTTTGTTGTCTGCCAGCAGACGACAAACTATCCGGCTGAGTAAGCGACGGCAAAGGGCACTTTGCCATCTGCTGGCGGACGGCAAAGATGAAATCGTCTTTGCCGTCCGCCAGCGGATGGCAAAGTGCCCTTTCATTTGCCGTCTGCCAAACGCAACCTTTGACGTCAGCCTCGTAAAATCATGGACGGCAAAGAACTTAGTAAATATTAAAAAAAGGTCCGGCGAGCAGCCTGTCCGGCGTCCTGCGTTCGGCGTGTCCGGGCGCTGGATCCGTTCGCGACCCCGCCCTTCGATGAGGGCCAGCACACAACACCCTTCGTTGCGGGCAGACTTGCCGCAGGCCGCCGCTGCTCGAGGTGGGAGGTGGTACGGCGTCGAGGTATGGGGCCGGCGGGGGCAAACGGGGACGAGGTCGGGCACGGCGGCGTCGGGGGCGAAGAGAGAAGGGCCCGACGCCGGCGGGCTAGGTGGTGGCTGGAAGGGGGCGATGGGGGCCGGGGCCGGCGAGGGCAAACGAGGACGGGGTGGGCACAGCGGCGTCGGGGGCGAAGAGATAAGGGGCCGGCACCGGCGGGCGAGGTGGTGGCCGGAAGAGGGCGATGGGGGCTGGGACCGGCAGGGGCAAACAGGGACGGGGCGGGCACGGCGGCGTCGGGGGAGAAGAGAGAAGTGGAAGGCGCCGGTGGGCGAGGTGGTGGCCGGAAGGGGGCGACGGGGGTAGGGGACGGCGGTCGGCTGGGGCGACGACAGACTGGGAGCGGGGGCCGGTGTCCTGTGCGAGAGACGGGGAGCAGAGGCATGGGATAAGGGAGACAGAACGTGGTGGGGGTGGCTCTCAGGAGGATAAGGGAGAGAGAGTGGGTGATGGGGGCGTGGGATGGGCCACATCAGTTTTGCGTTGTGGAGATGCATGTGTGGAGCAGATCGTGCCATGTCATCGATCCGCGTGATCGATCCGCGTGGTGTGCTTTCTATTTGCTGTCTGCTGGCGTATGGCAAAGAATCTTTGCCGTCCGCCAGCAGACGGCAAAGAAACTGGCCATTAGGTCGTCCTCGTAAGCCCGACACCCACCCTCTTTGCCGTCAGCTACAGACGACAAAGCTTCTTTGTTGTCCGCTAGCAGACGACAAAGATATGGCTAATGGCAAAGCCTACCTTTGTCGTCCGTTGCCTCTTTCCCGTCCGCTTTCTGGTGGCTGATGGCAAAGCCTTCCTTTGCCGTCCACTGGCTGACAGCAAAGAGCCGGCAGACGGCAAATCTGCTGATTGCAGTAGTGGAGCCTAAAACGCCCAATAGTGAAATCGCTATTTAAGAGGCACCCCTTGCAAATGGAACTCCCACATCCTCGGGAGTTGACATGTGGCAACCTAGAAGTTTTTCTTTTTTTCGTAGATTCATTTTTTAAAAATGTTTTATCTCTTGAACCGTGCATCCAAATCTTGACTCGAGATCTTTAAGACTAGATCACATGTTATTACATTTGATGAACTTTTTCATGATAAAACCCAGAAAAAAGGTAGAAAAAACCCGCAGCCAGAGACACTTTTTTTTCAAGTTTTCCATTTCGAGAAGCACTGCATCTCGTTAAAGAAAAAAAATCATATTTTTTCTCTTTCCGAGAGGCGCAACTGTGACTATCGCGGAAGCAGACATGTGCTTCCACAAGAAGCAAACTTGTGTCTCTCGTAGAACAAAAAAAACTTCCCGTTCCAAGAGGCACAGTTGTGCCTCTCGCGGAATTAAGCATGTGCCTCCATAAGAAGCAAATCTGTGCCTCTCGTGAAAATAAAAAAACATGTTTTTTTTTCTTTTTTAGAGGCACTGCGCCTCTCACGATTTGCTTCTCGAAAACAAAAAAAAGTTTTTTCGCACAAATAATATATTCAATCTTTCCCTAAAAATCTAGGAAAAACTGGGGTAAAACCAAAAGTAAAAAAAAAACATCTAAATTCCAAAAACAGGTAAAAAAATTCTAAGGAAGCACCCAGCAAGTGACATGCGGCGGTGGCTGAGAGCACGCAGCGCGCTCTCAGCCCACCAAAAGTGACACTTGTGGAGTACCTCTTAGTTTTTTCAGGGAAACCTCTTACTTAGTTGCTCCCAGGTGATGGTAGATATTTTTGAGATAGACGATAGATTTTCTTTTGAGCTAAAAGTTGACGATAGTTTTTTTAGAAACACACATAACTTTATTCGTACTCATTACAACTATAGATACGCTGATTTGGACCTAAGGTAAGAAAATATAAAGTAACTCTTATAACTAAGAGTTACAATAAAATCTCTTAAAAACTCATGGTATCAATCTCTGTTCGAAGAAATACCCCAAAGACTTCGATAAAGAGGCTGCAATTGAACTGAAGCAACGATATTGTTATTCTTTCACCCGCACCAACATTATCAATAATGGTTTTTGAAAGCGCCTTGAGTCGCCTATCCAAAAATATGGAAAGCCTTGATCGATGAACGTATAGATATGTGCCGATCAGTTCAAAGGATTTGTATATGGGAAGCCGGCTATCGTGCAAGTGGGGGCCCAACGGCGACTTCTCCAAACGGTGGCCAAGCCGCCAACCGGAAACATCACCGTGGTATGCTAAGAAATTAACCGCCCGTGCCTGTTTTTTCCCCCATGCCAATCAACTCAATCCAGGCCATGCATGCATGCATGCTTTCTCGCCATGTCCAGATTTAGGGTAAATTAACCTCCATGGATCTGCTACTTGGTTTTCTTTTGTAAATATATGGCCGCGTTCATAGACCCTTCACTTGATTTACACGACTGCATCCATGGATCATTTATGTACTTGCCTTTGATGTGTATGATGACAAACTCATCTTGTGTGGCCAGCTTCCTGGTGCAAAATGTGCTACAGGGCCCACCAAAGAACTCGCACAAATACAAACCAAGAAAGAAGAATTGTTCGGTCTGATTTCTGAGCTCGACAGTAAGTTCCCGGCTCACCGCCGTTGATCTTTCCGCGCAGGTCGAACCCAAACCTAGTGACCCCAAGTGGTATAATCAGATCTCAAACATACGCTCTACTACGTTTCTCCCCTTCCCCTTTTTACGTCAATTTATCATATCTTCATCTCATCTTATCTGCAGGTGATGGTATCGACGAATGAAAAGAATGAACAATTACCTCTTCTATGGCGGCCTTACGTACCTTAGCTCAATGAGCGTGTACTATGGTTTCCAGGTCCCGTCACAGTAACGTCCAGAAGCATTGGTGTTAGCGATTGATTATGAAGTCACTCTGAATAATGGTGTATTCGAAGCTTTGCTACCCTTGTAATTAAGACTGAACTGTTTGCCCTGTGATGATGTTTCCTACATGTCCTCCACTAATAGAAGGGCGATGTGCATTCTGAATCCAAATATCGCATCCACGTAAAAGCATATCCAACATACGCGCAACACACGGTGCGCTAATTTTTTTACAGCGCTGAAATAACAATTTTTTTGCGCGCAGTAGGGCGCTTGCTCCAGCAAACGCTGCAAAATAAGGCGTGGCGCTGTAGCTCCAGCAGGCGCTGCAAAATTCAGTGCGCGCAAGCAGCTGATACTATGGCACGGGAAAAAAATTCTTAAGACGAACAATATGAAACAACATATAGATAAAATTCAAATAGCATAGTTCAAATCCAACACCACAAGCTAGTCCATATGATACAAATAAAAATAGATAAAAACGATACTACGGTGCAAATATAGTAGATTAACATCGACGATAAACTAGATAAAACCACTCGTCGTTGTCGTCCTCCTGGTGGTGTAGTCTGACGACAGAAACGCATCTTCCCACTGAGGATCACTGTCGTCAAAGGTCGATGCAGATCCCAGTTCACAATGCGCTATCGCCTGTGACTTTCGTGCATGCCTGTCCGCCCGATCCGCGGCTCACTGCGCCCTCCTCTGCGCCCAGAAGTCATTCTCGAGCGGCGACATTCTCCGGGAACCGCTCCCGCCACTCCGCCATGGCGTGCTCATCCACCTTGGCAATGAGAAGGTGGGAGCGCCGCCTCCGTTGGATGCAGCGGTCCTCGTCGGTGATTAGCCGCAGCGGAGGCACGAGGTCATGTGCCTGCTGGCGCGTCCGCACGTCTGAGAAATTCATCTGTGAATGTGGCCTCGAGAGGTGCCACGCCGCCACGTCATACGCGTGGGCGGTCTCGAACATGCCGAGACCGAGACCGAGACGTGTATTACCGGAGCGGATATTCGCCTAATACACGCAGGAGGGGCGGGCGCGGACGCCGCGGTAGCCGGAGCTTCTCTGGGCGCGCGGCGGCATGTCTGCGGAGGGGGAGAAGGGTACGGCGGCATGAGGAGAAGGACACGGCGGCGGGGCGCTAAGGCGAGAAAGAAGGGCGCCGGCGGGAAAGAGGAAGGCGATGGAGTGGTGGTTGGCAGGCGCCCGCGCACTGGTTTTATAGAGCGCGCTGGACGCCTTGCACCAAAATTGCCGCGCGTGTTGCCGCTTTTTTGGGCGTGCAAGTTTTTTTGGCGCGTCGTACTTGGAGCGCGTCAACGGGGCTCGTGCACGCAAAACTGGTATCTTTTCCTGGGCGCGCCAAAACTAGCGTGCCTATTGGAGATGCTCTAAGAAAGCGATGCATGCAGCTTTTGGGCAATTTTGCTACGAGGTGAAATTGCAAAAGTATTCAGGGATATAGTGGCAAGCAATAAAGGAGATACAATCTTGTTGTATGAGATTTAGGTCACTTCACCGTGGTATTTGGTAGATCTTGTTGACTAAACATGAACTTCTTGTTGAAATGAAATGTAAACATATTTTTTTTAAAGGTGTGCATTGGTTTATGTGCAACATAGTATCATTCTACAAAACGTAAGAATTGAGCCTTTTCTTGAAATAAATCCAATAAAGAACGAACCTATGGTTGAATAGTCAGGAGGATGGTTCTATCCCAGCCCACTATAGATCAAACCTCAGATTTGTCATCTGTGTGTCTCATAGAAGCAAAATATTCTTTCAATGAGAGGCAACATTGTTGTGTTTCTTTAAAAAAGAAATATATAAATCCGATAAGAGATTCCCCAAGCAAACTATATATCTGGCCATGTATCTGATCACCCAAGAAAATCAATCAATCCACTCCGAGCACCAGAAGAATCAATTTACTATGCATGCATGAAGAAAATAAACCGCCATCCCCTCCGATCTCTTTAAGGTTCTTTTTATAGTTGAGGTTCTTTACACCAACACTAACATTATGGCACATCATGCTTCGGTGACTTTTCGAAAAATATATAATATATAAGACCAGCCAGGACTAGCCCTTGCCCGGATATGTTTATAGAAGAAGCAACTAAGAGTATCTCCAGCCGTTGCCCCCCCCCTCCCAGGAGGCCTGAAAATTGCCCCTGGGGGGGGGGGGGGGGGGGTTCCAGTCGCCACCCCAGGTCGCCCCCAGGCGTCGATATCGGTCCATCTGTTTCGCAAAGCGCACGCTTTTTGGCCCATTTTCGGCCTGATATCGGCACAAATCAGCCAATGTTTGCCATGGTTGGGCGCAAATTAAACACAAGTAAATTTTTTTATCACATAGTTCATTGTCGAAGATCAATAGAAATCAAATAGTTCAACAACAAATAATTTAATACAAATTAAGTTCAACAAATAAAAACTCTTATTTCATCACACGTCGAGCTAGGAGGCGTTGCCCTTGGGCCTTCATAGGTGCTCCATCAGATCATTGTTGATGCACCTGTGGGTCTCGGATCTCCTGACACATATTGAGAAAGGCAGTCCAAGTTGCCGGTAGCTAGTGATCAACTTGCGCAAGAGGACCCTGCATGTAATATGGTTCAGTGTCAAACAGTGGCTCTTCCTGCTCGCTCTCAATGATCATGTAGTGCAAGATGACACAACAAGTAGATCTCCCGCATTTGATCTTTCGACCAGGTCTGAGCAGGGTACCAGACAACAGCTAATCGAGATCGGAGCACACCAAATGCCCGCTCGACATCCTTCCTGCAAGCCTCCTGAACCTTCGCAAAGTGGGAGTTCTTGCCTCCTGACACAGGGTTTGAGATAGTCTTCATAAATGTAGACCATCTCAGATAGATGCCATCAGCTAGGTAGTACCCCTTGTTGTAGTGCCGCCCATTGACCACGAAGTTCAACTGAGGAGAATGACCTTCAACAAGCTTGGCAAAGACAGGGGAGCACTGTAGGACGTTGATGTCATTGTGAGTTCCTGGCATCCCAAAGAAAGAGTGCTAAATCCAGAGGTCCTGTGTGGCCACTGCCTCAAGTACCACACTCAACCGCCTTTGACGCCTTTGTACATCCCCTGCCAAGCAAATGGACAGTTCTTCCATTTCCAATGCATGTAGTCGATGCTTCCAAGCATCCCAGGAAATCCTCTTGCTGCATTATGTGCTAGGATCCGAGCACTGTCTTCAGCATTGGGTGATCGCAAGTATTGTAGTCCAAACACTGCCACCACTGCCCTGCAGAACTTGTAGAAACACTCAATGGTCGTGGACTTGGCCATGCGCCCATAGTCGTCGAGTGAATCACCGGGAGCTCCGTATGCAAGCATCCTCATAGCTGTCATGCACTTCTGGATTGAGGTGAATCCAAGTGTGCTGGTGCAATCCTTCTTGCACTTGAAGTAGCCGTCGAACTCCCGGATGGAATTCACAATCCTGGGAAAAGCTTTCGACTCATCTGATAACGGCACCAAAATGTTTTCTCGCCGTGCAATGGAGCATCGGCGAAGTAGTCGGAGTAGAGCATGCAGTAGCCTTCCAGATGATGTCGCTTCTTTGCTTTCAGCCGCCCCGGCGCCGAGCCACCTCACCGCGGCTTTCCATTGCTCGTGAGCAGGTCGGCGAGGACCATGAGATGCTCCTCCTCCTGGACGTTGGCTTCGGCTTCCTCCTCCAGCAACGCCGCGAGTAAGGAGTCCTGGATTAGCGGGTCCTCGGACAGCCGGACTATATGCCTATGCCGGACTGTTAGACTACGAAGATACAAGATTGAAGACTTTGTCCCGTGTCCGGGTGGGACTCTCCTTTGCGTGGAAGGCAAGCTTGGCAATTCGGATATGTAGATTTCCTTCTCTGTAACCGACTCTGTGTAACCCTAGCCCCCTCCCGTGTCTATATAAACCGGAGGGTTTAGTCCGAAAGACAACAACAATCATAATCAGAGGCTAGCTTCTAGGGTTTAGCTTCTACGATCTCGTGGTAGATCAACTCTTGTAATACTCATATCATCAAGATCAATCAAGCAGGAAGTAGGGTATTACCTCCATAGAGAGGGCCCGAACCTGGGTAAACATTATGTCCCCTGCCTCCTGTTACCATTAGCCTTAGACGCACAGTTCGGGACCCCCTACCCGAGATCTGCCGGTTTTGACAACGACATTGGTGCTTTCATTGAGAGTTCCACTGTGTCGTCACGGTAAGGCTTGATGGCTCCTTCAATCATCCACAATGATGCGATCCAGGGTGAGGTTTTTCTTCTCGGACAGATCTTCGTATTCGGCGGCTTCGCACTACGGGCCAACTCGCTTGGCCATCTGGAGCAGAACAACAGCTATGCCCCTGGCCATCAGGTCAGGTTTGGAAGCCTGAACTACACTGCCGACATCTGCGGAGACTTGATCTTCGACGGATTCGAGCCCATGACAGGTGCGTCGTACAATCACAATGAGCATGACTTAGATCTGCCATCGGACGGTGTTCGGGAGAACGCACCTGAAGCTGCCCCGACTCTAAATCCAGAGTAGATCGTGCCATCCGAGGACGGGTAGATGGACCCCGCCATGGAGGCCGCACACTCAGCGGCGATAGAGCCGAACACAGATTTCGCCTCTAATGAGGTCTGCGTCATCGGACCCTCAGACTCGTCTCCGGCCATAGGCTTCGAACCGCGTGCATCCGTGCCCATCGAACCTGATTGGGCACCAATCATGGAGTTTACCTTCACGGATATCTTTCAGCACTCACGCTTGAGCGACGTGCTAAACTCATTAAAATCTCTCTCCTTGTCAGGAGACTCTCGGTCGAACTATGTCCGGCTTGAGTGGGAAGCGGATGACGAAGGAATTCGTTACCCACCCACCACCCACTTAATAGTTACTGTCGACGACTCAACCGACATGATCGATTTTGATTCCGAAGACATCGACGGTATGGACGACGATGATGCCGGAGAAAAACGGGAACCACCGCCCCAAGGGCGCTGGACAACCACCTCATCATATGATATATATATGGTGGAGACACCCAAAGAAAGCAATGGTGATAAGGCAACGGAGGAAAATCCCCTTGAGAAGCAAACAAAGCGCCGACGTCAGCGGCACCGCTCTAAAGCCTGCCATAGCAAAAACAGCGATACCGGCACAAGAAAGAACAATACCCTGGATGACGCTAAAGATAACGATGACCCCGTAGACCCAGCGATGGAGCAGGACAAGCCAGGGGACGGCGAACACAGTCCGGGGCCGCTGTCCGATCACAATGATGCCGAAGACAAAACGTATAAATGAGAGGAGAACAGTCCGGACGATGATGCACGCATCATCCCAGAAAAGCACTTGGAACAAGAGAACCTCCACAAAAGGCTTATCGCCACCGCGAGGATTTTGAAGAAGCATAAGCAAAGGCTTAAGGCCGCGCAGGATACGCTCAACCACAGATGGAACAAAGTGCTCGACACTGACGAAAAATATGGTGGTGATCGCCACACAAAGAGCTACCCAAAGCGCAAGCTGCTGCCTGAATTCGACGACGAGGCTATAGAGCCCATCCTGCCGAAAAACAATACGGTCGATCTGTCGGACCGACCACCCCGTGGCCAAGACAGAGCGGCTAATGACGCCGCACATAAGTCAGCACACGATCTATGTGAGCACCTGGACAAAAGAGTTGGTATGGCTAGGTGTTGGAAATATGCCCTAGAGGCAATAATAAAAGGATTATTATTATATTTCCTTGTTCATGATAATTGTCTTTATTCATGCTATAATTGTATTATCCGGAAATTGTAATACACGTGTGAATACATAGACCATAATATGTCCCTAGTAAGCCTCTAGTTGACTAGCTCGTTGATCAACAGATAGTCATGGTTTCCTGACTATGGACATTAGATGTCGTTGATAATGGGATCACATCATTAGGAGAATGATGTGATGGACAAGACCCAATCCTAAGCACAGCACAAGATCGTGTAGTTCGTTTTGCTAGAGCTTTTCCAATGTCAAGTATCTTTTCCTTAGACCATGAGATCGTGTAACTCCCGGATACCGTAGGAGTGCTTTGGGTGTACCAAACGTCACAACGTAACTGGGTGACTATAAAGGTGCACTACAGGTATCTCCGAAAGTGTCTGTTGGGATGACACGTATCGAGCCTGGGATTTGTCACTCCGTATGACGGAGAGGTATCTCTGGGCCCACTCGGTAATGCATCATCATAATGAGCTCAAAGTGACCAAGTGTCTGGTCACGGGATCATGCATTACTGTACGAGTAAAGTGACTTGCCGGTAACGAGACTGAACGAGGTATGGGATACCGATGATCGAGTCTCGGGCAAGTAACATACCGATTGACAAAGGGAATTGTATACGGGGTTGATTGAATCCTCGACATCGTGGTTCATCCGATGAGATCATCGAGGAGCATGTGGGAGCCAACATGGGTATCCAGATCCCGCTATTAGTTATTGACAGGAGAACTGTCTCAGTCATGTCTACGTGTCTCCCGAACCCATAGGGTCTACACACTTAAGGTTCGGTGACGCTAGGGTTGTATGAATATTAGTATGCAGCAAACCGAAAGTTGTTCGGAGTCCCGGATGAGATCCCGGACGTCATGAGGAGTTCCGGAATGGTCCGGAGGTAAAGAATTATATATAGGAAGTGCAGTTTCGGCCATCGGGAAAGTTTCGGGGGTAACCGGTATTGTACCGGGACCATCGGAAGGGTCCCGGGGGTCCACCGGGTGGGGCCACCTATCCCGGAGGGTCCCATGGGCTGAAGTGGGAGGGGAAACAGCCCCTGGTGGGCTGGTGCGCCCCCCACCTCTGGGCCCCCCTCTGCACCTAGGGTTGGGAACCCTAGGGGAGGGGGCGCCTCCACTTGCCTTGGGGGGTACTCCACCCCTTGGCCGCCGCCCCCCTAGAGATCCCATCTCTAGGGATGGCGCCCCCCCTGGGGTCCTATATAAAGGAGGGGGAGGGAGGGCAGCCGCACCTGAAGTTTTGGCGCCTCCCTCTCCCCTGCTACACCTCTCCCGCTCGCAGAAGCTCGGCGAAGCTCTGCCGGAACTCTGCTGCATCCACCACCACGCCGTCGTGCTGCTGGATCTTCATCAACCTCTCCTTCCCCCTTGCTGGATCAAGAAGGAGGAGATGTCATCCGCTCCGTACGTGTGTTGAACGCGGAGGTGCTATCCGTTCGACACTTGGTCATCGGTGATTTGGATCACGACGAGTACGACTCCATCATCCCCGTTCTCTTGAACGCTTCCGCTCGCGATCTACAAAGGTATGTAGATGCACTCCTATCACTCGTTGCTAGATGAACTCCTAGATGGATCTTGGTGAAACCGTAGGAAAAATTTATTTTCTGCAACGTTCCCCAACACTAGGTCTATCTATGGATCTAGGAAACGTGTTCCTACGAAAGATCGCGGCCACCAAACTGTCTATACTGATCAACTACCAGCTCAGAATCAACAACGAACACTACAGTCATCGGACTCATGCCACGACACATCCAAATACAGGGGCGCCACACACCCCCTGTGCTTCACCGATGAGGTGCTGGATCATGAATTTTTAGAGGGATTTAAACCCGTAAACATCGAGGCATACGACGGAACGACAGACCCTGCAGTCTGGATTGAGGACTTTATTCTTCACATCCATATGGCTCATGGAGATGATCTCCACGCCATCAAATACCCGCCCCTTGATAACCCACAAGTGTAGGGGATCGCAACAGCTTTCGAGGGTAAATTATTCAACCAAAATTTATTGATTCGACACAAGGGGAGCCAAAGAATATTATTGAGTATTAGCAGTTGAGTTATCAATTCAACCACACCTGGATAAGTTAGTATCTGCAGCAAAGTATTTAGTAGCAAAGTAGTATGATAATAAAGGTAACAGTGGAAAAAGTAAAGATAATAGTTTTGTAGTAATTGTAAAAGTAGCAACGGAAAAGTAAATAAGCGAAACACAAGATGTGAAAAGCTCGTAGGCATTGGATCAATGATGGATAATTATGTCGGATGCAATTCCTCATGTAATAGCTATAACATAGGGTGACACAGAACTAGCTCTAGTTCATCAATGTAATGTAGGGATGTATTCCGAATATAGTCATACGTGCTTATGGAAAAGAACTTGCATGACATCTTTTGTCCTACCCTCCCATGGCAGCGGGGTCCTAGCGGAAACTAAGGGATATTAAGGCCTCCTTTTAATAGAGAACCGGACCAAAGCATTAACACATAGTGAATACATGAACTCCTCAAACAACGGTCATCACCGAGAAGTATCCCGATTATTGTCACTTCGGGGTTGTCGGATCATAAAACATAATAGGTGACTATAGACTTGCAAGATAGGATCAAGAACACACATATATTCATGAAAACATAATAGGTTCAGATCTGAAATCATGGCACTCGGGCCCTAGTGACAAGCATTAAGCATAGAAAAGTCATAGCAACATCAATCTCAGAACATAGTGGATACTAGGGATCAAACCCTAACAAAACTAACTTGATTACATGGTAAATCTCATCCAACCCATCACCGTCCAGCAAGCCTATGATGAAATTACTCATGCACGACGGTGGGCATCATGAAATTGGTGATGGAGGATTGTTGATGATGATGATGGTGACGAATCCCCCTCTCCGGAGCCCCGAACGGACTCCAGATCAGCCCCCCCCCCCCGAGAGAGATTAGGGCTTGGCGGCGGCTCCGTATCGTAAAACACGATGAAACTTTCTCTCTGATTTTTCTCTCTAAGAAATGGAATATATGGAGTTGGAGTTGAGGCCGGTGGAGCCTCAGGGGGCCCACGAGACAGGGGGTGCGCCCAGGGTGGGTGGGCGTGCCCCCCACCCTCGTGGACAGTGTGTGGGCCCCATGGTCTTGATTCTTTCGCCAGTATTTTTGATATTTTCCAAAACTTGCCTCCGTGGATTTTCAGGTCATTCTGAGAACTTTTGTTTTCTACACATAAAACAACATCATGGCAGTTCTGCTGAAAACAGCGTTGATAACCCACAAGTGTAGGGGATCGCAACAGCTTTCGAGGGTGAAGTACAACCCAAATTTATTGATTCGACACAAGGGGAGTCAAAGAATATTCTTGAGTATTAGCAGTTGAGTTGTCAATTCAACCACACCTAGATAACTTAATATCTGCAGCAAAGTGTTTAGTAGCAAAAGTGGTATGATAGTAATGGTAACAGTAGCAACAGTAAAGATAAATGTTTTGGGGGTTTTGTAGTAGTTGTAACAGTAGCAACGGAAAAGTAAATAAGCGGAGAACAATATGTGAAAAGCTCGTAGGCAATGGATCAGTGATGGATAATTATGCCGGATGCGATTCCTCATGCAATAGTTATAACATAGGGTGACACCGAACTAGCTCCAGTTCATCAATGTAATGTAGGCATGTATTCCGTAAATAGTCATACGTGCTTATGGAAAAGAACTTGTATGACGTCTTTTGTCCTACCTTCCCGTTGCAGCGGGGTCCTAGTGGAAACTAAGGTAAAGAATTATATATAGGAAGTGCAGTTTCGGCCATCGGGAAAGTTTCGGGGGTCACCGGTATTGTACCGGGACCACCGGAAGGGTCCCGGGGGTCCACCGGGTGGGGCCACCTGTCCCGGAGGGCCCCATGGTCTGAAGTGGGAGGGGAACCAGCCCCTGGTGGGCTGGTGCGCCCCCCTGGGCCCCCCTCTGCGCCTAGGGTTGGGAACCCTAGGGGAAGGGACGCCTCCACTTGCCTTGGGGGGTACTCCACCCCCTTGGCCACCGCCCCCCTAGAGATCCCATCTCTAGGGCCGGTTCCCCCCCTGGGGGCCTATATAAAGGAGGGGGGAGGCAGGGCAGCCGCACCTGAAGTTTTGGCGCCTCCCTCTCCCTTGCTACACCTCTCCCTCTCGCAGAAGCTCGACGAAGCTCTGCCGGAACTCTGCTACATCCACCACCACGCTGTCGTGCTGCTGGATCTTCATCAACCTCTCCTTCCCCCTTGCTGGATCAAGAAGGAGGAGACGTCATCCGCTCCGTACGTGTGTTGAACGCGGAGGTGCTGTCCGTTCGGCACTTGGTCATCGGTGATTTGGATCACAACGTTACGACCCCATCATCCCCATTCTCTTGAACGCTTCCGCTCGCGATGTACAAAGGTATGTAGATGCACTCCTATCACCCGTTGCTAGATGAACTCCTAGATGGATCTTGGTGAAACCGTAGGAAATTTTTTATTTTCTGCAACGTTCCCCAACAGTGGCATCATGAGCTAGGTCTATGCGTAGTTCTCTATTGCACGAGTAGAACACAAATCTGTTGTGGGTGTAGATCTTGTCAACTTGCTTGCCGCTACTAGTCTTATTTTGCTTCAGCGGTATTGTGGGATGAAGCGGCCCGGACCGACCTTACACGTACGCTTACGAGAGACAGGTTCCACCGACTGACATGCACTAGTTGCATAAGGTGGCTAGCGGGTGTCTGTCTCTCCCACTTTAGTTGGAGCGGATTCGATGAAAAGGGTCCTTATGAAGGGTAAATGGAAGTTGACAAAATAACGTTGTGGTTATTCGTAGGTAAGAAAACGTTCTTGCTAGAACCCAATTGCAGCCACGTAAAAGATGCAACAACAATTAGAGGACGTCTAACTTGTTTTTGCAGCAATTGTCTTGTGATGTGATATGGCCAGAAGTTGTGATGAATGATGAATGATATATTGTGATGTATGAGATCATGTTCTTGTAATAGGAATCACGACTTGCATGTCGATGAGTATGACAACCGGCAGGAGCCATAGGAGTTGTCTTAATTATTGTATGACCTGCGTGTCAATGATTTAACACCATGTAATTACTTTACTTTATTGCTAAACCATTAGCCATAGTAGTAGAAGTAATAGTTGGCAAGCAACTTCATGGAGACACGATGATGGAGATCATGGTGTCGTGCCGGTGATGAAGATGATCATGGAGCCCCGAAGATGGAGATCAAAGGAGCTATACGATATTGGCCATATCATGTCACCATTCTATAATTGCATGTGATGTTTATTATGTTTATGCATCTTGTTTACTTAGAACGACGGTAGTAAATAAGATGATCCCATATAACAATTTCAAGAAAGTGTTCTCCCCTAACTGTGCGCCGTTGCTAAAGTTCGTCGTTTCGAAGCACCACGTGATGATCGGGTGTGATAGATTCTTACGTTCACATACAACGGGTGTAAGACAGTTTTACACATGCAAAACACTTAGGGTTAACTTGACGAGCCTAGCATGTACAGACATGGCCTCGGAACACAGAGACCGAAAGGTCAAACATGAGTCGTATGGAAGATACGATCAACATGGAGATGTTCACCGATGATGACTAGTCCGTCTCACGTGATGATCGGACACGGCCTAGTCGACTCGGATCGTGTAACACTTAGATGACTAGAGGGATGTCTAATCTGAGTGGGAGTTCATTAAATAATTTGATTAGATGAACTTAATTATCATGAACTTAGTCTAAAACCTTTGCAAATATGTCTTGTAGATCAAATGGCCAACGCTCATGTCAACATGAACTTCAACGCATTCCTAGAGAAAACCAAGCTGAAAGATGATGGCAGCAACTATACGGACTAGGTCCGGAACCTGAGGATCATCCTCATAGCTGCCAAGAAAGCATATGTCCTAGAAGGACCGCTAGGTGAAGCACCCATCCCAAAAAACCAAGATGTTATGAATGCTTGGCAGTCACGTGCTGATGATTACTCCCTTGTTCAGTGCGACATGCTTTACAGCTTAGAACCGGGGCTCCAAAAGCGTTTTTAGCAACACGGAGCATATGAGATGTTCGAGGAGCTGAAAATGGTTTTCCAGGCTCATGCCCGGGTCGAGAGATATGAAGTCTCCGACAAGTTCTACAGTTGTAAGATGGAGGAAAATAGTTCTGTCAGTGAGGACATACTCAAAATGTCTGGGTTGCACAACCGCCTGTCCCAGCTGGACATTAACCTCCCGGACGAGGCGGTCATTGACAGAATCCTTCAGTCGCTCCCACCGAGCTACAAGAGCTTTGTGATGAACTACAATATGCAGGGGATGGTGAAAACTATTCCTGAAGTATTTTCAATGCTGAAGTCAGCAGAGGTAGAAATCAAGAAAGAACATCAAGTATTGATGGTCAATAAAACCACTAAGTTCAAGAAGGGCAAGGGTAAGAAGAACTTCAAGAAGGACGGCAAGGATGTTGTCGTGCCCAGTAAGCCAGTTGCCGGGAAGAAGTCAAAGAATGGACCCAAGCCTGAGACTGAGTGCTTTTATTGCAAAGGGAAGGGTCACTGGAAGCGGAACTGCCCCAAATACTTAGCGGACAAGAAGGCCGGCAACACTAAAGGTATATGTGATATACATGTAATTGATGTGTACCTTACCAGCAATCGTAGTAACTCTTGGGTATTTGATACCGGTGCCGTTGCTCATATTTGTAACTCACAGCAGGAGCTGCGGAATAAGCGGAGACTGGCGAAGGACGAGGTGACGATGCGCGTCGGGAATGGTTCCAAGGTCGATGTGATCGCCGTCGGCACGCTACCTCTACATTTACCTACGAGATTAGTTTTAAACCTTAATAATTGTTATTTAGTGCCAAGTTTGAGCATGAACATTGTATCTGGATCTCGTTTGATACGAGATGGCTACTCATTTAAATCCGAGAATAATGGTTGTTCTATTTATATGATAGATATGTTTTATGGTCATGCCCCGATGGTCAATGGTTTATTCTTAATGAATCTCGAACGTAATGTTACACATATTCATAGTGTAAATACCAAAAGATGTAAAGTTGATAACGATAGTCCCACATACTTGTGGCACTGCCGCCTTGGTCACATTGGTGTCAAGCGCATGAAGAAGCTCCATGCTGATGGACTTTTAGAGTCTCTCGATTATGAATCATTTGACACATGCGAACCATGCCTCATGGGCAAGATGACCAAGACTCCGTTCTCCGGAACAATGGAGCGAGCAACCAACTTATTGGAAATCATACATACCGATGTGTGCGGTCCAATGAGCGTTGAGGCTCGCGGAGGATATCGTTATGTTCTCACTCTCACTGATGACTTGAGTAGATATGGGTATGTCTACTTGATGAAACACAAGTCTGAGACCTTTGAAAAGTTCAAGGAATTTCAGAATGAGGTAGAGAATCAACGTGACCGAAAGATAAAGTTCCTACGATCAGATCGTGGAGGAGAATACTTAAGTCACGAATTTGGTACACACTTAAGGAAATGTGGAATCATTTCACAACTCATGCCGCCTGGAACACCTCAGCGTAATGGTGTGTCCGAACATCGTAATCGCATTGTAATGATGTCTCTTACCGATATACCGCTATCATTTTGGGGATACGCTCTAGAGACAGCTACATTCACTTTAAATAGGGCTCCCTCTAAATCCGTTGAGACGACACCATATGAATTATGGTTTGGGAAGAAACCTAAGTTGTCGTTTCTAAAAGTTTGGGGATGCGATGCTTATGTCAAGAAACTACAACCTGAAAAGCTCGAACCCAAGTCGGAAAAATGTGTCTTCATAGGATACCCTAAGGAAACCATTGGGTATACCTTCTACTTAAGATCCGAGGGCAAGATCTTTGTTGCCAAGAACGGATCCTTTCTGGAAAAAGAGTTTCTCTCGAAAGAATTAAGTGGGAGGAAAGTAGAACTCGACGAAGTACTACCTTTTGAACCGGAAAGTAGTGCAGCTCAGGAAAATGTTCCTGTGGTGCCTACACGGACTGGAGAGGAAATTAATGATGATGACCAAGGTACTTCAGATCAAGTTGCTACTGAACTTCGTAGGTCCACAAGGACACGTTCCACACTAGAGTGGTATGGCAACCCTGTCCTGGAAATCATGTTGTTAGACAATGGTGAACCTTCGAACTATGAAGAAGCGATGGCAGGCCCAGATTCCAACAAATGGCTTGAAGCCATGCAATCCGAGATAGAATCCATGTATGAAAACAAAGTATGGACTTTGACAGACTTTCCCGATGATCGGTGAGCGATAGAAAACAAATGGATCTTTAATAAGAAGACAGACGCGGATGGTAATGTTACCATCTATAAAGCTCGGCTTGTCGCTAAGGGTTATCGGCAAGTTCAAGGGGTTGACTACGATGAGACTTTCTCTCCCGTAGCGAAGCTGAAGTCCGTCTGAATCATGTTAGCAATTGCCGCATACTATGATTATGAGATATGGCAGATGGACGTCAAAACAGCATTCCTTAACGGGCATCTTAAGGAAGAACTGTATATGATACAGCCGGAGGGTTTTGTCGATCCTAAGAATGCTAACAAGGTATGCAAGCTCCAGCGATCCATTTATGGGCTAGTGCAAGCATCTCGGAGTTGGAACATTCGCTTTGATGAGATGATCAAAGCATTTGGGTTTATGCAGACTTATGGAGAAGCCCGCGTTTACAAGAAAGTGAGTGGGAGCTCTGTAGCATTTCTCATATTATATGTAGATGACATACTTTTGATGGGAAATGATATAGAACTTTTGGATAGCATTAAGGCCTACTTGAATAAGTGTTTTTCAATGAAGGACCTTGGAGAAGCTGCTTACATATTAGTCATCAAGATCTATAGGGATAGATCGAGACGCCTCATAGGTCTTTCACAAAGCACATACCTTGATAAGATTTTGAAGAAGTTCAAAATGGATCAGTCCAAGAAAGGTTTCTTGCCTGTATTGCAAGGTGTGAGATTGAGCTCGGCTCAATGCCCGACCACGGCAAAAGATAAAGAAGAGATGAGTGTCATCCCCTATGCTTCATCCATAGGATCTATTATGTATGCCATGTTGCGTACCAGACCTGATGTAAACCTTGTCGTAAGTTCGGTAGGAAGGTACCAAAGTAATCCCGGCAAGGAACACTGGACAACGGTCAAGAATATCCTGAAGTACCTGAAAAGGACAAAGGACATGTTTCTCGTTTATGGAGGTGACGAAGAGCTCGTCGTAAAGGGTTATGTCGACGCTAGCTTCGACACAGATCTGGATGACTCTAAGTCACAAATCGGATACGTGTATATGTTGAATCGTGGACCAGTAAGCTGGTGCAGTTGCAAGCAGAGCATCGTGGCGGGATCTACATGTGAAGCGGAGTACATGGCAGCCTCGGAGGCAGCGCATGAAGCAATATGGATGAATGAGTTCATCGCCGACCTAGGAGTCATACCCAATGCGTCGGGGCCAATCAAACTCTTCTGTGACAACACTGGAGCTATTGCCCTTGCTAAGGATCCCAGATTTCACAAGAATATCAGGCACATCAAGCGTCGTTTCAACTCCATCCGTGAAAATGTTCAAGATGGAGACATAGATGTTTGCAAAGTACATACGGATCTGAATGTCGCAGATCCGTTGACTAAACCTCTTTCGCGAGCAAAACATGATCAACACCAGAACTCTATGGGTGTTCGATTCATCACAATGTAACTAGATTATTGACTCCAGTGCAAGTGGGAGACTGTTGGAAATATGCCCTAGAGGCAATAATAAAAGGATTATTATTATATTTCCTTGTTCATGATAATTGTCTTTATTCATGCTATAATTGTATTATCCGGAAATCGTAATACACGTGTGAATACATAGACCATAATATGTCCCTAGTAAGCCTGTAGTTGACTAGCTCGTTGATCAACAGATAGTCATGGTTTCTTGACTATGGACATTAGATGTCGTTGATAACGGGATCACATCATTCGGAGAATGATGTGATGGACAAGACACAATCTTAAGCATAGCACAAGATCGTGTAGTTCGTTTTGCTAGAGCTTTTCCAATGTCAAGTATCTTTTCCTCAGACCATGAGATCGTGTAACTCCCGGATACCGTAGGAGTGCTTTGGGTGTACCAAACGTCACAACGTAACTGGGTGACTATAAAGGTGCACTACAGGTATCTCTGAAAGTGTCTGTTGGGTTGACACAGATCGAGACTGGGATTTGTCACTCCGTATGACAGAGAGGTATCTCTGGGCCCACTCGGTAATGCATCATCATAATGAGCTCAAAGTGACCAAGTGTCTGGTCACAGGATCATGCATTACGGTACGAGTAAAGTGACTTGCCGGTAACGAGACTGAAGGAGGTATTGGGATACCGACGATCGAGTCTCGGGCAAGTAACGTACCGATTGACAAAGGGAATTTTATACGGGGTTGATTGAATCCTCGACATCGTGGTTCATCCGATGGGATCATCGAGGAGCACGTGGGAGCCAACATGGGTATCCAGATCCTGCTGTTGGTTATTGACCGGAGAACTGTCTCGGTCATGTCTACGTGTCTCCCGAACCCGTAGGGTCTACACACTTAAGGTTCGGTGACGCTAGGGGTTGTATGAATATGAGTATGCAGCAAACCGAAAGTTGTTCGGAGTCCCGGATGAGATCCCGGACATCACGAGGAGTTCCGGAATGGTCCGGAGGTAACGAATTATATATAGGAAGTGCAGTTTCGGCCATCGGGAAAGTTTTGGGGGTCATCGGTATTGTACCGGGACCACCGGAAGGGTCCCGGGGGTCCACCGGGTGGGGTCACCTATACCGGAGGGTCCCATGGGCTTAAGTGGGAGGGGAACCAGCCCCTGGTGGGCTGGTGCGCCCCCCCTCTGGGCCCCCCTCTGCGCCTAGGGTTGGGAACCCTAGGGGAGGGGGCGCCTCCACTTGCCTTGGGGGGTACTCCACCCCCTTGGCCGCCGCCCCCCTAGAGATCCCATCTCTAGGGCCGGCGCCCCCCTGGGGGCCTATATAAAGGAGGGGGAGGGAGGGCAGCCGCACCTAAAGTTTTGGCGCCTCCCTCTCCCCTGCTACACCTCTCCCGCTCGCAGAAGCTCGGCGAAGCTCTGCCGGAACTCTGCTGCATCCACCACCACGCCGTCGTGCTGCTGGATCTTCATCAACCTCTCCTTCCCCCTTGCTGGATCAAGAAGGAGGAGACGTCATCCGCTCCGTACGTGTGTTGAACGCGGAGGTGCTATCCGTTCGACACTTGGCCATCGGTGATTTGGATCACGACGAGTACGACTCCATCATCCCCGTTCTCTTGAACGCTTCTGCTCGCGATCTACAAAGGTATGTAGATGCACTCCTATCACTCGTTGCTAGATGAACTCCTAGATGGATCTTGGTGAAACCGTAGGAAAAATTTATTTTCTGCAACGTTCCCCAACACTAGGTCCATCTATGGATCTAGGAAACGTGTTCCTACGCAAGATCGCGGCCACCAAACTGTCTATACTGATCAACTACCAGCTCAGAATCAACAACGAACACTACAGTCGTCGGACTCATGCCACAACACATCCAAATACAGGGGCGCCGCACACCCCCTGTGCTTCACCGATGAGGTGCTGGATCATGAATTTTTAGAGGGATTTAAACCCGTAAACATCGAGGCATACGACGGAACGACAGACCCTGCAGTCTGGATTGAGGACTTTATTCTTCACATCCATATGGCTCACGAAGATGATCTCCACGCCATCAAATACCCGCCCCTTGATAACCCACAAGTGTAGGGGATCGCAACAGCTTTCGAGGGTAAATTATTCAACCCAAATTTATTGATTCGACACAAGGGGAGCCAAAGAATATTATTGAGTATTAGCAGTTGAGTTGTCAATTCAACCACACCTGGATAAGTTAGTATCTGCAGCAAAGTATTTACTAGCAAAGTAGTATGATAATAAAGGTAACAGTGGAAAAAGTAAAGATAATAGTTTTGTAGTAATTGTAACAGTAGCAACAGAAAAGTAAATAAGCGAAACACAAGATGTGAAAAGCTCGTAGGCATTGGATCAATGATGGATAATTATGTCGGATGCAATTCCTCATGTAATAGCTATAACATAGGGTGACACAGAACTAGCTCCAGTTCATCAATGTAATGTAGGCATGTATTCCGAATATAGTCATACGTGCTTATGGAAAAGAACTTGCATGACATCTTTTGTCCTACCCTCCCATGGCAGCGGGGTCCTAGCGGAAACTAAGGGATATTAAGGCCTCCTTTTAATAGAGAACCGGACCAAAGCATTAACACATAGTGAATACATGAACTCCTCAAACTACGGTCATCATCGAGAAGTATCCCGATTATTGTCACTTCGGGGTTGTCGGATCATAAAACATAATAGGTGACTATAGACTTGCAAGATAGGATCAAGAACACACATATATTCATGAAAACATAATAGGTTCACATCTGAAATCATGGCACTCGGGCCCTAGTGACAAGCATTAAGCATAGAAAAGTCATAGCAACATCAATCTCAGAACATAGTGGATACTAGGGATCAAACCCTAACAAAACTAACTTGATTACATGGTAAATCTCATCCAACCCATCACCGTCCAGCAAGCCTACGATGAAATTACTCATGCACGACGGTGGGCATCATGAAATTGGTGATGGAGGATGGTTGATGATGACGATGGCGACGAATCCCCCTCTCCGGAGCCCCGAACGGACTCCAGATCAGCCCCCCCCCCCCCCCGAGAGAGATTAGGGCTTGGCGGCGGCTCCGTATCGTAAAACACGATGAAACTTTCTCTCTAATTTTTTTTCTCTAAGAAATGGAATATATGGAGTTGGAGTTGAGGCCGGTGGAGCCTCAGGGGGCCCACGAGACAGGGGGCGCGCCCAGGGTGGGTGGGCGTGCCCTCCACCCTCGTGGACAGTGTGTGGGCCCCATGGTCTTGATTCTTTCGCCAGTATTTTTGATATTTTCCAAAACTTGCCTCCGTGGATTTTCAGGTCATTCCGAGAACTTTTGTTTTCTACACATAAAACAACATGATGGCAGTTCTGCTGAAAACAGCGTTGATAACCCACAAGTGTAGGGGATCGCAACAGCTTTCGAGGGTGAAGTACAACCCAAATTTATTGATTCGACACAAGGGGAGCCAAAGAATATTCTTGAGTATTAGCAGTTGAGTTGTCAATTCAACCACACCTGGATAACTTAATATCTGTGGCAAAGTGTTTAGTAGCAAAAGTGGTATGATAGTAATGGTAACAGTACCAACAGTAAAGATAAATGTTTTGGGGGTTTTGTAGTAGTTGTAACAGTAGCAACGGAAAAGTAAATAAGCAGAGAAAAATATGTGAAAAGCTCATAGGCAATGGATCAGTGATGGATAATTAAGCCGGATGCGATTCCTCATGCAATAGTTATAACATAGGGTGACACAGAACTAGCTCCAGTTCATCAATGTAATGTAGGCATGTATTCCGTAAATAGTCATACGTGCTTATGGAAAAGAACTTGTATGATGTCTTTTGTCCTACCCTCGCGTTGCAGCGGGTTCCTAGTGGAAACTAAGGGATATTAAGGCCTCCTTTTAATAGAGAACTGGACCAAAGCATTAACACATAGTGAATACATGAACTCCTCAAACTACGGCCATCACCGAGAAGTATCCCGATTATTGTCACTTCGGGGTTGTCGGATCATAACACATAATAGGTGACTATAGACTTGCAAGATAGGATCAAGAACACACATATATTCATGAAAACATAATAGGTTCAGATCTAAAATCATGGCACTCGGGCCCTAGTGACAAGCATTAAGCATAGCAAAGTCATAGCAACATCAATCTCAGAACATAGTGGATACTAGGGATCAAACCCTAACAAAACTAACTTGATTACATGGTAAATCTCATCCAACCCATCACCGTCCAGCAAGCCTACGATGGAATTACTCATGCACGGCGGTGAGCATCATGAAATTGGTGATGGAGGATGGTTGATGATGATGACGGCGACGAATCCCCCTCTCCGAAGCCCCAAACGGACTCCAGATCAGCGCTTCCGAGAGAGATTAGGGCTTGGCGGTGGCTCCATGTCGTTAAACGCGATGAACTTTCTCTCTGATTTTTTTCTCCCCGAGACGGAATATATGGAGTTGGAGTTGACGTCGGTGGAGGTCCAGGGGGCCCACGAGATAGGAGGCCGCGCCCTAGGGGGGCGCCCCCTGTCTCGTTGACAGGCTGTGGGCCCCCTGGCATTGTTTCTTTCGCCAAAAATTCTTATAAATTCCAAAAAGTGCCTCCGTGGATTTCCAGGACATTCCGAGAACTTTTCTTTTCTACACATAAAACAACATCATGGCAGTTCTGCTGAAAACAGCGTCAGTCCGGGTTAGTTTCATTGAAATCATGCAAGTTAGAGTCCAAAACAAGGGCAAAAGTGTTTGGAAAAGTAGATACGTTGGAGACGTATCAACTCCCCCAAGCTTAAACCTTTGCTTGTCCTCAAGCAATTCAGTTGATAAACTGAAAGTGATAAAGAAAAACTTTTACAAACTCTGTTTGCTCTTGTTGTTGTAAACATGAAAAGCCAGCATTCAAGTTTCAACAATATTATGAACTAACCATACTCACAATAACACATAGCTCTCACAATCACTCATATCAATAGCATAATCAGCTAGCGAGCCATAATAATAAAACTCGGATGACAACACTTTCTCAAAATAACTATAACATGGTATAACAAAATGGTATCTCGCTAGCCCTTTCTGAGACCACAAAACATAAATGCAGAGCACCTTTAAAGATCAAGGACTGACTAAACATTATAATTCATGGTAAAAGAGATCCAATCAAGTCATACCCAATATAAACCAATAGTAATGAATGCAAATGACAATGTCCTCTCCAGCGGGTGCTTTTAATAAGAAGGGTGATGACTCAACATAAAAGTAAATAGATAGGCCCTTCGCAGAGGGAAGCAAGGATTTGTAGAGGTGCTAGAGCTCGATTTTAAAATAGAGATTGAATAACACTTTGAGCGGCATACTTTCACTGTCAACGCAACAACTATGAGATGGCTATATCTTCCATACTACATGCATTATAGGCAGTTCCCAAACAGAATGATAAAGGTTTATACTCCCCCAACCACCAACAAGCATCAATCCATGGCTTGCTCGAAACAACGAGTGCCTCCAACATACAACAGCCCTGGGGGAGTTTTGTTTAATTATTTTGATTTGCTTTGATCTTTTTGGATCATGGGACTGGGCATCCCGGTTACCAGCCCTTTCTCGTGAATGAGGAGCGGAGTCCACTCCTCATGAGAATAACCTACCTAGCATGGAAGATATAGGCAGCCCTAGTTGTAACATGAGCTGCTCGAGCATACAAAACAGAATTTCATTTGAAGGTTTGGAGTTTGCGACATAAAAATTTACTTGGAATGGCAGGTAGATACCGCATATCGGAAGGTATAGTGGACTCATATGGAACAACTTTGGGGTTTTAAGGAATTTGGATGCACAAGTAGTATTCCCGCTTAGTACAGGTGAAGGCTAGAAAAAGACTGGAAGCGACCAACTGAGAGAGCGACAACAGTCGTAAACATGCACTAAAATTAATTCACACCGAATACAAACATGAATAGGATATAATCCACCATGAACATAAATATCGTGAAGGCTATGTTGATTTTATTCAACTACATGCGTGAACATGTGCCAAGTCGAGTCACTTAATACATTCAAAGGAGGATACCATCCCATCATATCACATCATAATCATTCTAATAGCATGTTGGCATGCAAGGTAAACCATTATAACTCATAGCTAATCAAGCATGGCACAAGTAACTATAATCTCTAAATCTCATTGCAAATATGTTTACTTCATAATAGCTGACTCAGGAACAATGAATCATCATATTTACAAAAACAAGAGAGGTCGAGTCCATACCAGCTTTTCTCATCCCAATAAGTCCTTCATATATCGTCATTATTGCCTTTCACTCGCACGACCGAACGATGTTTATAATAATAAGAGTGCACGTGCATTGGACTAAGCTGGAATCTGCAAGCATTCAACTCAAGAGAGAAGACAAGTAATATGGGCTCTAAATTAAATAAACAATCATGCATATAAGAGCCACTAAGCATTTTCAATATAGTCTTCTCGACCCCCAAAAGAAAGAAAAGAAAATAAAACTATTTACACGGGAAAGCTCACGACAAGTAAAATAAGAATGAGAAATCTTTTTGGGTTTTCACTTTAATTCCTTCTACATGCAAGGAAATTAAACTAACTATTTTTTTGGTTTTTCTCAAGGTTTATCAAACACGCAAGAAGAAAACTAGAAAAAGAAATTTAAACTAGCATGGATAATACAATGAAAGAGTATGAGCACCGACGACTAGTGTGAACATGAATGTAAAGTCGGTGAGAAATATGTACTCCCCCAAGCTTAGGCTTTTGGCCTAAGTTGGTTTAATACCAATGACCGCCTGACTGATATCCATAAGTGAAACTGGGGTAGTACTGAGATGCAGAGGCGACCGCCTCCTGAGCAGCAGTGTGTTGGCGGGCTGCCTCCATTCCCCTCTCATATTCAGTTGCTTCTTCCCTGGTGACAACATATCTTTCTTTTGCCTGATAATCAAAGAGGTAGGGAGCAGGAAGAGTAACAGGGACGACGTTGCGTCTGTCATAGATTAGTCGATAATGGAGGAATTGTTCATTAGAAAATGATGATCAAACATAGCTTCTTTATCTAAATAAATAGGAGGTAAAATCATATCCCCCTCTCATGGAGCTATATTAAAAAAAATTGCCACACGGGTTGCATAAATTCCTCCAAAGAAATTTCCCCTTTTACTATTATTCTGCAACCTACGTGCAACTATTGCCCCCAAGTTATAACCTTTATAACCTGACACAGCACTCTTGAGGACACAAAGATCAGGGGCACACATGTGACATACCTCGTCCTTACCGTTAATGCATCTACCAATAAAGAGAGCAAAGTAATGTATAGCAGGAAAATGAATGCTCCCTATGATAGCTTGTGCTACGTCCCTAGATTCTCCCACAGTAATACTAGCAAGAAAATCTCTAAATTCAGATTTGCGAGGATCATTGATATTACCCCACTGAGCGAGTTTGCAAGCAGTTGTGAAATCCTCTAAATCCATGGTATAAGATGTATCATAAATATCAAACATGACACTAGGAGAATTACGTTCAGAAATATATTCGAACCTCCGCACAAAGGAATCAGTCAATTGATAATATTGAGGACACTTATCTTGTAAGAAGTCCTCCAGCTCGGCATTACGCACATATGCGTCAAATTCTTCCTTGAAGCCTGCTTCGACCATAAAATCATCGGATGGCCACTCACAAGCCTGTACATTTGCGTCCCTTGGCAAATTAACATCTTGTTCACGTATAGCAATTCTTGGCCCTTTCTTTGCCCAGGGACCTCCTTGGTACATTCTTCTAAGCATATTTCTTTTTCTGAAAATTTCTGAAATTTTAGTAACTTCAAAATAAAAGTGGATAAAACTAAACAAGATTGATAGCAACTACTCCTACAAGTGTCTAGAGCCTATATCATGCATTGGAATTGCTTGGGACCTCAAAAAAGTTAACATGCAAGCTCAAGAACATGGTCACCTAAGCAGCAAAAATTTGCAATGAATAAAGCACTAGAACAAAAACTAATTGGACTATTGGAGGAGTCACATACCAAGCAACAATCTCCCAAAGCAGTTTTGTGAATGGAGCTTTGAGCTAAGAGATCGAAAATCGCAGCAAAATGAGCTAGAACTCGTGCTTGAGCTGGATGAGGATTTTTTTGGGTAGAAGATGGAGTGTGTGGGTGCTGGCATAAGTGGAGGGGGGCCACCAGGGGCCCATGAGAGAGGGGGGCGCGCCCTACAGGGGGGGGCGCCCTCCTCTCTCGTGGTCTGGTGCTTGCCCCTCCTACAGTGTTTTCAGTACCTAAAATCCTCAAATATTCCAGAAAAAATCATACTAAATTTGCAGGGCATTTGGAGCACTTTTATTTTCGGACTATTTGTTAATGCACGGATAACTCAGAAAACAGACGGATAATACTATTTTTGCTTTATTTATTCTAAATAACAGAAAGTAAAAAGAGGGTACAGAAGGTTGTGCCTTCTAGTTTCATCCATCTCGTGGTCATCAAAATGAACCCGCCAACAAGGTTGATCAAGTCTTGTTAACAACCTCATTCCGAATAACACAGAACCGGAGAAATTTCGAATAACACTAAGTTACCTCAACGGGGATATGAAAATCCCCAATAATAAGAATATCACACTTTTTCTTGACAGTAGGAAGAGGAAATTCAAAACCTCCAAAAATGAAAGTTGGAACTTTTTCAATATAATTGATGCTATGAACTTGAGATTGTTTCCTTGGAAAGTGTACCGTATGCTCATTACCATCAACATGAAAAATGACATTGCCTTTGTTGCAATCAATAACAGCCCCTGCAGTATTAAGAAAAGGTCTACCAAGGATAATAGACATACTATCGTCCTCGGGAATATCAAGAATAACAAAGTCCATTAAGATAGTGACATTTGCAACCACAACAGGCACATCCTCACAAATATCGACAGGTATAGCAGTTGATATATCATCCATTTGCGAAGATATTTCACTAGGTGTCAACTTATTTAATTCAAGTCTACGATATAAAGAGAGAGGCATAACACTAACACCGGCTCCAAGATCACATAAAGTAGTTCTAACATAATTTCTTTTAATGGAGCATGGTATAGTTGGAACACCCGGATCTCCAAGTTTCTTTGGTATTCCACCCTTAAAAGTGTAATTAGCAAGCATGGTGGAAATTTCAGCTTTCGGTATCTTTCTTTTATTTGTAATGATATCCTTCATATACTTAGCATAAGGATTTACTTTAAGCATATCAGTTAAGTGCATACGTAAGAAAATAGGTCTAATCATTTCAACAAAGCGCTCAAAATCCTCATCATCCTTTGACTTGGATGGTTTAGGAGGAAAGGGCATGGGTTTCTGAACCCATGGTTCTCTTTCTTTACTGTGCTTCCTAGCAACAAAATCTCTCTTATCATAACATTGATTCTTTGATTGTGGGTTATCAAGATCAACAGCAGGTTCAATCTCTACATCATTTTCTTTGCTAGGTTGAGCATCAACATGAACATTATCATTAACATTATTACTAGGTTCATGTTCATCACCTGATTGTGTTTCAGCATCAAAAATAGAAATATCATTGGGATTCTCAGGTGTGCTTACAGTAGGTTCCCTAGAAGCATGCAACGTTCTATCATTTTTCTTCTTCTTCTTTTTAGAAGAACTAGGTGCCTCTAAATTATTTCTCTGAGAATCTTGCTCGATTCTCTTAGGGTGGCCTTCAGGATAAAAAGGTTCCTGAGTCATTCTACCAGTTCTAGTAGCCACTCTAACGGCAAAGTCATTTTTATTATTCAATTCAACAAGCAAATCATTTTGAGCTTTGAGTACTTGCTCAGCTTGAGTAGCAACCATAGAAGCATATTTGCTAACACGGTGAAGTTCATCTTTAACTCTAGACAGGTTATCACCTACGCGTCCTATCTCGAAAGCATTATTCTTTAACTCTCTACCAACATAAGCATTAAAACTTTCTTGTCTAGCCATAAAGTCATCAAATTCATCTAAGCATGGGCTATGAAATTTAGTAGAGGGTATTTCAACTTTATCATATCTATAGAGAGAATTTACCTTTACTACCTACGTCGGGTTATCAAGACAATGTGGTTCTTCAGGTGGTATATTAAGACCATGTATTTCTTCAATAGGTGGTAAATTCTTAACATCTTCAGCTTTAATACCTTTTTCTTTCATTGATTTCTTTGCCTCTTGCATATCTTCAGGACTGAGAAATAAAACACCTCTCTTCTTTGGAGTGGGTTTAGGAATAGGCTCAGGAGTTGGCTCAATTGGTTCAGGAATTACTTCAGGAATTTTCTCAGGAAGAGTCCAATTATTTTCATTAGTCAATATATTATTCAATAGTAATTCAGCTTCGTCAACTGTTGTTTCCCTAAAAACACAACCAGCACAACTATCCAAGTAGTCCTTGGAAGCATCGGTTAGTCCATTATAAAAGATATCAAGTATTTCATTTTTCTTAAGAGGATGATCAGGCAAAGCATTAAGTAACCGGAGAAGCCTCCCCCAAGCTTGTGGGAGACTCTCTTCTTTGATTTGCACAAAATTATATATTTCCCGCAAGGCAGCTTGTTTCTTATGAGCAGGGAAATATTTAGCAGAGAAGTAATAAATCATATCCTTGGGACTACGCACACAACCAGGAGAAAGAGAATTATACCAATTCTTAGCATCACCCTTTAATGAGAACAGAAATATCTTAAGGATATATAAATAGCGAGACTTTTCATCATGAGTAAATAGGGTGGCTATATCATTCAACTTGGTAAGATGTGCCACAACAGTTTCAGTTTCAAGGCCATAAAAAGGATCAGATTCAACTAAAGTAATAATCTCAGGATCAACAGAGAATTCATAATCCTTATCAGTAACATAGATAGGTGAACTAGCAAAAGCAGGATCGGGTTTCATTCTAGCATTAAGAGACTGCTGCTTCCATTTAGCTAATAATTTTTTAAGATCAGATCTATCATTGCAAGCAAGAATTTCCATAGCAGCTGTTTCATTCATAACATAACCCTTAGGAACAACAGGTAATACATAATCATTGGGGGGACGTTCATCATCACTATCATCAATAGCATCTTCAATATTTTCATTCCCCCTAACTCTAGCAAGTTGTTCATCTAAAAATTCACCTAATGGCAAAGTAGTACCACGCACAGAAGTAGTTTCATCAGGCATAGCAGAAGTGGCATCATCAATAACATGCGAAATATCAGAATTCATAGCAGTAGCGGGTTTAGGTGTCACAAGCCTACTAATAACGGAAGGAGAATCTAGTGCAGAGCTAGATGGCAGTTCCTTACCTCCCCTCGTAGTTGAGGGCAAAATCTTGGTCTTAGCGTCTTTCAAGTTCTTCATAGTGATCAACAGATATAAATCCCAAGTGACTCAGAGAATAGAGCTATGCTCCCCAGCAACAGCGCCAGAAATTAGTCTTGATAACCCACAAGTGTAGGGGATCGCAACAGCTTTCGAGGGTAAAGTATTCAACCCAAATTTATTGATTCGACACAAGGGGAGCCAAAGAATATTATTGAGTATTAGTAGTTGAGTTATCAATTAACCCACACCTGGATAACTTAGTATCTGCAGCAAAGTATTTAGTAGCAAAGTAGTATGATAATAAAGCTAACAGTGGCAAAAGTAAAGATAATAGTTTTGTAGTAATTGTAACAGTAGCAACGGAAAAGTAAATAAGCGAAACACAAGATGTGAAAAGCTCGTAGGCATTGGATCAGTGATGGATAATTATGTCGGATGTGATTCCTCATGTAATAGCTATAACATAGGGTGACACAGAACTAGCTCCAGTTCATCAATGTAATGTAGGCATGTATTCCGAATATAGTCATACGTGCTTATGGAAAAGAACTTGCATGACATCTTTTGTCCTACCCTCCCATGGCAGCGGGGTCCTAGCAGAAACTAAGGGATATTAAGGCCTCCTTTTAATAGAGAACCGGACCAAAGCATTAACACATGGTGAATACATGAACTCCTCAAACTACGGTCATCACCGAGAAGTATCCCGATTATTGTAACTTCGGGGTTGTCGGATCATAACACATAATAGGTGACTATAGACTTGCAAGATAGGATCAAGAACACACATATATTCATGAAAACATAGTAGGTTCAGATCTGAAATCATGGCACTCGGGCCTTAGTGACAAGAATTAAGCATAGCAAAGTCATAGCAACATTAATCTCAGAACATAGTGGATACGAGGGATCAAACCCTAACAAAACTAACTTGATTACATGGTAAATCTCATCCAACCCATCACCGTCCAGCAAGCCTATGATGGAATTACTCACGCACGGAGGTGAGCATCATGAAATTGGTGATGGAGGATGGTTGATGATGACGATAGCGACGAATCCCCCTCTCCGGAGCCCCAAATGGACTCAAGATCAGCCCTCTCGAGAGAGATTAGGGCTTGGCGGTGGCTTCGTATCGTAAAACGCGATGAAACTTTCTCTTTGATTTTTTTCTCTGTGAAATGGAATATATGGAGTTGGAGTTGAGGTCGGTGGAGCCTTAGGGGGCCCACAAGACAGGGGGCGCGCCCAGGGGGTGGGCGCTCCCCTCACCCTCGTGGATAGGGTGTGGGTCCCCTGGTCTTGATTCTTTCGCCAGTATTTTTTATATTTTCCAAAACTTGCCTCCGTGGATTTTCAGGTCATTCTGAGAACTTTTGTTTTCTACACATAAAACAACTTCATGGCAGTTCTGCTGAAAATAGTATCAGTCCGGGTTAGTTTCATTCAAATCATGCAAGTTAGAGTCCAAAACAAGGGCAAAAGTGTTTGGAAAAGTAGATACGTTGGAGACGTATCACCCCTCAAGTTGAAAGGACAAGCTCGGCACTGGTTGAAAATCCTCTCCGAAAATTCAATTGGAAGTTGGGAGGAACTCGAGGACGCTTTCAGGGCTAATTTTCAAGGGACATATGTCCGACCTCCGGATGCAGACGATTTGAGTCACATTATTCAACAACCCGGAGAGTCAGCCTGTAAACTTTGGAACAGATTTCTCACCAAGAAGAACCAAATCGTCGACTGCCCGGATGCCGAAGCCTTAGCGGCTTTCAAACACAGTGACCTGGACGAATGGCTCGCCAGACACCTCGGCCAGGAAAAGACGAGGACAATGGCAGCCCTAACAACCCTTATGACACGCTTTTGCGCGGGCGAGGACAGTTGGTTGGCCTGCAGTGGCACCAACAACCCAGGCACATCCGAAATCAGGGATGGCAATGGGAAGCCACGACGCATTAAAAACAAACATCGAAATAATGAAGACAGCCCAGACAACACGGTGGTAAATGCTAGATTCAGGGGCTCTCGACCCGGTCAACGGAAACAGCCATTTAAAGGCAGCAGAGATGAACCGTCCAGCTTAAACAAAATTGTAGACAGATCATGTCAGATTTATGGCACCCCGAGAAACCTGCAAATCACACCAACAGAGAATATTGGGTCTTCAAGCAGGCCAGCAAGCTAAACGCCGAACACAAGGGGAGGGAGCCGCCAAGTGAAGACAAGGACGAACCTTGCCAGCCGAACACTGGGGGACCAGAGGTCAAAACAGATAACATGATTTACGCAACCCACATACCAAAGAGGAAGCGCAAGCATGCACTCCGAGACGTATACGCCGTAGAGCCCGTCGCCCCCAAATTCAACCCATGGTCGGCATGACCGATCACTTTCGATCGCAGGGATCACCCGACTAGTATCTGGCATGGAGGTTCGGCTGCCTTGGTGCTCGACCTAATAATCGACGGATACCATCTCACCCGAGTCCTCGTGGACGACGGCAGTAGTCTTAATCTAATATATCAGGACACCGTCCGCAAGATGGGGATAGACCCATCAAGAATCAGCCAAAGCAATACTACCTTTAAAGGAGTAATACCAGGCGTAGAGGCCCGCTGCATGGGCTCTCTAACATTAGAGGTTGTATTCGGTTCTCTCGAGAACTTCCAAAGCAAAGAGCTAATTTTCGACATCGCTCCGTTCCGAAGTGGCTATCATGCACTACTCGGAAGAACGGCCTTCACTCATTTCAATGCAGTACCACATTACGCTTATCTTAAACTTAAGATGCCCGATCCATGTGGCGTCATCACAATTAGCGGAAATACAGAGCGTTCCCTGCATGCGGAGGAATATGTGGCCGCTCTAGTAGCCGAACCACTGAACAGCTTCTCCAACCCAAGTAACTAATCGGTCGTCGAGACCACGAACATGGCTAGACGTGTTTGGTGCACCACTATTTGTAGCAGGCCAGATAAACCTGAGCTTGATTAACGGCTATGCCCCCATATGTGGTGCTGGGGGCTGCCCGCACGAAAAAGATCCATAATTCGGCTGGATCTTTACACTCAAGAAATTGAATTTTCACGGTTCATTAATTTTAACCGACATTACGCACGGTCACAAAAAATTCTTTCACCTGAGTTTTTCTTTCTTTTTTATAGATGACTACCGTGCTATACCCTTCCAGTATATGGCACAACGGAGACAAAGGCGCAGACGTGCAGCATGGCCCCGTCCTATGGTTTCTTTTTAGATTAAGACCCTGTGTAAACCTTTTTATTGTCTCTTGTTGGCTCATGCCCTCCTGGTACTTAAAACGACCAGGAGGGATACCGGCGTTATTGGCAAGCTTATTATTCGTCGACCTAAAATGGATGTTACAAGGGCAGCATCCAATGTGTTTTTGGGATTTATGCCCTTACCACAGCCGCTCTTTCGTCATGCCGAATTTATGCACGTACCCGGAAATTCAGGGATCATTATCGAGGGCGGTACTCAGTCGAGTATATATTGTAAAGTCCCAATATCTTCGAGAGTGTCCGGCATCGCAAGTTTGGCCTTATATGCATCAACTCTGAATCATGTCTTTGGTCAATAGTTGGGTTTGCCCGGCTCCCGTGTTTTGCTACCTTACGTTCCGCTCTATCAGCTAAGGTGGCACCGGGAGAACTACTGTGATTGTGCCCTGGTTCATCTGGATGAGCACCTCAGTAGATAAAGCCGAAAACTGACTGTCGTGATAAAGCGAGAGACTAGTCAACCACTCAATGACCCAGCAGAATCTTCGTGATTCCTCCTCATTAACGAAGGACCGGTTTCCCGGTCACGTATGTACATGCACCATATTTGTATGAGTGTGGACATACCAGGGGCTATATAGTAGCCCCACTGTCAAACTCCTATGGCTAAGTGAAAGTGTTAAAGCTATATAGTCTGATTGCCTTGTTCGCCGCGCTACCACCTCCTTAACGGACCAAGACGTTGGATCAAGTGTGATTACACGCTTTGCCGAACACCCCCGCATTATATGCGTGAGGGCTGAAGCCGACGACTGCAAACTTCTAGGTTATATACATACATACATAAACGGCCGCATAGGAGGCACTACAATACTTTACGGGCAAAAGTATAAATATAGCCTTTATTATCAAAAGCATTATTTTTACAATCAAGATACATGTCACTGGAACATGGTATTCTTTGAGCATTGAGCCTCTATTAAATGGGCACCTTCTAGGACTTCTTCAAAATAGTGCTCGGGCGAGTCCGGACCCCCGGGCGGACCCCTGGATGCAATATCGGTGGCCTTCATCTTCGCCCAATATGTCTTAACACGGGCAAGAGCCATCCGTGCACCCTCTATGCACGCCGACCTCTTGATGGTGCCGATATGTGGCAAATCATGAAGAAATTGTTGCACCAAACCAAAATAACTATCCAGACTTGGTTCTTTCGGCCATAGATGATCCACGACAGCCTTCATGGCAAACCCGAACAACCTATGGAGCTCGTCCCACTCGGCCATTTGCTCATTTAACAGCAGCGGACGCCTTCGATTACTGAACTGCGACCAAAACAATCTTTCCATCTCATGATCTTTTTGATCTTTGAAATACTCAGTCGCATTTGCAGCACTCTTCGCTAAATCCAAGTATGCATCTGCGGAACTCCACAGTTGATCAAGAGGGGAATACTTCGGATCGCCCAACTTCGTTCGCAATAAAAAGGGCCTCCAGCCACGATATCATCGGCTTGCCAAAGCTCCTCCCGGGCCGCTCTGATTTCAGAGCAAGTTTCTTTTGCCGATTGCAAGGCCTTCTTTAGGTCAGCCGTCTTTGTTTGGTTTTCCTTTTTGAGAAGCTCATATCGGCTGGCGGCATTTTGCAGCTCAAGAGCAATGTGGGCTATTTTATCCTCACTATGGCGATGAGAAGCCTGTTCGGCTTTTAATTCTTCGGCTGCCTTTAGGGCGGCCACATCACTCCTCCTGGCTTGCTCCTTGGCCCGGGCAAGTTCTGCCCGAAGGGTCTCCATGTCGGCAGCTCCATCTGCAGTCAAAGCATACTATAAATACTAGCATCATGCTCTTCTTAATATTTCCTGACCACCCTGATACGTCTCCAACGTATCTATAATTTTTTATTGCTCCATGCTATATTATCTACTTTTTTGGGAAATATTGGGCTTTATTATCCACTTCCATATTATTTTTGGGACTAACCTATTAACCGGAGGCCCAGCCCAGATTTGCTGTTTTATGCTTATTTCAGTGTTTCGAGGAAAAGGAATATCAGACGGAGTCAAAACGGAACGAAATCAACTGGAGAAGTTATTTTTGGAAGGAAAGCAACCCAGGGAACTTGGAGTGCACGTCAGAGGAGATACGGGCTTGTGGGGCCCCCGTAGCTCCTCCGATATACCCCCTGCACCCATATATACTCTCGTACCCTAAAACTTCTATAAAGGAGATTAGATCAGAAGTTCTGCCACCGCAAGCCTCCGTAGCCACGAAAAACCAATCGGGGCCCTCTCCGGCACCCTGCCGGAGGGGGCCATCATCACCGGTGGCCATGGAGGAGTATCCCAAAAGGGTCTTCATCACCATGAAGGCCAAGGACCAGAAGGTGGAGGCCATGGAGGAAGAAGCACAAGGGGGAGAACCTCTCCTCCTCTCTTCCGGTGGTGCCGGAGTGCCATCGGGAGGGGAATCATCGCCATGGTGATCGGCTTCATCAACATCACCATCATCATCACCATCCTCATCTCTTTTACGTGGTCCACTCTCCCGCACCCCGCTGTAATCCCGACTTGAACATGGTGATTTATGCCACATATTATGATCCAATGATGTGTTGCCATTCTATGATGTTTTGAGTAGATATCTTTTGTCTTTGGGTTGATTGACGATCTAGGTTGATATGAGTTGTATGTTTTACTTTGGCGCTGTCCTATGGTGCCCTCCGTGTCGCGCAAATGTGAGGGATTCCTACTGTAGGGTGTTGCAATACGTTCATGATTCGCTTATAGTGGGTTGGTGAGTGACTGAAACACAAACCCGAGTAAGAGGGATTGTTGCGTATGGGAATAAAGAGGACTTGATGCTTTAATGCTATGGCTGGGTTTTACCTTAATGATATTTAGTAGTTGCGGATGCTTGCTAGAGTTCCAATCATAAGTGCATATGATCCAAGTAGAGAAAGTATGTTAGCTTATGCCTCTCCCTCATATGAAACTGCAATAGTGATTATCGGTTTTGTTAACAATTGCCTAGGACAATTCCGCACACCGATCCACCCTTATTACACACTCTCTATTTATATTATTTAGTATTATATTCTAACTTTATGATAACAGCACCTACTTTTATGTTTTAGCTCTCCGATACTATACAAAGTTATCCTCTCCATACCCACAACGTAGTTTTGTTTCTCGTTGCTAGTTGGAAGCAAATGCTCGGTGCACGTAGAGTCGTATCAGTGGCAAATAGGGCTTGAGAGAATATTGATCTTACCTTTAGCTCCTTGTGGGTTCGACACTCCATATTTATCACTTCCATCTTTGGAAAGTGCTACGATGATTCCTTGCACTTGGGGATTATCAAGCTCTTTTCTGGCGCTGTTGCCGGGGAGCAATAGCGTGGGGTTGATATTCTCGTGTGTGCTTGTTTGCTTTCTTTACTTAGTAGATTTTGTTTTTCCTTTTTGTTTCTGTTTAGTTGTGGGTGAAACATACAAAAAAAATCAAAAGAATGAAAATACCAAAAAAATATTTACTTGCCTCTCATGCCTAAAAAGTTTTTCAAAAACAGAAGTGATTGGAAGGTTTTGCATTGAAGAAGTGAGGGTCGACCTTGAGCACTTGTGCTCATGCTCACGGAAACAATGTAGAATTTTTCATGGAAGTTTCTCTGTAAATAATTATCCCCTTGTATATATTCTTTTTATTATAAAAATAATGTGCCAAGCTTGGTTTTAGGATGATTAGATTGCTTGTTTGCTTTGTGCAGAATAAAAACAGAAACTTTGGCTATAGTGCATGAATTTACTTTTTTAATTGGAAAGTCAAATGGTTCTCATTCTTTTTGCACTTTACTTCTGTACAAATTGTTCAAATTATCAAATTTAGTTTATAATTTTAGGAGTTACAGAAGTTTGGCAAACTTCCAGATTACTACAGACTCTTCTGTTTTTAACAGATTTTGTTTTGTGTGTGTTGTTTGCTAATTTCGATGAATCTATGAGTAGTATCAGAAGGTATGAATCATAGAGAAGTTGGAGTACAGATAAAGAATGAGTTCATTACAGTACCTAAAGGTAGTGATTTGCTCTATTACACTAACGGATCTCACAAGTTTTTGTTAAAGTTTTGTGTGGATGAAGTGTCCGAAGGCCGAGGAGCTATCAATAAGAGAAGAATAAAGAGAGGCAAGAGTTCAAGCTTGGGGACGCCCAAGGCACCCCAAGTAAATATTTCAAAGTATACTCAAGCATCTAAGCTTGGGGATGCCCCGGTTGGCATCTCATCTTTCTTCTTCAACAAATATCGGTACACCTTACTCGAAGCTATATTTTTATTCGTCACATGATATGTGTTTTACTTGGAGCATCATTTTCTTTTGTTAGTTTTAGCTAGCTTCTATTTAGAATAGTGTTTTGCATCTTTAGTTTCAATAAAAAAAATCATGGATAGCCCTTGCCTTGCTTATTTTGCTTGTATACATGTTGCTGTTTGAAAACAGAAAGTTTACCGCTGTTGCAAAAATTTCCTAGAAAATTCAGAGCAGGGTCTAACGTTGAATCTTTTTGCATATTGAGCTCTGATAAATTTATTACAGTGGGAATTTTAGTTCATAATTTTTGGAGACAGGGAAGTATTGATACTCTTGCATTCTTTACAGGTTGTACTGTTTTGACAGATTGCTGTTATGTTTGCATTGTTTGCATATGTTTGCTTGTTTAATGATTCTATTTGAGGATAGGAGTATTAAATATGCAGAGGCATTTAGTATGCAATGTTGAATAATAATTCTACTGTTTTGTTACAGCATAAAATGATAAGGTTTTGCATTGGTTTATACTAACCTATCTCACGAGTTCTTGTTGAGTTTGTTGTGAATGAAGCTTTTGATAAAAAGAGAAACCGTGATATGAGATGAATTAAGGAGACACAAAAGTTCAAGCTTGGGGATGCCCGTGGCACCCCGAGATAAATATTTCAAGAAGTATCAAGCTTCTAAGCTTGGGGATGCCCCGTTAGGCATCCCACCTTTCTTCTTCAACAACTATCGGTTAGTATCAGTTGAGCCTAAGTTTTTGCTTCTTGACATGAGTTGTGCTATCTTTGCAATGTCATTTTTACTTGCTGTTTGAATAAATTGGATCTGAAATTTTGAATAGAAAAGGAACCCTCCCATGGCTAGTTAATTATTTGCCTACTCAGTGTCTTTCACTCATATCTTTTGGAGTAGTTTGTCATTTACTCTTGCGCTTCATGTATATCCTATCAGTAAATGGGGGAATGAATTGAATGTCATAAATCTGAATTTTTATATGTTTCATATGCTTATAACATGGTTAGTGATGACTTCACACATAGAAGTATGAGGCATAAAAGTTGTTGAGAATTGGCAAACGTAGTTTTGGTCATCGTTGCAATTAATAGGAAGTAATAAGGAAAGAGAGGTTCACATACAATTATATTATCTTGGACATCTTTTATGATTGTGAAGCACTCATTAAGTATGACATGCTAAAAGAGTTGACGTTGGACAAGGAAGACAATGTAATGGTTTATATTTTCCGACATCTCAGTTAAAGACTTAAAGTATATTGTCATTGACCTTCCAACCATGTTGAGCTTGCCTTTCCCCCTCATGCTAGCCAAATTCCTCGCACCAAGTAGAGATACTACTTGTGCTTCCAAATACCCTTAAAACCCAGTTTTGCCATAAGAGTCCACCATACCTACCTATGGATTGAGTAAGATCCTTCAAGTAAGTTGTCATCGGTGCAAGCAATAAAAATTGCTCTCTAAATATGTATGACTTATTAGTGCAGAGAAAATAAGCTTTGTACGAACTTGTTGTGGAAGTAATAAAAGCGACGGACTGCATAATAAAGGTCCACATGCAAGGGGAAATATAAAGTGACATTCTTGTGCATTAAGATTTTGTGCATCAACCCTAAACGTGCATGACAACCTCTGCTTCCCTCTGCGAAGGGCCAATCTTTTACTTTTGTTATGCTTGAGTCGAGGGGATCCTCACCTTTTCCCTTTTTCATTTTATCCTTTGGCAAGGTCCTCGTGTTTGAAAGATCATGATATATATATATATATATCCAATTGGATGTAAGTTAGCATGGACTATTATTGTTGACATCACCTAAAGGTGAATATGTTGGGAGGCAACACAATATTCCCCTATCTTTCTCAGTGTCCGGCTAAAACTCCATAACCACAAGTATTGCGTGAGTGTTAGCAATTGTAGAAGACTATATGATAGTTGAGTATGTGAACTTGCTGAAAAGCTCTATTCTTGACTCTTTCTCATGTTATGATAAATTGCAATTGCTTCAATGACTGAGATTATAGTTTGTTAGCTCTCAATGAAGTTTCTGAACCATGCTTGACATTGTGATTAGATTGTTACTTGATCATGAAAAGTTTTATGAGATAAGCTACTATTATGACACATTTTGATGCTAGAAAAAGTGATTGGAATTATCATTGATCAAACTTAAGCACTTACTAGCATTCCACATCAAAAAATATCTTTTTTTTATCATTTACCTACTCGAGGACGAGCAGCAATTAAGCTTGGGGATGCCTGATACATCTCCAACGTATCTATAATTTTTGATTGCTCCATGCTATATTATCTACTGTTTTGGGCAATATTGGGCTTTATTATCCACTTTTATATTATTTTTGGGACTAACCTATTAACCGGAGGCCCAGCCCAGATTTGCTGTTTTATGCCTATTTCAGTGTTTCGAGGAAAAGGAATATCAGACAGAGTCAAAACGGAACGAAATCAACTGGAGAAGTTATTTTTGGAAGGAAAGCAACCCAGGGAACTTGGAGTACACGTCAGAGGAAATACGGGCTGCCCACGAGGGTGGGGGGCGCCCCCCCCCCCCCCCCCCCCCGCCCCCGGGCGCTCCCCCTGCCTCGTGGGGCCCCCGTAGCTCCTCTGACGTACCCCCTGCACCCATATATACTCTCGTACCCTAAAACTTCCAGAAAGGAGATTAGATCAGAAGTTTCGCCGCTGCAAGCCTCCGTAGCCACGAAAAACCAATCGGGGCCCTCTTCGACACCCTGCCGGAGGGGGCCATCATCACCGGTGGCCATGGAGGAGTATCCCGGAGGGGTCTTCATCACCATGAAGGCCAAGGACCAGAAGGTGGAGGCCATGGAGGAAGAAGCACAAGGGGGAGAACCTCTCCTCCTCTCTTCCGGTGGTGCCGGAGTGCCATCAGGAGGGGAATCATTGCCATGGTGATCGTCTTCATCAACATCACCATCATCATCACCATCCTCATCTCTTTTACGCGGTCCACTCTCCCGCACCCCGCTGTAATCCCTACTTGAACATGGTGCTTTATGCCACATATTATGATCCAATGATGTGTTGCCATTCTATGATGTTTTGAGTAGATATCTTTTGTCTTTGGGTTGATTGACGATCTAGATTGATATGAGTTGTATGTTTTACTTTGGTGCTGTCCTATGGTGCCCTCCATGTCGCGCAAGCGTGAGGGATTCCCACTGTAGGGTGTTGCAATACGTTCATGATTCGCTTATAGTGGGTTGGTGAGTGCCTGAAACACAAACCCGAGTAAGAGGGATTGTTGCGTATGGGAATAAAGAGGACTTGATGCTTTAATGCTATGGTTGGGTTTTACCTTAATGATCTTTAGTAGTTGCAGATGCTTGCTAGAGTTCCAATCATAAGTGCATATGATCCAAGTAGAGAAAGTATGTTAGCTTATGCCTCTCCCTCATATGAAACTGCAATAGTGATTATCGGTTTTGTTAATAATTGCCTAGGACAATTCCGTACACCGATCCACCATTGTTCCACACTCGCTATTTATATTATTTAGTATTATATTCCAACTTTATGATAACAGCACCTACTTTTATGTTTTAGCTCTCCGATACTATACAAAGTTATCCTCTCCATACCCACAACGTAGTTTTGTTTCTCGTTGCTAGTTGGAAGCAAACGTTCGGTGCACGTAGAGTCGTATCAGTGGCAGATAGGGCTTGAGAGAATATTGATCTTACCTTTAGCTCCTTGTGGGTTCGACACTCCATATTTATCACTTCCATCTTTGGAAAGTGCTACGATGATTCCTTGCACTTGGGGATTATCACACCCGAATATACATACCATGTTCCTCGTCAAGCCGCTTGTTCACAAGCGCGATGTCCGCATCCGCCACATCAAGCTGCCGCCTCAGTTCGGCAAATTCAACAGTATGGACAGCCGCCAGATCTGCAGCTGCCTGCGCACAAAAGCAGCGCCATCATTACCTAAGACTATGATCCTCTGCTCGCCTTGTCTGGACGGCAACCAGAGTCTCAGGGGCTACTATCTATACAAAGTACACCTTGCGTGTGCAGTACAATCAAAAATATATATCACTTTGCATACCTCAAAGCCTCTTAGCAGGCTCGTAAAGGCTTCATTCAACCCGCTTTTTGTGGATGAAATCCTCTCAACCACCGTACCCATAAAGGTACGATGTGCCTCTGAGATAGCCGCTTTCTCCAGAAGACCCATCAATGTGTCTGATGGTACACCGGACAATCTCGGACTTTTTCTGTTGGTCTCCTTAGGAGCCGAGAACTCTGGACTTCGGGCGGCCGAAGAGTTACCTTCTGGCTTTTGCGGATCAAGAGAGATCCTCCGGGACGACACCTCAGGGTCGTCCGCCTCATGAGGCGGGGAAGCACGAGGAGGCGTTTAGCTCTCCATCATCTTCGGAAGAAGATCCCCCGAAGACAAACATTGTTGGGAAGGGCTATGAGCCGGACTGCAAAACATATGTCTCGGTTGTTATTCTCAGGAAAAAGAATGGGGCATGCTTGCTAAAGTACCTTTGTTCACTTACGGCTCGGTTGACGGCTGGCCGCCTTGTGGGTGCTGTCCGGTAAGGTTGCCCTCCAAGGCAGGGCCCCCTGATGCAGGTTTCTTCCCTCGTTTGGAGACCTTTGCTTCCAAATCTTCAGGGGCGTTCCTTTTCTTCCTGTGGGGAGAGGGGATGCTAGAATCTTCTCCCCGTTCACCCTCCAGCATGGGGGTACTAATTCCCCCGGTGAGGATGCGTAACGAACCTCTAGCATGAAGTCCGCTGTCGGCCTTCCTATTTCTCCCCTTGTCCTCCCCTGATGGCACTTGATAAGGTGCACGAGCCAGCATCCTGGTTAGTACAGGATCCGGCGAGCCTTCGGGAAGAGGGGTCGAACACCTGATCCTCTCCGCCTTTCTTAACCAGTCCTGGCCAAGGGTGGTTTTTCAGAATAAAGTTGTGGCAAATATAATGACAGCATGTTCGGTCGCGGAGTTACTTACTTGGGTATCTGGACGGTTGCAGCTGAGACCCGCATCCTCTATTGTGTCCGGACACTTTATTCGTGATCCGAAGAATAATCGATACATCTCTTCGAGCGTCACGCCAAAGAAGTGTTGAATGGTTCACAGTCCTTCTGGGTTGAACTCCCACATACGGAGAGATCGACGTTGGCATGGCAGGACCCGACGAACTAACATTACTTGAATTACCTTGATGAGACTGATATCCCTCTTGAGGAGATCTCGGATGCGGCTTTGCAATGTCATCATGTCATTAACGGGTCCCCAGTCCAGCCCCTTGTTGACCCATGATGCAAGCTGTGGCGGAGGGGCAGAGCAGAAGGCTGGGGAGGCCACCCACTTTGTGCCCCGGGGTGTTGTGATATAGAACCACTCCCGTTGCCATAGGTCGGACACCTCCGGGAAGGAACCCTTTGGCCATAAGGCGTCGGCACCTTTGCTTATTATAGCGCTGATACGTCCATTTTGCATCATGCTTTTATATCAATATTTATTGCATTATGGGTTGTTATTACACATTATATATCAATACTTATGGCTATTCTCTCTTATTTTATAAGGTTTACCATGAAGAGGGGGAATGCCGGCAGCTGGAATTCTGGCTGGAAAAGGAGCAAACATTGGAAACCTATTCTGCACTGTTCCAAAAATCATGAAACTCCATGGAACTTATTTTTGGAATTAATAAGAATTATTGAGCGGAAGAAACACCTGAGGGGGCCCACACCCTGGCCGGGAGGGTGGGGGCGCCCACTCCTACTGGGCGCGCCCCTGTCTCCTGGGGCCCCTGGTGGCCCTCCGGTGTCCATCTTCTTCTATATGAAGGCTTTTACCCTGGAAAAAATTGTGGGCAAGCTTACGAGACGAAACTCCGCTATCACGAGGCGGAACCTTGGCGGAACCAATCTAGAGCTCCAGCAGAGCTGTTCTACCGGGGACACTTCCCTCCGGGAGGGGAAAATCATCACCATTGTCATCACCAACGATCCTCTCATCGGGAGGGGGTCAATCTCCATCAAAATCTTCACTAGCACCATCTCCTCTCAAAACCCTAGTTCATCTCTTGTATCCAATCTTGTATCCAAACCACAAATTGGTACCAGTAGTGTTGATTACTTCTTGTAGTTGATGCTAATTGGTTTACTTGGTGGAAGATCACATGGTCAGATCCTTAATGCATATTATCACTCCTCTGATTATGAACATGAATATTCTTTGTGAGTAGTTACGTTTGTTCCTGAGGACATGGGTGAAGTCTTGCTATTAGTAGTCATGTGAATTTGGTATTCGTTCGATATTTTGATGACATGTATGTTGTCTTTCCTCTAGTGGTGTTATGTGAACATCGACTACATGACACTTCACCATTATTTGGGCCTAGAGGAAGGCATTGGGAAGTAATAAGTAGATGATGGGTTGCTAGAGTGACAGAAGCTTAAACCCTAGTTTATGTGTTGCTTCGTAAGGGGCTGATTTGGATCCATATGTTTAATGTTCTGGTTAGGTTTACCTTAATACATCTTTTGTAGTTGCGGATGCTTGCAAGTGGGGTTAATCATAAGTGGTATGCTTGTCCAAGTAATGGCAGTACCCAAGCACCGGTCCACCCACATATCAAATTATCAAAGTACCGAACGCGAATCATATGAGCGTGATGAAAACTAGCTTGACGATAATTCCCATGTGTCCTCGTGAGCTCTTTTCTCATTATCAAAGATTGTCCAGGCTTATCCTTTGCTACAAAAAGGATTGGGCCACCTTGCTGCACTTTATTTACTTCATTGCTTGTTACTCGTTACAATTTATCTTATCACAAAACTATCTGTTACCTACAATTTCAGTGCTTGCAGAGAAAACCTTACTGAAAACCCCTTATCATTTCCTTCTGCTCCTCGTTGGGTTTGACACTCTTACTTATCGAAAGGACTATGATAGATCCCCTACACTTGTGGGTCATCAAGACTCTTTTCTGGCGCCGTCGCCGGGGAGTGTAGCGCTTTTGGTGAGTGGAACTTAGTAAGGAAACATTTATATAGTGTGCTGAAATTTTTCTGTTACTTGTCACTATGGAAACTAATCCTTTGTGGGGCTTGTTCGGGGTATCTTCACCCTGACCAGAAGAGCAAAGAGTTGCTCCTTATTGAAAATATTTACTTTGAGATTCCTTCGGGCATGATAGAGAAACTGCTAGCTAATCCATTTGCAGGAGATGGAACATTGCATCGCGATTTACACCTTATCTTTGTGGATGAAGTTTGTGGTTTATTTAAGCTTGCAGGTATTCCCGATGATGTTGTCAAAAAGAAGGTCTTCCCTTTATCTTTGAAGGGAGATGCATTGACATGGTATAGGTTATGTGATGATATGGGATCTTGGAATTATAAACAATTAAAGTTGGAATTTCACCAGAAGTTCTATCCTATGCATCTTGTTCATCGTGATTGTAATTACATATATAATTTATGGCCTCACGAAGGAGAAAGCATTGCTCAAGCTTGGGGGAGGCTTAAGTCAATGTTATATTCATGCCCCAATCATGAGCTCTCCAGAGAAATGATTATTCAAAAAATTTATGCTCGTCTTTCTCTCAATGATCGCAACATGCTCGATACTTCATGTGCTGGTTCTTATATGCTGAAGACTATTGGATTCAAATGGGACTTATTGGAAAGAATTAAACGCAACTCTGAAGATTGGGGTTTCGATGATGGTAAGGAGTCAGGTATGACACCTAAGTTTGATTGTGTTAAATCTTTTATGGATACCGATGCTTTTCATGGATTTAGCACTAAATATGGACTTGACTCTGAGATAGTAGCTTCTTTTTGTGAATCTTTTGCTACTCACATTGATCTCCCTAAGGATAAGTGGTTTAAATATAATCCTCCCATTGAAGTAAAAGTAGTTGCACCTATTACAGTTGAAGAAAAGACTGTCACCTATAGTGATCCTGTTGTTCCTACTACTTATGTTGAGAAACCTCCTTTTCCTGTTAGGATAAAGGATCATGCTAAAACTTCGACTGTTGTTCGTAAGAGTAATACTAGGACTTATACACCTCCTGAGCAAATCAAAGTTAAACCTAGTATTGCTATGGTTAAAGATCTCTTGGATGATGATTTAGATGGGCATGTTATTTATTTCTATGGTGAGACTGCTAATATTGTTAGACCAGATACTAAGATACATAGACCTGTGGTAGGCATGCTTGTTGTTTCTATTAAAATAGGAGATCATTGTTATCATGGCTTATGTGATAGGGGTGCTAGTGCTAGTGCAATACCCTATGACTTATATAAAGAAATTATGCATGACATTGCACCCGTTGAATTGGAAGGTATTGATGTTACTATCAAACTTGCCAATAGAGATACTATTTCACCAATTGGGATTATTAGAGATGTTGAAGTCTTGTGTGGGATGGTTAAATACCCTGCTGATTTTCTTGTTCTTAGTTCTCCACAAGATGACTTTTGTCCCATTATTTTTGGTAGACCCTTCTTGAATACAGTTAAAGCTAGGATTGATTGTGAAAAGGATACTGTCACAATTGGCTTAGAGGGTATGTCTCATGAGTTTAATTTTGCTAAGTTTCATAGACAACCTCGTGATAGAGAATCACCTAGTAAGGATGAGATTATTTGTCTTGCCTCTATTGCCGTGCCTCCTACTGATCCATTAGAACAATATTTGCTAGACCATGAAAACGATATGTTTATGAAGGAAAGAAGGCAAATAGATAAAGTGTTCCTTCATCAGGAACCTATTCTTAAACATAACCTTCCCGTTGAAATTCTAGGGGATCCCCCTCCACCCAAGGGTGATCCCGTGTTTGAGCTCAAACCATTACCTGATAATCTTAAGTATGCTTATCTTGATGAAAAGAAAATATATCCTATTATTATTAGTGCTAACCTTTCAGAACAAGAAGAAGAAAGATTATTGAAAACTCTGAAGAAGCACCGTGCTGCTATCGGATATACTCTAGATGATCTTAAGGGCATTAGTCCCACCTTATGCCAACACAAAATTAAATTGGAGGAAGGTGCCAAACTAGTTAGAGATCCTCAACGACGACTGAATCCCAAGATGAAAGAAGTGGTAAGAAAGGAGATACTAAAGCTCCTTGAGGCAGGTATAATTTATCTCGTTGCTGATAGTGATTGGGTAAGCCATGTCCATTGTGTTCCTAAAAAGGGAGGTATTACTGTCGTTCCTAATGATAAAGATGAATTGATCCTGCAAAGAATTATTACAGGTTATAGGATGGTAATTTCCGTAAATTAAATAAAGCTACTAAGAAAGATCATTACCCTTTACCTTTTATTGATCAAATGCTAGAAAGACTATCCAAACACACACATTTCTGCTTTCTAGATGGTTATTCTGGTTTCTCTCAAATACCTGTGTCAGCGGGGGATCAATCAAAAACTACTTTTACTTGCCCTTTTGGTACTTTTTCTTATAGACGTATGCCTTTTGGTTTATGTAATGCACCTACTACCTTTCAAAGATGCATGATGGCTATATTCTCTGACTTTTGTGAAAAGATTTGTGAGGTATTCATGGATGATTTCTCCGTTTATGGATCCTCCTTTGATGATTGCTTGAGCAACCTTGATCTAGTCTTGCAGAGATGCGAAGACACTAGTCTCGTCTTGAATTGGGAAAAGTGCCACTTTATGGTTAATGAAGGCATTGTCTTGGGGCACAAGATCTCCGAGAGAGGTATTGAAGTTGATAAAGCTAAAGTTGATGCTATTGAAAAGATGCCATGTCCCAAGGACATAAAAGGTATAAGAAGTTTCCTTGGTCATGCCGGTTTTTATAGGAGGTTCATTAAGGACTTTTCTAAAATCTCTAGGCCTCTGACTAATTTATTGCAAAAAGATATTCCTTTTTTCTTTGATGATGATTGTGTAGAAGCATTTGAAATACTTAAGAAAGCTTTGATCACTACACCTATTGTTCAGCCACCTGATTGGAATTTACCCTTTGAAATTATGTGTGATGCTAGTGATTATACTGTAGGTGTTGTTCTAGGGAAAAGAGTTGATAAGAAATTGAATGTTATCCAGTATGCTAGTAAGACTCTTGATACTGCCCAGAGAAATTATGCTTCTACTGAAAAAGAGTTCTTAGCAGTTGTGTTTGCATGTGATAAGTTTAGACCTTATATTGTTGATTCCAAAGTTACTATTCACACTGATCATGCTGCTATTAAATATCTTATGGAAAAGAAATATGCTAAGCCTAGACTCATTAGATGGGTTCTCTTGCTCCAAGAATTTGATTTGCATATTATTGATAGAAAGGGAGCTGAGAACGCCGTTGCATACAACTTGTCTAGGTTAGAGAATGTTCTTGATGACCCACTGCCTATTGATGATAGCTTTCCTGATGAACAATTAGCGGTCGTTAATGCTTCTCGTACTGCTCCTTGGTATGCTGATTATGCTAATTACATTGTTGCTAAATTTATACCACCTAGTTTCACATACCAGCAAAAGAAAAAAATTCTTTTATGATTTAAGACATTACTTCTGGGATGACCCACACCTTTATAAGGAAGGAGTAGATGGTGTTATTAGACGTTGTGTACCTAAGCATGAACAGGAACAGATCCTACGCAAGTGTCACTCTGAATCATATGGAGGACACCATGCTGGAGATAGAACTGCACACAAGGTATTGCAATCCGGTTTTTATTGGCCTACTATCTTCAAAGATGCTCGTAAGTTTGTATTATCTTGTGATGAATGTCAAAGAATTGGTAATATTAGTAGACGTCAAGAAATGCCTATGAATTATTCTCTTGTTATTGAACCATTTTATGTTTGGGGCTTTGATTATATGGGACCTTTTCCTACCTCTAATGGTTACACACATATTTTAGTTGTTGTTGATTATGTTACTAAGTGGGTAGAAGCTATTCCAACTAGTAGTGATGATCATAACACTTCTATTAAAATGCTTAAAGAAGTTATTTTTCCGAGGTTTGGAGTCCCTAGATATCTTATGACTGATGGTGGTTCACATTTTATTCATGGTTCTTTCCGTAAGATGCTTGCTAAGTATGATGTTAATCATAGAATCGCATCTCCTTATCATCCGTAGTCTAGTGGTCAAGTAGAGTTGAGCAATAGAGAGCTCAAATTAATTTTGCAAAAGACTGTCAATAGATCTAGAAAGAATTGGTTCAAGAAACTTGATGATGCATTATGGGCCTACAGAACTACATACAAAAATCCTATGGGTATGTCTCCATATAAGATGGTTTATGAAAAAGCCTATCATTTACCTCTAGAACTTGAACATAAAGCATATTGGGCTATCAAAGAGCTCAACTATGACTTCAAACTTGCCGGTGAGAAGAGGTTGTTTGATATTAGCTCACTTGATGAATGGAGAACCCAAGCCTATGAGAATGCCAAGCTATTCAAAGAAAAAGTCAAACGCTGGCATGACATAAGGATACAAAAGCGTGAGTTTAATGTAGGTGATTATGTGTTACTATTCAATTCTCGTTTAAGATTTTTTGCAGGAAAACTTCTCTCTAAATGGGAAGGTCCTTACGTTATCGAGGAGGTCTATCGTTCTGGTGCCATAAAAATCAACAACTTCGAAGGCACAAGTCCGAGGGTGGTGAACGGTCAAAGAATTAAACATTATATTTCAGGTAATCCTATCAATGTTGAAACTAATATTATTGAAACCGTAACCCCGGAGGAATACATAAGGGACACTTACCAGAACGTTCCAGACTCCGAAAAGGAATAGGTATGTGGTACGGTAAGTAAACCAACCCCAAAGCAATTCTAATGGCAATTTTTATCAGTTTTGGAATATTTAAGAATTTTAGGAAGTAAGAAGTAGTCCGGGAAGGACACGAGGCCTCCACAAGGGTGGAGGGCGCGCCCCCCTGTCTCGTGGCCACCTCGTGTGCCTCCCGGACTCCGTTTTCTTGCACGTTACGTATTTTGGTCAGTAAAAATTCATTATATAATCTCCCGAAGGCTTTGACCACCGTATCACACAAATATCCTATGTTTTTGTTTTGAGCTGTTTTGTTAAAGATTTAGAGCAATATGTCGTCTCAGGATTCGGAAGGAGAAAGCTATGTGGCTGATTACCTTGCAGACCCTAAGGTCTACGGGGACTTGGAGCATGATGGCTGGACCTCTGAAGAAGAGGAAGACTATGAACCTAAGGGAAAAGAGGAGACGAGTTCAGACGAAGATGAAGCCCCATTACCTCAGCCTGGGGACATGCATGTGGAGTTTAAAAAGTCAAGCCTCTCTGATAGAGCAAAGAAGCCAATATCGAGTTTATCCCTTTTCATCTCTTGTAGGAAAATAAACAGGAATTGTGCAAAAGAGTATTAAGCCTTGAGCAGGAGATCGAAGACCTAAAAGAGCAAAATACTATACTCAAGCATAAATTGAGGAAGAAGCCATCATCATCACCACCTCCATCACCTCCGAGGACATAATTACATGGGTATGGGCACTCCCCTTGGCAACTGCCAAGCTTGGGGGAGGTGCCCCGGTATCGTATCACCATCACACTCCTATCTTTACCATTTTATTTAGTTCGATCCTTTTAGTAGTATCTTGATCTAGTAGATTGAAGTTTTGATATCAAGTAGTTTTGAGTTTTGCTTTGTGATCTCTTTATGCAATCGAGTCCATGAGCTATCTATAATAAAGATTAGTGTTGAGTCAAGGGCTTTGCTATCTTGCTATGATCTTGAGAAAGTAGAAAGAATAAAAGAGTTCATATTGATCTTATGGTTAGTGATGACTTCACACATAGAAAATATGAGGCATAAAAGTTGTTGAGAGTTGATAAACGTAGTTTGGGTCATCGTTGCAATTAATAGGAAGTAATAAGGAAAGAGAGGTTTCACATACAAATATATTATCTTGGACATCTTTTATGATTGTGAAGCACTCATTAAGTATGACATGCTAAAAGAGTTGATGTTGGACAAGGAAGACAACGTAATGGTTTATGTTTTCTCACATCTCAGTTAAAGTATATTGTCATTGACCTTCCAAACATGTTGAGCTTGCCTTTCCCCCTCATGCTAGCCAAATTCCTTGCACCAAGTAGAGATACTACTTGTGCTTCCAAATATCCTTAAACCCAGTTTTTCCATGAGAGTCCACCATACCTACCTATGGATTGAGTAAGATCCTTCAAGTAAGTTGTCATGTTGTAGGCAATAAAAAATTGCCCTCTAAATATGTATGACTTATTAGTGCAGAGAAAATAAGCTTTATACGATCTTGTTGTGGAAGCAATAAAAGCGACGGACTGCATAATAAAGGTCCACATACAAGTGGCAACATAAAGTCACGTTCTTTTGCATTAAGATTTCATGCATCCAACCCTAAACGCACATGACAACCTCTGCTTCCCTCTATGAAGGGCCTATCTTTTACTTTTTGCTTGAGTCAAGGTGATCTTCACCTTTTCCCTTTTTTTATTTTATCCTTTGGCAAGCTCCTTGTGTTTGAAAGATCCTGATATATATATATATATATATATATATATATATATATATATATATATATATATATATACACACACACACACAATTGGATGTAAGTTAGCAGGGATTATTATTGTTGACATCACCTAAAGGTGAATACATTGGGAGGCAACACAATAAGCCCCTATCTTTCTTAATGTCCGGTTGAAACTCTATAACCACAAGTACCGCGTGAGTGTTAGCAATTGTAGAAGACTACATGATAGTTGAGTGTGTGGACTTGCTGAAAAGCTCTATTCTTGACTCTTTCTGATGTTATGATAAGTTGCAATTGCTTCAATGACTGAGATTACAGTTTGCTAGCTCCCAATGAAGTTTCTGAACCATGCTTGACATTGTGAATTGATCGTTACTTGAGCATAAGAAATCATATGATAAAATCTATTTATGTTGCTGTTATAAGAATGATCATGATGCCCTCATGTCCGTATTTTATTTTTATCGATACCTCTATCGCTAAACATGTGGACATATTTTTCGATTTCGGCTTCCGCTTGAGGAAAAGCAAGGTCTAAGCTTGGGGGAGTTGATACGTCCATTTTGCATCATGCTTTTATATCAATATTTATTGCATTATGGGCTGTTATTACACATTGTATATCAATACTTATGGCTATTCTCTCTTATTTTATAAGGTTTACCATGTAGAGGGGGAATGCCGACAGCTGGAATTCTGGCTGGAAAAGGAGCAAACATTGGAAACCTATTATGCAATGCTCCAAAAATCCTGAAACTCCACGGAACTTATTTTTGGAATTAATAAGAATTATTGAGCGGAAGAAACACCTGAGGGGGCCCACACCCTGGCCAGGAGGGTGGGGGGCGCGCCCACCCCTACTGGGCGCGCCCCCTGTCTCCTGGGCCCCCTAGTGGCCCTCCGGTGTCCATCTTCTGCTATATGAAGGCTTTTACCCTGGAAAAAATCGTGGGCAAGCTTACGGGATGGAACTCCGCCGCCATGAGGCGGAACCTTGGTGGAACCAATCTAGAGCTCCGGCAGAGCTGTTCTGCCAGGGACACTTCCCTCTGGGAGGGGGAAATCATCACCATCGTCATCACCAACGATCCTCTCATTGGGAGGGGGTCAATCTCCATCAACATCTTCACGATAACAGTGACGAGTTATCCAGCCTCAACAAGATTCTGGATAGACTGTGTCAAATACACGGTACCTCCGGGAAGCCTGCAAACCATACCCATAGAGATTGTTGGGTCTTCAAGCAGTCCGGCCGGCTTAACGCCGAACACAAAGGGCTCGACACACCAAGTGACAGTGACGAAACCCAAAAGCAGCGCTCCAGAAACCAAAAGAATTTCCCATTAGAAGTCAAAACAGTGAACTCACTTCACGTGATAACACGCAGCGCGGCCCCTGCTATACCAGGACACCGTCCGCGGACTGGGGATAGAACCCACCAAAATTCGCTATAGCAGCACTTCCTTCAAAGGAGTGACGCCAGGCCTTTTTAGCCAATTTTACAGACTCTGTACCACTAGGGGTCGTGTTCGATTCATCCGACAACCTCCGTCGCGAAAATCTCACCCTCCATCGCCCCATTTAGCAGTAGCCCTTAAGCACTACTGGGGCGTGCAGCTTTCGCGCGCTTTAATGCAATACCACATTACGCGTCTCTTACGCTTAAAAATGCCCGGTCCACGTGGCATATTCTTAAAACTCCAGGTGTCTCTCGACCATGGAGAATGTGCGGCTGCCTAGACAACCACACATTATTCCAACCTTGCAGGTCAAAGCCCCTAAAAACAGGTCATTTAGACCTCGGACATGGTTAGACGAGTCCGGCAAGGGGCTTCCCAGCCGCATACCCCCTTTTTTTAGGGGGCCGCGCGCATAAATGATGAAAGCCAATAAAGCTCAACTTTCTTCATCTTCCAAATTATATTTTATTTTGATACACTTTTTGCACGACATTTCTTAGAAACTAAGTCCTTCTCTTTTACAGATGAAGCACATGCTACACCCGTCCAGGATACAACACAACGGAGACACAGGCATAGACATGCAGTAGGGACCCGTTGCAAGGATTCTTTTCAGATTAAGACCCTGCGTAAACCTTTCTCACTGTCTCTTGTTGATACACATCCCCCAGTTTCCTACCAGAGCCGAGGAGGAGGCTGGCGTTTTGGCATCGGCCGCGTCAGAAGTTCCTGCCTATACCTGGACACTAGGGGCTTAGGGCTTTATTCTGCCCGATATCATAAAGACCGAACACCTCAGGGAGTGTTCGGCGTCTCGAGTTAGGCCTTATATGCATCAGCTCCGAATCATGTCTTTGGTCAAATGTTGGGTTTGCCCGGCTCCTGTGTTTTGCTGCCTTACGTTCCGTATCATCGACTAACACGGCACCAGGAGAACTACTGCGATTGTGCCCTGGTTCGGCCAGGAGAGCACCTCAGTAGAGAAAGCCGAAAACTGACTGTCATGATATAGCGAGAGACTGGTCAACCACTCGATCGACCATTTGAATGTTTAGAATTCCTCCGCTTTGACGAAGGACCGCTTCCCGGTCAGGCACATACGCGCCCCAAGTTCGGAGAAGCGCGGTGCCATCAGGGGCTATATAGTAGCCCCACGTTCGAGCTCCTATAGCTAGGTGAAAGTGATAAAGCATTATAGTCCTGTTGCCTCGTTTGCAATGCTATCACCTCCTTAAAAGGACCAAGACGTTGGATTAAGTGTGAAAAAGCGTTTTTCTTTTTGCAAACACCCCCGCACCATGTGCGTGGGGGCTGAAGCCAAAGACTGCCATCTTTCAGATTATACATACATATACGGCCACGCAGGAGATAGTTCAATACTTGAACACACAAGTATAAAAAGTCATTGCATTATAAACATGATCTTAGAAATCATACATGTCATTCAAACATAACATCTTTCGAGCACTGCGACTCTATTATACGAGCGCCCTGCAGGACTTCCTCAAAGTAATGGTCGGTGGGGAATCGGCTTTTGTCCGAACCCCGGGATGCAACAGCGATGGCATCCATCTCCGCCCATTATGTTTTACCACAGGCGAGAGCCATCCGCGCACCTTCTATGCATGCCGACCACTTCATCACCTTAATATGCGGCATTGCCCCAAGGAATTGCTGCAACAAGCCAAAATAACTCTTCGGCTTGGGCCTTTTCAGCCACAGATGAGTTACCACATCCGTCATGGCCAGTCCGGACAATCTATTCAGCTCAGCCCACTCAACCAGCAGATCACTCAATGGAAGTGGACGCTCCGTACTATGGAATTGAGACCAGAAAAGCTCTTCCATTTCATGATCTTCCTGGCTTCGGAAGTGCACGACTGCGTCAGCCGCACTCGCCGCCAAGTCCAGATAAGGATCCTCCGCACCGTACAATCGACCCAGCTGAGCATACTTCGGATCCGTGAACTTCCTACGCAGCATATAGGGCTTTCCAGCCACAATGTCTCCGACCAAAAGCAGTTCCTCCTTCATAGCCCGCATCGCACTACGGGCATCCTTGGCTTCGGCATCGGCCTTCTTCAGGTCCTCTTGCTCCGCTCGGCGTTCTCCTTCAAGAACCTCCAGGCGGTCGGTAGCAACTTTTAATTTCATGGCCATTCCGGCCATCTCCTCCCTGCTTCGGCAGTGAGCAGCCTTCTCGGCTTCTAGCTCTTCCGCTGCCTTCAAGGCAGCCGCCTCGCTTTTTCTGGCTTGCTCCTTGGCCCGAGCAAGTTCTGCTCGAAGGTCTTCCACAGCAGCAGCACCATCTGCATCAAGCATACAACTTGTAAGGAACGGGCATCAGCTCCCTTACTCAGCGACCGCAGCGCAATCACATACCTTGTGACTCATCAAGTCGTTTATTGACCAGCAAGATGTCCGCATCTGCAGCGTCGAGTTGCTTCTTCAGCTCGGCGAATCCATCCGTCCGGCTGGCCACCGAACGTTCCGCCACCTGCATAGGAAAGGAGACAGTTAATAACTGAGATTATGATCCTAGGCACGCTGCCGTTTTCGACAGCATACCAAGTCTCAGGGGCTACTATACAGGGCGCACTTCATGTGCAAAACTGTCAACAGGTATGTCATTTTTTGCGTACCTCAAATCCCGTCAGTAAACTACCGACGACCTCATACAACCCGCTTTCGGCGGACGAGATCCTCTCAATCACACTACCCATTAATGGGCGGTGATCTTCTAAGATGGACGCCCTCTGAAGCAAATCCTGCAGCTCCACCGGCCGTACTCCAATGGGTGCCGAACTCTCCAGCCCCGCCGGACTCGGGGAGACCCTCCACGACGACACCTCAGGGTCGTCCGCCCCGTGCGATGGGGTGGCAGATGGAGGCGTTTCGCTCTCCATCATCTTCGGACGAAGGTCTCCCGAAGATGAGCTGTGCTGAGATGGGCTGAGATCCGAACTACAAGGTAAAAACTTCGGTTACCTTTAGACATTAAGCAGGGGTGTCTAATAATTATAAAAACCCCCTTTTTACTTACGGCTCGTTAGAGGGCTGATTCCTCCGAGGAGACAGTACGGCCGGGGCGCTTTCTGGCGCAGGACCTTCCGGTATAGATTTCTTTCCCCGCTTTGAGGCCTTGGCCTCCGGGTCTTCGGAAGCGTTCCGCTTCTCCCCCTGGAAGGAGGGACTCTCGATTCCTCCCTTACTAAACGCCTCCTTGGCAGAGGTGACAGTTTCCCCGTGCCCCCCTTCGCCCTCATTTGAAGGTGCAACCTCCAACATTTTGATTAACGCGGGATCCTGCGTGGTCTCAGGGAGGGGGGCCGGACACCGTATCAGTTTTGCTTGCGCTATCCACTCCTGTCCAGGGATAGCTGGTTAAAAGGCAAGCTCATGATAAATAAATGGATGGTGTGTCCGGACACAGGGCTACTTACTTGAGTATCTGGGCGATTGCAGCTCAGGCCAGCGTCCTCGGTCAATTCCGGATGCGTCTCTTGCGATCCGAAGAACAGTTTATACATCTCCATGGGAGTCAACCCCATGAAGTGTTGAAGAGCTCACGGCCCCTCCGTATTAAATTCCCACAGGCGGAGGGGGCGACGTTTGCAGGGCAGTAGGCGCCGGATCAACATGACCTGCACCACTGCGACCAGATTGATCTCCCTTTCTTGGAGGACTCGAATCCGGTCCTGCAACAGGGGGACGTCTTTGGGCGGCCCCCAGTCACGCCCCTTGTTGACCCATGACGTCAGCTGCTGTGGAGGGCCCGAGCGAAAGACGGGCGGCGGCTTCTGCCTGCTGCCCCGTGGAACGGTGATATAAAACCACTCCTGTTGCCACAAGCCGAGCTCCTCTTGGAAAGAGCCCTTGGGCCATGGAGCTTTGGCCCTCTTGCTTATAACCGCCCCGCCGCACTCTGCCTGACGCCCTTCAATCATCTTCGGCTCCATGTTGAAGGTTTTGAGCCATAAGCCGAAGTGAGGGGTAGTGCGGAGGAAGGCTTCACAAACGACAATGAATGATGAGATATGGAGGATGGACTCCGGAGCCAGGTCGTGGAATTCCAGCCCATAGTAAAACATGAGCCCCCTCATGAAGGGATCCGTCGGGAAGCCTAAACCCCGACGGAAGTGAGACATGAACACGACGATCTCGCCAGGCTCGGGAGTTGGGATAACTTGCCCTCGGGCAGGCAGCCTATGCGAAATCTCGTAGGTTAAATACCTGGCATCTCTCAGCTTTAGCACGTCCTCCTCCGTGACGGAGGAGGGCATCCACCGGCCTCGTAGATCAGGACCGGACATTGTCGAGGATCGAAGGTACCTGAATTCGGAGCCCTGGGTGTTGGAACTCAGGGAGAGGGGCGGATTCGATAGAGGATTGAATAAAAAGAACGGGCCTTGGTCTCATTATAAAGAGGAAGAATACCAAGAGCTGTCCCCGTGACCGTTTGGAACCCGCCTTCGATGGAGGGGGCGTGGCAACGGGCGTGGTTGGGTTACCCACGTCTGTATTGATGGGAATCCCGGAATAAGGGGAACACGATCTCTGCTTCGACAGGACGTGCCAAGGAAACCGCTTCGCTAAACGCGCTGAAGTGGTACAATAAAAACGTTTCAAATAAAGGCTTGGTTGTGGTGTGACGTCATGCCACGGAATATGTCAGCATATTGAACTTGTGTGAATATTATTCTCTCTACGATGGTATGTGGAAATTATTTTGCAGAGCCGGACACTATCCTGGTGTTCACAATCTTCTATAAATTATTCGGAGGAGGAACCCGCCTTGCAATGCCGAAGACGATATGCGCGCCGGACTCGTCGTCATTGAAGCCTGGTTCAGGGGCTACTGAGGGAGTTCCGGACTAGTGGGTGTCCGGATAGCCGAACTATCATCATCGGCCGGACTCCAAGACTATGAAGATACAAGATTGAAGACTTCGTCCCGTGTCCGGATGGGACTTTCCTTGGCGTGGAAGGCAAGCTTGGCGATACGGATATTTAGATCTCCTACCTTTGTAATCGACTTTGTGTAACCCTAGCCCTCTCCGGTGTCTATATAAACCGGATGGCCTTAGTCCATAGGACGAACAACAATCATACCATAGGCTAGCTTCTAGGGTTTAGCCTCCTTGATCTCTTGGTAGATCTACTCTTGTAACCCACATCATCAATATTAATCAAGCAGGACGTAGGGTTTTACCTCCATCAAGAGGGCCCGAACCTGGGTAAAAACACCGTGTCCCTCGTCTCTTGTTACCATCCACCTAGACGCACAGTTCGGGACCTCCTACCCGAGATCCGCCGGTTTTGACACCGACAAGCACCATCTCCTCTCAAAACCCTAGTTCATCTCTTGTATCCAATCTTGTATCCAAACCACAAATTGGTACCTGTGGGTTGCTAGTAGTGTTGATTACTCACTGTAGTTGATGCTAATTGGTTTACTTGGTGGAAGATCATATGTTCAGATCCTTAATGCATATTATTACTCCTCTGATTATGAACATGAATATGCTTTGTGAGTAGTTATGTTTGTTCCTGAGGACATGGGTGAAGTCTTGCTATTAGTAGTCATGTGAATTTGGTATTATTTCGATATTTTGATGAGATGTATGTTGTCTTTCCTCAAGTGGTTTTATGTGAACGTCGACTACATGACACTTCACCATTATTTGGGCCTAGAGGAGGCATTGGGAAGTAATAAGTAGATGATGGGTTGCTAGAGTGACAGAAGCTTAAACCCTAGTTTATGCGTTGCTTCATAAGGGGCTAATTTGGATCCATATGTTTAATGTTGTGGTTAGGTTTACCTTAATACTTCTTTTGTAGTTGTGGATGCTTGCAATAGGGGTCAATCATAAGTGGGATGCTTGTCCAAGTAAGGATAGTACCCAAGCACCGGTCCACCCACCTATCAAATTATCAAAGTACCGAACGCGGATCATATGAGCATGATGAAAACTAGCTTGACGATAATTCCCATGTGTCCTCGGGAGCTCTTTTCTCATTATAAGAAATTGTCCAGGCTTATCCTTTGCTACAAAAAGGATTGGGCCACCTTGCTGCACTTTATTTACTTTCATTGCTTGTTACTCGTTACAATTTATCTTATCACAAAACTATCTATTACCTACAATTTCAGTGCTTGCAAAGAAAACCTTACTGAAAATCGCTTATCATTTCCTTCTGCTCCTCGTTGGGTTCAACACTCTTACTTATCGAAAGGACTACAATAGATCCCCTACACTTGTGGGTCATCAAGCGCCTCCGCACTCCGCGTGTCGCCCGTCAATCATCTTCGGCTTCACATTGAAGGTCTTGAGCCATAAGCCAAAGTGTGGGGTAATGCCGAGGAAGGCCTCACACACGACGATAAACGACGAGATGTGAAGGAATGAATCTGGAGCTAGATCATGAAAATCTAGCCCGTAATAGAACATGAGCCCTCTAACGAAGGGATCAAGACTAAAGCCAAGCCCTCGGAGGGAGTGGGAGATGAATACGATACTCTCGTTGGGTTCGGTAGTGGGGATAACCTGCCCTTGAGCAGGTAGCATGTGGAGGATTTCGCTGGTCAGATACCTAACCTCCCTAAGCTTCTTGATGTCCTCCTCTGTGACAGAGGAGGTGATTGATGTCTACTACACAACCTTCTACTTGTAGACGTTGTTGGTCTTGCAAGTGCACAGGTTTGTAGGACAATAGCAAATTTCCCTCAAGTGGATGGCCTAAGGTTTATTAATCCGTCGGAGGCGTAGGATGAAGATGGTCTCTCTCAAACAACCCTACAACCAAATAACAAAGAGTCTCTTGTGTCCCCAACACACCCAATACAATGGCAAAATGTATAGGTGCGCTAGTTCGGCGAAGAGATGGTGATACAAGTGCAATATGGATAGTAGATAAAGGTATTTGTAATCTGAAATTATAAAAACAGCATGGTAACTAATGATAAAAGTGAGCGTAAACGGTATTGCAATGATAGGAAACAAGGCATAAGGTTCATACTTTCACTAGTGCAAGTTCTCTCAACAATAATAACATAGATAGATCATATAACAATCCCTCAACATGCAACAAAGAGTCACTCCAAAGCCACTAATAGTGGAGAACAAATGAAGAGATTATGGTAGGGTACGAAACCACCTCAAAGTTATCCTTTTTGATCTATCTATTCAAGAGTTCGTAGTAAAATAACATGAAGCTATTCTTTCCGCTCGATCTATCATAGAGTTCATACTAGAATAACACCTTAAGACACAAATCAACCAAAACCCTAATGTCACCTAGATACTCCATTGTCACCTCAAGTATCCATGGGCATGATTATACGATATGCATCACACAATCTCAGATTCATCTATTCAACCAACACAAAGTACTTGAAAGAGTGCCCCAAAGTTTCTACCAGAGAGTCAAGACGAAAACGTGTGCCAACCCCTATGCATAGGTTCATGGGCGGAACCCGCAAGTTGGTCACCAAAACATACATCAAGCGGCACATGATATCCCATTGTCACCACAGATAAACACGGCAAGACATACATCAAGTGTTCTCAAATCATTAAAGACTCAATCCGATAAGATAACTTCAAGAGGAAAACTCAATTCATCACAAGAGAGTGGAGGGGGAGAAACATCATAAGATCCAACTATAATAGCAAAGCTTGCGATACATCAAGATCGTGCCATAGAGAGAACATGAGAGAGAGATCAAACACATAGCTACTGGTACATACCCTCAGCCCCAAGGGTGAACTACTCCCTCCTCGTCATGGAGAGCGTCGGGATGATAAAGATGGCCACCGATGAGGGATCCCCCCTCCGGCAGGGTGCCGTAACGGGCTCCCGAGATGTTTTTGGTGGCTATAGAGGCTTGCGGCGGCGGAACTCCCGATCTATCTTCCATTTTGATGTTTTTAGGGTACGTAGGCTTATATAGGCGAAAGAAGTCGGTCGGGGGAGCCTCGAGGGGCCCACGAGAGGGTAGGGCGCGCCCAGGGGGTGGGCGCCCCCCCCCCCCTATCTCGTGGCCTCCTTGAGGGTCTTCTGACGTGAACTCCAAGTCTCCCGGATCATATTCTTCCTAAAAATCACACTCCCGAAGGTTTCATTCCGTTTGGACTCCATTTGATATTCCTTTTCTTCGAAATACTGAAACAGGCAATAAAACAGCAATGTGCGCCAGGCCTTCGGTTAATAGGTTAGTCCCAAAAGTAATATAAAAGTGTATAATAAAGCCCATAATCATTCAAAACAGATACTAAAATAGCATGAATGCTTCATAAATTATAGATACGTTGGAGACGTATCAGCATCCCCAAGCTTAATTCCTACTCGTCCTCGAGAAGGTAAATGATAAAGGAAAGAATTTATGAAGTGTGAATGCTAGCAGGTGCATGATGTCTACTACACAACCTTCTTCTTGTAGATGTTGTTAGGCCTGCAAGTGCACAGGTTTGTAGAACAGTAGCAAATTTCCCTCAAGTGGATGACCTAAGGTTTATCAATATATAGGAGGCATAGGATGAAGATGGTCTCTCTCAAACAACCCTGCAACCAAATAACAAAGAGTCTCTTGTGTCCCCAACACACCCAATACACTGGTAAATTGTATAGGTGCACTAGTTCGGCGAAGAGATGAAGATACAAGTGCAAAATAGATAGTAGATATAGGTTTTTGTAATCTGAAATTGTAAAAACAGCAAGGTAACAAGTGGTAAAAGTGAGAGTAACGGTATTGCAAAGATAGGAAACAAGGCCTAGGGTTCATACTTTCACTAGTGCAAGTTCTCTCAACAATAATAACATAGATAGATCATATAACAAGCCCTCAACATGCAACAAAGAGTCACTCCAAAGCCACTAATAGCGGAGAACAAATGTAGAGATTATGGTAGGGTACGAAACCACCTCAAAGTTATTCTTTCGGATCGATCTATAAAAGAGTTCGTACTAGAATAACACCTTGAGACACAAATCAACCAAAACCCTAATGTCACCTAGATACTCCATTGTCACCTCAAGTATCCGTGGGCATGATTATACGATATGCATCACACAATCTCAGATTCATCCAACCAACATAAAAGTACTTCAAAGAGTGCCCCAAAGGTACTACCGGAGAGTCAAGAACGTGTGCCAACCCCTATGCATAGGTTCCCAATGTCACGAAACCCGCAAGTTGATCACCAAAACATACATCAAGTGGCACATGATATCCCATTGTCACCACAGATAATCATGGCAAGACATACATCAAGTGTTCTCATAAAAGACTCAATCCGATAAGATAACTTCAAAGGGGAAACTCAATTCATCACAAGAGAGTAGAGGGGGAGAAACATCATAAGATCCAACTACAATAGCAAAGCTCAGGATACATCAAGATCGTGCCATAGAGGAACACGAGAGATAACACGAGAGAGAGAGAGAGAGAGAGAGAGAGAGAGATCAAACACATAGCTACTGGTACATACCCTCAGCCCCGAGGGTGAACTACTCCCTCCTCATCATGGATAGCGCCGGGATGATGAAGATGGCCACTGGTGATGGGATCCCCCTCTGGCAGGGTGCCGGAACAGGGTCCTGATTGGTTTTTGGTGGCTACAGAGGCTTGCGGCGGCGGAACTCCTGATCTATTTTCTGTTTTTGGAAGTTTTAGGGTACAAGAGTATATATGGGTGCAGGGAGTACGTCGGAGGAGCTACGGGGGCCCCACGAGGCAGGGGGCACGCCCAGGGGGGCGTGATACGTCTCCGTCGTATCTACTTTTCCAAACACTTTTGCCCTTGTTTTGGACTCTAACTTGTATGATTTGAATGGAACTAACCCGGACTGACACTGTTTTCAGCAGAATTGCCATGGTGTTGTTTTATGTGCAGAAAATAAAAGTTCTCAGAATGACCTGAAACTCCATGGAATATCTTAGAATAAATAATAAAAAATCCTCGCCAAAGATGAAAACCAGGAGGCCCACACCCTGTCCACGAGGGTGGGGGGCGCGCCCCCCTACCTCGTGGGCCCCCTGGTGGCCCTCCGACGCCAACTCCAACTCCATATATTGGCTTTCAGGGAGAAAAAAATCAGAGAGAAAGTTTCATCGTGTTTTACGATACGGAGCCGCCGCCAAGCCCTAATCTCTCTCGGGAGGGCTGATCTGGAGTCCGTTCGGGGCTCCGGAGAGGGGGATTCGTCGCCGTCGTCATCATCAACCATCCTCCATCACCAATTTCATGATGCTCACCACTGTGCGTGAGTAATTCCATCGTAGGATTTCTGGACGGTGATGGGTTGGATGAGATTTATCATGTAATCGAGCTAGTTTTGTTAGGGTTTAATCCCTAGTATCCACTATGTTCTGAGATTGATGTTGCTATGACTTTGCTATGCTTAATGCTTGTCACTAGGGCCCGAGTGCCATGATTTCAGATCTGAACCTATTATGTTTTCATGAATATATGTGTGTTCTAGATCCTATCTTGCAATTCTATAGTCACCTACTATGTGTTATGATCTGGCAACCCCGAAGTGACAATAATCGGGACCACTCCCGGTGATGACCATAGTTTGAGGAGTTCATGTATTCACTATGTGCTAATGCTTTGTTCTGGTTCTCTACTAAAAGGAGGCCTTAATATCCCTTAGTTTCCAATAGGACCCCGCTGCCACGGGAGGGTAGGACAAAAGATGTCATGCAAGTTCTTTTCCATAAGCACGTATGACTATTTACGGAATACATGCCTACATTACATTGATGAACTCGAGCTAGTTCTGTGTCACCCTATGTTGTAACTGTTACATGACGAACCGCATCCGGCATAATTATCCATCACTAATCTGGTGCCTACGAGTTTTCCATATACTGGTTCTCACTTATTTACTTTTCCGTTGCTACTGCTACAATCACTACAAAATACCAAAAACATTACTTTTGCTGTCTTTACTTTTGTTACCGTTACCACCACTATCATATTACTTTGCTACTAAACACTTTGCTGCAGGTATTAAGTTTCCAGGTGTGGTTGAATTGACAACTCAGCTGCTAATACTTGAGAATATTCTTTGGCTCCCCTTGTGTCAAATCAATAAATTTGGGTTGAATACTCTACCCTCGAAAACTGTTGCGATCCCCTATACTTGTGGGTTATCAAGACCTTTTTCTAGCGCCGTTGCCGGGGAGCATAGCTCTATTCTTTGAGTCACTTGGGATTTATATCTGCTGGACACTATGAAGAACTTGAAAGACGCTAAGACAAAAGTTTATCCCTCAACTACGAGGGGAGGTAAGGAACTGCCATCTAGCTCTGCACTAGATTCTCCTTCTGTTATGAGTAAGTTTGCGACACCTAATCCGACTACTGCTATTAATTCTGATATGTCGCATGTTATTGATGATGCCACTTCTGCTATCCATGATACTTATGATGAAACTACTTCTATGCTTGATACTACTGTGCCACTTGGTGAATTACTTGATGAGCAAATTGCTAGGTCTAGAGAAAGAGAAATTATTGAACCTGAACACGATTGAGGGAGTTCCGGACTAGGGGGTGTCCGGATAACCGGACTCCAAGACTATGAAGAAACAAGATTGAAGACTTCGTCCCGTGTCCGGATGGGACTTTCCTTGGCGTGGAAGGCAAGCTTGGCGATACGGATATGTAGATCTCCTACCTTTGTAACCGACTTTGTGTAACCCTAGCCCTCTCCGGTGTCTATATAAACCAGATGGCCTTAGTCCATAGGACGAACAACAATCATACCATAGGCTAGCTTCTAGGGTTTAGCCTCCTTGATCTCGTGGTAGATCTACTCTTGTAACCCACATCATCAATATTAATCAAGCAGGACGTAGGGTTTTACCTCCATCAAGAGGGCCCGAACCTGGGTAAAAACATCGTGTCCCTCGTCTCCTGTTACCATCCGCCTAGACGCACAGTTCGGGACCCCCTACCCGAGATCCGCCGGTTTTGACACCGACATTGGTGCTTTCACTGAGAGTTCCTCTGTGTCGTCACCGATAGGCTCGATGGCTTCTTCGATCATCAACGACGATGCAGTCCAGGGTGAGACCTTCCTCCCTGGACAGATCTTCATATTCGGCGGCCTCGCACTGCGGGCCAATTTGCTTGGCCAGCTGGAGCAGATCGAAGGCTACGCCCCTGGCCGTCAGGTCAGATTTGGAAGTTTGAACTTCACGGCTGACATCCGCGGGGACTTGATCTTCGACGGATTCGAGCCACAGCCGAGCGTGCCGCAGTGTCACGTCGGGCATGATTTAGCTCTGCCGCCGGACAGTACCCTGGAGGCCGCACTCGAAACCATTCCGATCTTCAATTCGGAGCCAGCTCCGCAGGTCGAGGATGGATGCCTAGACACCGCCTCGGGGGCTGCAACCTCTACGGCGATAGAGCTGAACACTGACTTCGTCCCTCATAAAGCTCATGACTCCAAGGTGCTGGACTCCTCGCCGGACTCCGAACCTCCCGCGCCTGCCCCGATCGAATCCGACTGGGCGCCGATCATGGAGTTCACCGCAGCGGACGTCTCTCAACACTCACCTTTCGGCGACATCTTGAGTTCGCTAAAATACCTCTCGTTATCAGGAGAGACCTAGCCAGATTGTGGTCAGAACGGCTGGGATGCGGACGACGAAGAAATTCAAAGCCCACCCACCACCCACTTGGTAGTCGCCGTCGATGATTTAACTGACAGGCTAGACTACGACTCCGAGGACATCGACGGTATGGACGACGATGCCGGGGACGACCAAGAACTAGCGCCTAACGGGCGCAGGAAAGCCACCCCATCCCACAACGTATGCATGGTGGACACACCAAAAGGAAGCGACAATGAGGAAAAACGGGACGTGGCGAAGGACAACTCCCCCAACAGACAAACAAAGCGGCGACGCAAGCACCGCCCGAAGACCGGCATCGACAAAAACGGTACCCATATGAACCCGGCCCTAGAGCAGGGGGAAGCAGTGGACGACGCACACGTCAACAAGCAACCCATCCCCGGCGAAGATGATCTCACATCACCAGAGCATAGGAATCTCCATAACAGGCTCGTTGCCACTGCAAGAAGTTTGAAGAAGCAAAAGCGGAAGCTCAAAATAGCGGAAGACACACTCAGAATGAGATGGAGCAAAGTACTCAACACCGCAGATAAATATGGCACTAGTCACCAGACAAAGAGCTACCTGAAGCGCAAGCTGTTGCCCGAATTTGACGAGGAGGCCTTCGAGCCCCCGCAGTCAAAAAAGAAAGGGGTCGCCTGGCTGGATAGATGACCAGATGACAGGCCAAGAGCAACCCGGGGCGCCACACAGAAGCCGGCATATGATCAGCATAAAGATCTTCAGAAAAAGGATAACCCGGCCAGGTCTATCTATGGGCCAAAAAAGAAGACTCCAGGAAGTAACACAACCAGCCGAGCATTTGAAGACAACGGCACAGTCAAATACAGGGGCGCCGCACACCCACTATGTTTTACCGATGAGGTACTGGATCATGGATTTCCAGCGGGATTTAAACCCATAAACATAGAGGCATACGATGGAACAATAGACCCCGGAGTCTGGATTGAGGATTATATCCTACACATACACATGGCAAGAGGAGACGATCTCCATGCCATAAAATACCTTCCCCTCAAGCTCAAAGGGCCGGCCCGGCATTGGCTTAAAAGCCTCCCAGAAAATACGATTGGGAGTTGGGAAGAGCTTGAGGATGCGTTTCGAGCAAATTTTCAGGGGACTTATGTCCGGCCTCCGGATGCAGATGATTTAAGTCACATAACTCAACAGCCCGGAGAATCAGCACGCAAATTCTGGAACAGGATCCTCACTAAAAAGAACCAAATAGTCGACTGTCCGGACGCTGAAGCCTTAGCAGCCTTCAAACACAACGTCCGAGATGAATGGCTCGCCAGACACCTCGGCCAGGAAAAACCAAGAACAATGGCCGCACTAACAAGTCTCATGACCCACTTTTAGGCGGGGGAAGACAGCTGGTTGGCTAGATGCAGCACCAGCGACCCGAGTACATCCGAAATCAGGGATGGAAATGGGAAATCACGACGCAAAAAAGATCAGCGCCGGAACAAGGAGAATGGCCCAAATAGTACGGCGGTCAACGCCGGATTCAAAAGCTCTCGGCCGAACAACAAAACACTGCCCTTAAAGGAAAATAGTGACGAGTTATCCAACCTCAACAAGATTCTGGATAGACTGTGTCAAATACACGGTACCTCCGGGAAGCCTGCAAACCATACCCACAGAGATTGTTGGGTCTTCAAGCAGTCTGGCCGGCTTAACGCCGAACACAAAGGGCTCTACACACCAATTGACAGTGTCGAAACCCAAAAGCAGCGCTCCGGAAACCAAAAGACTTTCCCATTAGAAGTCAAAACAGTGAACTCACTTCACGTGATAACACGCAGCGCGGCCCCTGCTATACCAGGACACCGTCCGCAGACTGGGGATAGAACCCACCAAAATTCGCTATAGCAGCACTTCCTTCAAAGGAGTGACGCCAGACCTTTTCAGCCAATTTTACACACTCTGTACCACTAGGGGTCGTGTTCGGTTCATTCGACAACCTCCATCGCGAAAAGCTCACCCTCCATCGCCCCATTTAGCAGTAGCCCTTAAGCACTACTGGGGCGTGCAGCTTTCGCGCGCTTTAATGCAATACCACATTACGCATCTCTTACGCTTAAAAATGCTCGGTCCACATGGCATATTCTTAAAACTCCAGGTGTCTCTCGACCACGGAGAATGTGTGGCTGCCTAGACAGCCACACATTATTCCGACCTTGCAGGTCAAAGCCCCTAAAAACAGGTCATTTAGACCTTGGACATGGTTAGACGAGTCCGGCAAGGGGCTTCCCAGCCGCATACCCCCTTTTTTTAGGGGGCCGCGCGCATAAACGATGAAAGCCAATAAAGCTCAACTTTCTTCATCTTCCAAATTATACTTTATTTTGATACACTTTTTGCACGACATTTCTTAGAAACTAAGTCCTTCTCTTTTACAGATGAAGCACGTGCTACACCCGTCTAGGATACAGAACAACGGAGACACAAGCGCAGACATGCAGTAGGGACCCGTTGCAAGGATTCTTTTCAGATTAAGACCCTGCGTAAACCTTTCTCACTGTCTCTTGTTGATACACATCCCCCGGTTTCCTACCAGAGCCGAGGAGGAGGCTGGCGTTTTGGCATCGGCCGCGTCAGAAGATCCCGCCTGTACCTGGACACTAGGGGCTTAGGGATTTATTCTGCCCGATATCATAAAGACCGAACACCTCAGGGAGTGTTCGGCGTCTCGAGTTAGGCCTTATATGCATCAGCTCCGAATCATGTCTTTGGTCAAATGTTGGGTTTGCCCGGCTCCTGTGTTTTGCTGCCTTACGTTCCGTATCATCGACTAACACGGCACCAGGAGAACTACTGCGATTGTGCCCTGGTTCGGCCAGGAGAGCACCTCAGTAGAGAAAGCCGAAAACTGACTGTCATGATATAGCGAGAGACTGGTCAACCACTCGATCGACCATTTGAATGTTTAGAATTCCTCCGCTTTGACGAAGGACCGCTTCCCGGTCAGGCACATACGCGCCCCAAGTTCGGAGAAGCGCGGTGCCATCAGGGGCTATATAGTAGCCCCACGTTCGAGCTCCTATAGCTAGGTGAAAGTGATAAAGCATTATAGTCCTGTTGCCTAGTTTGCTATGCTATCACCTCCTTAAAAGGACCAAGACATTGGATTAAGTGTGAAAAAGCGTTTTTCTTTTTGCAAACACCCCCGCACCATGTGCGTGGGGGCTGAAGCCAAAGACTGCCATCTTTCAGATTATACATACATATACGGCCACGCAGGAGATAGTTCAATACTTGAACACACAAGTATAAAAAGTCATTGCATTATAAACATGATCTTAGAAATCATACATGTCATTCAAACATAACATCTTTCGAGCACTGCGACTCTATTATACGAGCGCCCTGCAGGACTTCCTCAAAGTAATGGTCGGTGGGGAATCGGCTTTTGTCCGAACCCCGGGATGCAACAGCGATGGCATCCATCTCCTCCCATTATGTTTTACCACGGGCGAGAGCCATCCGCGCACCTTCTATGCATGCCGACCGCTTCATCACCTTAATATGCGGCATTGCCCCAAGGAATTGCTGCAACAAGCCAAAATAACTCTTCGGCTTGGGCCTTTTCAGCCACAGATGAGTTACCACATCCGTCATGGCCAGTCCGGACAATCTATTCAGCTCAGCCCACTCAACCAGCAGATCACTCAATGGAAGTGGACGCTCCGGACTATGGAATTGAGACCAGAAAAGCTCTTCCATTTCATGATCTTCCTGGCTTCGGAAGTGCACGACTGCGTCAGCCGCACTCGCCGCCAAGTCCAGATAAGGATCCTCCGCACCGTACAATCGGCCCAGCTGAGCATACTTCGGATCTGTGAACTTCCTACGCAGCATATAGGGCTTTCCAGCCACAATGTCTCCGACCTGACGCGGTTCCTCCTTCATAGCCCGCATCGCACTATGGGCATCCTTGGCTTCGGCATCGGCCTTCTTCAGGTCCTCTTGCTCCGCTCGGCATTCTCCTTCAAGAACCTCCAGGCGGTCGGTAGCAACTTTTAATTTCATGGCCATTCCGGCCATCTCCTCCCTGCTTCGGCAATGAGCAGCCTTCTCGGCTTCTAGCTCTTCCGCTGCCTTCAAGGCAGCCGCCTCGCTTTTTCTGGCTTGCTCCTTGGCCCGAGCAAGTTCTGCTCGAAGGTCTTCCACAGCAGCAGCACCATCTGCATCAAGCATACAACTTGTAAGGAATGGGCATCAGCTCCCTTACTCAGCGACCACGGTGCAATCACATACCTTGTGACTCATCAAGTCGTTTATTGACCAGTGAGATGTCCGCATCTGCAGCGTCGAGTTGCTTCTTCAGCTCGGCGAATCCATCCATCCGGCTGGCCACCGAACGTTCCGCCACCTGCATAGGAAAGGCGACAGTTAATAACTGAGATTATGATCCTAGGCACGCTGTCGTTTTCGACAGCATACCAAGTCTCAGGGGCTACTATACAGGGTGCACTTCATGTGCAAAACTGTCAACAAGTATGTCATTTTTCGCGTACCTCAAATCCCGTCAGTAAACTTCCGACGGCCTCATACAACCCGCTTTCGGCGGACGAGTTCCTCTCAATCACATTACCCATTAATGTGCGGTGATCTTCTGAGATGGACGCCGTCTTAAGCAAATCCTGCAGCTCCACCGGCCGTACTCCAATGGGTGCCGAACTCTCCGGCCCCGCTGGACTCGGGGAGACCCTCCGCGACGACACCTCAGGGTCGTCCGGCCCGTGCGATGGGGCGGCATATGGAGGCGTTTCGCTCTCCATCATCTCCGGACGAAGGTCTCCCGAAGATGAGCTGTGCTGAGATGGGCTGAGATCCGAACTACAAGGTAAAAACTTCGGTTGCCTTTAGACATTAAGCAGGGGTGTCTAATAATTATAAAATCCCCCTTTTTACTGATGGCTCGTTAGAGGGCTGATTCCTCCGAGGAGACAGTACGGCCGGGGCGCTTTCTGGCGCAGGACCTTCCGGTACAGATTTCTTTCCCCGCTTTGAGGCCTTGGCCTCCGGGTCTTCGGAAGCGTTCCGCTTCTCCCCCTGGAAGGAGGGACTCTCGATTCCTCCCTTACTAAACGCCTCCTTGGCAGAGGTGATAGTTTCCCCGTGCCCCCCTTCGTCCTCATTTGAAGGTGCAACCTCCAACATTTTGATTAACACGGGATCCTGCGTGGTCTCAGGGAGGGGGGCCGGACACTGTATCAGTTTTGCTTGCACTATCCACTCCTGTCCAGGGATAGCTGGTTAAAAGGCAAGCTCACGATAAATAAATGGATGGTGTGTCAGGACATAGGGCTACTTACTTGAGTATCCGGACGATTGCAGCTTAGGCCAGCATCCTCGGTCAATTCCGGATGCGTCTCTTGCGATCCGAAGAACAGTTTATACATCTCCATGGGAGTCAAACCCATGAAGTGTTGAAGAGCTCGCAGCCCCTCCGGATTAAATTCCCACAGGCGGAGGGGGTGACGTTTGCAGGACAGTAGGCGTCGGATCAACATGACCTGCACCACTGCGACCAGATTGATCTCCCTTTCTTGGAGGACTCGAATCCGGTCCTGCAACAGGGGGACGTCTTTGGGCGGCCCCCAGTCACGCCCCTTGTTGACCCATGACGTCAGCTACTGTGGAGGGCCCGAGCGAAAGACGGGCGGCAGCTTCTGCCTGCTGCCCCGGGGAGCGGTGATATAAAACCACTCCTGTTGCCACAAGCCGAGCTCCTCTTGGAAAGAGCCCTTGGGCCATGGAGCTTTGGCCCTCTTGCTTATAACCGCCCCGCCGCACTCTTCCTGACGCCTCTCAATCATCTTCGGCTCCACGTTGAAAGTTTTGAGCCATAAGCCGAAGTGAGGGGTAGTGCGGAGGAAGGCTTCACAAACGACAATGAATGATGAGATATGGAGGATGGACTCCGGAGCCAGGTTGTGGAATTCCAGCCCATAGTAAAACATGAGCCCCCTCATGAAGGGATCCGTCGGGAAGCCTAAACCCCGACGGAAGTGAGACATGAACACGACGATCTCTCCAGGCTCGGGAGTTGGGATAACTTGCCCTCAGGCAGGCAGCCTATGCGAAATCTCGTAGGTTAAATACCTGGCATCTCTCAGCTTTAGCACATCCTCCTCCGTGACGGAGGAGGGCATCCACCGGCCTTGTAGATCAGGACCGGACTTTGTCGAGGATCGAAGGTACCTGAATTCGAAGCCCTGGGTGTTGGAACTCAGGGAGAGGAGCGGATTCGATAGAGGATTGAATAAAAAGAACGGGCCTTGGTCTCATTATAAAGAGGAAGAATACCAAGAGCCGTCCCCGTGACCGTTTGGCCCCGTCTTCGATGGAGGGGGCGTGGCAACGGGCGCGGTTGGGTTACCCACGTCCGTATCGATGGGAATCCCGGAATAAGGGGAACACGATCTCTGCTTCGACAGGACGTGCCAAGGAAACCGCTTCGCTAAACGCGCTGAAGTGGTACAATAAAAACGTTTCAAATAAAGGCTTGGTTGTGGTGTGACGTCACGCCACGGAATACGTCAGCAGATTGAACTTGTCTGAATATTATTCTCTCTACGATGGTATGTGGAAATTATTTTGCAGAGCCGGACACTATCCTGGTGTTCACAATCTTCTATAAATTATTCGGAGGAGGAACCCGCCTTGCAATGCCGAAGATGATATGCGCGCCGGACTCGTCGTCATTGAAGCCTGGTTCAGGGGCTACTGAGGGAGTTCCGGACTAGGGGGTGTCCGGATAACCGAACTATCATCATCGGCCGGACTCCAAGACTATGAAGATACAAGATTGAAGACTTCGTCCCATGTCCGGATGGGACTTTCCTTGGCGTGGAAGGCAAGCTTGGCGATACGGATATGTAGATCTCCTACCTTTGTAAGCGACTTTGTGTAACCCTAGCCCTCTCTGGTGTCTATATAAACCGGATGGCCTTAGTCCATAGGACGAACAACAATCATACCATAGGCTAGCTTCTAGGGTTTAGCCTCCTTGATCTCGTGGTAGATCTACTCTTGTAACCCACATCATCAATATTAATCAAGCAGGACGTAGGGTTTTACCTCCATCAAGAGGGCCCGAACCTGGGTAAAAACATCGTGTCCCTCGTCTCCTGTTACCATCCGCCTAGACGCACAGTTCGGGACCCCCTACCCGGGATCCGCCGGTTTTGACACCGAGAACGAAGATGTTAGTGATGATGAACCTATGCCTGCTATTCCTGAAGGTTATCTTTTTAATGCTGAATCTATTGAAGCTGTTCTTGCTTGTCGGGATAGTCTTGAACGTAAGAGGTTACTAGTTAAGTGGAGTAAAGAATCTTTTAGAGATAGGATGAGACCCGACCCTGCTTTTGCTTCTTCACCTATCTGTGTTCCCGATCAGGATTATTATGATTTTTTTGTTGATCCGGATATAATTACTTTGGTTGAATCTAATCCTTTTTATGGCTATGAATCTGAAACTGTTGTGGCACATCTTCGTAAGTTAGATGATATAGCTGCCATGTTTACTAATAATGAGAGATTGTGCTACCTTTATTTACTCAAAATATTTCCGTTCTCATTAAAGGGTGATGCTAAGAAATGGTTTAATTCTGTTGATCCTGGTTGTGTGCAAATTCCCCAGGATATGATCTATTACTTCTCTGCTAAATATTTCCCTGCCCATAAGAAACAAGTTGCTTTGAGGGAAATATACAACTTTGTGCAAATTGAAGAAGAGAGTCTCCCACAAGCTTGGGGGAGGCTTCTCAAGTTACTTAATGCTTTGCCTGACCATCCTCTTAAGAAACCTGAAATATTTGATATCTTTTATAATGGACTAATTGATGCTTCCAGAGATTACCTGGATAGTTGTGCTGGTTCTCTTTTCAGGGAAAGAACACCAGATGACGCTGAAATTCTATTGAATAATATGTTGGCAAATGAAAATAATTGGGCACCTCCCGAGCTACCTCCCGAGCCAGCTCCTGAGCCAATTACTGAGCCTATTCCTAAACCAACTCCGAAGAAGAGAGGTGTTCTATTTCTCAGTCCCGAAGATATGCAAGAGGCAAAGAAATATATGAAAGAAAAAGGTATTAAAGCTGAAGATGTTAAGAATTTACCTCCTATTGAAGAAATACATGGTCTTAATTTACCGCCTGTTGAAGAAGTGTATGATCTCAATTACTTATTTATTGAAGAACCCCCCGATATCCCGACATAGGTAGTAAAGGTAAATTCTCTCTATAGGTATGATAAAGCTGAAGTCCCTCCTACTAAAATTGCTAGTCAGTGCTTGGATGAGTTTGATAACTTTATGTTTAAGCAAGATGACTTTAATGCTTATTTTGGTAGACAATTAAAACAGAATACCTTTATGATTAAACGCTTGAGTGATTATATGGCTGATATTAGAGGTGAACTTAAACTTGTTAGGCAACATGCTTCTATGGTTACCACTCAAGTAGAACAAGTACTTAAAGCTCAGAAAGAAGTGCTTGATGAAATGAATAGTAAGAAAAATGATTATGCTGTCAGAGTGGCTACTAGAACTGGTAGAATGACTCAGGAACCTTTGTATCCTGAAGTCCACCCTAAGAGAATCGAGCAAGATTCTCAGAGAAATAATATTGATATGCCTAGTTCTTCTAAAAGGAAGAAAAAGAATAATGGTAGAACTGCGCAAACTTCTAGTGAACCTGTTGCTGAACCACCTGATAATCCAAATGATATCTCTATGTCTGATGCTGAAACACAATCTGGTAATGAACATGAACCTAGTGAAAATGTTAATGATAATGTTCATGTTGATGCTCAACCTAGTAATGATAATGATGTAGAAGTTGAACCTGCTGTTGATCTTGATAACCCACAATCAAAGAATCAACGTTATGATAAAAGAGACTTTGTTGCTAGGAAACATGGTAAAGAAAGAGAACCATGGGTTCAGAAACCCATGCCTTTTCCTCCCAAACCATCTAAGAAAAAGGATGATGAGGATTTTGAGCGCTTTGCTGAAATGATTAGACCCATCTTTTTGCGTATGCGATTAACTGATGTGCTCAAAACAACTCCTTATGCTAAGTATATGAAGGATATCATTACTAATAAAAGAAAGATACCGGAAGCTGAAATTTCCACCATGCTTGCTAATTACACTTTTAAAGGTGGAATACCAAAGAAACTTGGAGATCTCGGAGTGCCTACTATACCATGCTCCATTAAAAGAAGTTATGTTAAAACCGCTTTATGTGATCTTGGAGCCGGTGTTAGTGTTATGCCTCTCTCTTTATATCATAGACTTGACTTGAATAAGTTGACACCTACTGAAATATCTTTGCAAATGGCTGATAAATCAACTGCTATACCTGTCGGTATTTGTGAGGATGTGCCTACCGTGGTTGCAAACGTTACTATTTTAATGGACTTTGTTATTCTTGATATTCCCGAGGATGATAGTATGTCTATTATTCTTGGAAGACCTTTCCTTAATACTGCAGGGGCTGTTATTGATTGCAACAAAGGCAATGTCACTTTTCATGTTAATGGTAATGAGCATACGGTACACTTTCCGAGGAAACAACCTCAAGTTCATAGTATCAACTCTATTGGAAAAATTCCATCGATTATATTTGGAGGTTTTGAATTCCCTCTCCCTATTGTCAAGAAGAAATATGATATACTTGTTATTGGGGATGTCCATATCCCCGTTGAGGTAACATAGTGTTATTCGAAATTTCTCCGGTTCCATGTTAATCGGAATGGGTTTGTTAACAAGGCTTGATCAACCTTGTTAGTGGATTCTTTTTGATGAGCATGAGATGGATGAAACTAGAAGCACAACCTTTTGTACCCTCTTTATATTTTCTGTTACTTAGTAGAGATAAAGTAAAATAGTATTTTTCTGTCTATTTCCTGATTTATCCGTGCAATATAAAAATATCTCGAAAATAAAAGTCCTCAGAATGCCATGCCAATTTAATATGATTTTTTTGGGAATATTTAAGGATTTTTAGTGCAAAAATTACCGCGAGGGGAGCTGCCACCTGGCCACGAGGGTGGAGGGCGCGCCCTACCCCCTGGGCACGCCCCCTGCCTCATGGGCCCATGGTGGCCCTCCTCCACTTATTCCTGCACCCATCTTCTTCCTCTGCCTCACACAAACACGAAAAACCAACTCAAGCACGAGTTCCAGTCCCCATTGCTGCGATTTTAGATCTCCTTGCTCAAAGCACCTCTCGCAAAACTGCTTGGGGAGATTGTTCCTTGGTATGTGACTCCTCCATTGGTCCAATTAGTTTTTGTTCTAGTGCTTTATTCATTGCAAATTTGTGCTGCATAGGTGACCATGTTCTTGAGCTTGCATGTCAAATTTATATGGTTCCAAGTGGTTCCAATGCTTTATATAGGCCCTAGGCACTTGTGGGGGTTGTTGCTATCAATTTTATTGAAGTTGGTTCACTTGTATTTGAAGTTACTAAAAATTTCAGATTGTTACAGAAATAATGAAGAGACTTTTGAGGGGCTCATCGAGCCGAAGCTCTAAGGAAAAACAAAAGGAAGAAGAGGAGAAGCCCAAATTTAATTTACCTCACACCGCAGAGGTCCGGCCTTGTGAATGGCCTTCTGATGACTTCTTGAGGAGAGTTGGGATTTATGAAGGTTTCTATTTATTGATTGAGAATGCTGGCCTCACCAACTTCCTCCACGACCAACGTCATCAGTATCTCTTACTCACAAATACTTTTGTGCAAAACTTCTACTTTTTCCCTAAGAAATCACCTCCAACAGTAGAGTTTCATTTATATGACGTTATTAAAGAGATGACATTAGCAGAATTCTGTGAGGTTTGCAGAATACCCTTTGAGGGCACCTTAGATGAACCCCACCGTAACGAATTAGAAGCTTTTGTTAACACCATCACGGTGGGAGAAACCAGGAAGGTTTCTGATGCAAGGATCACTAGCATTCATTATCCCATTTTACATTACTTTGCCCTATTTTCTAGTCGTTGCTTGATTGGACGCGAGAACTGTGGGAACCTTAGTATTCCTGATATTATTATTTTGCTCCACGGTTTATACCGCAATATCTCTGTTGGTATGGGTGGAATTGTTGCTAGACGGTTAAGTCTTAATCGTACTAAGGGCCCCATCTTTGGAGGCATTTATGCTTCACGCCTAGCTGAACATTTTGAAATACCTATTAGGCATGCGGAGAAAGAAGAAACAGCGTGCCCCGTGCTTATTTAGATTACAAGAGTATGATAGCGCATGATTTTCTTGTTAAGAGTCGCGATGGGGAGCTCAAATATAAATTATACTTTGATAAATATCACCCTGAGACTACTACCTTGCCTGCTCCTTCTTTGTTTAACTTGTTTGCAGAACCTAACATCATTCCGTGGTCGGCTGTTCAAGCCTATCGGAACCCTGCACCAGCCCCGGAGCCGGAGCCACAAGACGAGCCTCCACGATTATCTGTTTATTCTTGGGATCCAGAGGAGGCTGCCAGCCAGTGGCAGTCGGAGTCTTCTTCGTCACACTACGACCCCAGCTACACCTATGGATATCCGCCAGGCCATCCCTGGCAATAGACCAACTTAGGCCAAAAGCCTAAGCTTGGGGGAGTACATATTTCCCACCGACATTACATTTATGTTCACACACACTCATTGCTAGATGTCGGTGCTCATACTCTTTCATTGTACTACCCATGCTAGTTTAAATTTCTTTTTCCTGCCTTCTTCTTGTGTGTTTGTTAAACTTTAAGAAAAACCAAACAAAAATTAGTTTACTTTTCCTGTTGTAGTAGTAATAATTAAAAAGAAAACTCCAAAAATATTTCCCGTTCTTCTTTTTACTTGTTGGGAACTTTCCCGTGTAAATAGTTTTTATTTCGTTTTCTTTCTTTGGGGGTTGAGAAGACTCTACTGAAAATGCTTAGTGGCTCTTACATGCATGATTGATTATTTAAACTTAGAGCCCATATTACTTGTCTTCTCTCTTGAGTTGAATGCTTGCAGATTCCAGCTTAGTCCAATGCACATGCACTCTTATTATTATACACACCGTTCGGTAGTGCAAGTGAAAGGCAATGATGATGATATATGATGGACTTATTTGGGAGAGAAAGGCTGGTATGAACTCGACCTCTCTTGTTTTTGTAAATATGATGATTCATCATTCTTGATTCAGCTATTATGAAGTAAACATATTTGCAATGACATTTAGAGATTATAGTTGCTTGTGCCATGCTTGATTAGCTATGAGTTATAATGGTTTACCTTGCGTGCCAACATGCTATTAGAATGATTATGATGTGGTATGATGGGGTGGTATCCTCCTTTAAATGCATTGAGTGACTCGACTTGGCACATGTTCACGCATGTAGTTGAATCCAATCAACATAGCCTTCATGATATTTATGTTCATGGTGGATTATATCCTACTCATGCTTGTACTCGGTGTGAATTAATTTTAATGCATGTTTACGACTGTTGTCGCTCTCTCAGTTGGTCGCTTCCCAGTCTTTTTCTAGCCTTCACCTGTACTAAGCGGGAATACTGCTTGTGCATCCAAACTCCTTAAACCCCAAAGTTATTCCATATGAGTCCACTATACCTACCTATATGCGGTATCTACTTGCCGTTCCAAGTAAATTTGTATGTGCCAAACTCTAAACCTTTAAATAAACATTCTGTTTTGCATGCTCGAATAGCTCATATGTCAACTAGAGCTGCCCTTATCTTCCGTGTTAGGCGGGTTATTCGCAAGAGGAGTGGACTCCGCTCCTCATTCGCGAGAAAAAGGCTGGTATCCGGGATGCCCAGTCCCATGCTTTGTGCAAACTAAATCAAAATAACTGCAAACAAAACTCCCCTTGGGACCCGTTGAATGTTGGAGGCACTCGTTGTTTCGAGCAAGCCATAGATTGATGCTTGTGGAGGAAGGGGAGTATAAACTTTACCATTCTATTTGGGAACCGTCTATAATCTGTTTAGCATGGAAGATATCGTCGTCTTTTAGTTGTTATGTTGACAATGAAAGTATGCCGCTCAAAATATAATTTATCTCTATTTCAAAACCGAGCTCTGGCACCTCTACAAATCCCTGCTTCCCTCTGCGAAGGGCCTATCTATTTACTTTTATGTTGAGTCATCACCCTTCTTATTAAAAAGCACCCGCTGGAGAGCACACTGTCGTTTGCATTCATTATAATTGGTTTATATTGGGTATGACTTGACTGGATCTCTTTTACCATGAATTACAATGTTTAGTCAGTCCTTGATCTTTAAAGGTGCTCTGCATTTATGTTTTGCGGTCTCAGAAAGGGCTAGCAAGATACCATTTCGATATATCATGTTATGATTATTTTGAGAAAGTGTTGTCATCCGAGTTTTATTATTATGGCTCGCTAGCTGATATGCTATTGATATGAGTAATTGTGAGACCTACGTGTTATTGTCAGTATGGTTAGTTCATAATAATTGTTGAAACTTGAATGCTGGCTTTTCATGTTTACAACAACAAGAGCAAACAGAGTTTGTAAAAGTTTTTCTTTTTTTTCTCTTTCAGTTTGTCATCTGAATTGCTTGAGGACAAGCAAGGGTTTAAGCTTGGGGGAGTTGATACGTCTCCGTCGTATCTACTTTTCCAAACACTTTTGCCCTTGTTTTGGATTCTAACTTGTATGATTTGAATGGAACTAACCCGGACTGACGGTGTTTTCAGTAGAATTGCCATGGTGTTGTTTTATGTGCAGAAAATAAAAGTTCTCAGAATGACCTGAAACTCCACGGAATATCTTAGAATAAATAATAAAGAATCCTCCCCAAAGATGAAGACCAGGGGGCCCACACCCTGTCCACGAGGGTGCGGGGCGCGCCCCTCCTCCCTGGGCGCGCCCCCCTACCTCGTGGGCCCCCTGGTGGCCCTCCGACGCCAACTTCAACTCCATATATTGGCTTTCGGGGAGAAAAAAAATCAGAGAGAAAGTTTCATCGCGTTTTACGATACGGAGCCGCCGCCAAGCCCTAATCTCTCTCGGGAGGGCTGATCTGGAGTCCGTTCGGGGCTCCGGAGAGGGGGATTCATCATCATCAACCATCCTCCATCACCAATTTCATGATGCTCACCGCCATGCGTGAGTAATTCCATCGTAGGCCTGCTGGACGGTGATGGGTTGGATGAGATTTATCATGTAATCGAGTTAGTTTTGTTAGGGTTTGATCCCTAGTATCCACTATGTTCTGAGATTGATGTTGCTATGACTTTGCTATGCTTAATGCTTGTCACTAGGGCCCGAGTGCCATGATTTCAGATCTGAATCTATTATGTTTTCATGAATATATGTGTGTTCTAGATCCTATCTTGCAAGTCTATAGTCACCTACTATGTGTTATGATCCGGCAACCCCGAAGTGACAATAATCGGGACCACTCCCGGTGATGACCATAGTTTGAGGAGTTTATGTATTCACTATGTGCTAATGCTTTGTTCCGGTTCTCTATTAAAAGGAGGCCTTAATATCCCTTAGTTTCCAATAGGACCCCACTGCCATGGGAGGGTAGGACAAAAGATGTCATGCAAGTTCTTTTCCATAAGCATGTATGACTATTTACGGAATACATGCCTACATTACATTGATGAACTCGAGCTAGTTCTGTGTCACCCTATGTTGTAACTGTTACATGACGAACCGCATCCGGCATAATTATCCATCACTGATCCGGTGCCTACGAGTTTTCCATATACTGGTTCTCGCTTATTTACTTTTCTGTTGCTACTGCTACAATCATTACAAAAGACCAATAGTCAGCATAATGGTCTTGTAGTGACCAGGTATTATGGCATTGATACTCCACTTTGTAACATAGGAGGTGAGGGGGTGGCGCACTCCATATAAGCCACCACCCACCACTAGACTAAGGGGGGCCTTTTCTTCCACCTCTCTCTCTTTTCACCATTAATCTCAGGATTTAGCTCAGGCATGGGGATCCGTTCCTCTCTCTCACACACACATTGTAATCTCCGGATATATACTCAGATAAAACAAAGCCTCTCCGGAGCACGAGACGTAGGGTTGTTATCTCCACCGTGAGAGGCCCGAACTCGCTAAAACCACCGTGTCACCCATATGCATCTCGATAGATCATGCTCCATTATCCTACCCCTCTCTTACTGTCGGAGTCATTCCCACGACAGTTGGCGCCCACCGTGGGGCCGGTGTTTTAGCGATTTTGTGGAGAAGTTGTAGTATTTCCGAGTACTTTCATCATGATGACTGCTGGAGTTTTGGTCGAAGGGCGCGAGATCCGTCTTGGCGCTCTCACCTTTGTCGCCGACGACTCAGCGTGGCTCCAGGGGGCTCCACTCGACGTTGATGCGCTCCCTGTCCGCGGTGCGACGCATTTTCGCGCATGTGTCCGCGGCGTTCTGCTGCGGCAACCGTCGGCCCCCTATCGGTCGACTCCTTTATCGGCCACCCGTCCGGTCTCCCACCAGCGCAAGCGCTCTGGTCGGTCGAGGCTTTAGCGGTGGGTGAAGCACGCGGTGGCTCGCCAGACGGCCATTGCGCAAGTTGCGGCAATCGAGCCCGACGAATCTCTCTACGGCCTGTTCGATCTGTCGACTGGCTCCGTAGAGACTGCATCCGAATGCGATAGCAGTGATCCAGCGGCGGAAATTCTCATGGTCGACGGACCTCGCAGTCCTCCCGGCTTCGCCCATGGTGGCGGAGCGGGCGGTGGAGGTGGCCCCGCTCAGGACCACAAAGAGTACCAGCCCGAGGCACTCGACTCTCTGCAGAGAGAAGAGCTTCACCGCAGGAACATGGATGCCCTGCATACTCCCATTACGGGAGAAACCCCCGAGGCTCGCGCCTTGGAGGAGGCACGTTTGGCCAATGTGGCTGAACGCGCTCGTCTGGAGAACCTTCAGCGAGCACTCGACGAGCGCGCGCGGCAACGAGTCCCCGAAGCCAGTCGACGTCGACTCTTCCCGCCGACTCAGGTATACCGCACGCCAATTCAGAATTTAGCAGCTGCAACCCGTATAGCAGAGTCCTTCCAGCCTTCACAGTCGGAAGCTGGGAGAGGCTTGATGCAGATCAGAGATTTGCTCCGAGCAGCAGGGGACCAGAATTCAGCCGTGTCGCAGTCGCGCAACAGAATTCACAGTCGATCCGTCGCTGCGAATACGGTTCAGTCGGCTCACAGTCCCAGATCGCCTCCGCGGCGGGAAGGGCGCGACAACCAGCGTAATCAGTATGGAGACCGACACGACCAAGATGATAGGCGTCGAGTGCCCGTTTCCCCTCCGAGGGAAGGGTCTTACGCTCCTCGGCGACAGGATGACAGGCGTCAGTTCAGTGCGGGGCGAAGAGTTCCAGTCGGCCCCAAGGGACCAGGCTTCGACGCGCGATCCATTATCGTGCAAAGCTTGGTCGACCGGAACAGAGCCCATCGAGGTGGACCCGAGAGAGATGCACCCACGAGCAGTCGAGTGCATGTTTCTGGTCCAGAGTGTTTTAGCAGGGCTATCAGAGCCGCAGTGATTCCCCCCAATTTCAGGTTGGCGACAGGAGTCAGCAAGTTCACTGGGGAGTCCATGCCTGAAACTTGGCTTGAGGACTACCGAGTGGCTGTTCAGATTGGCGGTGGGAATGACGAGGTGGCCATGAAGCATTTGCCCCTCATGCTGGAAGGTTCAGCCAGAGCGTGGTTGAATCAGTTACCTCCTAGCAGTATTTACACTTGGGAAGATTTGTTCCGAGTGTTCGTCAGAACTTTTGAAGGAACCTGCAAGCGACCAGCTGGTTTGACAGAGCTGCAAGTTTGTGTGCAGAAGACCAATGAGACTCTCAGAGAGTACATTCAGAGGTGGATCACACTGCACCATACTGTGGAAAATGTGTCTGATCATCAAGCAGTTTGTGCTTTCAAAGATGGCGTCAAGAACAGGGAATTGAGTCTGAAGTTTGGTCGAACCGGGGACATGACCCTGAGTCGAATGATGGAGATTGCTACCAAGTACGCCAATGGCGAGGAAGAGGACCGACTCCGAAGCGGCAAGTATAAGCCAAGTCAGTCGGAGAAGGGAAATTCTAGTCGGAAACAGAAGCGGAAAGCCGAGCCAGCAACTCCTGGAGAGGCCCTGGCCGTGGCTCAGGGAAAGTTCAAAGGGAAGCCAAAAGGATCCTGGAATCCTAAGAAAGTAAAGGATAAAGAAGGAAACGACGTGATGGATATGCCATGCCACATCCACACGAAGAAAGATGAAGAGGGCAACATCATTTACCCAAAGCACACCACTCGCCAGTGTCGACTCCTGATCCAGCAGTTTCAGGGAAAACAGTCTAAGTACAAGGAGAAAGAGTCAGACAAGGCCGGAGACAAAGAGGACAGTGAGGAAGAATATCCGCATATCAACTCCACTCTGATGATCTTCGCGGATGTGGACAACAAGAGTCGACTGAAAGTCATTAACCGTGAGGTGAATATGGTTGCCCCAGCAAAACCAAGTTATCTGAAATGGTCCCAAACACCCATCACATTCGACCAATCTGATCACCCGACTCATATTGCCACCCCTGGAAGGCAAGCTTTGGTGGTCGATCCAGTTGTCGAAGGCACTCGACTGACGAAAGTGCTGATGGACGGTGGCAGTGGGCTGAACTTGTTGTATGCTGACACACTGAAGGGAATGGGCATCCCGATGTCCCGACTGAGCACCAGCAACATGAGTTTCCACGGAGTCATACCAGGGAAGAAAGCCAACTCACTCGGCCAAATAGCCCTGGACGTGGTTTTTGGCGACTCAAAACATTTTCGCAAGGAAAAGTTGACCTTTGAGGTTGTGGATTTTCAGAGCGCGTACCACGCCATTTTGGGGAGGCCCGCCTATGCACGATTCATGGCTCGACCATGTTATGTGTACCTCAAACTGAAAATGCCAGGTCCCAAAGGAGTGATCACTGTCACTGGCGATCGGAAAAAGGCAGAAGAGTGCTTTCAGAAGGGCTCGAAGATTGCCGATTCCCAGGTGACAGCGGTCGAGTTCGAAGAATACAAGCAAAACGCAGATCCGACTGATTTGTTGCGATCCAAGAAACCAGCCACAGAATCTGCATTTCAGTCGTCTGGTGAGACGAAGCCTGTTCACATTCACCCGACCGACCCCAATGCAGCCCCGACCCACATCTCCACGACACTCGACCCGAAATAGGAAGAAGCGCTCATCCAGTTCCTCCGTGAGAACTGGGACATTTTTGCATGGAAGCCAACTGACATGCCAGGTGTTCCCAGGGGACTGGCTGAGCATCGCCTCAGAGTCGACAAATCAGCAAAACCAGTCAAAGAGCATCTTCGGCGGTCCTCTGTCCAGAAGAGAAAAGCTATTGGTGAGGAAGTGGCTCGACTGTTGGCGGCAGGATTTATCCGAGAGATATACCACTCCGAGTGGCCCGCTAATGTCGTCATGGTTCCCAAGAAGGACAAATCACTCCGCATGTGCATTGACTTCAAGCACATCAATCGGGCCTGCCCGAAAGATCATTTTCCTCTCCCTCGCATAGATCAAATTGTTGACTCGACCGTGGGATGTGAGAGATTGTCTTTTCTAGACGCATATTCCGGGTATCATCAGATCCGTCTGTATGGACCCGACGAAGTGAAAACAGCTTTCATCACTCCATTCGGGTGCTTCTGCTATATCACCATGCCATTCGGCCTCAAGAATGCCGGAGCCACATTTATGCGTATGATTCAGAAGTGTCTTCTCACTCAAATCAGTCGGAATGTGGAAGCGTATATGGATGATATCGTCGTTAAGTCGCGAAAAGGTTCCGACCTGCTTGCTGACCTCGCCGAAACATTTGCCAACCTCAGAAGGTACGATATCAAGCTCAATCCATCGAAGTGCACATTCGGAGTTCCTGGTGGAAAGTTACTCGGTTTTCTCGTTTCCGAGCGAGGGATCGACGCTAATCCAGAGAAGATCGGCACTATTCTCCGAATGAAACGCCCTGTGCGAGTGCACGATGTCCAGAAGCTTACTGGATGCTTGGCCGCATTAAGTCGATTCATCTCACGACTCGGTGAAAAGGCATTGCCTCTTTACCGACTGATGAAGAAGGCAGACAAGTTCGAGTGGACTCCAGAAGCTGATGTAGCGTTTGCCGAGCTAAAAGCTCTGCTCTCCACCCAGCCGGTGCTTGCTGCTCCAATTAGCAAAGAGCCTTTGTTGCTTTATATTGCAGCCACAGGACAAGTCGTCAGTACAGTACTTACGGTCGAGCGGGAAGAAGAAGGAAAAGCCTTCAAAGTTCAGCGCCCGGTGTATTATTTGTCTAAAGTCTTGACTCCATCCAAGCAGAGATATCCTCATTATCAGAAGCTTGTGTATGGAATATACATGACCACGAAGAAAGTTGCTCATTATTTCTCTGATCATTCTATCACAGTCGTCAGCGACGCCCCACTATCAGAGATTCTGCACAACAGAGATGCAACTGATCGAGTGGCGAAATGGGCGATCGAACTTCTTCCCCTTGATATCAAGTTTGAGGCAAAGAAAGCCATTAAGTCCCAGGCAATAGCAGATTTCCTCGCCGAGTGGATTGAACAACAGCAGCCGACTGAAGTTCACTCGGAGCATTGGACCATGTTCTTCGATGGCTCTAAGATGCTGAATGGTTCTGGTGCTGGGGTTGTTCTGGTTTCCCCCAGAGGAGATAAGCTTAGATATGTGCTCCAGATTCACTTTGATTCCTCCAACAATGAGGCAGAGTATGAGGCCCTTTTATATGGATTGCGCATGGCCGTCTCACTCGGCGTCCGTCGCCTGATGGTTTATGGCGATTCAGATTTAGTGGTCAACCAGGTGATGAAGGAGTGGGACGTGAGAAGCCCAGCCATGACTGGATACTGCAATGCAGTGAGGAAGCTGGAAAAGAAGTTCGAGGGGTTGGAGCTCCATCACATCCCCCGACTGAAAAATCAAGCAGCAGATGATCTGGCAAAGATAGGTTCCAAAAGAGAAGCCATTCCGAGTGGTGTGTTTTTGGAGCATATACACACTCCGTCAGTTAAAGAAGATCCCTTCACAGAGGAAGCTCCACAGCCCAAGAGTGCCATAGATCCGACTGAGGTTGAGGTCCCAGCAGTGGTCGACTTGGTCATGGAGGTTTTAGTGGTCACTCCCGACTGGACAATTCCCTATATCGCGTATATCCTGAGAAAAGAGCTCCCAAAGGATGAGGAAGAGGCTCGGCAGATCGTCCGTCGATCCAAAGCCTTTACCATTATCAAAGGACAGCTGTATAGAGAAAGCCCGACTGGGGTTGGTCAAAAATGCATAACGCCAGAAGAAGGTCGAATCATTCTCAATGATATCCACTCGGGGACCTGTGGTCACCATGCGTCCTCTCGGACCATTGTAGCCAAAGCATACCGAGCTGGATTTTACTGGCCAAGGGCGAATGAGATGGCAAAGGAAATAGTGGACAAGTGCGAAGGATGTCAGTTCTACTCCAATATGTCACACAAGCCCGCGTCAGCTCTGAAGACCATTCCACTCGTTTGGCCGTTCGCAGTATGGGGGTTGGACATGGTCGGTCCCTTGAGAACAGGTCAAAGTGGTTTCACGCACGTACTGGTCGCAGTCGACAAGTTCACGAAGTGGATTGAGGCTAAACCAATCAAGAATCTTGACACCGGTACTGCAGTTACCTTCATCAGGGAGTTGACGTTCAGATATGGGGTCCCGCACAGCATCATTACGGATAATGGGTCGAACTTTGACTCGGAAGAATTCAAGGACTTCTGCAACGCTCAAGGCACACGTGTCGACTACGCTTCAGTCGCTCATCCCCAGTCGAATGGACAAGCGGAGCGAGCCAATGGCTTAATCCTCAAGGGTTTAAAACCCCGACTGATGCATGATCTCAAGCACGTGGCTGGAGCATGGGTTGACGAACTTCCTTCGGTGCTTTGGGGTTTGCGGACCACACCCAATCGGTCGACCGGAAGAACTCCATTCTTTTTGGTCTATGGAGCTGAAGCAGTCTTGCCGAGTGATCTTCTTCACAATGCTCCTCGAGTTGAACTCTACAACGAAGCAGAAGCTGAGCAAGCGCGTCAAGACGCAGTCGACCTTCTAGAGGAAGAAAGGGAGATGGCTCTGATGCGATCGACCATCTATCAACAGGACCTGCGTCGCTTCCACGCCAGGAATGTGAGGGGTCGAGCCTTCCAAGAAGGAGATCTAGTTCTCCGAGTGGATCAGCAGACACAGCATAAGCTCGCTCCTTCCTGGGAAGGACCCTTCATCGTCACCAAAGTTCTCCACAACGGGGCATACCGTCTCTACAACGTCGAACACAACATCGAAGAGCCCCGAGCTTGGAATGCGGATCTGCTCCGCCCGTTTTACACTTAAAAGTTTTCCACTCGGATGAGTTGTAATAAGATACTTCTGTAGTTCATGGATTTCGAAATAATAGTGCCATAATTCCTTCATAATTTTTGTCACTTTTTCCCCCAGTGGGTGGCTTAGCCGCGAATCCGTTTTGCCTAAGTTATAAAAACTCCTACCGAGTGGTAAGCCAGACTTCCACTCGGAGGCTTAGCCGCGAATCCGTTTCGCCTAAGTTATAAAAAATCCTACCGAGTGGTAAGCCAGACTTCCACTCGGAGGCTTAGCCGCGAATCCGTTTCGCCTAAGTTATAAAAAATCCTACCGAGTGGTAAGCCAGACTTCCACTCGGAGGCTTAGCCGCAAATCCGTTTTGCCTAAGTTATAAAAAATCCTACCGAGTGGTAAGCAAGACTTCCACTCGGGGGCTTAGCTACAGCCCAGTGCTCGCCTAAGTTATAAAAATCCTACCGAGTCGTAAGCAAGACTTCCACTCGGGGGCTTAGCTGCAGCCCAGTGCTCGCCTAAGTTATAAAAATCCTACCGAGTGGTAAGCAAGACTTCCACTCGGGGGCTTATCTGCAGCCCAGTGCTCGCCTAAGTTATAAAAATCCTACCGAGTGGTAAGCAATACTTCCACTCGGAGGCTTAGCTGCAGCCCAGTGCTCGCCTAAGTACAACATACGCTTGCAAGGAGGACGAGGTGCAGGTCGACTGCGACCCTCTCCTCTGAGCTACGCCATAAGTATAATGTGGGCTCGCAAGGAGGACGAAGTGCAGATAGACTGCGACTCTCTCCTCCGAGCTTCGCCACAAATACAACGTGAAAATCCTACCGAGTGAAGAGCAAACCTCTCACTCGGGGGCTTAGCTGCAGCCCAGCGCTCGCCTAAGTTATAAAAAATCCTACCGAGTGAAGAGCAAACCTCTCACTCGGGGGCTTAGCTGCAGCCCAGCGCTCGCCTAAGTTATAAAAAATCCTACCGAGTGAAGAGCAAACCTCTCACTCGGAGGCTTAGCTGCAGCCCAGCGCTCGCCTAAGGTATAAAAATCCTACCGAATGAAGAGCAAACCTCTCACTCGGAGGCTTAGCTGCAGCCCAGCGCTCGCCTAAGGTATAAAAATCCTACCGAATGAAGAGCAAACCTCTCACTCGGAGGCTTAGCTGCAGCCCAGTGCTCGCCTAAGGAATAAGTCGACTGCAGCGGACATCTTGCTGTGAACCTACAAAGGACAATTCAAACCAGGAGCAATCATATCCAAACATCAAATCCAAGTTTAGGTCGATACCTAAAGGAACCGAGAGTGCTCAGGCACTAAGCCTGTTAAGGTTTACCGGTTACAATTCCACTCGGCATACCGAGGCAAATTTAAAGTGTCGGGCTTAAAGAAAGTTTTTTACCCCTCCTGTGGAGGGCTGGAAGGAGCAACAAACTCGTCGAGGTCGATCCCGTCTGCGATCCGGGTAGCAGCAGCGATGAAAGTTTCCATGAAGGATCTGAAGTCGTGTTTCTTGGTGTTGGCCACTCGGAGGGCCGCCAGCTTCTCTTCTCGCGCGTCCTTGCAGTGGACTTGGGCCAGACACAGGGCAACATCTGCGCCACACCGAGCCGAGGACTTCTTCCACTCTTGCACACGGTCGGGGACCGCGTTTAGTCGAGCCATCAACGACTCGAGGTCATTCTGAAGCGTCGCCCCGGGCCAAACATCGAGTCCATGCGAGAAGTGGCGGCCTTCAGCCTTGCAAGATAGTCCACAACAGCTGCAACGCGGGACTCCAGTCGGAAGACATTCATAGCAACTTCATCATTCACCGGAGAATTGAAAGGGTCAAGGTTCGGCTCCAACTGGCTAGTCTCTTCTTCAAAGTTCCGACAGAATTCTGCAAGGACAAAACGCCGAATCAAGACAATGGTCGAAAGGAAGCATCACAGTTGAAAATGTTGGTCGAGTGAAAAAGATTACCTTCGAGCATAAGGAACAATTTCTTGGCAAGACCACCCAGGAAGCCTTCTAGGTCATTCTTCTTCCCAGTCAATTGGTTGATCTTCTCGGTCAGGGTAGTCTTGTCAGCTTTCAGTCGGTCAACATCCTTGGAGGCAATCGCCAGAGCAGCTCTCAGATTGGTATTTTCCTGTTCAAGCTTGGTGACTGAAGCTAACTTCTCGTCAGCAAGCTTGGTCTTCTCAGCTAGCTCAAGGTCCTTCTTCTTCTGGGCCTCCCGCACCTTGTCTGCAAGTTACAGCAAAGTCAGATTTTGAAACAAATGGAAGGAAAAAGGAGTCGTCGAGGTCTCACCGAACATACCTTTGGTCTCCTCCTTCGCCTTCGTCAGATTCTCCTGCACCAGCTTCAGATCCAGCTCGAGCTGAATGTGCTTCTGCTCCAGTTCCGTATAGCGAGCCGCAAGGTCACAAGATTTCTACGAAGAACCAATCGACAAAATATCAAAGATGATTCACTTCCGAGTGGATAAGGAAAAATCATACGTTTCTAAGACTACAGTCGAATGCAAGCATTCAACCGTAGTCTCGGGGACTACACCCAGTGGGTGCACTCAGCGTGCCCCCACTGGAATGGTACCCACTCGGAACGGTCTGCCCGGTCCGAGTGACGGCCAAACAACAAAAAAAGACACGTTCCAAGCATGAAGAAATTCCGAGTAACCAGTTACTCGATGCAGGACCAGCTCCAAATCACTCAAAAAAAATTTGCTATAAGGTGAGTTCAACGCTCCTCTGCGGACCCGTTTGAGCTCATTTCACTCGGGCACCATGCAGACTGGAATCCGTCAAGGCAACAAGCGAAGATAAGACCACCGGGTGACCAAAGGAAGTTCATAAGTGCCTCCGTAGCACTCGACTCATCTGGGAATTCACCTCGACTCGACCCGCTCAACCTCGACCGATTCGGGGGCTAATGACGAGGACATGTATTAGGGGTAGGGTAACAGGCCTGACCTAAAGACCCTACCCTGGGCCAGATCGCCGTCCAGATGTACCGCAACTTGAAAGTCACTCGGACGGCAACAACCACTCGGAGTACGGCACTCCACTCGACATGCTCATTCCACTCGGCCGGGTAGCTCACTCGGATATGCAAAGACCAATAGTCAGCATAATGGTCTTGTAGTGACCAGGTATTATGGCATTGATACTCCACTTTGTAACATAGGAGGTGAGGCGGTGGCGCACTCCATATAAGCCACCCCCCACCACTAGACTAAGGGGGGCCTTTTCTTCCACCTCTCTCTCTTTTCACCATTAGTCTCAGGATTTAGCTCAGGCATGGGGATCCGTTCCTCTCTCTCACACACACATTGTAATCTCCGGATATATACTCAAATAAAACAAAGCCTCTCCGGAGCACGAGAGGTAGGGTTGTTATCTCCACCGTGAGAGGCCCGAACTCGCTAAAACCACCGTGTCACCCATATGCATCTCGATAGATCATGCTCCGTTATCCTACCCCTCTCTTACTGTCGGAGTCGTTCCCACGACAACCATCGCTCGTCCCCGACCGCCACTCATAAGGATGCACAAGCCAGGTACACTTCATGTTTCAAATTTGTTACACAACTTTAACCATACGTGCATGCTGCGGGACTTACAAACTTCAACACAAACATTTCTCAAATTCACAATCACCCAACTAGCGCGACTTTGATATTATCACCTCCATATCTCAAAACAATTATCAAGCATCAAACTTATCTTAGTATTCAATTCACTCAAAAGAAAGTTTCACATATCTTGAATACCAAGTATATTAACATTAAGCAAATTACCATGCTATTAACGACTCTCAAAATAATCTAAGTGAAGCATGAGAGATCAAACAGTTTCTTTAAAACAAATCTACCACCGTGCTCTAAGTGAAGCATGAGAGCTATGAATGCTCAACAAAAGAAAACTAGTGGGTGTGCATCCAACTCGCTTGCTCATGAAGACCTAGGGCATTTGAGGAAGCCCATCGTAGGAATATAAAAGCCAAGTTCTATAATGAAAAATTCCCACTAGTATATGAAAGTGATAACACACACTCTCTACATGAAAAGCATGGTGCTACTTTGAAGCACAATATATGAGACTCACTACATGAAGAACAAGGTGCTACTTTGAAGCACAAGTGTGGAAAAAGAGATAGTAGCATTGCCATTTTTTTGGGCCTTTCCTTTTTTCTTTTGGCCTTTCTTCTTTTTTTTCTTTTTTTTTCTTTGGGAAATGCTCTAATAATGATGATCATCACACTTCTATTGATTCCAACATAAGGATTACAACTCGAAACTTAAAACAAGATATGACTCTATATGAATGCCTCCGGCGGTGTACCGGGGTGGTGCAATGAATCAAGAGTGACATGTATGAAAAATAATGCATGGTGGCTTTGCCACAAATACGATGTCAACTACATGATCATGCAATGACAATATGACAAAAGTAATGTATGTTATGATGATGATGAACGGAACGGTGGAAAGTTGCATGGCAATATATCTCGGAATGGCTATGGAAATGCCATAATAGGTAGGTATGGTGGCTGTTTTGAGGAAGATATAAGGAGGTTTATGTGTGATAGAGCGTATTGTATCACGGGGTTTGGATGCACCAGCGAAGTTTGCAACAACTCTCAAGGTGAGAAAGGGCAATGCACGGTACCGAAGAGGCTAGCAAAGGCGGAAAGGTGAGAGTGCGTATAATCCATGGACTGAACATTAGTCAAAAGAACTCATATACTTATTGCAAAAAAATTAGAAGTCATCAAAAATCAAGTACCACGTGCATGCTCCTAGGGGGATAGATTGGTAGGAAAAGACCATCGCTCGTCCCCGACTGCCACTCATAAGGATGCACAAGCTAGGTACACTTCATGTTTCAAATTTGTTACACAACTTTAACCATACGTGCATGCTACGGGACTTACAAACTTCAACACAAACATTTCTCAAATTCACAATCACCCAACTAGCGCGACTTTGATATTATAACCTCCATATCTCAAAACAATTATCAAGCATCAAACTTATCTTAGTATTCAATTCACTCAAAAGAAAGTTTCACATATCTTGAATACCAAGTATATTAACATTAAGCAAATTACCATGCTATTAACGACTCTCAAAATAATCTAAGTGAAGCATGAGAGATCAAACAGTTTCTTTAAAACAAATCTACCACCATGCTCTAAGTGAAGCATGAGAGCTATGAATGCTCAACAAAATAAAACTAGTGGGTGTGCATCCAACTCGCTTGCTCATGAAGACCTAGGGCATTTGAGGAAGCCCATCGTAGGAATATAAAAGCCAAGTTCTATAATGAAAATTCCCACTAGTATATGAAAGTGATAACACACACTCTCTACATGAAAAGCATGGTGCTACTTTGAAGCACAATATATGAGACTCACTACATGAAGAACAAGGTGCTACTTTGAAGCACAAGTGTGGAAAAAGAGATAGTAGCATTGCCCTTTTTTTGGGCCTTTCCTTTTTTCTTTTGGCCTTTCTTCTTTTTTTCTTTTTTTTTCTTTGGGCAATGCTCTAATAATGATGATCATCACATTTCTATTGATTCCAACATCAGGATTACAACTCGAAACTTAGAACAAGATATGACTCTATATGAATGCCTCCGGCGGTGTACCGGGGTGGTGCAATGAATCAAGAGTGACATGTATGAAAAATAATGCATGGTGGCTTTGCCACAAATATGATGTCAACTACATGATCATGCAATGACAATATGACAAAAGTAATGTATGTCATGATGATGATGAACGGAACGGTGGAAAGTTGCATGGCAATATATCTCGGAATGGCTATGGAAATGCCATAATAGGTAGGTATGGTGGCTATTTTGAGGAAGATATAAGGAGGTTTATGTGTGATAGAGCGTATCGTATCACGGGGTTTGGATGCACCGGCGAAGTTTGCACCAACTCTCAAGGTGAGAAAGGGCAATGCACGGTACCGAAGAGGCTAGCAAAGGCGGAAAGGTGAGAGTGTTTATAATCCATGGACTGAACATTAGTCAAAAGAACTCATATACTTATTGCAAAAAATTTAGAAGTCATCAAAAATCAAGTACTACACGCATGCTCCTAGGGGGATAGATTGGTAGGAAAAGACCGTCGCTCGTCCCCGACCGCCACTCATAAGGATGCACAAGCCAGGTACACTTCATGTTTCTAATTTGTTACACAACTTTAACCATACATGCATGCTACGGGACTTACAAACTTCAACACAAACATTTCTCAAATTTACAATCACCCAACTAGCGCGACTTTGATATTATCACCTCCATATCTCAAAACAATTATCAAGAATCAAACTTATCTTAGTATTCAATTCACTCAAAAGAAAGTTCCACATATCTTGAATACCAAGTATATTAACATTAAGCAAATTACCATGCTATTAACGACTCTCAAAATAATCTAAGTGAAGCATGAGAGATCAAACAGTTTCTTTAAAAAAATCTACCACCGTGCTCTAAAAGATCTAAGTGAAGCACTAGAGCAAAAATTATCACGCTCAAAAGATATAAGTGAAGCACTATGAGCAAACAACAAACTACTCCAAAAGATATAAGTGAAGATCAATGAGTAGCTAAATAATTATGCAACTATATATGAAGACTCTCTCTCATTAAAGAATTTCAGATCTTGATACTTTATTCAAACAGCAAGCAAGGCTAAAGAAAACTACAATGCAAGGATAGCACAACTCATGTGAAGAAGCAAAAACTTAGGCTCAACCGATACTAACCGATAGTTGTTGAAGAAGAAAGGTGGGATGCCTACCGGGGCATCCCCAAGCTTATATGCTTGATACTTCTTGAAATATTATCTTGGGTTGCCTTGGGCATCCCCAAGCTTGAACTTTTGTGTCTCCTTAATTCCTCTCATATCATGGTTTCTCTTCTTTTTATCAAAAGCTTCATTCACAACAAACTCAACAAGAACTCGTGAGATAGGTTAGTATAAACCAATGCAAAACCTTATCATTTTCTACTGTAACAAATCACTTAAATTTTTATTCAACATTGCATACTAAATGCCTCTGCATATTTAATACTCCTATCATCAAATAGAATCATTAAACAAGCAAACATATGCAAACAATGCAACTATAACAGCAATCTGCCAAAACAGTAAAGTCTGTAAAGAATGCAATAGTATCAATACTTCCATGGCTCCAAAAATTATGAACTAAAATTCCCACTGTAATAAATTTATCAGAGCTCAATATGCAAAAAGATTCAACGTTATACCATTCTCTGACTTTTCTAGGCAATTTTTGCAACAGCGGTAAACTTTCTGTTTTCAAACAGCAACATGCAAACTAGCAAAATAAGCATGGCAAAGGCTATCCTTGACCTTTTTATTGAACCTAAAGATGTAAAACACTATTCTAACTAACAGAAAGCAAAAACTAACAAAATAAAATGACGCTCCAAGCAAAACACATATCATGTGGTGAATAAAAATATAGCTCCAAGTAAAGTAACCGATGAACGAAGACGAAAGAGGGGATGCCATCCGGGGCATCCCCAAGCTTAGTTGCTTGGTTGTCCTTGAATATTACCTTGGGGTGCCTTGGGCATCCCCAAGCTTAGGCTCTTGCCACTCCTTATTCCATAGTCCATCGAATCCTTACCCAAAACTTGAAAACTTCAACCACACAAAACTCAAAACAAAACTCGTAAGCTCCGTTTGTATAAGAAAATAAAACCACCACTTAGGTACTGTAATGAACTCATCGTAAATTCATATTGGTGTAATATCTACTCTAATCCAACTTATCTATGGTTCATACCCTCCGATACTACTCATAGATTCATCAAAATAAGCAAACAACACATAGAAAACAGAATCTGTCAAAAATAGAACAGTCTGTAGTAATCTGTATCAAACGTATACTTCTGGAACCCCAACAATTATGAAATAAAGTTCTGGACCTGAGTAATTTGTCTATTAATCATCTGCAAAAAGAATCAACCTAAAATCGCTCTCCAGTAAAAAATAGCAGCTATTCTTGTGAGCGCTAAAGTTTCTGTTTTTCACAGCAAGATCACATAAACTTCACCCAAGTCTTCCCAAAGGTTCTACTTGGCACTTTATTGAAATAAAAGCTATAAAACATGATTACTACAGTATCTTAATCATGTGGACACACAAAAACAGTAAGGATAAGTATTGGGTTGTCTCCCAACAAGCGCTTTTCTTTAATGCCTTTTTAGCTAGGCATGATGATGACAATGATGCTCACAAAAAGGATAAGAATTGAAACATAACGGGAGCATCATGAAGCATATGACTAGCACATTTTAGTCTAACCCACTTCCTATGCATAGGGATGTTATGAGCAAACAACTTATGGGAACAATAATCAACAAGCATAGGAAGGTAAAACAAGCATAGCTTCAAGATTTTAAGCACATAGAGAGGAAACTTAGTATTATTGCAATTCCTAAAAGCATATGTTCCTCTCTCATAATAATTTTCAGTAGCATCATGAATGAATTCAACAATATAACCAGCACCTAAAGCATTCTTTTCATGATCTATTTGCATAGAAAATTTTCTACTCTCCACATAAGCAAAATTCTTCTCATCAATAATAGTGGGAGCAAACTCAACAAAATAACTATCATGTGCTTGAAAATTAAGATCAAGATGACAAGTTTCATGGTTATCATTATTCTTTAAAGCATACGTGTCATCACAATAATCATCATAGATAGTAGGCATGCTTTCATCATAGTAAATTTGCTCATCAAAGCTTGGGGGACAAAAAATATCATCTCCATCAAACATAGCTTCCCCAAGCTTGTGGCTTTGCATATCATTAGCATCATGTATATTCAAGGAATTCATACTAACAACGTTGCAATCATGCTCATGATTCAAAGATTTAGTGCCAAACATTTTAAAGATTTCTTGTTCTAGCACTTGAGCACGATTATCCTTTCCATCATACTCACGAAAGATATTAAAAAGGTGAAGCATATGAGACAAACTCAACTCCATTTTTTTGTAATATTCTTTTATAAACTAGACTAGTGCTAAAACAAGAAACAAAAAGATTCGATTGCAAGATCTAAAGATATACCTTCAAGCACTCACCTCCCCGGCAATGGCGCCAGAAAAGAGCTTGATGTCTACTACACAACCTTCTTCTTGTAGACGTTGTTGGGCCTGCAAGTGCACAGGTTTGTAGGACAGTAGCAAATTTCCCTCAAGTGGATGACCTAAGGTTTATCAATCTGTAGGAGGCGTAGGATGAAGATGGTCTCTCTCAAGCAACCCTGCAACCAAATAACAAAGAGTCTCTTGTGTCCCCAACACACCAAATATAAAGGTAAATTGTATAGGTGCACTAGTTCGGCGAAGAGATGAAGATACAAGTGCAAAATAGATAGTAGATATAGGTTTTTGTAATCTGAAATTGTAAAAACAGCAAGGTAACAAGTGGTAAAAGTGAGCGTAACGGTATTGCAAAGATAGTAAACAAGGCCTAGGGTTCATACTTTCACTAGTGCAAGTTCTCTCAACAATAATAACATAGATAGATCGTATAACAAGCCCTCAACATGCAACAAAGAGTCACTCCAAAGCCACTAATAGCGGAGAACAAACGTAGAGATTATGGTAGGGTACAAAACCACCTCAAAGTTATTCTTTCGGATAGATCTATAAAAGAGTTCGTACTAGAATAACACCTTAAGACACAAATCAACCAAAACCCTAATGTCACCTAGATACTCCATTGTCACCTCAAGTATCCGTGGGCATGATTATAAGATATGCATCACACAATCTCTGATTCATCCAACCAACATAAAAGTACTTCAAAGAGTGCCCGAAAGCTACTACCGGAGAGTCAAGAACGTGTGCCAACCCCTATGCATAGGTTCCCAATGTCACGAAACCCGCAAGTTGATCACCAAAACAGACATCAAGTGGCACATGATATCCCATTGTCACCACAGATAATCACGGCAAGACATACATCAAGTGTTCTCATAAAAGAGTCAATCCGATAAGATAACTTCAAAGGGGAAACTCAATTCATCACAAGAGAGTAGAGGGGGAGAAACATCATAAGATCCAACTACAATAGCAAAGCTCGGGATACATCAAGATCATGCCATAGAGGAACACGAGAGAGAACACGAGAGAGAGAGAGAGAGATCAAACACATAGCTACTGGTACATACCCTCAGCCCCGAGGGTGAACTACTCCCTCCTCGTCATGGATAGCACTGGGATGATGAAGATGGCCACCGATGATGGGATCCCCCTCCGGCAGGGTGCCGGAACAGGGTCCCGATTGGTTTTTGGTGGCTACAGAGGCTTGCGGCGGCGGAACTCCCGATCTATTTTCTGTTTTTGGAAGTTTTAGGGTACAAGAGTATATATGGGTGCAGGGGGTACGTCGGAGCAGCTATGGGGGCCCCACGAGGCAGGGGGCGCGCCCAGGCGGGCGCGCCCCACCATCGTGGGCAGCCCGTATCTCTCCTGACGTGCACTCCAAGTTCCCTGGGTTGCTTTCCTTCCAAAAATAACTTCTCCAGTTGATTTCATTCCGTTTTGACTCCGTCTGATATTCCTTTTCCTCGAAACACTGAAATAGGCATAAAACAGCAAATCTGGGCTGGGCCTCCGGTTAATAGGTTAGTCCCAAAAATAATATAAAAGTGGATAATAAAGCCCAATATTGCCTAAAATAGTAGATAAAGTAGCATGGAGCAATCAAAAATTATATATACGTTGGAGACGTATCAGTGCACAAGTTTGATCAATGATAATTTCAATCACCTTTTCTAGCATGATTATATGTCATAACAGTAGTTCATCTCATAAGACTTCTCATGATCAAGTAACAAGCTATTCACATATTAAAGCATAGACCATAAACTTTCTTGAAAACTAGCAAACTTCATTCTTAGTCATCCAACAATTGCAATTCATCTTATTTTCAGGAATAGCAAACTCCACATACTCAACTATCATATAGTCTTCTACAATTACTAACACTCACGCAATACTAATGGTTATGGAGTTTTAATCAGACACTGAGAAAGATAGGGGCTTATAGTGTTGCCTCCCAACGTATTCACCTTTGGGTGATGTCAGCAATAATAGTTCATGCTAACTTACATCCAATTGGATATATATATATATATATATATATATATATATCAGGATCACCCCAACACAAAGTGCTTGCCAAAGGATAAAATGAAAAAGGGAAAGGTGAAGATCACCTTGAATCTTGCATAAAGTAAAAGACATAAGGTGAAAGATAGGACCTTTGCAGAGGGAAGCAGAGGTTGTCATGCGCTTTTAGGGTTGGATACACAAAATCTTAATGTGAAAGAACGTCACTTGATATTGCCCCTTGTATATGGACCTTTATTATGCAGTCTGTCGCTTTTATTGCTTCCATAACAAGATCGTACAAAGCTTATTTTCTCCGCACTAATAAGTCATGCATATTTAGAGAGCAATTTTTATTGCTTGCACCGATGATAACTTACTTGAAGGATCTTACTCAATCCATAGGTTGGTATGGTGGACTCTCATGGCAAAAACTGGGTTTAAGGATATTTGGAAGCACAAGTAGTATATCTACTTGGTGCAAGTAATTTTGGCTAGCATGAGGGGGAAATGAAAGTTCAACATGTTTGAATGATCCATGACAATATACTTTAACTGAGATGTGAGAAAACATAACCCATTACGCTGTCTTCCTTGTCCAACATCAACTCTTTAGCATGTCATACTTAATGAGTGCTCACAATTATAAAAGATGTCTAGGATAGTATATTTATATGTGAAACCTCTCTTCCTTCAATATTCTTTCATGAATTGTTCAAATGACCAACGCAATGCTTGCTAACCTTCAATAAATTTACAACCTTTACTTCTTAGATGTGAAGTCATTAGTCCCCATGGGATAAGCAAATAAAACATATATAAATTCAGATTTATGACATTCAACTCATTCAACCATTTATTCTTAGGATATAAGTGAAGCACACGAGTAAATGACAAACTACTCCAAAAAGATATAAGTGAAGAACGATGAGTAGCTAAATAATTATGTAACTATGTGAAGACTCTCTCTCATTTAAGAATTTCAGATCTTGGTATTTTATTCAAACAGCAAGAAAAGCAAAATAAAATGACATTGCAAGGATAGCACAACTCATGTGAAGAAGCAAAAACTTAGGCTCAACCGATACTAACCGATGATTGTTGAAGAAGAAAGGTGGGATGCCTACCGGGGCATCCCCAAGCTTAGATGCTTGAGACTTCTTGAACTATTATCTTGGGGTGCCTTGGGCATCCCCAAGCTTGAGCTTTTGTGTCTCCTTAATTCCTCTCATATCATGGTTTCTCTTCTTATCAAAAGCTTCATCCACAACAAACTCAACAAGAACTCGTGAGACAGGTTAGTATAAACCAATGCAAAACCTTATCATTTTCTACTGTAACAAATCATTAAAATTATTATTCAAAATTGCATACTAAATGTCTCTGCATATTTAATACTCCTATCATCAAATAGAATCATTAAACAAGCAAACATATGCAAACAATGCAGCCATAACAGCAATCTGCCAAAACAGTATAGTCTGTAAAGAATGCAAGAGTATCAATACTTCCCTAACTCCAAAAAGTATGAGAGAAAATTCCCACTGTAATAAATTTATCAGATCTTAATATTCAAAAAGTTTCAACATTATACCATTCTCTGACTTTTCTAGGGAATTTTTGCAACAGCGGTAAAATTCTGTTTTCAAACAGCAACATGTATACTAGCAAAATAGGCATGGTAAAGGCTATCCTTGACATTTTTATTGAAAATATAGATGCAAAACATTATTCTAAATAACATAAAGCAAATACTAACAAAATAAAATGACGCTCCAAGCAAAACACATATCATGTGGTGAATAAAAATATAGCTCCAAGTAAAGTTATTGATGAACAAAGACGAAAGAGGGGATGCCTTCCGGGGCATCCCCAAGCTTAGGCTCTTGGTTGTCCTTGAATATTACCTTGGGGTGCCTTGGGAATCCCCAAGCTTAGGCTCTTGCCACTCCTTATTCCATAGTCCATTGAATCTTTACCCAAAACTTGAAAACTTCAACCACACAAACTCAACACAAAACTCGTAAGCTCCGTTAGTATAAGAAAATAAAACCACCACTTAGGTACTGTAATGAACTCATTCTAAATTCATAATGGTTTAATATCTACTGTATTCTAACTTCTCTATGGTTCATACCCTCCGATACTACTCATAGATTCATCAAAATAAGCAAACAACACATAGAAAACAGAATCTGTCAAAAACAGAACAGTCTGTAGTAATCTGTATCAAACCTATACTTCTGGAACCCCAAAAATTATGAAATAAAGTTATGGACCTGAGTAATTTGTCTATTAATCATCTTAAAAAAGAATCAACCTAAAATCACTCTCCAGTAAAAAATGGCAGCTATTCTTGTGAGCGCTAAAGTTTCTGTTTTTCACAGCAAGATCATAAAGACTTCACCCAAGTCTTCCCAAAGGTTCTACTTGGCACAAACACTAATTAAAACATAAAACCACATATAACCAGAGGCTAGATGAATTATTTATTACTAAACAGGAACAAAAAGTAAGAAACAAAAATAAAGTTGGGTTGCCTCCCAACAAGCACTTTTCTTTAATGCCTTTTTAGCTAGGCATGATGATGGCAATGATGCTCACATAAAGGATAATAATTGAAACATAAAGAGAGCATCATGAAGAATATGACTAGCACATTTAAGTCTAACCCACTTCCTATGCATAGGGATTTTTTGAGCAAACAACTTATGGGAACAATAATCAACTAGCATAGGAAGGTAAAACAAGCATAGCTTCAAAAATTTCAACACATAGAGAGGAAACTTAATATTATTGCAATTCCTACAAGCATATGTTCCTCACTCATAATAATTTTCAGTAGCATCATGAATGAATTCAACAATATAACCAGCACCTAAAGCATTCTTTTCATGATCTACAAGCATAGAAAATTTACTACTCTCCACATAAGCAAATTTCTTCTCATGAGTAGTAGTGGGACCAAACTCAATAAAATCACGATAATCATGTGAGGCATAATCCAATTGAAAACTAAAATCACGATGACTAGTTTCACGGTTATCATTATTCCTAATAGCATACAAGTCATCACAATAATCATCATAGATACAACTTTGTTCTCATAATCAATTGGAACCTCTTCCGAAATAGTGGAATCATCACTAAATAAAGTTGACACTCTTCCAAATCCACTTTCATGTTCATCACAATAAGATTCAACATCCTCCAAAATAGTGGGATCACTACTTCCTAAAGTTGACACTCTTCCAAACCCACTTTCATCAATATAATCATCATAAATAGGAGGCATGCTTTCATCATAATAAATATTCTCATCAAAACTTGGGGGACTAAAAATATCATATTCATCAAACATAGCTTCCACAAGCTTGTGGCTTTGCATATCATTAGCATCATGGGTATTAAAGGAATTCATACTAACAACATTGCAATCATGCTCATCATTTAAAGATTTAGTATCAAACATTCTATAGATTTCTTCTTCTAGCACTTGAGCATAATTTTCCTTTTCATCAAACTCACGAAAGATATTAAAAAGATGAAGCGTATGAGACAAACTCAATTCCATTTTTTTGTAGTTTTATTTTATAAAATAAACTAGTGATAAAACAAGAAACAAAAAGATTCGATTGCAAGATCTAAATATATACCTTCAAGCACTCACCTCCCCGGCAACAGCGCCAGAAAAGAGCTTGATGCCTACTACACAACCTTCTTCTTGTAGACGTTGTTGGGCCTGCAAGTGCACAGGTTTGTAGGACATTAGCAAATTTCCCTCAAGTGGATGACCTAAGGTTTATCAATCCGTGGGAGGCGTAGGATGAAGATAGTCTCTCTCAAACAACCCTGCAACCAAATAACAAAGAGTCTCTTGTGTCCCCAACACACCCAATACAATGGTAAATTGTATAGGTGCACTAGTTCGGCGAAGAGATGGTGATACAAGTGCAATATGGATAGTAGATAAAGGTATTTGTAATCTGAAATTATAAAAACAGCAAGGTAACTAATGATAAAAGTGAGCGTAAACGGTATTGCAATGATAGGAAACAAGGCATAAGGTTCATACTTTCACTAGTGTAAGTTCTCTCAACAATAATAACATAGATAGATCATATAACAATCCCTCAACATGCAACAAAGAGTCACTCCAAAGCCACTAATAGCGGAGAACAAACGAAGAGATTATGGTAGGGTACGAAACCACCTCAAAGTTATCCTTTTTGATCTATCTATTCAAGAGTTCGTAGTAAAATAACATGAAGCTATTCTTTCCGCTCGATCTATCATAGAGTTCATACTAGCATAACACCTTAAGACACAAATCAACCAAAACGCTAATGTCACCTAGATACTACATTGTCACCTCAAGTATCCATGGGCATGATTATATGATATGCATCACACAATCTCAGATTCATCTACTCAACCAACACAAAGTTCTTCAAAGAGTGCCACAAAGTTTCTACCGGAGAGTCAATACGAAAACGTGTGCCAACCCCTACGCATAAGTTCATGGGCGGAACCCACAAGTTGGTCACCAAAACATACATCAAGTGGCACATGATATCCCATTGTCACCATAGATAAACATGGCAAGACATACATCAAGTGTTCTCAAATCATTAAAGACTCAATCCGATAAGATAACTTCAAGAGGAAAACGAAATTCATCACAAGAGAGTGGAGGGGGAGAAACATCATAAGATCCAACTATAATAGCAAAGCTCGCGATACATCAAGATCGTGCCATAGAGAGAACACGAGAGAGAGATCAAACACATAGCTATTGGTACATACCCTCAGCCCCAAGGGTGAACTACTCCCTCCTCGTCATGGAGAGCGTCGAGATGATGAAGATGGCCACCAATGAGGGATTCCCCCTCCGGCAGGGTGCCGGAACGGGCTCCCGAGAGGTTTTTGGTGGCTACAAAGGCTTGCGGCGGTGGAACTCCCGATCTATCTTCCGTTTTGATGTTTTTAGGGTACGTAGGCTTATATAGGGGAAAGAAGTCGGTCGGGGGAGCCTCGAGGGGCCCATGAGAGGGTAGGGCGCGCCCAGGGGGGTCGGCGCGCCCCCCTATCTCGTGGCCTCCTCGAGGGTCTTCTGACGTGAACTCCAGGTCTCCCGGATCATATTCTTCCTAAAAATCACGCTCCCAAAGGTTTAATTCCATTTGGACTCCGTTTGATATTCCTTTTCTTCGAAATACTGAAACAGGCAATAAAACAGCAATATGGGCTGGGCCTCCGGTTAATAGGTTAGTCCCAAAAGTAATATAAAAGTGTATAATAAAGCCCATAATCATTCAAAATAGATAATAAAATAGCATGAATGCTTCATAAATTATAGATACGTTGGAGACGTATCAGTGATACGTCTCCAACGTATCTATAATTTTTGATTGTTCCATGCTATTATATTACCTGTTTTGGATGTTTATGGGCTTTACTTTACACATTTATATCATTTTTGGTACTAACCTACTAACTGGAGGCCCAACCCGTATTGCTGTTTTTTTTTGCCTATTTCAGCATTTCGAAGAAAAGAAATATCAAACGGAGTCCAATGGCACACCGAAAGATATACGTTTATGGAAATCACCTTAGGAGAAGCTACAAAACTCCTTGATAATATTATGGCTAATTATTCTCAATGGCACACCGAAAGATCTACTAGTAAAAAAGTGCATGTTATAGAAGAAATTAATGTTTTGAGTGGAAAGATGGATGAACTTATGAAATTATTTGCTACTAAGAGTGCTCCTATTGATCCCAATGATATGCCTTTGTCTACTTTGATTGAGAATAATAATGAATATATGGATGTGAATTTTGTTGGTAGGAATAGTTTTGGAAACAAGGCTTATAGAGGAAACTTTAATCCTAGACCGTTCCCTAGTAATTCCTCTAATAATTATGGAAATTCCTACAATAATTCTTACGGTAATTTTAATAAGATGCCCTCTGATTTTGATAATAGTGTGAAAGAATTTATGATCTCTCAAAAGAATTCTAATGCCTTGCTTGAAGAAAAATTGCTTAAAGTTGATGATTTGGCTAGGAATGTTGATAGACTCTCGCTTGATGTTGATTCTTTGAAACTTAGATCTACTCCTCCTAAGCATGATATCAATGAGTCTCTCAAAGCTATGAGAATTTCCATTGATGAGTGCAAAGAAAGAATCGCTAGATTGCATGCTAACAAAGATTGCTTTGTAAAGGTGTGTTCTTCTAGTTTCCATGAAAGTAATGATGAAGATCTTAAAGTTATTATGTGTCCCCTATTAGATCTTTCTTTTGCAATATGAATCTTAATAATGATGGGAATGGAGAAGAGTCAACTTTAGTTAAAAGGCGTCCCAATGATTCGGAGTTTTTAGATCTTGATGCTAAAATTGGTAAAAGTGGGATTGGAGAGGTCAAGACTTTAAATAGCATTGAACCTACTATCTTAGATTTCAAGGAATTTAATTATGATAATTGTTCTTTAGAAGGTTGTATTTCCTTGTTGCAATCTGTTGTGAATTCTCCTCATGCTTATAGTCAGAATAAAGTTTTTACTAAACATATTGGTGATGCCTTGATGCAATCTTATGATGAAAAACTTAATTTGGAAGTTTCTATACCCAGAAAACTTTATGATGAGTGGGAACCTACTATAAAGATTAAAATTAAAGATCATGAGTGTTATGCTTTATGTGATTTGGGTGCTAGTGTTTCCACGATTCTGAAAACTTTACGTGACATCCTAGGTTTCCATGATCTTGATGATTGCTCTTTAAATTTGCACCTTGTGGATTCCACCATTAAAAAGCCAATGGGAAGGATCAATGATGTTCTCATTGTTGCAAATAGAAATTTTGTGCCCGTAGATTTTATCGTTCTTGATATAGATTACAATCTTTCTTGCCCTATTATTCTTGGTAGACCTTTCCTTAGAACGATTGGTGTGATTATTGATATGCAGAAAGGGAATATTAGATTCAATTTCCATTAAGGAAAGGCATGGAGCACTTTCCAAGAAAGAAAGTTAAATTACCTTATGAATCTATCATGCGAGCTACTTATGAATTGAGTGTCAAAGATGGCACCACTTAGATCTATCCTCGTTTTTATGCCTAGCTAGGGGCGTTAAACGATAGCGCTAGTTGGGAGGCAACCCAATTTTATATTAGTTTCTTTGTTTTTGTTTCTGTTTTAGTAATAAATTTTTCATCTGCCTTCTGTTTAGATGTGTTTTTATGTTTTAACTAGTGTTTGTGCCAAGTAGAACCTATAGGATAACCTATGGTGTTAGTTAATTTGATTCTGCTGAAAACCAGAAACTTTGCACGCACAAAAATAATTTTAGTAATTCACAGAAACGTGATTTTGCGTTGATTCTTTTTTCTGTATATCAATAGACAAATTTCCCAGGACTTCCTATTTTGGTAGGATTTTTAGAGTTTCAGAAGTATTAGAGGGTTACAGATTGCTACAGACTGTTCTGTTTTTGACAGATTCTGTTTTTCGTGTGTTGTTTGCTTATTTTGATGCATCTATGGCTAGTATTAAGTGGTATGAACCATAGAGAAGTTGGAATACAGTAGGTTTAACACCAATATAAATAAATAATGAGTTCATTACAGTACCTTATGTGGTGGTTTTTTCTTTCTTTCACTAACGGAGCTTATGAGATTTCCTGTTGAGTTTTGTGTTGTGAAGTTTTCAAGTTTTGGGTAAAGATTTGATGGACTATGGAATAAGGAGTGGCAAAAGCCTAAGATTGGGGATGCCCATGGAACCTCAAGATATTCAAGAATAGCCAAAAGCCTAAGCTTGGGGATGCCCCCGGAAGTCATCCCCTCTTTCGTCTTCGTTCATTGGTAACTTTACTTGGAGCTATATTTTTATTCGCCACATGATATGTGTTTTGCTTGGAGCGTCTTGTATGATATTAATCTTTGCTTTTTAGTTTACCACAATCATACTTTCTGTACACACCTTTTGGGAAGAAGCCCACTTGATTAGAATTTATTAGAATACGCTATGTGCTTCACTTATATATATTTTTGAGCTTGATAGTTTTTTCTCTAGTGCTTCACTTATGTCTTTTAGAGCACGGCGATGGCTTAATTTTGAAGAAATTGTTGATCTCTCATGCTTCACTTATATTATTTTGAGAGTCTCTTAGAACAGCATGGTATTTGCTATGGTTATAAAATTGGTCCTAGAATGATGAGCATCCAAGTTGGGTATAATAAAAAACTATCATAGAAAGTGAATTGGATGCTATGATCAATTTGATACTTGATAATTGTTTTGAGATATAGAGATGGTAATATTAGAGTCATGCTAGTTGGGTGATTATGAATTTAAAGAATGCTTGTGCTAAAGGTTGTGATTCCCGTAGCATGCACATATGGTGAACCGCTTTGTGATGAAGTTGGAGCACAATTTTATTTATTGATTGTCTTCCTTATGAGTGGCGGTCGGGGACGAGCGATGGTCTTTTCCTACCAATCTATACCCCTAGGAGCATGCACATAGTACTTTGTTTTCAATGACTTGTAGATTTTTGCAATAAGTACATGAGTTCTTTATGACTAATGTTGAGTCCATGGATTATACACACTCTCACCCTTCCACCATTGCTAGCCTCTCTTGTGCCACGCAACTTTCGCCGGTACCATACACCCACCATATACCTTCCTCAAAACAGCCACCATACCTACCTATTATGGCATTTCCATAGCCATTCCGAGATATATTGCCATGCAACTTTCCACCATTCCGTTTATATGACACACATCATCATTGTCATATTGCTCTTTGCATGATCATGTAGTTGACATCGTATTTGTGGCAAGGCCACCTTCATAATTTTCATACATGTCACTCTTGATTCATTGCATATCTCGGTACACCGCCGGAGGCATTCATATAGAGTCATATCTTGTTCTAAGTATTGAGTTGTAAGTAAATAAAAGTGTGATGATCTTCATTATTAGAGCCCCAGTGAGGAAAGGATGATGGAGACTATGATTCCCCCACAAGTCGGGTTGAGACTTCGGACTTTAAAAAAAAAGAGAATGGCCAAAAAAAAGAGAAAGGCCAAATAAAAAATAAAAAATGAGAGAAAAAGAGAGAAGGGACAATGCTACTATCCTTTTTACCACACTTGTGCTTCAAAGTAGCACCATGATCTTCATGATAGAGAGTCTCCTATGTTGTCACTTTCATATACTAGTGGGAATTTTTCATTATAGAACTTGGCTTGTACTCCCTCCGTTCGGAATTACTTATCGCGAAAATGAATGTATCTAGATGTATTTTAGTTCTAGATACGTCCATTTCCAAGACAAGTAATTCCGAACGGAGGGAGTATATTCCAATGATGGGCTTCCTCAAAATGCCCTAGGTCTTCGTGAGCAAGCGAGTTGGATGCACATCCACTTAGTTTCTTTTGATGAGCTTTCATACATTTATAGCTCTGGTGCATCTGTTGCATGGAAATCCCTACTCACTCACATTGATATCTATTAATGGGCATTTCCATAGCCCGTTGATACGCCTAGTTGATGTGAGACTATCTTCCTCCTTTTTGTCTTCTCCACAACCACCATTCTATTCCACATATAGTGATATGTCCATGGCTCACGCTCATGTATTGCGTGAAAGTTGAAAAAGTTTGAGATTACTAGAGTATGAAACAATTGCTTGGCTTGTCATCGGGGTTGTGCATGATTAAATACTTTGTGTGATGAAGATAGAGCAACAGCCAGACTATATGATTTTGTAGGGATAACTTTCTTTGGCCATGTTATTTTGAGAAGACATGATTGCTTGATCAAGTATGCTTGAACTATTACTATTTCTTATGTCAATATGAACTTTTATTTTGAATCATTTGGATCTGAACATTCATGTCACAATAAAGAAAATTACATTGAGAATTATGCTAGGTAGCATTCCACATCAAAAATTCTGTTTTTATCATTTACCTACTCGAGGACGAGCATGAATTAAGCTTGGGGATGCTTGATACATCTCCAACGTATCTATAATTTTTGATTGTTCCATGCTATTATATTACCTGTTTTGGATGTTTATGGGCTTTACTTTACACATTTATATCATTTTTGGGACTAACCTACTAACCGGAGGCCCATCCCGTATTGCTGTTTTTTTGCCTATTTCAGTATTTCGAAGAAAAGGAATATAAAATGGAGTCCAAATGGAGTGAAACCTTTGGGAGCATGATTTTTGGAACGAACGTGATCCAGAGGACTTGGAGTGCAAGTCAAGAAGCAGCCGAGGCGGCCACGAGGGTGGAGCCCCCCCCCCCTACTGGGCGCACCCCCTATCTCATGCGCCCCTCGGGCGTCCACTGACCTACTTCTTCCTCCTATATATACCCACGTACCCCGAGAACATCAGAACAAGCCACGAAAACCTAATTCCACCGCCGCAACCTTCTGTATCCGCGAGATCCCATCTTGGAGCCTTCACCGGCGCTCCGCCGGAGGGGGAATCAACCATGGAGGGCTTCTACATCAACACCATAGCCCCTCCGATGAGTTGTGAGTAGTTTACCACAGACCTTCGGGTCCATAGTTATTAGCTAGATGGCTTCTTCTCTCTTTTTGGATCTCAATACCATGTTCTCCTTGATCTTCTTGGAGATCTATTCGATGTAACTCTTTTTGCGGTGTGTTTGTCAAGATCCGATGAATTGTGGGTTTATGATCAAGTTTATCTATGAGAAATATTTGAATCTCCTCTGAATTCTTTTATGTGTGATTAAGTTATCTTTGCAAGTCTCTTCGAATTATCAGTTTGGTTTGGCCTACTAGATTGATGTTTCTTGCAATGGGAGAAGTGCTTAGCTTTGGGTTCAATCTTGTGGTGTCCTTTCCCAGTGACAACAGGGGCAGCAAGGCACGTATTGTATTGTTGCCATCGAGCATAAAAAGATGGGGTTTATATCATATTGCATGAGTTTATCCCTCTACATCATGTCATCTTTCTTAATGTGTTACTCCGTTCTTTATGAACTTAATACTCTAGATGCATACTGGATAGCGGTCGATGTGTGGAGTAATAGTAGTAGATGCAGGCAGGAGTCGGTCTACTTGTCACGGACGTGATGCCTATATGCATGATCATGCCTAGATAATCTCATAATTATTCGCTTTTCTATCAATTGCTCGACAGTAATTTGTTCACCCATCGTAATACTTATGCTATCTTGAGAGAAGCCACTAGTGAAACCTATGGCCCCCGGGTCTATCTTTTATCATATAAGCTTTCAATCTACTTTTATTTGCATCTTTACTTTTCCGTTCTATATTATAAAATACCAAAAATATATTTATCTTATCATATTATCTCTATCAGATCTCACTTTCGCAAGTGGTCATGAAGGGATTGACAACCCCTTTATTGTGTTGGTTGCGAGTTCTTGTTTGTTTGTGTAGGTGCGTGGGACTTTTGAGGAGCCTCCTACTGGATTGATATCTTGGTTCTCAAAAACTGAGGGAAATACTTACGCTATTATTGCTGCATCACCCTTTCCTCTTCAAGGAAAACCAACGCAAGCTCAAGACGTAGCAGGAGGCCATCCACCGGCCTTGAAGGTTGGATCTGGACATGGTTGAAGGTCCGAAGCGCTTAGACTGAACCTTGGGTGTTAGAACTCGAGGTAGGGGAGGGCAAGGATCATGCGTGGAAAGAAAGGATAGGTCTTTACCTCTTTATAAACAGGATGAATATCAAGCATCCTCTGCGTGGTTGTTTGGAACTTGCCTAAACCGAGGAGTCATATTAACGACACGGTTGGGTTACCCACGCCCGTATTGATGAGAATCCCGTGATAAGAGGAACACGACCTCTGCTTCGACAAGACGTGCCAATGAAACCGCCTCGCAAGATGTGCAATAGCAGGTTGAGAAAAATGGTTCAAATAATGTTCGGGCCAAGACATGATGTCACGCTATGGAAAAGTTGTCAGCAGATTAGATTTGTGGAATATTATGCTCTCTACGGTGGTATGTGGAATTTGTTTTGTAGAGCCGGACATGATCCTTCTGTTCAAGATCTTCTATGGAGTATTCGGAGAAGGAACCCACCTTGTAATGCCGAAGACAATCTGTGCACCGGACTCATCGTCATTGAAGACTAGTTCAGGGGCTACTGAGGGAGTCCTGGATTAGGGGCTCCTCGGACAGCCGGACTATATGCTTATGTCGGACTGTTGGACTACGAAGATACAAGATTGAAGACTTCATCCTGTGTCCGGGTGGGACTCTCCTTTGCGTGGAAGGCAAGCTTGGCAATTCAGATATGTAGATTTCCTTCTCTGTAACCGACTCTGTGTAACCCTAGCCCCCTCCGGTGTCTATATAAACCGAAGGGTTTAGTCCATAGGACAACAACAATCATAATCATAGACTAGCTTCTACGGTTTAGCCTCTACGATCTCGTGGTAGATCAACTCTTATAATACTCATATCATCAAGATCAATCAAGCAAGAAGTAGGGTATTACCTCCATAGAGAGGGCCCGAACCTGGGTAAACATTGTGTCCCCCGCCTCCTATTACCATTAGCCTTAGACACACAGTTCGAGACCCCCTACCCGAGATCCGCAGGTTTTGACACCGACAACGAGCACCTCCTCATTGTCCGAGTCCATTGTTGGGCCGGGCAAACAAATCCCCGAACACCTGTCGGGCATCATAGGAGCACCGCCGCCGGTATGCCGACCTGTGCGGCCGGGGCACCGGAAAACTCGCCCGAGAGGTGGTGACGAGGTTGCCGCAGCAAAACCTTCTCTCCTTTCCGGCAGGGAATGGCCTATCTAGCAGTGCTGGGCGGTGGGCGGCGCCGGGGTCGGCAGGGGTGGTGGCCGAGCGCGCGGGGGTGGGGGACAAATCTCGGCAATTTCCTTGACTTTTCGCCTGATAGTGTGGCCCAGACATGTTTTTCCCTTTCGCCGGAGCCCCCGAGCGCCCCAGCGTGCTGGGTTCGGCCTGGGATCGCCGGGCTCAATAACGGGCTGAGCTGCCGGATTTCGACATCTTAGGAGTGCGACTGGGCTTTTTTTCGTCGTCGGCGCCCAAAAAGTTGCCCTGGAGGGCCTGTTGGGGGCACGGCGGGAGATGCTCTAAGCACAAAAAGCGGAATCTGGGACTCAAACGCAGGTGGGCAGCATGCACACTCGCATAGAAACTACGCCAATGCTCCCTATCGATCACTCTCATTGGTGTATTGTCGACCTTTTCCTAGCCACATGTGGGTACTACCCCTACTCAAATTGCCGCTACATATCCAGAGGCTCAAAACATGCTAGGAAAGTACACAATGCTCAGTAAAATAACTCATTTTTTAAGCACCATTGCTTATTTCTATAGGAGGGATGTACAGTAAATGTCCGCCCTCTACAACACCGGTCGATGCATAAGGAAATAGATTTAATTTTCTAACTTCTGAGTTCCTCTCTAAACACATTGCATTTACATGAACAAAGTCAATCGGACAAGCTTTGATCCATTACACTGTCCAATCATTGACTTGAACTTACTTTGCAAGTTCATGACCCGTGGGATTCTCAGAGCTACTACTGCTAGAAAAAAGAACTTCGCTAACTCCTTGAGTTGTCTAGACGCACTGTTTTCTAAGTCTCTTTCGAAGTGTTCCCGCAAGAAAAGGTTTATTTAGAAGTGAGGAGCCTTACCTCTCATTTAAAAAAATCATGATAAGCATTTCTTTATTTCTAGGAAAAGGAAAGAAAAATAAAAAATTAGGGAAAGAAAAATAATAAAAAAAAATTGAGGTGAACTAGGGCTTTATTCAAAAGATAATAAGGAAGGAATACAAGTGATGTTCGGTACGATCCCTAGCCACAAACGGCGTCCAGAAGGGAGAGATGAAGCAATCTTGGCAATGGCATGAGCTTCAGCATTTGCCTCCCTATACTCATATCTGAAACTAGAACTCACAAAATCTTTCATAGTCTCTCTTATCTCATCTATGACTACAGCATAAGAAGAAAGCACTTTCTTCCGAATATCTGAGACCACTTGCATGCAATCAGAACCTATGATCACATGGGAGAGGTTGAGGTCCTTTGCCAGAGCAAGTGCTTCGCTACATGCTAATGCTTCCAGGCTTGCCGCATCAACCAAGCCATCAAAGGTAACAGCTGAAGAACCCAAATACTTCCCATCCTTGTCCCTGCAAATCGCCGAGACTGCACCCCTTTTACCATCCCGCGAAACTGCGCCGTCCACATTAATCTTTAGTGCACTCCCTTCTGGCGCAATCCATCTATGGGATCGCTGCTATGGTGGGCGTCCTGCTGCGGGTCTACTTACAGAGACAATAGTCAAGTCCTCCAGGTATCTGTTGATAAAGCACATGTAAGTGCATCTAGTGCCCCTTAGTGATTTTGGTGTATTGAAGACTTATAGGTTAAGGGACTAATGCGTTTGTGAGTGTATACAGGTCTATAAGTCTATGAGGAGTTTGATATTTACAGAGAAAGTCGACCCCTAAAAATGAAGTTCTTCAACTGAAGACTTTGATATTCTGAAGACTTTCTGAAGACTTTGAAAGTGAAGAAATTGGTGTGACCTTGAAGACTTGGTATTCATTTGTGGAACATGAAGCGTGAAGACTTTTGTTTTCGTAGTTTCATTTTCTCTTTCTTGAGTCATAGGAAACACCGTACTGTTAAAGGGGGTCGAGGAAATACTAAGGAAAAATTTCCATGTGATGCTCAACTCAAAGTCCTACACCTACCAACCCCTTCGAGTGAAGCCTTTGGAAATCTCATACAGTTCAGTCACTTTCTTCAGTGACAGAGACGAAGTTCTTCTGGTCGCTGATGAATTTGTTCTGACTAAGGAGTTAGGAATTCGCCAGTGCGAATTACCTACACAGTGAGGAACATGATAGCCCTGAGGAATTTGAGAGTCAAATTTCTGACCGTTGCTGTGTTGCACGCCAGCTGTCCCAAAATATCTTATCCACCTAACGGTCATATCATTGAAGGTCATTTATGTTTTATCATGTCGGGCTGCTCCCTAGGCTATAAATAGCCGCCCCCTACAACCACTAGCTGGTTGGCTGCTCCGAGAGAACTTGACACTTGTCATTTGAGAGCAACCCATCCTCCAAGGACTTTGAGAGAAAATCATCGAGTGAGGAAAACCCAAAACCAAACCCCTACAAACCCAAAGTGATTGAGCATCACTGAAGAAATTGATCCTGCGTGGATCCGATGCTTGTTACCTTTGAAGACTGTGCTTCTTCTAGACGGTTAGGCGTCAAGGTCTAGAGCATCCAAGAGGAATTGTGGATCGCCGAGTGACCAAGTCTGTGAAGGTTTGGAAGTCGCCTGAAGATTTACCACGAGTGATTGGACGAGGTCTGTGTGACCTTAGTTCAAGGAGAATACGGTGAGGACTAGGTGTCCTGAGCTGCGTGCTCAGCGACTGGGTGTCCGGGACTGTGTGTCCTCGAGTTTAAATACTCAGCCGCTCCAACCAGACGTACAACTGAGACAGCAGTTGGAACTGGTCTACCAAATCATTGTCTTCACCAACCTAACTGGTTCTATTTCCTCAACCCTTTCATTTCCTCATTACTGTGTTGAGTGTTTGTTCATATCTGTGTTTGAAGACTTTGACTAAAGACTTTCTCAATTTCCTCAGTTCAATTTCTTCAGTCTGTTTGTCTTCATCTTGTGTTATCCTGTGATTACGCTTTCTGTACTCTGTGCTAGTCTTCATTTCATCATGATGACCATGCTTGTATTTTGTTATCCTTATTTCTGAGTACTTATTCCGCTGCTAATAGTTCTTCGCTAAGGAATTTCCTCACCGGCAAATTCCTCAGTGAAGAATTCATAAAAATCGCCTATTCACCCCCCCCCCTCTAGTCGACATAACGCACTTTCAATTGGTATCAGAGCAAGGTACTCCCTTTTTCTGTGTGATTTTGGTTTAACCGCCTGGAGTTTTAGTTATGTCGACCGCAGGTATGATCAAGGTCTCGGCTGGGTGTCCTACCTTTGATGGGACAGACTACCCCTACTGGAAAAACAAGATGCGAATGCATCTCGAGGCAATTGACAACGATCTCTGGTATGTTGTGGAAAATGGTGTTCCCTCTGTCTCACCCTCACTGAACGCTACCGATGTGAAGAGATTCAAGCAACTCGATTCTCAAGCGAAGAATATCATATGTGGCCATCTGAGTAAAGGATAGTATGGAAGAGTGAGTGCTTTGGAAACTGTTAAGCTTATCTGGGATAGGCTGTCCAAAGTGAATGAAGGAGTCTCAACTCAGTGTGACTCTCGAGTTGATGTTCTTCAGAATCTCTTCAACCGCTTCAAAAGACTCAACAATGAAAATGTCCAACAAACCTTTGATCGCCTCACTGACATCTCAAATGAGCTTCAAGCCCTCGGTGCCACTGACATCACTGACCATGAGGTGGTGAAGAAACTGTTGAGATCGCTTGATTCCTCATTTGATACTCTGGGTCTGATGATACAAGAACAGGCTGACTACAAGTCTCTTGATCCTGCCGATATCCTCGAAAGGCTAAATACTCACGAGTTCCAGCTTGCTGAAAAGAGAGATCTCTATGGTTCGAGCTATGGCAAACCACGTTCCCTGGAGGCCAAGGTTGTGTCTGAGTCTGAATGTGAGGATTCTGGTAGTAGCCTCGGTGATCCTGAAGAATTGAGCCAGGAGCTAGCACTGCTCGTGAAGAAATTCCAGAAGTTCTCAAGACGTGGTCGCTTTGGAAAATCCTCAAGAAGCAGTGATTCCTCATCAAGTGACTATAAGAGAAGGCTGTGCCACAAATGCAAGAAACCTGGTCATTATATTCAAGATTGTCCTCAGTGGGAAAAGGAATTGAAGAAGAAGAAATACAAGGATTACAGTTCTGATGATGCGAAGAAGAAGAAGAAATCGTCAAAATCTTCGACATCAAAATCCTCGAAGTCTTCATCTCACAAGAAGAGCAGCTCCAAGAAGGCTCGGGCATTCATTGGCAAGGAAATGGACTCTAAAGCTGAATCTGAGGAACATGAGGAAGAGGAGGCGTCTGAAGAATCCGAATCTGGTGTGGCAAGTCTGGCCTTCGCTACTGCTTTCGTTAGCAAGTCCATCTTCAACACTGAGGAAACTGACCCCACCGACAAGCCTGATGAAGATAATGATGACTATGCTCCCACCTATTGCTTCATGGCAAAAGGTGCAAAGGTACTCAAATACACCTCCTCTGAATCTAGTGAAAATGAATCTGATGAGGATCTCAAGCCCAGCTACTCTAAACTTGCTAAGATTGCTGTAAAACAACAAAGGGCTTTTGAAAAGGTTCAAAACATGCTAGACAAAAGTGATGATATGTTGGGTGAAGAAATGGATCGCACTAAAGCCCTGACTGAAAATCTTCAGAGACTTCAGTCTAGGTTTGATAACCTTCAAAGTCATCATAACACTCTCTTATCTGATCATGAGAAACTTTCTTATGAATTTATTCAAAGAAAGCAAGATCTTGAGAAGCTAAGAGTGAGTTATGAAGATCTTTAGAAGGAGCACGATTCATTACTAGCTCAACAAATCAGCACTTCTCAGGAAGAATTTGTTCCTCCATGCTTAAAGTGCATTGAACGTGAATCTGCTAATTCTTCACCTGAATGTTCAAATGCTTCAACTGTTACAAATTCTTCACCTGCCTCTGCTATCACTAATTCCTCATCTGAGGACATTGCTAGTATCATTGACGATGCAGGGCAGAAGGAATTGTACATGTCAGGCATGTACAAAAGCCTCAAAGGGCATCAGACTCTTTGTGATGTGCTTAAAAAGCAGATCCTCAACAGAAACCCTAGGAAAGAGGGTATCGCCTTTGAGAGGAAACTTAATGCTGATGGAACATATTGGAAGCCTGAGCAGTACCCCAAAACCTCATGGGTTGCTGCAAAGGGACCTCCAGTTGATCCATCTAACTTATCTGGCTTTACATGTGAATCTCCTCATCCCTCTGATGAGTCATTTGACTCCAACTATAAACTGTTCAACAATCAGAATGGTGAAGTATTTGCTAGATATGTTGGCACTAACTGCAGAAACGGTTCTCCTATGAAGAAAATCTGGGTTCCCAAGAAGTGCCTTGAAAGTCTTCAGGTGAATGTCCTCATGACACCACCAGTGAAGAACAGGAACCCCAGATCAAATTCTTCATATGGATCAAATTCCTCAAATGGATCAAAGTCCTCATATGATTATCATCGTGCTAACAACTCTAGTTCGCAGGGTAGAGCTAAGGGCTATGAATATGTGCATTATTCTTCAAACCATTATGTTCATAAGTCCTCGAAGAATTTCTCTGCTTATTCATATGCTTACCCTAACCCCTCTTATGTGAAACGAAATGGTTTGGCTTCTATGCCACCATTCTCGTATGGTGCTCGCAGAGTGATGAACTCTTTGCCACCCCTTCAGATGTGGGTGGTGAAGAAAAAGAACTAATCTCTTCTGCAGGGTCAGGTCTCCAGACGTGCCTTAACGTCTGAAGAATTTGCTGGGGACCTGACAAAATTGCCTAAAAGGACGCAGGCGAATCATGATGAAATAAACTTTCACACGTCCTCCTACTGCTATATCTGTTTACTGCTTGATGAAATTCATCTGATGAACTTGATATCATATTCTTCATTGATGAAGCATATGAGATTGTAAGTTACACTAATTCATCTGCAGGATGATCAACCCAAAGCCACTGAATGGGTCCTCGATAGTGGATGTACAAATCACATGACTGGTGACAAGAATCTTTTAATGGATGCTCCCTTATCACCGTCACATCTGAAGCATATCATCTTTGCTGACAAAGGCAAAAGTCAGGTATTGGGTCTTGGTAAGGTTGCGATCTCTAAGGATAAACACATGGACAAAGTCATGCTTGTTGAGTCCTTAGGATACAACCTCATGTCAGTCTCAATGCTTTGTGATCTTGATATGGTTGTTGTCTTTGGCAAGTATCGCTGTGTTGTGATTATGGAAGCTAACAATTCCAAAGTCTTCGAAGGCTTTAGGAGAGGAGATTTGTATATTGTTGATTTCTCTACAGGACCACAACCAGCCATGTGTCTACTTGCAAAAGCTTCAGAAGGCTGGCTATGGCATCGACGACTTGGTCACGCAGGCATGAGGAATTTGCACACGCTTGCGAAGAAGAAGCATGTCATTGGCATTGAGAATGTCAAATTCCTCAAGGATCACTTATGCAGAGCCTGTGAAGCTGGAAAAATGACCAAGGCCAAGCATCCAGCGAAGACTATCATGACCACTACTCGTCCATTCGAATTGCTTCACATGGACCTCTTCGGACCTAATCATTACTCAGCAGTCACTAATGATGCATCTCTATATGGTTTTGTCATTGTTGATGATTACTCTCGATATACATGGGTACACATTGTTACTTACAAACATGAAGTGCAGGAAGTCTTCAAACGTTTTTCCTCGAGGGCTTCAACCAACTTTGGTGTGAAGATCAAGCACATCAGAAGTGACAATGGAACTGAGTTCAAGAATTCCAGTCTTGATGACTATCTTGATGAACTTGGTATTACTCATGAGTTATCTGCTCCCTATACTCCTCAGCAAAATGGCGTCGTGGAGCGCAAGAACAGAACTCTTGTTGAGATGGCTTGCACTATGCTTGATGAATACAAAACGCCTCATCGTTTTTGGATTGATGCAATTGATACTGCGTGCCACATCATCAACAGAGTATATCTTCACAAATTCTTCAAGAAGACGGCCTATGAACTCCTCACTGACAAGAAACCCAATGTGAGTTATTTCAAAGTCTTCGGTGCTAAATGTTGGATTAGAGATCCTCACCACAATTCTAAATTTGCACCGAAAGCACATGAAGGTTTTATGCTTGGTTACGGAAAGGACTCGCACACCTACAGAGTCTTCAACATTGTTCTTCACAAGATTGTTGACACTGTAGATGTGCAGTTCGATGAAACTAATGGCTCGCAAAGAGAGCACCTACCTTCTGTGTTAGATGAACCAGCACCTGAGGATTCTATCAAGTTCAAGGCAACTGAGGATGTCATTCCTACTGAAGAATCTGCTAAAGAATTCATTCCAGTTCATGAAGAATATCGAGCTGATGCACCTGAAGAAAATGCTGAGGAAAATGGTGCTGAAGAAAATGCTAATCATACTCCTCAGCGACAACCAGCTCATCCTCGCATTGCAAAAGAAGTGCAAGTGGAGAAGATCATCAATGACATTAGAGCACCAGGTCCTCTCACATGCTCAAAAGCTTCACATTTATCTAACTTTTGTGGGCACTATGCTTTTGTCTCTATCACAGAGCCCACTAAGGTAGATGAAGCATTTTTGGAGCCGGAGTGGATTCAGGCTATGCAAGAAGAATTACATTAGTTCGAGCTCAACAATGTCTGGGAACTGGTCAAACGTCCAGATCCTCGCAAGCATAATATCATTGGCACAAAGTGGATCTACCGCGACAAGCAAGATGAAAATGGCCTTGTGGTGAGGAATAAGGCACGACTGGTAGCTCAAGGCTACACACAGGTTGAAGGAATTGATTTCGATGAAACTTTTGCACCTGTTGCTAGACTTGAGGCTATTCGCATATTACTTGCCTATGCTAACCATCATGATATCATCTTATATCAAATGGATGTGAAAAGTGCATTCCTCAATGGTAAGCTTGAGGAATAAGTATATGTTGCTCAACCCCCAGGTTTTGAAGATCCAAAGAATCCTGACAAAGTCTTCAGACTTAATAAGGCCCTCTATGGCCTCAAGCAAGCCCCTCGGGCGTGGTATGATACATTGAAGGAATTCTTCGTGAAGAATGGCTTCACACCCGGTTCACTCGACCCTACTCTCTTTACTAAATCTTATGATGGTGAACTGTTTGTGTGCCAAATATATGTTGATGATATTATGTTTGGCTGTACTGACCAACGTTATAGTGATGAATTTGCCCATATGATGAGTGAAGAATATCAAATGTCTATGATGGGAGAGTTGAAATTCTTCTTAGGTCTTCAAATTCGTCAACAGCGCAATGGCATATTCATATCTCAGGAGAAATACCTCAAAGATGTACTGAGGAAATTTGGCATGCAAGATTGCAAAGGCGTCAAAATTCCTATGCCCACAAATGGCCATCTATGCACTGATGAAAATGGTATTGACTTCGATCACAAGGTATACCGCTCCATGATTGGTTCTTTATTGTACTTATGTGCATCTAGGCCAGATATAATGCTTAGTGTTTGCATGTGTGCCCGATTTCAAGCTGCACCGAAGGAATCACACCATAAGGCTGTGAAGCATATTCTTCGATACCTAGCTCACACACCAACACTAGGATTATGGTACCCCAAGGGCTCTGCTTTTGATCTCATTGGATATTCTGACTCTGACTATGTTGGTGATCGTGTGGATCGCAAGTCAACTTCTGGCACTTGTCATTTCCTCGGACGATCTTTGGTCTGTTGGTCCTTGAAAAAACAGAACTGCGTATCACTGTCCACTACGGAAGCTGAATACATTGCTGCTGGCTCTTGCTGTGCTCAACTGCTTTGGATGAAGCAAACACTCAAGGACTATGGCGTCAACGTGAAGAATATGCCTCTCCTCTGCGACAATGAGAGTGCCATCAAGATTGCTCACAACCCAATTCAGCACTCGAAGACAAAGCACATTCAGATTCGTCATCATTTTCTTCGTGATCATGTGTTGAAGGGCGACATCTCCATCGAGCACGTGAAGACTGAAGAACAGCTAGCTGATATCTTCACTAAGCCCTTGGATGAGAAGAGATTTAGCAAGTTGCAGTGTGAGCTAAACATCTTAGAATCTTCGAATGTTCTTTGAAAAGGACACACATCCTAACTCTAATGCAAAATTGATGACTTAGATGTGCAACACATGAAGAAACATTTTTCTTCAATCAATGAAGAATGACACTCTAAGTGTGAAGAAATTAATGAAGAATTTGATTCTCAGAACCCTACGACAATTGTACGCGGTGTCTGAAATCATCATTCTTATACGGTGGGACACGCCACCACAAAAAGTTGAAAATCTTCAATTTGAGTTTTTCCTCAGTTTTGAAATTCTTCAGTTTTTCAAATTCTTCAACTTTTCAAAATCTTCACTGTTTCCTTCGTTTTTTTTCATTGGCTATATATATATATGAGTTTATGTCCTCTACAGCATTCACTTATAGCTATTTCTTCAAGTTGCTTTTTCTGCTAAGTGAATGTGATCGGACCCTTCCCCCTCTATGCTATACTCAACCCAATCTATTCACAAATTCTTCATATGCGTTCTATTTGAAACTCGTTCAAAATCTTCACTGTGTCCTTGTCAGCTGAAGAAATTGCGAACGAAACTTTAAAACAAATCTTATCCAAATTTTTGGTTTTGCCGCTCAAACCGTTCCGCATCCCACAATGCATTATTCTATTCACCCACGATCGTACACGATCTCAACTACACAGTACGTGGGTGACACATGTCGCGTGAAGGAGAAAGGGAAGGGGCACGTTCGTCCCAAATCTTCGGGCGAACAGTTTTTCACCGTGTCTATAAATGCCCCTCTCCCCTCCCTCACTTCATTTACTCCGCTCGATTGCTACTCTCTCACTCGAGCTCCTCAAACCCTAGCACCGCCGCTACTCCATCGTCGCCGGTGAGGAAGAGCTTCGCTGCCTCGACCTCGTCGCCGTCGTACTCACGCCGACCGCGGAAATCTTCACTCCGCCGCCACCGTAGCTGTCTTCCTTTGCCAAGTTAGGGCGTGGGAGATCTAACCTGACGAACTTCACATCTGTTCTTCTCAGTTCGTCATGTTCTTCACTTTGGGTAATTAAAAGTTACTTTTATTACTCACTTTGATTCTCAAACTTTCCTGAAAATCTTCAAAGGTGTTTATTCTTCAAATCTTCACACATATAAACACCTCACACATCATATGATCTTGAACTGTTTCTCTAAGCAATCATTTTCTTCAAGATTCCCTAATTGTGTGGATCTTCGATCTGTACAACTCTGGAACCTAAGACAAGAACGCTTAGTGAAATTCCTCAAGGTTCATCTGGTCAAATTCCTCAAAACTTGTTCTTTTCGAAAAACCTTCTGAGAACGCATATGACCTCTCCGAATTCCTCGCACCTGTACTCTATTCACAGGTACTCATGTCTGTTGCTGAATCACTAGGTTCTCATCAACTTAACTCATTTGCAGCGTTCCTCGAAGAAAAACTGCATACTTCTTCAGAGAACTCGATTGTTCAAATTCCTCAACTAAAGAATATGGCAGATGGTAAGAAGCCGCAGAAAGGAGGAAAGAAACCTGAGGTTATGACTGCGTTTGAAATCCCTGAGGAAATTTATGCTGACTATTGCACACCTAATGAAGCAAAATTTGGCAAAGAAAACAAAAATCAGCGCAAGGTGCGCATTCAGAGGATTGAACGGAGATGGGCAAGGGAATGGAGGGAATACATATATGTGACTCCAAAGTACATGAGGAAATTCGCCCTCAATCCTCCATGCCCAAGAGCTCCATTGGCACCTGGCCAAGTAGCTGACCCCACAAGCATCAAACGTGGTGAGGACTTTCCTGAAGAATGGGCTAAGCGTCAAGCTAAATTGGCAAGACAAGCCAAGGAGGCAGTGAAGAAATTCAATGAGGATTCTGCTACTGCTACTGCTACTGAGGCCACGGCCAAACCGAGGAAATCCATGCCAAAGAAGCCTGCTCGTAAGCCAAGTGCTTCACCAACAGTGCCCTCACGGCAAATTCCTCACACTGCTACTGCTCCACCAAAGTCCTCAACAGCTCCATCAAAGTCCTCAGCTCCTGTGCATCTGGCTACATGTCAAAGGACTGCTGGTTTCTCGATTGCCTCTGGTGTTTCAGCAAGTTCCTCAGCTGCACCAATTTCCTCATCAGGCCCCACACTGTTGAAGACCAAATCAACAGCTGGACGAGGTCCTCGGCCAAGTCCAAAGAAGAAACAGGTCGCATTCCATGTGCCTTCTGATGATGAACTTGCAGAAATCATCAGAGACAGACAGGTGAAGGCCGCTAGAGCCAAAGGCACATCTGTGCCACTGCTTTTGGATCCGAGAAAAATCCTCGATTACATTGATCTCTGGCACAAGGATCCAAACACTCCTATGCCTGATTTTCATCTGACCCCTGGACAAAGTCATATGCTGACCCATTTCATCACTGAAGAGAAATGGAAGTTTGAAAAGGCAAGAGAGATCAAGAAAGCTCAATACAGAAAGGAGAAGCTCCTGAAGAAAAATGTTGTTAGAATGACACCTGAGGAACTTCTCCAGGCTCAGACTGAAATTCAAGCCCTCAGCAAAGACTTTGATGCCTACTATGCTGATTGGCAAGGAGCTAAAGTAAGATTCGTCAATCTGACGAAGAAATTCACAAATGTTGCAGCCCCATCGCAACAAAAAAATCTTCAGGCTGCAGACTCTGCTCAGCCTGCTGAAGAACATGCTAGCACCGCTGATGACTTTTAGCCTGCTGAAGAAAATGCTCGTTCCAGGGCTGGTGAAGAAATTCCAGCCGCTGAAGAAATTGCCAGGGCATCCACTAGTGGTGCGCCTCAAGAAAATAAACCAGATTCCTCAGCTCCTCCCGCGCCCACACCAACTCCAATTCTTCCATCTGCTTCTGATGTGAAGAAGACCAAGGCTGCAGAGCGAGCTGCAGTGAAGAAAAGGAAGGCATCAGCTGCGTCAAACTCTTCGGCTGCGAAGAAAATGAAGCCAATGACTAGCTCACTCGAAAATCCAATTGATGTTGTTCCGATTTCCTCCATGCCATCAAAGGACCTTGTTCCTTTTGGAGAAGACTATGAGATCCCAAGCGGATCTGATGAAGAAAATCATTCTGCTGCTTCGTCAGAGCAGATTGATGAAGAAATTGAAGTGGAAGCAATCCCTTCAACCCCAATCATTTCCTCGCCTATGCCTCAGTTCACAGCTGAAGAGGCCGGTGTTGAGGAACTTGAAGAAGATGTGGATATTGGAAACACAACGCGAGTGATGAACGATGACTTTTGGGAAAGTCAGCATCCAAATTCTCCACTCTTCACCTCGATCCAACAGATTCCTCAGTCCCCTGCACCAACAGTTCAAATGGGCTCTGAAGAAACTCAACCCACTCTCTCTGTGCATGAAGATATTCCAGCCGCTAGTGCTGAAGAACCTGCTGCTGCTGATCCTAAGGATGCACAAGACGAGGAACAAGAAATTCCCCAGCCTGAAGAACCTGAGCTCGCGATTCCTGAGGTGGTGATGCAACTCACTGACACCCCTCTGCCAAAGCCAAAGAATCCGTTCTCAAGCAAACAGAAGTTCAAGGCTGAATATTTCTTTGCCGAGCACATATTCTTCACTGATTATAATCCATATGATTCTGCTCGCATAAGGAAGAGGCGTTTCTGGACTGCCAGCCAAGCCAATTTCTATTCCTCAGTGCTCTTCAACAAAGACAAAGTCTTCGATCATGCACATATTCCTCATGTGGACATGGAGTCTCTGCCCGGCTTTGAGCCAGTCCTCAGTGTTCTTCACGACGCAGGACTTCTCAATTTCTGCACTGATATCTGTGACTGGAATGAAGAACTCATTCTTCAATTCTATGCAACTCTGCACATCACCGGAGACGCTGAAGACGTGAACTCATGAGTATTAGACTGGATGTCTGAAAATACTCACTACAAGGCACCAGCAACTGAATTGCTTCGTGCTCTACCACTCAATCCTCCACTTGATGGTGCTCGTTGTATCTACAACGAACCAGAACTTTCAAATCACTATATGCAAGTGCTGATGAAGCCTTTGAAGCCAAGGCAGGCCCCAAGAACCAAATTCCTCGTCAAGGAATTATTGTATGTGCCTCGGACTGTCTATCGAATTCTGACGAAGACAATGAGTCCTATCAAAGGCCACGACTCAAATGAAGAAGAAGTCGTTGGCATCATGAAAAATATGCTTTTCAACATCATTCATGGCATTCCCGTCAACTTCCATGATTTCTTCATGAGGACTCTGGCCAATATTGCTATGTCACCATTCGAGCTGAAGCCCTATGCTCCTTGGATTATGAGATTCATCAGGGCAAGATCTTCACTGAATTACAAAGCTGACACTCTGAACCACGGTAGCTACTTGCCTCCCATTGAAGTCCTCAAACGGACAGTGTCATCAGTTGATGATAAAGGCAAGGCCGCTGATGTGATCGATGAAGGCATTCGTCCATTGGATGGTCAATTTCGCAAGGCTGCATCTTACTCTACCAATGACGATTCTGCCACACATGACTCTGCCGCAAATACCTCAGCCAAGCAAAATCCTCAAGCCATAGCACCCAGGGTGATGACTGATCATTAGTTACTCCTCAGTCTTCATCAGAAGGTTGATCGCAATCACAAATGGGTAAAGCGTCAGTTTGGTGCACTTCTTCACAATATGACCTCAACACACAATGCAGTGAAGAAGAACCAATACTACCTTCATGAAACCTTCAACCGCACCTGGGCTGTCCTCACTCATGTCTATAGCGCTGAAGAACTGAAGACTATGGATCTCAAGGAAGAATTTGACTGGTCTGCACCTCCTCCGAAGAAATTCAAGAGGGTCAAAATTCCTCCACTGGTGGCCAGCTCTTATTCTTCATCGCATGACACTGATGAGTATGAAGATTTGGATGACACTGCGGTAGGCCCTGCTACAACAAACAACCCCGACAACACTGGCGCTCCTCCATCAACTTGAAGTTCTTCAGGGGCGTTAGTCCTCAGTTTCAATCCTTTTGGTCATTTGATGACAAAGGGGGAGAAATCTGAGTTAGTCTTCAAGCGGGTCTATATTAAGGGCATTTTTTTTAAGTTACAACTCTCGTTCTTCTGAAACTTTTATTTGGATCGAGTTGTAATCTTAAACCCGATGGTGCGCTGATACTTTTGTTGCATTATGCTTTGCATGCTTATTCCTCGTTAATGACATTGCATGCATGCTGAATCTCATCAGGCACCATATTTCATCATGCATTTCAAATTCTTCATATTATATATCAAATGCGTGTATGAATTACAAGATATAGGGGGAGATCTCCATGATTCAACTCTTCAAATGTGCATTGCCTCAAAAGCAAATTCCTCACTATGCACATCTTCAGGGGGAGTTCTTCTATATCTTGTAATCAAATTCCTCAATATCATTGTATACACTTCATATGTTTATCCCCGTTGAAAACTTAACCTATGTTGTCATCAATCACCAAAAAGGGGGAGATTGTAAGTGCATCTAGTGCCCTTAGTGATTTTGGTGTATTGAAGACTTATAGGTTAAGGGACTAATGCGTTTGTGAGTGTACACAGGTCTATAAGTCTATGAGGAGTTTGATATTTACAGAGAAAGTCGACCCCTAAAAATGAAGTTCTTCAACTGAAGACTTTGATATTCTGAAGACTTTCTGAAGACTTTGAAAGTGAAGAAATTGGTGTGACCTTGAAGACTTGGTATTCATTTGTGGAACATGAAGCGTGAAGACTTTTGTTTTCGTAGTTTCATTTTCTCTTTCTTGAGTCATAGGAAACACCGTACTGTTAAAGGGGGTCGAGGAAATACTAAGGAAAAATTTCCATGTGATGCTCAGCTCAAAGTCCTACACCTACCAACCCCTTCGAGTGAAGCCTTTGGAAATCTCATACAGTTCAATCACTTTCTTCAGTGACAGAGACGAAGTTCTTCTGGTCGCTGATGAATTTGTTCTGACTGAGGAGTTAGGAATTCGCCAGTGCGAATTACCTACACAGTGAGGAACATGATAGCCCTGAGGAATTTGAGAGTCAAATTTCCGACCGTTGCTGTGATGCGCGCCAGCTGTCCCAAAATATCTTATCCACCTAACGGTCATATCATTGAAGGGCATTTATGTCTTATCATGTCGGGCTGCTCCCTAGGCTATAAATAGCCGCCCCCTACAACCACTAGCTGGTTGGCTGCTCCGAGAGAACTTGACACTTGTCATTTGAGAGCAACCCATCCTCCGAGGACTTTGAGCGAAAATCATCGAGTGAGGAAAACCCAAAACCAAACCCCTACAAACCCAAAGTGATTGAGCATCACTGAAGAAATTGATCCTGCGTGGATCCGATGCTTGTTACCTTTGAAAACTGTGCTTCTTCCAGACGGTTAGGCGTCAAGGTCTAGAGCATCCAAGAGGAATTGTGGATCGCCGAGTGACCAAGTCTGTGAAGGTTTGGAAGTCTCCTGAAGACTTACCACGAGTGATTGGACGAGGTCTGTGTGACCTTAGTTCAAGGAGAATACAGTGAGGACTGGGTGTCCTGAGTTGCGTGCTCAGCGACTGGGTGTCCGGGATTGTGTGTCCTCGAGTTTAAATACTCACCTGCTCCAACCAGACGTACAACCGAGACAGCAGTTGGAACTGGTCTACCAAATCATTGTCTTCACCAACCTAACTGGTTCTATTTCCTCAACCATTTCATTTCCTCATTATTGTGTTGAGTGTTTGTTCATATCTGTGTTTGAAGACTTTGACTGAAGACTTTCTCAATTTCCTCAGTTCAATTTCTTCAGTTTGTTTGTCTTCATCTTGTGTTATCCTGTGATTACGCTTTCTGTACTCTGTGCTAGTCTTCATTTCATCATGATGACCATGCTTGTATTCTGTTATCCTTATTTCTGAGTACTTATTCTGCTGCTAATAGTTCTTCGCTAAGGAATTTCCTCACCGGCAAATTCCTCAGTGAAGAATTCATAAAAATCGCCTATTCACCCCCCCTCTAGTCGACATAACACACTTTCAGCACATAGTGGACAAAGGACTCTGAAATTCGTCATCGTGAATCACCCTCCTCCTTGCCCACCAGATGGCCCACATGGTGACCAATACTCTTGCTAACTCGTTCTGGTTCATCGTATCAAAAAGCCAGAAGAGCCACAGTCTAGGGTCTTTAGATCTGTTAGATAGCACATGCTCGACTATCTCCTCCTCGCCTAACGCCCACACGCACCTTGCCATCCGGCAGTCAAAAAGCGAGTGCCTCCATGTATCATTCTCCGCACCACACAAAGAACATGCCGGTGTGTCCGCCATATTCCTTCCATGCCTTGTAGTACCAGTCGGCAAAGACGTATGTGACAATCTCCAAGCAAAAATTCTAACTTTTGAGGGAACTTTAACCTTCCAGAGCGAAGACCACGACTTCTTCTCCCGCACTTGATTCGAGTGACCTCCTCTGTGTTCAAGCCAATCTTCTCTTTGGAATTTGATAGCATTGATCATTCTATATGCTGACCGCACCAAGAAAATACCCTTTTTGTCATAGTGCCAAGCCCAGAAATCTGATTGTACCCTCGAGATCAATGGTATGTTCAAAATCACATCCACATCTGGTGCAAGAAAATGTTCTTGTATCACCTCTCTCCTCCACGTCCTCGTCACTGGATCAATGAGTTCTGACACAAATTGGGGTGGGTTTGTCGATATTGGGCAGATAGGCCGCAGTTTGTAGTCCCGTGGCAACCAATTCTCCTCCCAAATGCGTGTGTCTGTCCCCGAACCAATCCTCTTAATCAAGCCAAGAGCAAGAATGTCTCTTCCCTCAAGTATCGACCGCCAAACCTGTGATGGGTGGGCTCCTAAAGCTGCATCAAGTATGTCCACATCTGGATAGTAACGAGCTTTTAAAACTCGAGCACTGAGCGTGTCCGGTTCCTGTAGCAATCGCCATACCTGCCTGGATAAGAGGGAAAGATTGAAGAGCTCAATATCCCTGAAGCCTAATCCTCCCATGAATTTGGTCTTACACATAGTCCTCCAAGAGACCCATGCTGGCTTCCTTTGGCCTTGCTTGCTACCCCACCAGAACTTCCGTAGTAGACCATTGATGTGTTCACATAATCCACAAGGGAGCTTGAAGCATGCCATGGAATATGTTGGTATGGATTGAGCAACAGACTTTACTAAAACTTCATTTCCTCCTGTCGATAGGCATTTTTCCATCCATCCTTGGATATGCTTCCAAATCCTGTCCATCAGGTACCTTAAACATCCCTCTTTCGCCTTGCCAACATCAGTAGGAAGCCCTAGATATTTGCCGGTCAAAGCTTCGTTGTGGACATCAAGCAGTAGCTTTATCTCATTATGTTGTGACTCTTGAACCATTTTACTAAAATAGATCGAGGATTTATCAGTATTAATGCGTTGTCCTGAAGCATCACGGTACATCTTCAAAAGGTCTCGTACCTTCTCTGTACTCGCTCTTGTTGCCTCAAAAAACAGAAGACTGTCATCGGCGAACAACAAATGATTGACTGATGGAGCCGTGGGTGCAACTGCCAAACCCTGTACTCCTATATTTTCTGCCTTCAGCAAGCAAGATAATCCTTCTGCAGCAATAAGAAACAAATAGGGAGAGATAGGATCTCCCTGGCGAAGTCCTCGCGATGGCCTGAAATCATCCATAATGCCTCCATTAAACAGAACCGAGAAAGAAACGGATGAGACGCACCTCATTACAGTCTCTGTGAACCATGGATTGATCCCCATCTTGAGCATTACTGCCTTTAGATAGGACCACTCTAACCGATCATAAGCCTTCATCATGTCGAGCTTAAGCGCACAGAACCGGTTGCTCTTGATCCTTCTAGACTTCATATAGTGCAAACATTCATAAGTTGTTATAAAATTATCCGTGATGAGACGTCCAGGAACGAAGGCCGACTTCTCTTCAGAAATTACCTCGGGGAGAATAACCTTCAACCTGTTAGCTAAGACCTTTGACGCGATTTTGTAAACCACGTTGCAAAGGCTTATAGGTCGAAATTGTCCTAAGAGTTTTGGACTTGCTATCTTGGGAATAAGAACGATGAACGTGCGGTTTATATCCTCCGGTGAGTCCTCTCCATTGAGCACCCGTATGATCATGCCTGTAATCTCGTCTCCACATAGCTCCCAGTGCCTCTAGAAAAAGTGGGCCGGAAAACCATCCGGGCCTGGAGAAACAATGCTTCCTTAACTTCTTCTTTTGTATACACAGCATTCAGACGAGCATTCATGGCCCCATCCACTCGAGATGGTATATGTGAGAGTACCTCCTCGATGCCAATGGTTCCTTCGGATGTGTATAGTTGCTCATAGAAGTTACTGGCCATGCCGGCCATCTCCTCGGGATCAGAAGTATCAGAGCCATCCACTCTAGTCAGGCTTGTGATTGTGTTTTTTGCTCTCCTCGCACTTGCCTTCTTCTAAAAATACTGAGTGTTACTATCTCCTTCTGACAGCCAACGGATCCTAGACCGTTGCCGCATCATGATCTCTTCCCTGTAACACAGTTCAACTATCCGGTCCTGAACCTGTTTCTCCTCTGCCCCCGGTCCAACACGATCGGTTACAGCCCTCAAATCCGCTAGCTTCTGGCGTAGATCGCGGAGCTCCCCTCGGACCGAACCAAAAGTGGTTCGTCCCCACTACTTTAAAGATGCTGCCATGTTCGTTAGTTTTTCCAATAGTTCATGTACAGTAGTAGCTGGTTGGTCCCCCCGCCAAGCACGCTCGACTGTTGTAGAGAAAGAACCTTCCTGCTCCCACATGCATTCATACCTGAAAGGCTTCTTCAAGGCCAGCCTCAGATTATTTGACTCCAACTCATTAAGCAACAAAATAGGGTTGTGATCTGATTTTGCTGCTGTTAGATGCTCAAGGGAAGCGAAAGGAAACATAGAAGACCAGCTTGGGGTAGCCAGGGCCCGATCAAGACGAACCCTGCAGTAATCTCCCCCAACAATTCTTTTCTCAAAAGTCCAATCCAATCCCTTGTAACCAAGATCTGACAATTCACACACATCTACAGCTTCTCTGAACCCTGCAATCTATGCACTGTCCCTCTCATTTGGGCCTAGCTGTTCCTCAGGCCTTAAAATCTCATTGAAGTCACCTATGCAAACCCATGGCAAAGAATTTTCTCCTCTTAAGAACTTCATCGTATCGCAGGTTTTATACCTCAAACTTCTATTCGCCGCCCCATAAAAGCATGATAGGCGCCACGCGTCCTTCCCTGTCTCAGTAACTACCGAGTCAATGTGATACTGAGAAAAGGTTTTTATTTCAAGATTTATATTATTCTTCCAGTACAAGCATAGACCTCCACTTCGACCACTACTCGCTACTCCAAAGCTATTAGAAAACCCTAAGCTACCCGCCAAACCTTCCACCCTGTACTTCGCAAGATGTGTCTCAACAATGCAAAGTACCATCAGTGCACAAGCCTCCACGAGATCGCGGAGCTCTCGAACTGTCGCGGGATCGCCAATCCCATGACAGTTTCAACATAGGGTCCTCATTGTGCTCGGCGGCCCTCCCTGTCGGAGGCCGCCTAAGATGACAACTCCATGCCTTCCCCACCTACTTTCTCCTCTTGCTTCCGACGCTTCACAATAGGAACCTTCCCCGGGGTTGTCGGTGTAGCACCCGTGGAAGTAGTGCCTGGTCCATTCTCCAAGCGCAAAACTGCATCGGCCACCTTCCCTCCAAGATTGGGAAGGTTTTGCCCATGGATATTGACAGTGCCGTCAGAAGATACCAGCCTCTTGCATACTATTCTGTTCTCGTCCCCTGTGTGGTGACTTGCAGAAGCAGTCTCCATAGGCACTTGATCGCAGTCATCCTCCTCACTTCCCCTTCCCTCATTACCCTCTCCTCTCTCTTGCCTACCGCCTCTAGCACCTCTGCCACCTGTCCTTCCTCCTCTACTCCCTCCATCCATACCTCGTCCTCCCATTGCATACCTCACCGGATCACCGTTCCACAGCAGCCAACTCCCCCATTCACAGGTGCGAGGGTCATGAATCCCATCGCCACATTCCTCCACCGAGTGTCCCATAAGACCGTAGAAGAAACAGAATTCTGGCAGCCTTTCATAGTAGACCAGATATTTCTTGCGCTCTTTCAATGTAATTGGGACAAAATGAACCAAAGGTTTATTGACATCCACATAAACTCTGACTCGTAGAGTGCTTGAGGGATTGATTTTTCCTTCGTTCACAATAACAGTAAACGGTGGTTCTCCTACTTTAGCCGCAACCTTTTCGGCTAATGCCTTGTTCGTTGTCAGACCATCTGGGAGCCCTTTGATCCTAGCCCAAAGTGGAATCTTGTTTAATTTGTACTCTGAAACATCTGTGAAGCCATCGTACTCCTGTATGACAACAGGAGCCGAGATGCGGAATATCCACGGGCCGCCTTCCGTGATCCTTTTCCAATCGCCTAGGCAATGACACTGAACCAGAAATAAATTTGGCCCCTTCACATTGAAAGTTACTCCTTGCGCCGAAGCCCACGCGTTCCTCATCTGCCTCAACAACGCAGAATGACTGAAGGGCTTTGTGGTATGAACACGGAAGAGCCCTGGCCAGCGAACTCCCTTGATCAGCTCGTCCACTTCCTCAGACAGATCCAGATCATCTTCTTCCTCTCCATGCAGATGCATCCCCGCAAACTGATCTTCAAGATCGGCCTCCAGTCCATACGAATCACCTAGCTCCTCTTCGTCCAGATCGGTTTCCTTCAAACCATCTACCTCACCTCCCATCTCTTCCCTAGCCTCCGCCTCCTTCGCTTGATTCAGCCTGCTGCACTCCCCCTTCTCCAGATCACCCATGTTCTCCATACCTGCTACTACCTCCTTCTCCTCCCTCACGCTCGTCGCCTTCGGTAAACTGGCCATGCAGATCAAGCTCTGCACGCCTGACAGTGTTGCGCTCCCGACTAGCCGAACAGATCCGGCCGCCGTGGAGGATTTACGTGGACTCCGGTGGTAGCCGCCGGAGGATAGGTGGAACCCTAGAATCGCCTAGGGGAAAAAGTCACAGCAACAGGCTGAGCTGTGACATGGCTGTCATTTTAGAAAAATAATAATTGAATTTTGGTGTTTCTAAACTCTCATCTGGCCCATAGTCCAGTTGGGCCACACCTCGCTTTTTTTAGGGGTGTTACACCTAGCTTTACGGGGCTAGGTAGGAATGATAAGCCTTAGCCCAGCCCACCATCGCAATAACGAGGCCCATCCGTTTTCCCACACACGTATAAGACCTACCACGCCGCCTCCATTCGGAGACCTCTCGCCCGCGCCGCCGCCTCCCTGCCCTCTTTGCCGCCGCCGCCGCCGCCGCCGCCGCCGCCGACCGTTGTCTCGGACGCCTCCTCCACGCCGACGAGATGGTACGCTCTCCCCTCACTCCTATCTATGGCGGCTCTGATCCGTGCTCCTCCGGATGCCGAGTTTCAGCCTTCGTGCCTGTCTGTGTGGGGTGTGGAAATCATCTAGGTTTACGGTTGTGTGAGTGGCTTTTACACGGGGATCTAGAAACAAGGATTCGAAATTACTAGTTTTTTCGTGGTTTTGGTCTGTATCGCTGAGAAATCATCCTTGGAGCCGTAACATCTGTCAGATCTGGAGTGAATTTGCCGGCGGCCCTTTTCCTGTTCGATTTGCAGCTAGCTCGAATCATACTGCATTATTATTGCGTGGTCGAAGAGGATGTTAACATGTTGCTATAGTAGATTTTCCACTTATGGGTCCGGTTTTAATAATATGATATGCTCAGTGGTGGAGTAATTGCCATAAAATGGAAGTATGAAACTATCCTTGATTTGTTACAGTTATCTATCAGAATGGATGCAACTTCCACCGTTTGCTACAATATTTACCACTAGAAATCCGAGCTTCAGCCTTAACTTTTCCAAAGCTCTATTGGTTAGCACGAGGCCTTGGGCAACACTAGTTCCTTCCTCACTATTGGTGCATTCTGTGACATAGTACATTGCTAGTTTGCCATGATCTACATGCTTGTCATACAACTGATAATATTATCCTGATGTTTTGTGTATGACTGGTCATACGTTGCTGTTGCCTGTATCAACTCCATATGTGTAATTTCTGCATGTTTTCTGATGCTGCGTTTGTAGATAGTAGCTCCATTTGCTGTTTTACTATACTTGTGGAAAAATGTTTTAATTTCTTAATGTTTTTTATGTATGTGCAGACGAAGCGCACCAAGAAGGCTGGAATCGTTGGCAAATATGGTAAAAACATTGCAGCTGCCCAGATCATTGTTCAACGATCTCATGAATGCATCTGACTGTTGTGCTCATGTGTCCTTGTTATGTCAATGTTGTGTAGGTACAAGGTACGGTGCCAGTCTGCGTAAGCAGATCAAGAAGATGGAGGTCTCCCAGCACTCCAAGTACTTCTGTGAGTTCTGTGGCAAGGTAAATCTGTCAATGGTTTTATTGATTACTTGCGTTGTTTTCTGAATGTTTAAGTGTCTGCTGGTGGTTAAACTGTATGCTTATGTTGTATGACAAAGTGTATTTGGCATTTGGCTAGATTGAAATTAGCATATTATCTCCCTGTGAGTACAAAAAGCAGCATAATGGTATAGGCTATTTGCCCTTGTTTTGTGTGATGATGGTTTGGAGGATAACTACTTGGTTTTCATATGCTGAAATGCTGGTTGGCATAACATATATTTTTTACATTGTAGGCTGTTGCAACCCTTCATATTGTCATTTGTTTGTTTGAGTTTACTTACTGTTGCTGTCTTTTAACCACTGTGGCCTTCTAGATAGGGAACAATGAACAACAGCTTTTGATTGTTTTGTATGATGAACGTTTATAACTCAAATAATTTAGTTTAATACTACCGAACAGCTTTTGATTGGACATCCATATGGATTTTGTAACCCCTTAAGTTTAATGCTTATTGCTTCTTCTAACAATTGTAGACTTCTAGATATGGAACAGCGCCCACCAGCTCTCTTTATTCTAGTCACTTTACACAATTCTAGCCATATGGAAATGATGATAACATCGATAACTCGTAGATAGGTCAACAGTGATAACATGTTCGTCTCCTCGCTTGATTCGATGTTTCTTTTATCTTAACACGTTCTTGATTCACAGTTTGCCGTGAAGAGGAAAGCAGTCGGAATCTGGGGATGCAAGGACTGTGGGAAGGTTAAGGCTGGTGGTGCCTATACCATGAAGTACGTGCTGATGTCAATTACACACTGTATATTTTCCAAATAGCTCATTGTCCTGCTCCACCATATGTGCTCATTTTGTTGTTCTGCATTTCCAGCACTGCAAGCGCGGTCACTGTCAGGAGCACGATCCGTCGCCTGAGGGAGCAGACTGAAGCTTGATCGCGGTCAATCTGACAAAGGAGCCTCTGGATTTTGTAGTTCAGACGAGACTCATTCGACGCAATGTAGCCTAAATTGACAACATACAATGTTATTTATCGGCTTGTTGGGGTTCTGAATGTATCCGGCTACGTTACAATGTGTATCTCGTTTATCGTGCTTAGTTGATCGTCTGACGGTACTTTGTGTGTGTCGTTGGTTCTTGAATCTTAATGCTATTGTCATCTGTTATTAGATGAACTAGCAGGGCAGCCTGTGCATTTGCGCGCCTATTTGCATAGACTTTAGCTGTTGTTGGTATAAACTGGAAATGTTTTGAACAGAAAATTTACTTGACTTGACCGTCAGGATTGCCCTCACATATTTGTGCTTTATTCTTCATGTTAATTACGTAGCTCAATCACATTACAATTTGGTTTCACCATCGTATTTTCTTAATGTCATTTAGTTCTTGACTCTTGAGGGAAAGTTTGTGCTTGTCCAGATTGTGTTAAGTGTCATCAAATACCCTAGGCTATTACTCTTATAAGCTCCCAGATGTCACATTCACATTGCTTCTGGGACAATTACGAAGGTTATCATTGCTTTTGATACAATTATTGATGTAGGGTGGAACCCTATAGAGAAGATCTTTCACGAATTGGAGGTGGAATCCCCAAGAACAAGATGAACAAAGGAGGGAAAACAAGAGGAGCACTCAAGAACAAGTCAAATCACACATCCACTAGACAATCAAACACATAAGATCCACAAGGTACATGAACAACAAAGGGAAATAAGATACATGGTAGAGTTCATCCCAAATCCTATGAAGGAGATGAGGGCTTGATGATCCTATGATTGGGATCCTTCCCCAAGGAGGTCTTGATGTTTGGTCACTCCAAGAGGAGGTCTTGATCTCCTAGTGGAGTGGATCCATGGAGCAAAGCTCACAAATGTGTATCAACTACTTTGCTAACCCTAACAAATGGTCTAGGTACGGAATATATAGTCTTGGGCACGAAGTGGAGGAAGAGGGGCTCGGAGTGGAGATCATGGCCGTCCATCCTGGTGAGCCCGTGCGCACGGGGTAAGTTGGGCCCGTGCGCACGGGGGTCCCGTGGGCACGGTACAGGCCCGTGCGCACGGGGTCTCGGGGGCCCGTGCGCACGGGGTCGCCTGGGACCTCCTGTCCAGCTCCTGTTGTGCTCCATCCTCTTCCTCGTGGCCTTGTGATTCTTCTCCAACTCCTTTGGGGTGTCCCTCACCAGCTTGTGGGCGTCGGTCTTCGTACCTAAGGACACATAGAGCACTTTGGTGAGGTAGCAAGCAAGTCCAATGGATATTCATGATGTTCTCGAAGAAGAGCGGGTTCACCTTAGTTCCGGTAGGTCCACTTGGGGCTTGATGTGCTATGAAGGTGTACATGGAGATGAACGTGGGATGCTCCGTATCATTTCCTCCCCCTTTGGAAAGATCCGACCTTGGATCGTAAACCATATCGCCATGTACACGGTAGGCATGGTTGTACCATAGGTCGATGTCGTGGCACACCTCAACTTGAAGGTCCATAGGGTCCATCTCCAATGCCGGTCCTCCATCCAATAGATGTATCATGTAGACAACAAGAAGGAAAAAACAATGAAAGAATGGCCCATCCAATATGCATATTTGAAGATGGCTCAAAGGGAAGGAGTTCACCTTTAGGAGATTCTCACAAATGTTGGTGTTGCACATCATGTACGCCTTCACATAACCAAAATGTGTCTTTATGGTACCGCCTTGTGAATCCTTCAAAATGAAAGAACATGAGAAACACTTGGAAAAACAAATGAGGTTAGTGCAAAAGCAAGATCTATCATTCGAGGGGTGAGATACCCAACAAGTGTATGTATCATGCTCATCATAAGAAAGGACAAGGGAGCATTTCATAGTATGTAGGCATATGATGCAAGAACAACCAAATACAAGAGGCTCAAGGAAAGAAGTATGCATCACAAGTAAGGTGTCAAAGTCTCCAAGATCAATAAGCATAGTATGGTTGCACTCAATACAAGTGGATATGAAAGAGGCAACTAATAGAGACAAGAGACAATGATCAAGATATATCATGTGAGAGGCATGAGCATATATGTCATCAACCCAAGAAAGCAAGTAATAGTGGAACATGGGTGATGCAACCAAGCAAGCAATCATAGCAATCAAGTCAAGCAAGCTAGTAGTGCGAAGATGCAACATACTAGAAGGAATCATGGCAAGCATGTCATGTGTGCAAATAGTGGGCATGAATAATGCACATGACATATCACAAGCATAAAGGCAAGATATGAGCAAAATAGTATCAATAGCATGGGGCACATGATAACCATGGCAATAGCAACAAGGATCTCCACCAAGCATGCGAATACACATAGAAGTAGCATAATGATGAAACATGGGTAGATGCAAGCAAGGGTCACAATTGCATGGCAAAGGCATAGAAGCAATCATAGCATGCAAAGTGAACACGGTAAAATGAGCATAATGTGACAAGTGGTAAATGGCCCATAGCCGTGTGAGAGCCAAGTAGAGGAGTTGCGGGTAGTCCTTGCGCGAAGGGGACGGTGGTGAGGATAGTCCATGGGATCCCAAGTCATCATTGCTCTCAAGAGCTCGTTTCGTCAACTCTTGGGATTGAGAGGTTGACGAGTATACATGAGTACCTACACAAAACAAAGACAAAGGAAAAATTGTGTGTGCGTGGTAGATGTACACATCATCCATCATGATGCGCACGTGCTTGTGTTGGTTAGCACCAAATATCCAATGCTCAAATAAATGAGATGCGTGATATAGAAACATGCCATCCATCATGAGAGGTTTGTTATTATGTATAGCATAATGGAGACTCAAATTGTGTAATGCATCATGGGAAATATCTAGAGCATTGTTATTCATGGAATGCATATGGTGCAAGCAATCATGGAAATCATGCAAAGTATGAAATGTATCAAGATCTCCTAATATGTATGAGGAAACTATGGGGGTCTCCTCATGAGCAATAGTGGTAACATCACATGGAGAATATTGACAACATCCAAAACAATGCATATTTGTAACAATGTGATCATGGAATGACATAATAGATGAATTGCGCAAATCATGTAAAGGAAGCATGGCAATATCATCACAAGAGAAGCAAAAGCCAATGACCATCATTTCGTCATCTATGCCATAAGTGCGAATGGGATTTATTTTAATGGGGCATGCATAGTTACTATGTTGAGATTGAAATGATGCAATATGGGAGATCTCACTCATAGCATATGACAAGTTCAATGGATTGTCAAACATGACGTGACCAATAGAATTTTCACATGATATCCTATGGAGCATAGCATTACAACTAGGCAACTCAACATGCTCATCATCATATTCATCGTAAATAGGTAAGTCAAGGCATGAAGAAGTTTCACTAGCATGAAGCATGGTACTAGGTGGGTCAACATCATGCAAGCAATCAATCTCAAGAATGTCCACTAGTGGGACTAGAGCATCACCGTCACCTTTGTTACCTTTGTCATTCCACTCAAGTGGTGTAGGTGAGGTGGGAAAGACCAAATGGTGGTCATCTTCATCTTGATGGAACCATGTGGGGGGTGCATCATGTTCCACCATGGCCATCGTCGTGTCCAAAGGGAGGACGTAGTCATCGCGAATCGGCGCGTCATCATATATGGGACCTAGCACCAAAGAAGAAAACACACTAGGAGTAGAGGTTAAGTCATTAGAAATCATGGTGGCCTCACATGCCGTGTCAACTACCTCACTCACTAAGTGTTGTGGCTCACTCACTCCCCTCAAGGATGCACTCACTCATATTGTTGGTGGAGTCACTCAAATGGCGCTCAACCTCACATAGGATGTGTGGCATGCTCTCATGTGTGGGGCTAGTGGTGGTCACACTCATCCTCTCATAGGAAATGCTCTCAATGTCACGTATGGTGGAGTCACTCATGTCACTCATGTGGTGGTGGCTCTCCTCACATGGCAAATGTGGCATCTCGACATATGTGGGTGTCGAAGAGATGTAGGTGCAAATGTCTCCATGCGCGGTCTCGTAGCTTGACTCGGAGGATGAGTCCTATATGGGCACCATCTTCATGTTGTTGAAGAGGTTCGCGCTTGTCGCCGTAGACGAAGGGGATGTCCCTTGCTCGACCGTCTTGTCGCCGTCTTGGTGTTGGAGGTCCATATGATGTGGCACCTCGTAGCTCGTCTCCATGACCGAAGGGAGTTTCCCATGCTCGGCCATCGTCCTTGAGGGGCTTCCGAAGATGGAAGTGTCGCCCTCGCTCGTAGGTGGTCGCCTTGGACTTGATGAAGTCGTTGTAGGCGTACTCGTGGGAAGTAGGCGAAGATGCCGTACGTCCAAAAGCGAAGATGCCTCGATAGCACTTGGCGAAGATGCCAAAGTGGTTGGTGTAGCCGTAGCGCCGTCTTGGTGGTGCTCGTCTCGCGGTCTTCTCTTGTGCTTATGAAGCTTCGACTTGGCGTGAAGTAGGGCTTGTTGGGACTTGTGCACTTGCGCTTGTGGAGCATCTTCATGATGGTGATGTCGTTGTCATGCTTGAGCTCGTAGGTGTTCGTCGTCGTCGTGCACATGTTGCTTGGAGGTGACTTGCCCTTCATGACGATGTTGATCACGAACGTGATGGTGGTCGCCATGTAGATGTGGACGATGACGATTTGCACTTGCATCTTTTTCGCGCTCCGAAGACTTGTGGCTTGAACGTCGTCGTCTTGAGGATGACGAAGTGGAAGAAGACTTGATCAAGGTTCTAATCTCTTCCATCCTCGCATCTTGCTCCTCCTTTTGTGCGGCAAGCTTGTTGTCGATGTAGTCCCTTTTCCTTGCTTCGGAGAGATGAATGTCGATGGAGAGGTTCTCGATGCGCTCTTGCAATCTTGATTGTGCTCCTTGCATTTCGTGTTGTAATCCGAAGATGGACCTTTTGGTGATGAAGTTGTTCATGCCGTCGTTGTTGTCGTAGACCGGAGAGGAAATGCCTTGCCTATCCATCACAAGACTCGAGCAAAGGTGAGTAGGAAATGAGATAAACAATACCAAGTTACCTTTTCCCAAAGTTGAGGATGTATCTTGTATCACTCAATGTGAAATGAAAGAATAGTGGAATTGGTACCGGACTTGTTCACTCACACCTACAAGTAAAGGCTTATGGTAGAGCTCGGTGAGGATAGTGGCACAAAAATTTGATGCAAAATGTTAGCAAGAGTCAATAATGTTGGAAAAGATTCACAAATTCGCAAGTGAAACAAGTAGACCAATAGCAAATGAGGTACACGGAAACACACACACGGATAGATAAATGGGGTCGTGCAACCAAGGAATGAGCACAAAATGTGGAGTCCATGGAAAACGCTCGTGTTGCACAACTCAAGAGAGACGCTAGCACGATTGCTCAATAGGCGGATATGACACTTGTGCACAACCTATAAGATGCAAAATGGATAAACTTTCTATCCCAAGTATGCTATGTATGTATGGTTCCCGGTGTTTCTCTCAAGACGATCCAAGATGATCGGATATGACAATCTTATGTGCAATGGGGTATGATGCTATGGCACTTGCTCACGAGCTCTTTGCTCTCTTTTTGCTTAAAAGCTTCTTTTTCTTTTTTTTTTCAATGGCCACTTTTGCACAATGCACAAACCAAGATAGCTATTGTGTATATGCGGGAACGATATTGTGACACAAAGGATGATATGATACCAATATGATATGGGATGTATGCAATGGAATGGTGGATCACTAATGTGCACAAGTAACGTTGCCGGCAATACTCAAATGGCTAGTCTCGATAGGTAAGTGACACAAAATGGGCTAGGGGTTAACAATGCAATTGCAAGGGGAATATACAATGGTGTCGTCGAGGTTACCGTCCTTTGTGATGATGAGTAGCGGTGTTCTTGATGTAGATACCAAGATGATGTAGACCCGTCCATAAGTAGCCGAAACACCTTAGGAAACGGTAAAAACCGCAAACTCAAAATCTCAAATGACAAATGTCAAATGGTGGAAGTGGAAATGGCAATGTGGAAGTAGTGGTGGTTTGTGAAGAAGCAAATGTCCCTAAGTAGCCGAAACACCTTAGGAGACTCACGTCGCCACTCAAACAACCACAAATGCTAAATGGAGTAAAATGGGTTAGGTTGCGGAAGGCTATGGTGGTTATGCGGATGATATGGTGAAAGGCCTAGGCAAAGATGCCAAAATGTCAAAATTTTGATGGAGTCAAATGGTGTGGGAACCTATCTAGGTGGATGGGGAATGTCAATAGCTACTCAACGAGCTAAAGAACGCGAAAATCGGACTCCGGATGTGGAAGATATGGCCGAAATGGTGAAGTGCACGCGGCTGTTTCTGGGGGTCCGTGCGCACGGGGTCTAGGGGCCGTGGGCACGGGGTCCCGTGCGCATGGTACACGCACCGAGGGCACGGGGTCACCTGGGACTCGCGGGTTTGGCTGATTTCGTCCCGATCTAGGCTCCAAGCGGATGGATCTCGTGGCTGGGGAGTAGGGGGCGGTGGTATGGGAGTGGTATGGGGTGGTGGGGCAGAGGCCGAAGCGCACTGGAATGGCCGTGCGCACGGGGTCTGGCTGGCCCGTGTGCACGGGGTCCCGTGTGCACGGGGTCCCGATGGCCCGAGTGCACGGGGTCCTCTGAGAGCGGATGAACTGCTCTGGATCCGTGGGGAAACTCGAATTTGAGGTCAAAAACGAAAGGTGGAAGGTAGGGGAAGATGGTAGAGGGGTGGATCTACTTGCTAAACACCAAATTCATGGATCAAATCCAACAAAATCACACTAAACCAACAAATCACAAAAAAATTTGGGGCTATTTTTGGTGGGGATTTTCGGATTTAGGACAAGAACAACAAAATTAAGCTAGAAAAACAAAGAGGGGGGGCTCCAATTTCGTGAGAAACCAAGGCTCATGACACCATATGATGTAGGGTGGAACCCTATAGAGAAGATCTTTCACGAATTGGAGGTGGAATCCCCAAGAACAAGATGAACAAAGGAGGGAAAACAAGAGGAGCACTCAAGAACAAGTCAAATCACACATCCACTAGACAATCAAACACATAAGATCCACAAGGTACATGAACAACAAAGAGAAATAAGATACATGGTAGAGTTCATCCCAAATCCTATGAAGGAGATGAGGGCTTGATGATCCTATGATTGGGATCCTTCCCCAAGAAGGAGGTCTTGATGTTTGGTCACTCCAAGAGGAGGTCTTGATCTCCTAGTGGAGTGGATCCAAGGAGCAAAGCTCACAAATGTGTATCAACTACTTTGCTAACCCTATCAAATGGTCTAGGTACGGAATATATAGTCTTGGGCACGAAGTGGAGGAAGAGGGGCTCGGAGTGGAGATCATGGCCGTCCATCCTGGTGAGCCCGTGTGCACGGGGTAAGTTGGGCCCGTGCGCACGGGGGTCCCGTGGGCACGGTACAGGCCCGTGCGCACGGGGTGCTCCAGCGCCAGCTCCTTGAGTGGTCCGTGCGCACGGGGTCTCGGGGGCCCGTGCGCACGGGGTCGCCTGGGACCTCCTGTCCAGCTCCTGTTGTGCTCCATCTTCTTCCTCGTGGCCTTGTGGTTCTTCTCCAACTCCTTTGGGGTGTCCCCCACCAGCTTGTGGGCGTCGGTCTTCGTACCTAAGGACACATAGAGCACTTTGGTGAAGTAGCAAGCAAGTCCAATGGATATTCATGATGTTCTCGAAGAAGAGCGGGTTCACCTTAGTTCCGGTAGGTCCACTTGGGGCTTGATGTGCTATGAAGGTGTACATAGAGATGAACGTGGGATGCTCCGTATCAATTACCCAGTTTGGACAATTGCTTATGTATCACTAATTTAGCTGATTCTGAATCTTTGATGAAGAGATACTTTGCTGATGGGGATAAACTTCGGAGAAAGATCGTTGATTTTTAAATATAAGCCCCATGACCCTGACTTGTTTATCTGCTGGTGTTTTGCCCTTTTGGAAAGGAGTACATGAGCTACTACTCCCTCCGTCCGAAAATATTTGTCGGAGAAATGGATGTATCTAGACGCATTTTAGTTCTAGATATATCCATTTTTACCCCATTTTTTTGACAAGTATTTCCGGATGGAGGGAGTATAAAACAGTTAAATTAGGTCACCAAGGGAAAGTGAGGAACAGGAAGCAAGTCAAGTTTTAGGAGGACTAGTGGGTTGGCCCTACTAATCTGGCCATTCAGTTCCGGCGCATATATATTCTTGCGAATGAACACATTGTTACTCATGTTCATGTTCCTATTGTTTGGAAATTAACCGTTCCTCAACCTGTTCATTCGCAAGAATATATATGCGCAAGAATATGAACATGAACATGAAAATAAACGATGATCGTGTTTGCTGCAGTATATTGATGAGACTATATGCTCGATTATCAATACATGTTCGATTTCATATGTATACTCGCATATATTTTTAGTTTTAGTTCTCATGTTTAAATTTCATAGAGTGTAATCTCATCAATATACTGCAGCAAACACGATTATCGTTTACTTTCATGGTCTCATATGCTCTATTTCGAAATATTTGTCGTGGTTTTAACGTTGGACAAATATTTCAGAACGGAGTTACTCTCTCCGTTCGGAATTACTTGTCATCAAAATAGATGTATCTAAAACTACAATACATTTAGATACATCAATTTCAATGACAACTATTTCCGAACGGAGGGAGTAGTAGGTAGCAGCGTGCCCTCGTGGAACCGAAGAAAAATAACTCAACGGCTCCACTTCCCAACTCCCACCCTGCTGCTGATTCAGTCATCGTCCTGGTCAGACTACACTACTCGCCGGAGCCATCTCCTCACCACCCCACTCCGCCACCATGGCTCTCCTCCGGCGGCCACCACCCGCCCCCCGTCCCACCGCCGCCGCATCCCTCCCCCATCACCGGCTCCACCTCGCCACCCCACACACACACCTCACCAGACCACCTCCCTCCTCTCCCCGCCTCCGCATCAGCGCGGCCCCCTCGCTCCGCCCCCTCCGCGCCATTCCATCCAGCCGGTGCCATGCGGCGACAGGAGATCCGGCGCCGGCGCCCTCCCAGGCACCCGCCAGCGGCGGCGGCGCGCGGGCCGCCCTGGTGCGCGTCGGGGAGGCGCTGTCGCTCGGGTTCCCGCTGTGGGTCGCGTCGGCCTGCGCGCTCGCGCTCTGGCGGCCGGCGTCCTTCCTCTGGGTCACCCCCACCGCCCAGATGGTCGGCCTGTCCTTCACCATGCTCGGTCCGTGCCCTCCGTCCCCTGCTTCTCCGTTCCTTCCTTGTCTTTCGCCTGTACATCTTGGTCGAGATGCAGTGATTCAGACTTTCAGAGGTGTCTCGATGGCTGAATTTCTATGATTGAAACATGGTTGTGATCCCTTTGTGCAGGAATGGGGATGACATTGACGCTCGATGACCTGAGAACCGCGCTGTTGATGCCCAAGGAGTTGGCTGCCGGGTTTCTGCTTCAATACACTGTTAGTGCTCCAACTACTTTGGTGTTTCTTTTGATGATGCAATAATCCTTGTAGCCATACTTTCACTTTTCCATGTCTGTTCTGCTGCAAATCGCTTAGGAATATTTTTTTATCCGGGTGAAATGTTGTCCATTAGGTGAACCATAAAAGTTTCTTAACTGAAATGTTGGACTGGATGGTGCATTGCATGTATACTTCACCATCTCTCAGGCAGAAAAAGAAAAGAAAGCCCCATGAGATCTCCATAATTTTACCTATGGATTGTTATTTAAGCATTTGCGGTTTACGGCTATTCTATTTGCTCCAAAATTCAAAGTGGGTGATTTATGTACAGGTGATGCCACTGTCCGGATATCTCATCAGCAAGTTATTGAACCTGCCATCCCATTATGCTGCTGGACTGATTTTGGTTTCCTGTTGCCCTGGAGGTATGCTTGCATTTTCCATTTTTTTTATTTATTATTATAGATTGTCAACTGGTTAAACTGAAAGGGAGCTACTTTGTGCAGGCACAGCAAGCAACATTGTTACCTACTTAGCAAGGTAACGACAAAAACATATAATGTTATGCTGAGAATGTAACAACAAAAGCATATAATCACAATCGTACTGGAACAAAGTTCTGGGCCTCTAATTGAAACTAATTTGTTCTGGAGTATATAGGGATTCCTGATAGTTATTTCTTCTCAAGATTGTTGAATAACCAAATTTTCAAGCTGGCCTGTCTAGTGTTGACTGCTGGCAGAAGTTGGTTACATGTGACTAAAATCATTAATCCCTTTTTCCCAAGGAATCGTCCGAAGTCTACTACTCCCTCCGTTCATTTTTATAAGTCATTTCAGACAACTGAAAATAGGCTATTTTGCACATTGTCTGAAATGTCTTTAAGGCCTTATAAAAGTGAACGGAGGGAGTAGCAATGTTGTAGTTGGCTTTGACTACAGCACTGTTACTGAAGAAGTGTAGCGTGTGAAGAGTTGAGGATTAGACAGCACTAAAGGGTAGAAGTGAAGCACGGGTAGGGAACATATGAGGTTACAACACTTCTACTTGAAAACCAGCCTGAGTCAACCTACTTCTACTTGAAAACCAGCCAACATAAACCTTACTAGGACTCCTCTAACTTGTGTGATATAACCTACTTGCTCCTCCTTGATCTGCTGGCTGAGCTGGCTTCCTTCTGGACTGCTAAACAAAATTAAATTCAAGCTTCTATCAATATTTCATCTCCAACTCGGACTGCTACCAGCCTGGTACTTGACAAGTAACCGGCTGAGCCACCAGATGTCGGTTCATCCGCCAAATCAGCATGCCTTTGTCTCTGCGCTCTTATAGTGCTTTCCCCAATAGGAGTTCGCACCAGTTAACAAGCCTTTCCCACCTTTAGTAGGCCAATCGACTAGAACCATTAAACAGTATGCCGAAATGAAAACAGAACCACTTTTGTCTCTGCGATCTTATATTTCTGACTAAATTTACAAATAGATTTTATTACTATGTACTCCCTCCGTCCCATAATATAAGAATGTTTTTCAAGCTAAACAGGGTCAGGTTCCGTATGGCCATATGCTTGTGCTTGGTTTTATCTTTGATATCTTCAGAGATTAAAAGCAACTTTTACTGGCCAGTAATGAATGATCAAGTGACCCATTCGGTTTATCCCTAGCATCCTAAATTCCTAATAATATGGTTGAACTGAATACTTAGTGATGCAGAAGCATCAACAGAACAAATTGTTTTCTCATTGACTAATAATTTTTATAGTAATAAATATCTCCGATACTTCAGTGGAGATCACTGTCTGTTATGAAAGTGGATCTGAAACTTTATGCATTGCTGCCTATATGTACAAAAATGAAAGAGAACACAACTTTAAATATCTATTTTTCATTTACGTCAAAATTTAGTATAGACTAATTTGTATCCTTGTGTTGCAGGGCAAATGTTGCTCTTTCCGTGCTGATGACAGCAGCAAGCACTTTTGCTGCAGCGGTAATGACTCACTTACACCAATTACTATATTCCAGCGGAGCCGAATAACCTTTTTTTTTTCTTCTCATAATGCAGTTCATGACTCCTCTCTTGACATCCAAATTGGCCGGGCAATACGTCGCAGTAGACCCTATGGGATTGTTCGTGTCGACGTCTCAGGTGCCGCCACTTTCTGTATTAACTTCTAAGTTCCCTTAGTTCTGGCTAAGGTTGATATTATCTGAATGCAGGTTGTCCTAGCGCCTGTTCTCTTGGGTGCTGTCCTGAATCAGTACTTGGGCCGTTTGGTTGAGCTGGTTTCTCCCTTGATGCCGTTCATTGCTGTGGCAACAGTGGCTGTCCTATGCGGCAATGCGATTGCACAGAACGCTTCGGTCATCCTGGCATCTGGCCTACAAGTGGTGCTATCAGTTATCTGCCTGCATGGGTGCGGCTTCTTCTTTGGCTATGTTCTTTCAAGGATGCTCGGCATCGACATCGCTTCATCACGAACAATCTCGATCGAGGTTGGCATGCAGGTAATTTTCTGCTGCGCGTTTTTTAAACAGGTTTTTACCATAGAGTGTGGCCCGGATATCTCCCATTGCATTTCATCAATGCAACCAGGGAAGGAAGCACATAATCGCTGCTGCGCTCTTTCTCCTGCCTCATGCAGTTTCATTGCGTATATTCATTAGTATCTTCTCTTTGTAGAAGTTTCAGCGTGTGTATCAATCATACCGATTTTCTTGTGGACGCAGAACTCGGTGCTGGGTGTGGTTCTCGCGGGCAAGCACTTCGGCAGCCCTCTCACGGCGGTTCCGTGCGCGGTCTCGAGCATCTGCCACTCTGTCTATGGTAGCCTCTTGGCCGGGGTCTGGAGGTCCATGCCCCCGAATGACAAGCAGGGGGCATGATGGGTCAGACAGATAGATACTTTAGTGGTTGCGGGGACTCGAGTTGTTCGGAACTATTTGTGCTTGTGAGAGAAATATTTGACCGTGAAAACAAGCCAGGAGCGTGCCTGAGTCTTATTCATTTCTCTGCCAGCTTTCACTTCCCAAACGACCATGCATAATTTGCTAACACATGTGCACGCGCGCGCGCACACACACACACACCTATTTTGCTCACGCTTACGTAAACCAAACAGTAAACTCCTTATCGTCAGCGATCAGAGCACGGAGCGCAGTCAGGTACAATGTGACTTGATCTTGGGAATCACCGTACCGACTGGAGAACGGTTAACCGTCGGGGAGTTAAGACAAGCAACCCAAGACCCAAGACCGACGATCCTGAGCGAGATCGGTGGCCGATCGTAATGGTTTTCCTTCCACATTGTGCTCTCATGGTCATGGGCAACTTGGTCTGAAGGTGTTACGCTCAGTATATTTTTGGTAAGATAATAAATGAAAGACATGTGAAGGAGAAATTTTGAGTTGCAAATGACCTTTTTGTGCAACGTATCTAAAAGTCAAAAAAGAAAAAAAAAAGTTGTATGTCTAAGCCCAGGTTCGAACTGGGGACCTTTAGTGTGTGAGACTAACGTGATAACCAACTACACCACTCAGACATGATACTACTCAATGTCGATCTCGTTTATACATCCTTTTAAGATATACAATCTGGTGCAACCACTCAGACGATCTGTTTCTAAGCGTGTGTTTGGTAGGGTAAAGTTTTCAATCCGACCCACTTTTGTTTGTTTGGTAAAATGCATGGCTTCACTTGAGCTATTCTTATCTGATGCATGAAAGGGTCCTCATCCATCTCATCTCTCACCACACACAGGGTGCATGGAGGCAGCCATGCTGGCCCTGGCCATTTAAAATTTCAAAAAATGTTCATAATTTCAAATTTTGTTTAAATTTTTAAAAAATATTCAGAATTTCAAATTTTGTTCAAATTTTCAAAAAAATTCAGAATTTAATTTTTTGTTTAAAATGTTTAGAATTTAAAAATGTTTAAATTTTAAAAAATGTTCAGAATTTCAAAAAATCAATTTTGAAAAAAATGTTTAAATTATCAATTAAAATGTTCGGAATTTCAAATTTTGTGTTAATTTTTACAAAATATTCAAAATTTCAATTTTGATTATTCAAAAAAAATCAAAATTTCAAATATGTTCAATTTTTAAAAATATATTCAGAATTTCAAATTTTCAAAAAACAACATAAACACATGCAAGCTGCCAAACAAAGTCTTAGCTCAGTATGTCTACACTCAGCATGGATGAGAGAAGAACAATTAGGCTAGGTCCATACATGCTACCAAACACACCCTAAAAGAGCCACCAGCCTACTGATGTACTCCCTCCGTCCGAAAATACTTGTCCTCGAAATGGTTGTATCTAGACTTATTTGGACTCAAAAAAAAAATCTAGACTTATTTTAGTTATAGATACATTCATTTTATCCATTTTGAGGACAAGTATTTCCAGACGGAGGGAGTACTATTTACTATCTGATTCTGATTGCTAGCTTGTTAACTGCGTGTTTTGCTTCATTGTAGTTTCCTTTAGAGAATACAAAATTTGGCAAAGGTGACCATGGTATAGGACTTTTGCAAAGAGAAAAAAACATGTTACAGGAGATTGACTTCGGTGTCATTGAGGTCGGTTGGCATCACGAATGAGGAAAATAATATGGAGCAGGGGTACTATCCAGGCGCAACTAGGGCACCCTTTCAACTGGGGCAGTGCAAGGATGTGCACTTCCCCCGGATACACCGCGGAGTTACATTAGGAAAGATAGATAACCCACACGAGCGGGCTAAAATATGCGTTGCGACATTATTTTTTTCTTTTTGAAAAACTCCACCATGTATTAATTGACTTAAAACGTTCGTGCAATTCATTACAAAATTTGCCATAGAATTACAAAAATTCAATAGACCTATTATCAAAACAAAACATTGCAATCTCGTGAGCCACTATATTAGCCCTCCTTTTGATCTTGGATATCTGTAACTTCACCGGTAGCTTCGAGACGTTGACCGCCTCCTTCTTTAGGTCAACACAAGGGGTGACATGTCAAAACAATCTCTTCCAAAGGCAGAAGACACAAGGGAACAATCAGTTTTCAAAATGATGGGCGTGTCGAGAGTGATACCGATATACAGGCCATATAGGGCCGCTCTAAGTTCCGCTTACTCGACGCTAAGCAAGCTCCAATATAATTCCAAGAGGAGATAATATCTGTGCTTGTGAGATAAATATTTGACCATGAAAACCAAGTCAGCAACGTGCCTGCCCCTTGTTCATTTCTTTGCCAGTTTTCACTTCCCAACTGACCATTGGTTTCCACTTCTACTGCTTTTGTGCCTCGGTTATGTTGCAGGGTAAAGGAATAGGTGTACAACGCTGCCAACACCTTGCATAATTTGCTAACATATCTTCATAATTTTTTGCTCACGCTTAAGTAAACCAAACAATAAATTCTTTAGCGATCGGAGCACGGAGCTTGGCTACAATATGTCTACCATGGCCTTGATCTTGGGAATCACCGTACCGACTGGAGAACGATTAACCATCGGAGGGTTAACTCTCTGAATAATGGTTTTCGTTCCACATTTGGCTCTCATGGGAAAGTTGGTCTGTCTTTTTTTTTTCTTGAGAGAGAACGTCGGCCTTTATTAATCAAGGAAACATATTACATAGAGTCTCCCGGATACAATCCGGAGCAGAAAGAAAAACACAAGTACTCACAGAGTTCAAACTAGACTTAGCTAAAACATGAGCTAAAATATTACAATGCCGACGAACATGCATAAAAGAGACCGAAGACAAGGCACGAGATGCCATCTTGTTATCCGCGATGATCGAACCCACCATAGACTTGTCCCGGAGCGGAGAGTTAATCCTTTGAACCACCGAGAGGCAATCGGATTGAAAGATCACCCGATCAAAGTTCTGCTCTCCTGCCAGCTGCACCGCCCGGCGGAGCGCCAAGGCCTCAGCCAGCTCTAGCGATGAGACACCGGGAAAAGGTTCGGAGGCAGCCGCCACACACAGGCTGGAGTGATCCTGCACCACCACCCCTGCCGCAGAAGACGCACGGTCAGAGGACACCGCTGCATCCGAGGAAACCAGGAGCGTACCAGGCGGAGGCGGAGTCCAACGACAGCCCGTCCCAGGAGAAACACGTCCAGGGCCGGCGGCCGGTTTGAAAAGATGCTGGAGTATCATCTCCACGTACGCTATGGACCTCACCGCAGTCCGCTTCGGATGAGGAGGATCCGGTTCATTGCGAGCGGCATTGCGGGCTTCCCAAATGTGCCATAATGAGACCGTGATGACAGAAATTTCCTTGTCAGAGCACCGGCCAAATAGTTCGAACATCCACTGCTTAGGTGAAGTGAAAGATGAACGACGCAGTTTGATGCCAAAAATCATCTTGATCTCCTCCCAGACCAGCCGAGCATGGCCACAAAAGAGCAATGCGTGCTCAATCCCTTCAGCTCTGCCACAGAACACACAATCCGTCCGAGTTGGGACCTGACGACGCTGTAACTGTTCTCCCGATGGCAGGCAGTTGTGAACAAACCTCCACAGCAATATCTTCATCTTATTCGGAACCTGGATGTTCCATATTTTCTTCCACATCTTGTCCTCCGAAGACCATCCAGAATTCTGGCCCCCACCATTAGCACTTCGCGCCAACAAGAACAAGCTCGACCTGACCATATTGTATGCTGAGCGAACCGAGTAGTGTCCATACCTTGTAAACGGCCAGCGAACATACTCCGGGCCTCCCTCCAGATTCACATTAATCTTGAGGATCTCATCAGCCACCTCTTGAGGGAAAAAAGCACGTACAGATTCCTCATTCCAGCCTCCATGCTCTTCATCAAGCAAGCAGTAAACTGTAGCCGTGCTTGGGATGGGAGACAGAGTTTGAAGCAAAGCCGGTGGAGTGGAAGGGATCCAGTGATCCTTTAGAATGAGAGTACTCCTGCCATCTCCTATGCCCCACTGCACACCTTTCTTTAGCAGGTCCCTCCCATGCAAAATAGCGCGCCAAGTAGCCGAGGCAGAGCTGGAAGCAGAAGCATTCCAAAAATCACCAAAAGGAAAATACCTTCCCTTTAGAACCCGAGCACACAAAGAATCAGGGTCAGTGAGAAGCCTCCATCCTTGTTTGCCCAACATAGCTTGGTTGAAGAGCGCCAAGTCCTTGAAGCCCATGCCCCCGAGGGACTTCGGAGTAGAGAGCCACTCCCAGGACCGCCAATGCATTTTCTTTTTGCCATCCTCACGACCCCACCATTGATCAGATACAATTTGCCTAAACTTCTCACAGATATCCATGGGCAGACGGAAGCAGCTAGAGATGAAGGTTGGGATAGCCTGTTTCTTTGATTTCAGCAAAGTTTCAGTACCGGCTCGAGACATAGGCCGATCCGACCAACCAAATATGTTCTGCCACGCCTTATCAACCAGAAACTTGAAAGTGCTCGTGGGCGAGTTACCAACCTCCGTCGGCATACCCAAATATGAATCCTTAAAGGATTCATTGCTAATTCCCAACTGAGCCTTAACCCTGTCCTTGACACTCGTGGGGCAATGACGGCCAAAGAATAGAGCAGACTTGTCTTTATTAATAGCCTGGCATGAACCCGAGCAGTAGGAGCTTAGTATATATAGACTACAAAGAGGCCACACTCTGAAAATCACTCTTCGCAAAGAAGATACTATCGTCCGCGAACAGGAGGTGTGAGATAGATGGGCCATGACGGCCGTTATGAATCCCATGTAGCTCGCCACGAGCCTCCTTTTGAAATAGCATACTAGACAAACCTTCAGAGCATAAGAGGAAAAGGTATGGGCTTATTGGGTCCCCTTGCCGAATCCCACAAGAAGGAATCACCGGTTCGGTTAACTCCCCATTAACACGCACCGCATATCGGACATTAGTCACACATCGCATCACAGTCTCAATCCATGAAGATGCAAAGCCCAATTTGGTCAGACACTGGTGCAGATGGCTCCACTCCACACGATCATAGGCCTTCATCATATCGATCTTTAGGGCAAAGAAGGGTTTCTTCAGACATTGATTCCGGATGGTGTGAAGGCACTCATAAGCAATAAGGGTGTTATCCGTGATCAACCTGCCAGGAACAAAGGCACTCTGAGTCTCCGAGACAACCACAGGCAGAATAATTTTCAGGCGATTGGCAAGAACTTTGGAAGCGATCTTGTAAAGAACATTGCACAGACTGATAGGACGAAAGTTCTTCAACAGCTTTGGTTTGGAAGTCTTTGGAATCAAGACAATAACCGAATCGCAGAAACCTTCAGGGATTGGTCTTCCCTCCAGAAAGCCACGAACTGCATGACAAATATCATCACCCAAGAACTCCTAGTGAGTTTGGTAGAAGAGAGCCGGGAAACCATCCAGACCTGGTGCCTTGGTCGGCCCCATCTAAAATAAGGCTGCCCTAATTTCCTCATTAGTATACGGCCTGCACAACTCAACATTTATTTCACTGGAAACTTTACTCGGGATCGCCTGCAGAAGCTCATCAGCAGCCGTGCGTGGCCTGGACGTGAAGAGCTGCTCATAATAGGCCTGCACCAACTGTTTTATCTGACTTTGAGTAGAACAGACCGAGGCATCATCCCGAAGGAGAGAGTGGATTTTATTTGTTCTCCGCTGGCCGTCGCACGGGCTTGGAAAAACCCCGTGTTACGGTCACCAGCTTTGAGCCAGTCCACTCGAGACCGCTGCCTCTCCATAATCTCTTCACGCTCGAACAGCTCGCATAACTGACCTTCAATATGTTTCTCCTCAGCAAGCGAAGACGGGGAGGGCGTTCACGCCCTAATGGTAGCAAGGCGACGTTCCATCTTGCCTATATTCTTACAAACAGAGCCGAAGGCCTCCTTGCTCCAGGAGCTCAGAGAGCTAGCCACCCCCTTGAGGTTCGTCCAGGTCGAGCTCAAAGTCGACAAGCCATCTCTGCCCGATGACCAAGCCTGCTCAAGAGTTTCACGGTAGTCAACTGCACGCAGACACATGGCCTCAAACTTGAAACCTTGCTGCACTGGGGTTGTACGGTGCATGTGAGAATCTGCCTGTAGACGAACAAGGACCGGATAGTGGTCAGATGTGGTGGTGATAATTTTCTCCACATTGCAAGCCTCAAACAAGTTGGAGAAGTCACTGTTCGCCATGGCTCGATCCAAGCGACAACGAACATTACTGTTGGGGTCCTGTCTGTTACACCACGTGAACTTAGGACCAGAAAAGCCTAAGTCAGTCAATCCACAGTCCAACATGCAATCCCTAAAAGCAGCCATTTGAGAGTCTAGCCTGTCTCTGGGCCCGCAGTGTTCATCACCAGTAAGCACTTCATTGAAGTCACCGCAGCATAACCATGGACCCGTCCAGGAATGATGCATCCGCCGAAGAAGTTCCCAAAAGATTGGTCTATCCTCTCTTCTTGGCTCGCCGTAGACAAACGTCGCTCTCCACGGCAAACCCTCATCAAGTTTCACCTGAACATCAATGCATCTCTTGTTGGCTGCCTTAACCGTAACATCTACTGCATGTGTCCAAAACAAAGCAAGACCGCCACTGAGCCCCTCACTGTTGATAGCATAACAGCCCGAAAAACCCAATGACCACATGAAATTCCTCACCCGCGAATCCCTCATCTTTGTTTCAGAAAGAAAGAGGAGGGAGGGTCGGTAGAGCTTCACAAGCCAACGAAGCTCGCCAACTGTCGAGTCCGACCCCAAGCCTCGACAGTTCCAGCAGATGATACTCATTGCGTAGGGCGGGGCTGCGCCGCAGCCGCCGCCGGATCCGCCTATCGAGAGTCTGATGTGCGTTGTTTTTTGTTCGAGTCCTCATCACCTAGCTGCTCCACATCAGTAATAGCAGCACGGGGGTCCGTTGCCAAGACCAAAGAAAGATCATTTGCATCAGAAGACGCCTTGTCACAGATCACCAAAGGGGCCTTAGCTTTTGCCGCCTTCCTCTTATGTCCGGATGTGCCCACAGTGTCATGACTGCCAGAGAACAGCTCCCTGCTTGTAGCAGCACTCCGACCCCTCCCTCGCCTTCGGGAGGAGAGGGTACGACCACAGCCTCTCCCAGCTCATTTGATAGGAGAAGAGACCTCACCATCAGCCGCTTCCGAGACCATAGTGGCAGCAGCTTTGGCCCGACCAGAGGGAGTAGGCCGTTGGCCGCCAGCTCTTCCATCAGAACCCGCAGACGACGAAGCCGTAGAGGACTTCGAACCACCAGCCCTGTTGTGCCTCTCATCCTGAACACATATCCTCTTAGCTGCATATGGGAGGTCACCGTTCACATCCCGGACTCCTGGAGATGGGCATAGTACAGAAGAATGACCCAGGAGGCCGCAAGAGTAACAGTGAAGAGGCAGTCTCTCGTACATCACCGAATAAGTGTCCGTCGATTGAAGCTTGACTGAAGTTACTGTCACATACCGCACGAGTGGTTCACCAACAGAAATCTCCACCTGCACACGCATAAATCATCCCTAGCAGCGCCCATCCGAATCAACATCAACCTTGATGATATTACCAATAGGCTTTGCAAACTCCAGGCCAAGTTTTGCTTTCATCAACCTTGGAGGTAAGTTCATTATACGGGCCCAAATAGCCAGACGATCAAAACTGACTTGAAGGGGTTGGGTATTCAGGTCAAAACCTTGAGCAGGACCGCGTGCTTGCCCACCATCCAAGGCGAGCCCTCGATCACCCTGGTTCTATCCGCCTGGGTACCAAATTCAGCAACAAAAACATTGTCCCCGTAGGGATGGAGCAGCAATCCCCTTGGGTTGCCCCAAGCAGGTCTCATAGCAGAAGAGATAGTCTGAATATGTAGGATGTTCGGGGATAGAACCTTCCCCACCAGCGCACAATCCGGAGCCACCAAATCCGCTTCATCCTCATCATCCAACACCACGGGTTTCGCCTCGACAGCCGTCAGACGAAGTCGTTCCATCATCTCCTCAACATGATCCGCCACGCGGGTTGCCGAGGATGAAGCCCCCGTCGAGGGAGATGGAGTTGGGGCCGCCATCGACCCCCCAGAGATCGGACGCGCCCGGGTGGCATCGCCATCACCGCCGCCCGGCGCAAACTCTCCGGCCCCAGAGGCCACTGAACCCCCCACATCTCGAAGCCCTGCCATGGGTACGCAACGAACCCGAAGAACCTGGTCCTGCCAAGGGTGGGCAGCGATACAAGGAAGGCCCCTTAATCACCCCGAGCAGAAACTAGATCCAGGAGACGCACGCACCAGGGGTAGCAGGAGATCCGATCGAAGATGGGGGAAAAGAAGGATCAACGACTGAATCGGAGACCCAGACAGTGCTCAAAGCTCTAGGAACCGCTCGTCGCCCAGGAGTCGCGAGAGCCCAGCATCTTCCACGTTGCAATAGCTGAAAAGTTGGTCTGTCTGAAGGTGTTACGCTCAGTATATTTGGTAAGATGATAAATCAAGACATGTGAATGAAAAAAGTTGAGTTGCCAAGGACCTTTTTGTGCAACGTATCTAAAAGTCATAGAAAAAAAACAGAAAAAAAGTTATATATGTCTAAGCCCAGGTTCGAACTGGGGACCTTTAGTGTGTGAGACTAACGTGATAACCAACTACACCACCCAGACATGATGCTACTCAATGTCGAGCTCCTCTATATATCTGGTGCAAGCACTCGCACGATCTGTACTATTTCGTCTGATTATTACTCCGTGTTTTGCTTCAGTGCAGTTTCCTCCAGAGAAGACAAATTTTGGCAAGGTGACCATGTTACAGGACTTTTGCAAAAAAAAAGAGGCCCATGGTACAGGAAATTGACTTCAGTGTCATTGAGGTCGGTTGGCCTCACGAACGAAGATTACAACATGGAGTAGGGGTACTAACTATCAACGAGCGATGCTATCTCGCGTTGAGAAAATTATCCGGGCACAACTGGGGCATTCTGATGTGAACTGCCCCTGCCACGGATACACCGCGGAGTAGGGGTACTAACTATCCAGACACACTCAACTGGGGCATTCTTATTTCAAAGGGTGTGCACTGCCCCTGTACACTAGGGAAGATAGATAACTCGGGCGAACGAGTTAAAATATGAGCCGCGGCATTCGACATACGATAAACATGACTAAAGCTGCTAGAAGAGAAACCGTATGCCATGGCATGGATGTCGGCAATCATCATAAGAGTGAAGCGGAGGATCGACTGCAAGGCCCAAGAGTTAACTTCCTGAATAATTGACAAGCAATTTGAGAGAAAGATGGCCTTCTGAAACGGATGAGAATGCCAGAGCGACCATGTGGCAGAGCGCAAGCGAATGCCTCGGCTAGATCCGGCGTGGTAACCTCACTTGTGCGCCCTTGGCAAGCCAAAACATCCATAGGGATTATCTTTTTCCTAGGTAGTTTACGGACCTGGATGTAACTTTTACATTTAGTGTTATTCGCACTGCTTGACATATGATGAATAGATTAGAAGTTTTTTCCCGCAAAAAAAAAAAACCGAGGATAGGTAAAAGGTAAGGTAAGACGCCAGGATCGATTTACTGGTCGATCGGCAGTTAGACGTTCGAATCCTGGCCCGACATCGACGCAAAGTAGGGAACCGAGCGCTTGAGTGTTTTTCTGCGGTGTGAGATAAAGCGTCAAGGGCAGAGGCAGATCTTTTTAGCGGCCGTCGTTAGCATCTGCGGGTGGAGCAGGAGAAGCTAAGGTGGTTTTTCCTAATTCTACAACATTTATCGTAATCTTTTTGCGAGAAACTTTTAATTTATTCATCTTGAATCATGGCAGTACAAGAATAATAAAGATATTAAAAAATACAACCATGTTCGTGGAGCAACTAGCGACGACTACAAGTACTGGAGCGAGCCGAAGGCACGTCGAAGGCGCGCCGCCGTCATCGCCCCACCCTCACTGTAGCGGGCAAACCTTATCGTAGTAGACCGCCGGGAAGTCGTCGTGCTAAGTCCCCATAGGACCGGCGCATCAGATCAGCAATCATTGCCGATGAAGAAAATCGTAGGTCAGAAGGATCAAAACTGTAAACACTCAAACGAAGACGAGCGAAGACCAGATGAAACAGATCCATTGAAGGCCAACACCGACCGAACCTCGTAAGATCCGACGGAGACACACCTCCACACGCCCTCTGACGATGCTAGACGCATTATCGGTACGACAATAGAATATGGACCACATTATTTCTACTAAGAAACACCGCCGCCGTCACACAACCCCAACCAAAGACGCTGAATCTAACAAGAACGAGAATTCGAGCATAATTGGTTTGCTACCAACATTTGGCATTGTCAATATTTGACAAGCCAACATTTAGCAAAATCAAAAGTTGCCAACAATTGGCAATCTTTTATGAGATTGGCAGCGAAAATTGGCAAGCAACCAATCTCTAGCCGGTGGGAGACCGATATCCTCTGCGCCTCCGTGGCCCAAAGGCTATCGGAGATGGGGCGGACCGGTGGCTTGGCTAAGGGCTCCCGTTGAAGAGTTCAAGGTTCAATTCCAGGGAGCCGTATGAGCTTGGGTTTATTTTAGACTTTTCTCGGTATCGATTTATGATACCCCATCGTGAAAACACACCATTGATCATGCAGTCCAACTGTTCAGGCGCGTGCGTCAATTGGGAGGGGCGAGGAAAGGAGCCGGCGGGTTCAGTGGTTCAGTGCACGGCAGGAACCGCGCGACGAGGAATCCAGAAGCAGACAGGAGTACCAAGTCATCTCCCTCCCGGTGGGCCCATCGAAGCTCATTCCTTTCCCCCGGTCCAATTCGGCAGCCGGCGACCCCTCCCTCTCCCGAAGATTCCTCCCACTAACACTATTCACGAATTTATTTATTTATTTACATTTATACACCCCGGTGAATGGCGACCGCCCGGCCCCAGATGCCGCCCCCGCCGGCTCGCCTTTACATGCCATGCCGTGAACCCGCAGCGATCCGTCGCCCCTTCGTCTCCCGCACGACACAGAGCTAGCCACTGGGCAGGCGGGCGGCCGGCCATGAGCGCAAAGGACAACCATAAGCAGCAGCAGCAGCAGCGTGCCGTGGCGCGGATGGTGGTGGCGGCCATGGCGACTCCCTGCCCCACCAAGCCCCTGCTCGTCGCCATCCCCCTCGCCCTCGGCTTCGCGCTCGGCATCGTGGCGACCCTGTCCCTGATGGGCTCCACGGCGTCTTCGGCTCTACCAGGTGCCGCCCTCGAGCTCTTCTTCCCCTCGCCCCCCGTCAACGTGTCCACCGAGGTGCGGCGCCGGCAGCCGCCGCGGCCGGCGCAAGTGCATCCACAGGCGGCACCGGCAGTCAGCGCCCCATCTCGGCCACCGGTGCCCGTGGCCGACTCTGGCCTTAATAAGCGTGCGGCTCTGCCAGTACAACGACGACAGGAGGCACCAGCAACCGGCGTCTCGTCTCCGCCGTCGCCGCCGCTGGCTGATGCCGGCAGCGACAACAAGCGCGCGGCCCTGCATGTGAATGTGAGCACTGCTGATGAGGATGGCGAGCGGCCGGCGGTCGACGACGACGACCGGCTGATGGCGCTGGCGGCGGCGGCGCCGAGGGCGGTGCGCGTGGCGGCGGGGGCCGCGCCCAAGGTGGCGTTCCTGTTCCTGGCCAAGTGGGACCTGCCGATGGCGCCGCTGTGGGAGCGCTTCTTCGAGGGCCACCGCGGGCTCTACTCCGTCTACGTCCACACCGACCCGGCCTTCAACGCCTCCGCCGCCGCCCCGGACAGCGGCTCCGCCTTCCACCGCCGACACATCCCCAGCAAGGTACGTGCGTACGTGCACATAATCGTCACGATCACACGCCCACTGGATGGCATAGCTAGCTTATTTTCCAAAGCATTGACGCGACTTTTCCCATGGCGGGCTCTCAGAATGCATGCATGCATGCATGGCTTGACCGTCCAATCTGCAGTCCTGATTTCACACGGAAAGTGGAGCGAGACGTCTCGTTTTCGACGAGATCGATCGATCGAGTGTCGTCGTTTTCCTTGGAGAAGGATAGGAAAATCCATCTGAGACAGCTAGTAGGTGTCAGGAGACGATGGTTAACTTAAACTAGTCGTACGACTAGTACCACTGTGGATGCTCCGTCCTGTCTTGGCTCCATCGACGCCATCACATGGGAGGCGCGGAGTTCCACACGCGGCGCGGGATCGCGCGGTTCATCCGAAGAAACTGGAAAACAACCAAGAAACTGGAAAACGACGCTTTGGTTTCTGTCCAGTCTACGATTTCAAGTTACACGCTGCTTGCCTCCTTAACCTTTTATCTTTCTACTAAAAAACCGGGTTTTTTTTCTACTTGCGGATGGAAAATGCACTTCTTTTTTTTTTGACATTATATCACGTTAAATTTTTTTGACGAAATCACTGTGAGCGCCTCGCTTTCTTGCATCTTCCTTGTTTGTGTACACCACGGTCGAAATGGTTAATATTGCTAAAACTGTGTCTGCTGCTTTGCTTAATTATCTCGTTAGCTCCCAAAACGCCTCCACCATGCCACATCACGTGCACGATGGACGTGCCTCGGGCGCTTCGTCGGCCGACCTCGATCACCTAGCCAACAACAACAACAACACGTAAAGCACCACGCAGCTGCCTCATGGCACTCACGTGGGCCGGCCTTCCCCGCCATCAACCTCTCCGACAACCCCACAGTTGCACAGGCACAGCCACTTGGACGGACGGACGGACGGACATTTCTGTATTTTTTGGCTAATTTCTTTCGTTCCTTTCTCTTCATTTTCAATGTGTGAGTGTCGCAATGGTCTCCTCACAACCATAGTAGCCCAGCTCAATCCTTTATGTAAACAACGCCAAATTTGTAGGGAAGTGAGCGGTCGTTGTCCCGGTGCTCTCCATCGAAGCCATACCTTTCTTGCATGGCATGCCTCGTGATCATCGATCGACCCTCCCTATTGCCAACCTCCCCCACCCTCACCCCACTCGGCACGCACCTCCACCACACAGCGCAGCGGCCGCTTCACGCTGGCCTTCCAAGCTGCATGTCATCATCAGGCAAGAGCTCGTCAAAAGCGAAGCTGGACGGCGATTGGTCGATCGACAATCTAGCTGTGTGACATAATAAACCTGTAGTTAACATGCAAACCTAGATGCATAGCATGGATCTCGAGAGGAAACATCTTGGGCACTTTGCTTTGCGTATGGGGACAGTGACCATGCATACGTACCCTTTTCTAGTAGTAGTAAATCTTTCATCCGGAAAGAAAAGAATATCTTGTCCACTTTGCGTATGCATGCATGTGTACTTGCCTACTTGGGCCTTGAGAATCGTCTTAATTAATTACTCTCATCCCCAGTCGCTCACGTATGCATGTGTACACGGGCCTACAGAATCACCTTAATTTGCACGATAAATGTTCAAAGGGGTTACAACATAGAACTATGTTGGACTTAAACACCGTCCACACTATGAAAAAATTACTTTATTTGCACGTGGATGTGCCAATAAAATCTTGTGAAATTCTGATATTGTTACAATATTACTAAAATTATTATAGTATTGATCTCACATGTTGAAGCATAGCAACAAAGTTTGACTGCGTGTATTGTAGGACATCATCTACTACCTCTGTACAAGTTCCTCCAACTACAAGTATTTCGGTACGGAGAGAATAGTATTTAGGATACCAATGATTTTTTTTTTGAAAAAAAGAGCTTCCTCTTTTAATTCATTTAACTGAAACCACTGTCTTTTTTGTGTGTGACTAAACTGAAACCATTGTCTTTGCCTACATTGCCACACAAAAAACTCTTTGCCTACAGAACCAGAAAAATTGGACCACCAAACTAGCTACAAATTACCAGAGTCATACATCATATAGTGTATGAAGTTATTTTGACAACAGATCATCGTATCATGATATACTGTTAAAGAGAGCTTATAGTATTTATAATCATACAATTTCACTAAACATGCTGCCATTTTACACAAACAGGAGGTAAAATGGGGCCACATAAGCATGGTGGAAGCTGAACGGCGTCTCTTGGCGCACGCACTGTTGGACCACTCCAACGCCCGCTTCATCCTCCTGTCGGAGTCGCACGTCCCGCTCTTCGACTTTCCCACTGTCTACTCCTACCTCACCAACTCCACCAAGGTGTACATGGAGTCCTATGATGAGTTGGGCGGGACGGGCCGGGGCCGGTACAAGCGTGGAATGGCACCCACCATCACCCCTTGGCAGTGGCGCAAGGGCTCACAGTGGTTCGAGATGGACCGTGCCCTTGCCGTCGACGTCGTTGCAGACGACGTCTACTTCCCAGTCTTCAAAAAGTTTTGCAAGCGCAACTGCTACGCCGACGAGCACTACCTTCCGACATTCCTCCATATCCGACACCCTGAGGTGGCTGCCGGACGAACCGTGACGTGGGTTGACTGGTCCCATGGCGGGCCCCACCCGTCGAGGTTCACGAGGATGGAGGTCACGGTGGACTTCCTGCGGTGGCTTAGGGGCGGGACGACATGCGAGTACAATGGGAGGACGACCACCGTCTGCTTCCTGTTCGCGAGGAAGTTCCTGCCCAACTCGCTCACCCACTTCTTGAGATTCGCGCCGAAGGTGATGGGCTTTGGCTGAAGGATTGATGCATATACGAGACTAGACAAAGAACAATTCAACTTTTAAATTTTTAGCAGGATACATTATCACACAATTCTTTGACTAATGTTAATGTTTCTGTAAAGCAGCTCTCTATACTTTGTATACTTAAGGATATACGTTCATTTTCTCTAATCCATCCTTTTTAGAATTCATTTTGTAATAGCCAATGTACATAACCGTGTCCATGAATTTGGGCCCTCGGGCAAAATGTAAAGTGGGGCTCTGAAAATTGAAAAAATTCATATGACTATAAATCATACCCTCTCTTAATAACATAACTTCGAAATGTGTTACTTCATACAATGTTTATAAATATATCAAATATTAATGCTAAAACAGTAAAGTTAGTACTATAAATCAATAAAATTGACCTCCTGTTCTACCGTAAAGCACAACCCGTCTAGTACTTCTGGAAATGAAATGTTCAATTATAACTCTGTAATTAATCTTCTCCCACACATCATTTTCGCGTGCCATTATCACCAATCCATTGAAGTTGGATATCGGTTTGAGGCTGTATGTCTTCCTGTGATTTGTGTATTTTTTTCTCCCATCTTAATGAAATGACGTGCAATTCTCTTGCGCCTTCGGTAAAAAGTAGAACTTGCCATGACACGTCATACTTAGGCGGACCCTAACCTGGAAGAGCTTGGGTTCCTATGTCATACGGAACAAAGTAATAATTGAAGTTGTCATCAATTCATTTTGAGGCGGCCCTCCCTGCTAGGATGCTTAATGTGGAACATAAGGCAAAGCAAAGTGATATACATTTTTATGTTTTGATTTCTCTTAATGTCAATGCTCAAGTTGATCATGTGTGCATTATTTTCCTAGCAAGTTAAGTGCCAAGTGCTTTAGGAGTTATGTTGTTTCTTCTAGTCATGTATCTCTAGTTATGTTCCGACGCAATGCTAGCACAATTTTTATCCTAAAATTCATGGCTTTGCGCTGTAATTTGGTAGTAGTGCTGCGAAACAGCAAGTGCAGTTTATACTCTTTCCAGAAGAAACAGATTTGTTGCTAATATCGTGTATCACCATTTGGATATGCGAGACTCAATTGAACAACATTTTTTTTAAAGGAGGAGGACCCCCGGCCATTGCATCTGGACGATGCATGCAACCACTTTATTAATTATTCACACAAGACCTTACAAAATCATACAACAGTAAGACTAAAGCCACCATCTAGACGACATCTGTCGCTACTCCTTTCCAGTTGATGAAGGGATGCTGATAGTCTGGGCTAATACCAAACATACCTCGCAACCAAACCTAACATCTAACACCTGAGGTTCCAATGAGGACGCCTGCCGGGTATGGGGCACCCACCAGTCCGGCGCACTCCTCAACCAGGACGCCTGCCGGGTATGAGGCCGCCGCAGCCACCTGCCACCAATCCACCTTCAGTGTTGTACTGCTGCATCTACCTTGCCCAATCTATCTGCCGTCGTCGACGCCAGACAACGCAGACAACGCCACCATCCCGCGTTTGTCCATCATCACACGCCCACCGGCGAGACCCCGATGCTCCATGCTGCTGAGACCTGCCGATAGGGCTGGAAAAAAAGCTCGAAGCTCGCGAGCTAAACAAGTAGCTCGTGACTCGGCTCGAATCGACTCGAACTCGAAGAATAACGAGTCGAGCCGAGCTTTAGTTTAAGATCGTTTATAGACCAAGTTAAACAAGCCAATCTCATGAGTACTTGTATAACTCGTTAGGCTCAATACAATAGATCAGCCACTCCCAATACAAAGAAAGATCAGCCACTAAACAGCCCAAGTCCCAGGCGCACAACCCAAGGCCGAGCAGTTGAAGGCCTAGCCTCCTAGGAGACTCACGCATTACAAGAAAATTACAATTGTATAGTGATATATATGTTTAATATATACATAATCAATTTTATCATATTTGAGGGATTTATGTTTATATCTTAAACAAGCTTAACAAGCTAAACGAGCCAACTCGCGAGTTATACAAGTCGAGCCAATCTTGGGTTTGAGCTCGTTATAGTAACGAGTCGAGTCGAGCTAGCTCGTTAATGAAACGAGCTCTAGCGAGTCGAGCCGAGCTGGCTCGACTCGGCTCGAATTCCAGCCCTACTTGCCGATGTTGACGTGCCAGAAGCCACACCGCTCCTCCGTCGCGAACACCACCTGCTGCCACTAGTCCCATCCCCTCCGCCTGCAGTTTCTCTAACCGAGCACCCAAACGCCCCAGGCGGCACCTCCAAGAAGGGTAGAACACACGAAGTGCCGCCGCCGCCCAATCTAAGGAGATTTTGGGTTTTCACCCGGGCATGGGGTCGGGGTAGAGGGCAGGGACCTCCGCCACGAGCGACAAAAGATCCGGCACCGCGTGGCCGACGCCATTGCCCAAGCCCGCCGTTGACCGACCCCGCCACCGCCGGGAGCCCGCCTCTGGGATCCGCCACACCATCGGGAGGGCCACACCCCGCCGATCAGGACGCCCACGCCGCCGCGGATCCAAAGAAAAGTCAGGCTGGTCATTGACGACTTCGCCAGGTCTCATGACCTGACTAAGTAGTGAATCTTTGTACTCCCTCCGTCTAGGTGAGTAAATTATCTTAGGGTGTGCACTGTGATCAAGGAGAAGAGGAAAACGAGAGAACTTAATGTTTATTTGCTAATTAATAGCATTGTATGCAATGAACTAACCACTGCATGTCATGTTTGGTAGTCTCAAGTCATTAAAAGTATGCACACCCCACATCTCTTATTGATTGATATGTCAATAAACAAGAAACGAGGTAGAAGTTAATGCATTGCGCCTAAGTGTTTTGGGATTAGTTGATTTTTGTAGAGTTAAATACACTACAGGTGCCCTAACTTGTCCGGCGCGGTCAGTTTGGTGCCTAAACTTGGAAAATACATAAAAATGGTGCCATAACTTGTCTAGGCGTTCAAATACGGTGCATCTCGACGTATGCCACCGTATTAAGTGCCCGTGTGGCATGTCAGTGTGTCGCTAGGCCACATGTCAGTGGTTGCTGGCGCGTTGTGAGCTGTGCGTGCAGTTTTTTTTACAGAAATGCCCTTGGACTTTAGTTAATTGTCAAAAAACATCGTTACTCATGCTAGACGCAAGCTGTTTTTTTTACGGAAACACGTTTGTACTTTAATTAATTCTCACAAAAATATAAACACAAGCTGGCATGAAGGGAATTCAAACCACGAACATCCTGGTTGCCTAACAAACAAGTGGACCATGAGGCCACACTTTGGTTTACATTTAACTGCTAGCTGGCAACTTATATGGACGATTCCGTGTATCGCTTTGCACATATTTTTCGAGTGAAGTTTCTATTTAATTTTCATGATACATAAATTTTCCCATATGAAAAAATAAAATAATTATCAATACGCAATTATTGTTTATTTTATATCTTTACTCTATTTTCATTATTGTGTACATTGAAGAGATAAACATTGATTTTTTTCTAAAATTTATGTGGACATAAAAAATTGAACGTATTTTGAAAATTATTGTGTAAATATATGCATCTTCATTGAGGACCATAAGGACGAACAATTATTGTGTATCTTCATTCTATTTCTAAAATACAAAATTATTGAAAAATTGACAATATTGCATTTTAAAAACTGTTCAACGTGTATTAAATATTATTGTGTGACAATAATAAATTCCAAAAATGTACTAACATGAGCGTGTTTGTCGAAATTTAAGAATAATATTACACGATATTTTTTAATATGCATTCAACATTTTCAAAAAGCACGGTGAACATTTTCTAAAATAATATGAAAATGAAAAATGAATATGAACGTGTCTTTAAAAAAATGCTCACCATGTTTTTAATATACGTTCAACTCTTTAATTCCACATCAATTTTAGAAAAAGTTCATGTTTATCCCTTGAAAGTACACTATAATGGAAATAGAATAGAGATACAAATAAACAAAATAATATATTGATAATTATTTTATTTTTTCACATGGAAAAATTTATGTATCATGAAAACTAAACATAAACATCACTCGAAGAAAGACAAGATAGTAATGTGGAATAAATAAAAAAACTACTCCAATAAAAGTATATGCAGAGCGATATGTGCAATCATCTATTTAAACTGCTTGCTAATAATTAAGCGCAAACCAGACCGTGGCCGCATGGTCTGCTCGGTTGTCAGGCAACAAGGATGCCCCATGTTCGAATTCCCTGTACGTTGGTTTCCTGGTATTTTTTGCGAGTATTAACTAAAATCAAGGGGTATTTTTTACGAGAATTAATTAAAATCCAGGGGCATTCCTATAAAAAAACAACATGCATATCTCACAACGCGCGTAGGCAACCACTGACATGTGGCCCAGTGACAGACTGGAATGCCACGCGGGCACTCGATACGGCGGCATACGTCCAAAGGCACCGTATTTGAACGCCCAACCAAGTTACGACACCACTTTTGTGTATTTTTCAAGTTTAGACACCAAACTGACCATGCCGGACAAGTTAGAGCACCTGTAGTGTATTTAACTCATTTTCGTAAGATGACTTACACACCTAGACGGAGGGAGTACTTCTGATGATGATGGTAGCATTGCTATGTGAAAAAAAATACATTCCAGTAAAAAAAACATGACAGTATTTTTCATTATCTAATAGTAAGAATTACATAATGCATTTTGGTGACAAAACCGACACAAGTAACAAAACCGAAATTGGCAGAGGGTGGACGACAACTAAAACTAACATGAAACAAAAGTTATGGTTTCTTTTGCTGCTCTATCTACAGATCGGTAGGAAGCACCCAGAATGCTCTATCTGACACCCCCGAAGCTTCATCAAGTTTCTGCAACTCTGTGCTTCCATCCTTCACGTTAAAGACCTGCAACGTTTTCCGGCGACGGTCCGGGAAGTAGACGCAATCCTGCCGCAAACCACACCTGCCGTCGCCGGAGAACGAGGCGCCAAATTCATATAGATGGACAGGAGGAACGTGCAGCCGCCGAGGTCGTCCACTGCGCACCATTGTCGCTTAGAGAAATCCATCCTGTGCACGGTGGCGCCATGGTACGGCTCCGAGGCATTGACGCCCAACAGGCGTACCATATAGAGCTGGTCGCGAGATTCCACCAAGAAAACTTTCGCGTGACACTCACCAATGGTATCCTCGACGGCGATCGAGCCGAACACCGGAGCAGCAAGGCCGCCGCAGAAGTCGATCACGTCGAGGCTGGTCGTCGTGCTGTTGAAGTAGAACTTTCCGCGGCACGCCGCGATCGGGCATATCACCACCTTCTCCTCCGGCGGATCCCAGTCCGGAAGAGCCATGGTTCCTATGTCGTACTCATACTTCTCCCACTGGCCATCCCCGACGTGACAGAACCATATGAGGGGGGCGTCGGGCTGGGCCAGGAGCACGACGCAGCCGGGAGCCGTGGGCTTGTCGGAGAGCAGGCAGTTGCACTGGATTAGCAGGTCGTTGTCGACGTCGAGTCCCAGGGGCGGGAGCTCGATCTTGAGGCGGCTCTGGGAGCTCCACAGGAAAGTGGACAGGGAGGTCGGGTCCCGGGCCAGCATGAAGCCACGGGCGGTCGGACAGATGATCATCTTCTCCAGAGCGCCGATGTCGCCGCCGGCGGCGACGATGGGCTTCTTGTCCGACAAGCTGAAGAGTACCGTGGATCGATCATGCACGCTGTGGAAGGCGAGGCACGGCAGCGGCATCGGACTCGTCGACATCGGCGCGATTCAAAGATGTGTATCGCCCGGTGGGTTAAATAGATCGAGTTTGGAAAATCCCGTACGTGAGAGAGAGGAGGCTGGATACGAATCATGATCGAGATGGAAATAGGAATTCAAGTCGGTCACGCCAATCCCCCTAGCCTCCCAAGCGTGATGATGTGTTTCAGCCGGTACACAATGCATGGCCGGGTCAATTTTGGCCCATGGGCCTAAGCAGGAGCAAGCACACCGTGGACTAAACCACAATAAACGGGCCAATGGCCCACTTCAGCGCGCGCGCGCTCTCTCTCTCTCGGGAAACTCTTGCTTTCAACCGGCTGATCTCTCTCTCTCCCACAAATCGTTTCCTACGTTTGACACGTGCCACCTAACGACCGAGACGGCACCCCGTTCGCCTTGCTCTTGCGGTGGTGGAGGAGGCGAGGCAAGGACATGGTGAGGCCAGTTGACGGTCGTTGGCGCGGAGACGCCAGTCGTGGATGTGGAGACTCAGGGCAGGACGCCGGCCATGGGTACAGGAACTCGGAGAGGATGGTGCGGGAGCAGGGGATAGCCGAGGAAGGTGATGTGCAAGGGTAGGATAAGGGATATTTTCGTCAAGAGTGGGGCAAAGAAGCAAACACGCACTACGATTTGGAATTTTGCCAAAAAATTATGCGCATTACATTTCGGAATGGAGGGAATATTACAGTTTCATCCAAAGAACTAACAATAATCTATTACAATTACCATTTCATGGTGCGATGCGATCATGTTAGGCATTCTTGCTTCTTAACATTATTGCACTGTGGTTCCAGGTGTTTGAGATCAATGGATCCCTTTATGTTATTCAAGTAAAAGGGGTCATCTGGAGATTGGTCCCTATACAGATGAGGTTGTTGTGCATCTTCCCTTGTTGAGTCTTTCAAATTAAAATTTTAACATCCCTTTCTTTTCACTCAGAATAGTGAATATATAATATATAATGTATGGCATTCTTGCTGCAGGCGCGTCCTGTGTTAAATGATCTTACACTATTTGGGAATATGCAAGAGCGAGCAAGTTTACATGACACCAAACCATTCTAAGAAAAGTCACAAAAAATGGAGAAAAAGAGCAAGCTTAGCAAGAAGAGGCGGTGAGAGGAGACACGTGAGAATGAGAGGAGGAACAAAAGGTTCAAAGCATATAACCATGTTAGAGCTGATGGTAGCAGAGGACGATATAGAGGGGGATTTGTCTCCGTATTATAATTCAATCAAACCATGGTACAAGCATGAGATTTTTTTTCCAGCATGGAAAGCATTAGATATGAGCTCACTTCAATTACTTTTATAATTTGTTCATGCACAAACACTTCCCTTACGAATAGTTTTTTCGTTCGATAACAATGTACATGTAGCTTCAGTGCCTATATATTTTTTCGGTATTTCATGGCAACGTATGGGCATTATAGTAATGGATATAGAATGCAAATCTTCATTTCCTGTTATGTTAGGAAGACCATTCTTAATAACGATTGGTGCTATAATTGACATGAAATAAGGAAATATTGAGTTACAATTCCCAATGAGGAAAGGGGTAGGATTTTCCAATGAGAGAATCAAATTACCTTATGAAACTATTATGAAAGCCACTTACTCCTTGATTGTTTTAGACGAGAAAACTTAAAACTATCATAAAACCATTCTGCCTAGCTAAAAGGCATTAAATAAAAGCGCTTATGGGAAGCAACACATATTTAGTGAATGGTTATAAAGTCGTAATCATTTAGACGTCTTTTTTAGTACAAATTTAGCTATGCATATTTTGTGCAACACAGATACCATATTATTTGACTAACTGAGTCCTACACCTTCTTTTTTGAGTTGGAAGGAGTATTATTTTTGCCAAGAAGGTGACACCCATTTTTTCAGCCATGTAGAGATTCCAACATCCAACATAGTAGAAATAGTAGAACACAACAAACATACCTCTAAAAGAAGAGCTGTAACTCATGACATTCTGCAGTGTTTAGTGTTGGCAAATCATGGCTACAAACGTACTACTTAGAAACCCGGAATCGGAGCTTCAACATCCTTTCTATGTGTAGTTAACCTAAAATATATCGGTACCTAATATGCTTTATCGGACACCGGAGCTCCACCAAGTTTGTACAATTATGTCTTCCATACTTTACATTGAAGACATGCAAGATTTTTTGGGGGGCAGGCGGGGGGGGGGGGGGGGGGGGGGGGGGGGTTGGGAAATAGAAGTAATTATGTCGCAAACCACACCTGTCGCCGAAAAATTGAGGGGCCAAATCCATACAATAATAAGGGGGGCGTGTAGCTGCCAAGGTCGTCCACTGCACCATGTCACTTTGAGAAATTCATCATGCGAATGGTGGCACCATGGTACATTTCCCTCATATATACATCACCTCCATGTCACCACCCTCGTTGACCCCTTCTTTGTTCCCATATACTCTTTCTGAGATAAAAAAACTATTATTTTATCTGTTTCTCAAAGGCAGACAAGGTTATTCGTCCTACATTTTCATCCACATCATGAGTGTTCAAGTGCTCCGAAAGGAGATGCCAAGTCGTAGTGTGTGATGTCTCATGGTTGTGCGACACCTTGGCAACAAGGTACTCTCTAGCACATCCGGATACTACCTATCTGATAGATTCACTTGGACATTATCAAGGGAAGCACATCATGCTCTCCAATTTGTATATTTTTGGGTAACTACCAATATATGATGACAATACATGAAAATGATAGGATATGACAAACCTACATTAATAAAATGCCAATGGAGGTATGTGCATACCAGGGGGCATATCCCCCCCCCCCCCCCCCCCCCCCCTCCACGGGGCCTTTGTGCATGGTGTGGTAGAAGAGGAGCATAGATCAATTGCTTCATGTAGTTATATGTTCACTGACCTTTGTGTTGTCATGGTTGAACATGAACTCAAAACTATATGGATTGCGTCCGTCACGGTGCTCTTGCTCTGTGTGGGTGCCAGGCAACCTCATAGAGCTAAACATTGATGGAGCACTCATGCTTGAGCCGAGTGCAATTGAATAAAACCGGACAGTAAAATAAACCGCAACATGGCACCCAGTCAACACCAAAATTGGGGAAGTACTAAATGAGTAAAATATGGCATACGTTTCCTTAGATGGGGTATAAATTGAGAATGTTCGCTGAATGGGGTAATATCTGTCACAAACGTGGAAATTGAGGGTAAAAATTGGAATGAACTCCAAAAAAGTACATTTATTTTATAATGTTTTTTGCATGAATTGCCAAATGTACTTGTATATAAAATAAATGTCTACTTAACTCCTGAAAATCATTTCAAACAAAAAAACATTATGTCAGGAGGAAATAATTTTTATATGTTTCACCTCGTTTTGGAATTTTCTGATGTATGTCAAATAAAATCTTCACGTATGCTGAAAACAATCAACTTTTGAAAATGTCCCATAGATTATTTTTTTATGGAGAAGTATATTATTTATCCATAGAATATGTTCACATTAATCATTAAAAATGTTTTGTACCAAAAAAAACTTCTGCACTGACAAAGATGATGAATAACTTATTTTATTTCTCATCATTCAAGAGAAATCGGTACTCCCTCCATTTACTTATACAAGGCCACTATGGAAAGTGTACTTTGCATCTATACAAGGCCACCAACTATAATCAAGACAAAAGTTAATGATATTTTCTCGAACTAGTAGTCTATTTAATACTTGCATGCATGCAGTCATAATGACACTCCAATCAGCTTTCTATTCCTTCCTTGCATGCATGTGGTGTATTAATGATCCACTAAACGAAAAGAAAAGTAAGTTTACAAAGCAAGACATTAAATTTTACCTTGGTACCTGTAATATGAGTTTGTGGCTTTGTATACAAAAATGGAGGGAGTATAAAAAAAGTCACATGGACAGGTAAAGAAAAAGAACATCTCTTAATTACATGGATATATCCTTTTCAAAAGATTACATGGATATATTCTTGTAAGATGACAGCAACATAAAACCCGCAAAAGCTAGAAAAGGACAGCAACAAATTATATATTAGAACTAAAAAAGAAATATAAGACGAAAATGGTAAAAAGGAACGGAGAATGTGCACCATTACTTACGCTTTGGGCAAACGTGGCCAGATTAATTAGCGACGCTGGCTATGTGTGGCAGTATGCCCGCTGGCGTGCACATTCGGCACAGGTTCATCATCCACCAGTTCGTTTTCAAAATCGGACATGTCTCCTGCAAGCTCGTTCCACCAGTTCATTCGGTACTGTATGTGTGGCTGATTCGTCACACCATCCACCTCGGCTGCGACAACCGCTGGCCTGCCACGCGCGGCGGCGCATTTTCAGGTGTTGGGCCAGCGGAGATCGTTATGGTAGGAAGATGGAATCAATGGATACATTACTCAGACTAGTTTGTGATGGACTGCTTCCATTCATTCAGATGAAGCGGAGATAGTGAAGGATGCCGCCGAGACCGCGGCGGAGGTCGGGGAGGAGGTGGCCGCGGCGGCCGAGAAGGTGTGGTCCAGATGACCGGGCATCTGCCGGAGGATGGCAGGCTGAGACATACCTCCAAGGAAGTCGCGGAGGAGGCTCATCTTGCACGAGACATCACAGGGGAAGGTGGTCGCCTCCAAGGTAGTCCGATAACTTTTGGAGTTCTCTTGCAATCCTAAGCAACTGCACTTTTTTGGTCGATTGGAAGTGAAGTGATAGTTCTGCGTGACTTCAAGCAACAATCCAATGCTGCATTTGTGTTTCTTGCTGCCAGGGTGCTGAACTTAATTCGAATTTTGTGAACTGTTTTTGAAATTTATGAACTTTTTCCAAAAATCAATGATCAAAGGTTAATGTCCGGTGTCCTGTGGGCCGCAGGCCATCTAACACGCCCATGAGCAGGCGTTACAAGGGCCGTATAGGAGCTCTCGGGGATTTGGTCTCATGCTATCTTCCAGATCGGCCTAAGAGGCCAGAAAGCGAAGTCCACATGAGATTTAGCCCAGATTTAGGCAGAAATTGGGGCGACTTATGGCCTCCAGATCCCTGGTTTTCGCCTTCGTTCCTAGAATCAGGGGAGATTGAGGCTGGTTTTATTTGTTTCCACCCATAGTTAGGCTGGTTTCCAGGCTCGGCTAATATGATTTATCTGGTATTTAGATAATGTGTTATGGTAATATGAAGAGACAATTTGTTATCAAATATGAATTGTATTTAGGACGTGTCTAGCGGGCGTCCGTTGGCCCGCTAGCACTCCCGAGCGGCCGCTAGGAAAGGAAAGAATCGGTCCCCCCGGTCCCATAAAAAAAAATCCCTCACACGGTAGCAACACATGCGCGCCAAGCCAACAAATTACGCGCCCAGCGCGGTCCCCAGGCAATCATGTGCCCTTCCCTCCCCTCCCGAAGCTCTTATGCCCACTGGCCACCAACTTTTTCTTCCCCACGCCCTTACCTGTTCCCACCTTCTTCTTCTTCCCTAGAAAACAAATGGTTTCCTTGGTCTAGATCTCCATCGTCAAAGCTGCCATGGCAGATGAATCAAAGTGAACTAACAGCAGATCTGGAACAATTTGCCATGAAAAAAAGGGGAAAGAGTGAGGATAGATCAGAATGTACCAGGTAGCACCAACAAGGGTGAAAGAAGAGGTGATCATTTTCTCCTCATGTTCAGACCCCCTCCTTGACTTTCACTTTCCCTTTCCCCCTCACCAAATTTCTCTTTACAAAAATAGCTTCTCCATTGTTGAAGAGAGCATAAACAGAGATAAAAAGGGGAGATCTTGTACCTGTGCAATTTTAACTGATTTTTTTGCAACTACATCATGGGACAAGCCAACATTTGAAGCATTGTGTGCAACAAAACGCAAAAAACTGTGCAATTATATAGGAGAGAGCACATAAATAGTCTTATATCACACATAATGCAGAAGAACCGATGTCCATGTAGCAAAAAGAGGAAAAAATAAAGAGAAAAGTATGTTGTAGGTACTGTGAAGCATAACTACCAACTAGACAAAAATCTGTTCTGCAGGTGTTTTCTTCCTTTGATCTTTCCACACAATAGTATATGTGACTTTTGTCGGGGGTTGGGTGCGACATATGCCAAAGGATGGCTTATCATGGTGGGAGCGAGTAGAACGTCGCCGGTGCCAGGAAACGGGATTAGGCGAAGGCATGCACACTGGCGAATCTTACCCAGCTTCGGGGCTCTCCGGGGAGATAACACCCCTACTACTGCTCTGCGGGGTCTCCGCATGATCACTAAGGCGTAGTGACTACAAGGTTGCTCCTAGAGCTGTATTCTGGAGGTAGAAGGAGGCAAGGCTAGCCTTCTTCTTCCTATATGAACTGGTCTAAGGCTAATGGATGCGAACCCTTTGCATGGGTGCCCCGGGGGGTTTATATAGGCCTACCTCCCGGGGATACAATAGTAATCCGGCTGGGCGCAGGTCCCAGCCGTCTGTCTCACAGGCCGCCGTCTTCTCCGCCGACTGATGGGGCCCGCCGACTAGCGGGCCCCGCCGGCGAGTCCGGCACTGTAGCCGTGCCTCTGATGACGCATGCTTGGTCATTGGGTCGTGGCAACAGTGCCGCCGTCTATCGGGCGATCACTGTCGTTACTCCCCATCTTGTCTGGTTAATGGTGCGTGGGACCCGTGAGAGGGGCTGGCCGACTCCGGGGAGCCGACTCCCACGGGGCCGCCTTCGGGGCGTACCCGCTGTCTTCTAGCTCTCACTGACTGGTGGGTCCGCCGTCTCTGAGCCGTATAGGTAGGCCATCGTGGCCACAGTGCGCCGCGCACTGTGGCCGAGGTCAGGTCTGGCGTGGCTACAGTGCCGGAACACGCCGGAGATCTCCGGCGGTACGGCACATTGTAGCCACGCCGGCTCCTCGCAAGCAGGAGGTGACGGCCACACCGTGGTCGTACCCGCAATGAGTGTAGAGTCGCGGGCCGACTCTCTATAGCCGGCTCCTCTGGAAGTCGCCGACCATGAGTCGGCCCATCTGGGAGTCGGCATCTGAAACTCGGTTCATCTGGGAGTCGGCATCTGAGACTTGGTTCATCTGGGAGTCGGTATCTGAGACTCGGCTTTTGAGGGGCGCGGCCTGCCCGATGTCTTGAAAGGTTCTGGGCCTCGGGTCAGCCTACCCGTGGCCCATTACTCCGACAGTAGTCCCCGAAGCTGGTGAGGCTCCGAGAGTGACTCGCTGGGGGGCCTCAACAGTTTCATTCTTCCGGTGGTCGAATCTGGGCTTCGTTTACCGTCTTCCTCTAGGCCGACTATCCGTAGTCGGATTCGTAGAGGGCCGTCTTGCTCTGTGGAGAGCTCGAAAGTCGTGGCGGGAGACCAGGCGGCGTGCCTGATACGCTTCCCTGCTGCCGCCCACCGCGGCCCTATCGCGCGGCGCCACGCGGCAGGGACAGTATGTCGTCCCACGCGCGCGACGGGACGGGCTGTCAGGCGGGGCCCGCCACTACCGCGCCTCGGCACGCGAACGGATCCGCTGCGTCTGCGCGAACGGTTAGGCTTCCCACGTCGTTACTGCGCGCAGTAACTTCGTGGGGTAAATCGTGGGGCGGCGTGGGGCTCTGGGCGCAGTTAATCCCACGCCCGCCCCCTCGGCTTCTCAGCCTCCAAGGCTATAAGTAGGGGGGGAGTGGAGCGGCATAGCACGCGCGCCCATCTCCCTCGACCCCCGCTTCCTCTTGCTTCCTCTCTCCCTCTTGCCGCCGGCGAGCAGAACCACACCGCACCAGCCAGCGATGAGCTCCTCCTCCGCCGCTGCGGCTCCGGCCGTGCGTTCCGGCACGTGGGACGGCTCGGAGGTCGACGACGACCTCATTGAATTCCTCCGCAAGACGCGCCGGCTCCCCGGCGCACACCTCGTGCGAGCCCGTACCGCGCCAGCTAAGGAGATATCGCCGGCGCCGGAGGAGGGCGAGCGGGTCATCTTCCACTCGCACCTCATGCGTGGCCTGGGGCTGCCGGCAAGCGGCTTCTTCCGCTCCTTCTTGGAGTTTCACAGCCTCCAGCCGCACCACCTCACTCCGAACACGGTGGTGCTGCTCTCCACCTTCGCCACTCTGTGCGAAGGTTTCCTCGGTGTTCTCCCCACCATCGAGATGTGGGGGAAATTCTTCTCTTCTAAGCTCGGCACGCACATCGCCGGCGTGCCGGCTCAATGCGGTGCCTTCATCGTGATGCGGCGCTCGACGGCCGACAACCCCTTCCCTTCCATCTCGCTGATCAAGTCGGTGAGGATGTGGCAACGCTCATACTTCTACGTGAAGAACCTCGCCCCCGACGGCGACTGGGTCAATCTGCTGGCTTATGAAGCCGGCCCCCCAGCTGGGAGGCTCCCCAGCTGGTCTCATCGGGTCAAGACGCTGACTCCCGCCGGAGCCACCGCCGTAGCGCGACTCCGAGTCTTGACGCAGTCGAAGGGCCTCGTCGGGTCCGACTTGCTGGCCGCCTTCGTGGCGCGCTGAGTTCTCCCGCTCCAAGGTCGGCCTCACCTGATCTGTCAGATGAGCGGCCTCCGAGACCCGAGTCGGATGAGCACCAAGGAGATGCCCCGCGCGGAGGTGGCAAACATGGTGAATCATATCGCGAACTGCGAGTTCGGGGAGGACTGGCAGTTTGGCAAGGAGCCGTACTCGCGCGACAACCCCCCACCAGTGGTAAGTAGCATCTCCTTATTGCTTTGTCTTCTTTGCGGCCGAATCCGGTTTCTCATTCTCGTTGGTTTCTTCTGAACTAGAACCCCCTCATGCAGCCTGCAGCCGGTGCCACGAGACATCCCCGCGAGTTTGTCCCCGATCGTGCGGACAGCGACGTCGACGACCCCAACTTGGGGGCGGCGGCGATGGAAGCCGACACCGAAGGTGGGGGAGGAGGAGCAGTAGGCGGCTTCAGGCCCTCGGCCACCTTCGCCGACTGGCCTGACGACGCCGCCGAAGGGGAAGTCGCCCCGCGCCACCAGCCGAGGGTCGGCTCGTCGGGCGCCGGCTCCTCCGCCGGCCTGGCTGGCCAAGGCGGTGCGAAGAGGCGTCACGCTGGGCCGAGTGCGCCCGACGGCAAATTGAAGAAGTTCAAGGGGGCGGCCGAGCGCGACCAAACGGGAGGAGGCGGCCGCGAAGGCCAACCGCTTCCGTAGGGAAGTGAGAAGGCCGCCGCTAGTCTCTGCGTAAGTCTTTTACGCTTTTTTATTTTCCTTCGGTGAATCTTGTCCGAGTCTTCTTTTATACTCCTCCCATTCTTCTTCAGGGCCCCTCTGTCCCTTGAGAGAGTCGCCGTCCCCTCCATCATGGGGTCGGCAGAGACGTCCGCCAATACTCGGCGGATCAACCCCACCGCCGACCTCCGGGAGGCGACGGAGCGAAACGCGCGGGAGAAGCGCAATGAGGAGGAGGCCGACCGTCTAGAGAAGACGGAGACCGAGAAGGCGGCCGCCTCCGCCCAGAAGAAGCTAGAGGATGCCGAAGCCGCCCTTGCGGCGAGTCGGCGAGCCGAGGAGGCCGCGCGTCGCCGATCGGCGATGCTCGTCCCCCCACTGTCCTTTGCGCCGTCGCCTCGAGAGTTCACGGGGCAGACCGGAGAGGCCGGCACCGAGAACCCCGTCGTGGAGAAGGAGAGCGGCGAGGCCTCCATGTAGGACACTCTCGTGCCGCCACCGCCGCCTCCGCCGCCGTCTCGGAGACCGCAATGCAAACAGCCGGCGGGTCCGCCGGAGCCGCCGACCGCGGACGAGTCCGAGGCGAGGCTGCTTCTCCAAGTCGCCTCGCCGGTGCGCCGCCGTCTTGAGAGGGCGACCTCGGCGCCGCGACCTCGGGAGACCGGCGCCGCCAGCTCGGCAGCCCTAGACGCTGAGGCAACAAGCGCCGCGCCCATCGGGTGGTTGCGCGGAGGCGGCACTGGGCCGCTGAATCAAGCACTTCTGGACGTTCAGGCGAAGGTGCGCGCTGAAGGCGACGCCCTTCAAACTTGCACCAGGGCGCATCTGGCAGCGCGGACGGCCGTCCGAGTACGTTTCCTTCTTCTTTTTGATTCTTGTTTTTCTCTGTGGGGGCGCGCCAGCGCACCCACTGGGTGTAGTCCCCGAGTTTCGGGCCGACTGCTGAGCAGGCAGCTCGGAACTCCCTTTGGCGAGTTCCAAGTACTTATTTTGTCTGACATCATTGTTTGCAGGAGTATCACAACCTCCGCGCCACTGCCTTCAATCGCAATGTTGAGGAGTTGAGCAAGCGGACTGCCGACTTGACGGAAAGCCGGAGTAAGTTCTTTCCCTCTTGTTCGCGGGGGCGCGCTGGCGCACCCGCGGGCTGTAGTCCCCGAGATTCAGGCCGACTGCTGAGCAGTCGGGCCGGATCTTTCCGGCGATCTTCTTTGCTGACGACTTTGTCGTTTCCTGTTTTGTTCTTCTTTCTTCGCGGGGGCGCGCTGGCGCACCCGCGGGCTGTAGTCCCCGAGATTCGGGCCGACTGTTGAGCAGTCGGGCCGGATCTTCCCGACGCCCTTCTTTGCTTGACGACTTATTTGTCTCTTTCTTTCATGTTTTAGGGGCCAACGCTACACTTCAGGGGCAGCTGGGTGAAGTTAACACCGCCTTGCGCGCCAAGGGGGAGGAGTGCAGCAAACTCGCTGCGGAGCGCGATCTGCTTACTGTGCAGCTGGCCGAGCAGAAGGAGCTGCTCAAGAAGGCGCAGGACGAGGCCGAGAAGAAGGAGGCCGCTCTCCTGGCCGAGTTCGAGAGCGAACGCTCCTCCTGGACCGACAAGGAGGCGATGCTGACTTCCGGCTTCCATGAGATTGAGGATATCGTTGATGGTGAGCTTTCTTTCTTTGAATTTCCGACTATGTGTCAGGTTGACTTCTAATTTTTCGACTTGCTTCTTTTTTGTCTTGGCAGACTTCTTCCCTGGCCACTCGCAGGCAGTCCCTCTGGCCATCGAGGCTGATCGTGAGGCGCGAAGGGCAAATGGCGAGGTGATTGCCGCCAACGCTCCCTTGACCGTCGATGAGCAGCTTCTGAGCATCGAGGCCCGTCTTCGTCCGACCCACCGGCGGATGCGCCGGCTTCAGCGTGCTGGCGCCTAGGCGGTTGCCGCTCTGTGGCCAGACATGCGGGCTCTGCGCACCGCCAGTCGGACCGCCGACTGGCTAGAAGTCGCCGCCGGCCGTCTTGAAGCTTGGAAGGGTTCCTTGGCCCGGGCCGGAGCGCGCCGGGCCTTGGAGTTCGTCAAGGCGTGGTATCCGGGGCTGGACCTGGACCGTCTGGCCGCATTCCGGTCAGAGGCCCAGGGCGAGCTGGAGGCTGTGGAAGGCGCCCTTGTCGAGCGTGCAGCGGCCATCGCCGAGTACACGGACACCAGTGTCTTCGTCCCTGAGCGGGCTGAAGGCGGCGAGGAAGTGCCGCCAGAGTGGTTCGGGATGAACCCGGAGTATGGCGAGGACTCGGCGGAGGTGATTGACTCTAGCACCGAGGAAGAAGGCGAGGCGAAGGACGAAGGCGAGATGGAGGTGCCAGAAGGCGGAGCGGGCGACCAGCCTCAGCTCGACCGCGCCTCTAGCAACGAGCCGTGTCCGACCGGGCTAACTGCCGCTGGCGGCGATCAAGCCGAGACTGCCCAGCCGACTGCCCCGGCGCCTGACACCGCCATCTCCTCCGACCCTCCGAACCCGCCTGCTGCTCCTTAGGCTGCCTTCTGGCTTTATTTATCTGTTCTAGAAGGTCTTTGATGAACTTGTTAATTTGCACAATTCCATCCTCGGGGTGTATTTTAAACTTCTGTCTGAAGATTCGGCCAATGGGCGTATGCTTATGTAAATACTAATCCGAGTCCTATCTTTCCTTGCTCATTGCTCCTTTGCCTTTTTTCCTTTGCCGCCTTCCCCTAGTTGCCGCTTTGCCAGCCGGCAGTCCGCAGAGGGCCAAATGCCTGGCTACTTTGGGGAAAGCAAGTACTTGCCTTTCTTTGGAGTTTATTTAACAAGTTGGATAGAAAGCAGTGCGCCGAATACTCGCGAGTCGGCTTGTAAGAAAGGGGGGATGGAAGCCGGCTTAAGCTATGTTGATGTTTTGGGTCCTTAGCCATTTTTCGTGTGGACGCCCATTCATCCTTACTCCTGCTTACCAAACAGTCGCTCTGCGAGCTGCGGCTTCTAGCAGGAGACGGCTTAGGTGCCGCACACTACTTGTCCGACTTCAGGAAACATTTCATAGCGCCAGACGGCGAGTCCCCGGGCCGACTAGTCGAACCCGGTGCCAAGCGGCATAGCAAGAAGTAGCATACTTGAAGGCATAATTCTTATCATACAGATAATCAAAAAGGGGCAGTCCCCGAGCTCGTCTCGGGGGGCCCGAAGTCTCGGTACTTTAATACAAAAAGGGGTAGTGTGATCCATACTGAATCAACTGTAAAACCTTCGGAGGAGGTTTGCATTCCATGGTCGTTCCGACTCTTTGCCGGAATCATCTCTCTTGCGAGCTCGGGGCTTCTGAGCATCGATCAGGTAGTAGGAGTCATTGCCCAACACCTTGCTGACAATAAAGGGGCCTTCCCAAGGTGCCGACAGCTTGTGCTGGCTGGCTGTCCGCTGGATCAGTCGGAGCACAAGGTCGCCCTCTTGGAAAGATCTTGGCTTGACCTTCCTATTGTAGTATCGGCGCAGGCTCTGTTGGTAGATGCCGGACCGACTGAGTGCCAACAGCCGGCCCTCTTCCAGCAGATCGACGCCGTCTTGACGTGCTTCTTCTGCTTCCTCCTCGGTGTACATGGTGACTCGCGGGGAGTCGAATTCTATGTCCGCCAGGATGATGGCTTCGGCACCGTAGACGAGGAAGAAAGGCGTGAAGCCGGTTGACTTGTTTGGAGTCGTGCGCAGACTCCAGAGGACGACTGGCAGCTCCTCGAGCCAACAGCCGGCCGAGCGCTCCAGTGGTTCAACCAGGCGGGGCTTGATGCCGGATAGGATGAGGCCGTTCGCTCGCTCTACCTGGCCGTTTGACTGTGGATGGGCGACGGACGCTAAGTCCAGTCAGATGCCCTGTGTAGTGCAGAAACGGGCCAAGGCTCCTTTGGCAAAATTTGTGCCATTGTCGGTGATGATGCTATGTGGTGTGCCGTACCGAGTCGTAATGTCGGCGATGAAGGTTACTGCAGTCGGAGCATTCAATTTCTTGATGGGTTTTGCTTCTATCCACTTGGTGAACTTGTCCACTGCGACAAGTAGGTGAGTTAGGCCGCCTCGTGCCGTCTTGAATGGTCCCACCATGTCCAGGCCCCAAATCGCAAAAGGGTCAGGCGATGGGAATGGTCTTGAGCGCCGAAGCCGGCTGGAGCGGCTTGGAACGGAACATCTGGCACCCTTTGCAGTTTTGGACTAATTCTTTGGCCTCTTCCAGGGCAGTCGGCCAGAAGAATCCGTGTCGGAAGGCTTTGGCGACGAGCGCCCTTGAAGCCGCATGGTGGCCACACTCACCTTCATGGATGTCTCTGAGAATTGCTTGGCCTTGTTCTGCCTCGACACAACGTTGGTAGACACCAGTGACACTACGCCTGACCAGCTCTCTGTTGACTATGGTATAGGCTGCCGCTCGGCGTTGCACTTGCCGAGCCAGGATTTCATCAGCTGGCAGCTCTCTGTTTACTAGGAACTTGAGGATGGGCTGGGCCCATGAGGGTGCTGTTACTTCTTCGATTGCCACTATTGCAACTTGGACAAGGGTGGCTGGGCTGGGAGGCGGTGGGCTGGGATCCGCGGCCGCTTGCTGGGTCGATGAAGTCCCCGGTCCGACTGGAGCAGTCCCCGGGCCGAGTTCTGAAGTCCCCAGGCTGATTGTCGCAGTCCCCGGGCCGGGTTCTGAAGTCCCCAGGCTGACTGTCGCAGTCCCCGCGCCGGGTTCTGAAGTCCCCAGGCCGGCTTTGACTGCAGTATTTTTGGAGCCGTCTGCTGGTGCTGTTGAGTCGGATCCGACTTCTTCGGGGGGAGCTGGCACAAAAATGGAGTCTGATTCTGGCGAAGGCTTGATAGACAGCTTGAGGAGGCACTGAAGGGCGACGCCGGATGGTATTGCTTGACGGGTGGAGCCAACTCGTGCCAGGGCATCCGCTTGGTCATTGTCATTTCTTGGAATGTGAAGGAATTCACACCCCTCAAAATATCCGCTGAGTTGTTGCACCAGGAAGCGGTAGCTCGCCATGTTTGCGTCTTTGGCGTCCCAGTCGCCAGATGACTGCTGGACCACCAAATCGGAGTCGCCGTAGCACAGGATCCGGCGGATGCCGAGTTCTTTGGCAAGCCGGAGCCCGTGAACGAGCGCCTCGTATTCGGCAACATTGTTGGAGGCGGCGAAGTGGATCTGTAGTGCGTACTTGAGCTTGTCGCCTTTGGGGGAGGTGAGGATGACGCCGGCTCCCAGGCCGGTGCGCATCTTGGAGCCATCGAAGTGCATACGCTAATGGGTGGAGTCGGGTGCTGGCGGCAGGTACTGGGTCTCGGCCCAATCGACAAGGAAGTCGGCCAGTGCTTGTGACTTGATGGCGGTGAGGGGCTGGTAGTAGATGGTGTAGGGAGCCAGATCTATGGCCCACTTGGCTACTCGGCCTGAAGCATCACGGCTTCCGATGATCTCGGCCAGTGGAGCGGTGCAAACCACAGTGATTGGATGTTCTTGAAAGTAAGGCTTCAACTTCTTGGCGGCGAAATGCACGCCGTAGCACATCTTATGGTAGTGGGGGTAGTTCTACTTGGAGGTCGACAGTACCTCGCTCAGGTAATATACCGGTCTCTGGACAGGGAGCGCCTTGCCTTCCTCCTTGCGCTCAACTACGACAACTGTGCTGACTACCCGGCTGGTGGCGACAATGTATAGGAGCATAGGCTCTTTGGGAGTCGGAGCCGCCAGCACAGGAGGAGTAGTCAACATCTTCTTCAGCTCGAGAAATGCTTCATCCGCCTTGTGGTTCCACTCAAAAAAGGTGGTCTTCTTCATCAGTTGGTACAAAGGGAGAGCCTTCTCGCCCAGCCGACTGATGAATCGGCTGATGGAAGCCAGGCAGCCGGTGAATTTCTACACATCTAACAGTCGGCGGGGGACTTCCATTCTCTCGATGGCTTTGATCTTTACAGGGTTGCACTCTATGCCGCGTTCAGAGACCAGGAAGCCAAGGAGCTGGCCAGCTGGCACTCCGAAGACGCACTTCTCCGGATAGAGCTTGATCTGGAATCGGCGCAGATTCTCAAAGGTTTCTTGGAGATCTTCCAACAGTGTTCCCCGCTTTTCCGTCTTCACTACCACATCATCCACGTAGACGTGGGCATTTCTGCCGAGTTGCTTGAGGAGGCACTTCTGCATGCAACGCTGAAAGGTGGCGCCGGCATTCCTTAAGCCGAACGTCATAGTCAGGTAGCAGAAGGCTCCAAACGGCGTGATGAAAGCAGTCTTCAGTCTGTCTGCCGGGTTCAGCTTGATCTGGTGATATCCTGAATATGCATCTAAGAAGCTCAACAGCTCGCATCTAGCTGTGGAGTCTATCACCTGGTCAATTCTTGGCAGAGCAAATGGATCTTTGGGGCAAGCTTTGTTGAGGCTTGTGTAGTCGATACACATCCGCCACTGCTTGTTCTTCTTCAACACTAGGACCGGGTTCACCAGCCATTCTAGAAAGAACACTTCCATAATGAAGCCGACCGCTAGGAGTCGGGCTATCTCTTCTCCAACAACTCTTCTTTTCTCTTCTGACAGGCGGCGCAAGGGCTGCCTGACGGGCTTCACATCAGATCGGACATGTAACTTGTGCTCGGCGAATTCCGTCGGTACACCTGGCATGTCTTTAGGGGACCATGCAAAGATGTCTCGATTCTCACGGAGGAAGTCAACGAGCTCGCCTTCCTATTTGCTGTCTAGGTTTGCACCTATGATAGCGTGCCTCTCCGGGTGCTCTGGGTCCAAAGGTATCCTCTTTGTTTCTTTAGCCGGCTTGAACGAACCATCAGCTTCCGACTCCTTGGGGTCGGGCGACATCTCTGGCTGCTTGCCGGCCATAGCCACAACCCGGTCAAGGAGCCGCCTTTCAGCTGCGATCACCAGGGACTCGGCCAACCGACTGCTCTCGACCGCACAGGCGGACGACTTCCTGTAGTCGCCAGCCATGGTCAGAATCCCCTTTGAACTCGGCATCTTCATCTTGAGGTAGGCGTAGTGGGGAACCGCCATGAACTTGACTAAGGCAGGTCGGCCAAGCAGCGCTTGGTATGGGCTTTCAAGGTCCACCACTTCAAACCAAACCGGCTCTCGGCGAAAATGATCTTTGTCCCCGAAAAGGACGTCTATCTGGATCTTGCCGATCGGGGAGCAGGAAAGGCCAGGCACAATGCCGTGGAAAACAGTTCGGCTGCTTTGAAGCTGCTACTGCTTGATTCCTAATTTTTCCATGGTATCCTTGTACAGGATGTTGATGCTGCTGCCTCCGTCTATCAACACTCGCGAGAAGCGAGCGGCCCGCCTATCAGTGGCCAAGGTTGCACTCAGAACCAGGACGTAGGAGCCCAGATTCGGCATCACCTCTGGGTGATCTGCTCTGCTCCAACTGATAGGCTTCTCGGACCAATGCATAAACTCCAGAGTATCTGGTGCTACTGCATTTACTTCTTGCTGCTGCAACCGTCTGCTGCGTCGATCATCAGCCATACTAGTGAACACCACATAAGCTCCATGCTCTTTGGGGTATTCATTTTGTACGGCACTGACTGGCCTAGCCGCCAGCCAAGGTTGTCAGAATCGTGATTTTGAATCGGATCAGAGCTTCGATGGTAGGATCGCAAATTGTAGAATCTTCACTATCAGGATCGTAGAAACGTAGATTCTATGAAGTAAAATCTTACAATCAGAGGGGTTAGTTTGGATCGTAAAGTCGTAGAATCGTATAACAGAATCGCGATTCTGACAACCTTGCCGCCAGCTGCTGGGGCGGCTGTGGAGGCGGCGGCCCAGCAGGCGGAGGAGGAAGGAGGTCGTCTCCCTTAGTGATTCTGGTGAGCCAGTGGCATTTCCGGGTGGTATGGTTTGACGGCTTCGCGCCGCTGTGGAACTTGCAGGGACCATCCAAAGTTTGCTCATAAGAGAAGGCCGGCAACCAGTTGGACTTGCCACCCTTCTGCCGCTTCGCCGGAGGCTGCCCCTTAGGCTGTTGGTCTTCGACTGTCGCGACCTGCCGACTGCTGGAAGTCAGCTGTAGGGCCTTGCGCTTGTGATCATTCTGTTGTTGTCGCCGACTGGTATCTCCAGCCGGAGTTCTGGGAGCCTGAGAGGCCACTTTGCCAGTCGCACTAACTTGAATCTCTGTCTTCATGGAGGAGTCGGCGGTGGCATACTTGTCTGCAATGACCAGCAACTCGTCGAGGGTCTCGGTCTCGTCGCAGAGGAGCCGGTGCTTGAGGAGGGTGCCTTCTCTACACCCGGCAGTGAAGTACTCGATAGCCTGCACGTCGTGCACACCCTCGCAGGAGTTCCGAAGCTCGCTCCATCGCGTGAGGTAGTCGCGTGTCGACTCGTCTTGGCCTTGCACGCACAAGGAGAGTTGTCGTGGCTTGGGAGGCCGCTTGTACGTGCTGGTGAAGTTGCGGATGAAAGCTTCGGTGAAGTCGACCCAACTGTTGATGCTACGGGGCTTGAAACTATTCAACCATGTCCGGGCCGTGCCTTGGAGCATTAGCGGAACGTACTTCACGGCAACACGCTTGTTGCCGTTTGCTATGTTGACGGCTGTGGAGTAGTCAACTAGCCAATCTTCCGGCTTCACGGAGCCGGTGTATTTGGGTGTGTCTCGGGGGAGCGTGAACCCTTTGGGAAGGGCTCATCTCGGATGCGGGGCCCAAAGCAGGGTGGACCCAGCTCATCTTCTTCTTTCAGCGCCAGGGATCGGTGGAGTCGGTCGATCCGGTGGTGAGCGTCGTTCTCTCCGACTCCTTCTCGACGGCCGAGGCGATCGCCGAGAGTCGGATGCTCGATAGGCGGTGGGGAGACTCGTCTTTCCCTTCGTGGTGGGGGAGGCAGGTAGTCGCCCTGCCACTCCACTGCTCTTGGGCGGCCGTCTTGGTCGCGCTCGATGGTGATGCGAGTCCGACTGTGGCTGACAGCCGGATCCTTCTCTTTTCTTCCGCGGACTCCGCCAGTCGGCGTCCGAGACGTTGCGCTTTGATCTCGGCGGGTAGGTAAGTCGTCGTTCTGTCGCTGTGGCGCCTCCGTTCGACAGCCTGCTTCGTTCTGTGCGGCAGCCGCTTTGAGGAGTCACTGGACTCGCTCGGTCATTAGGCGGCGCTCTTCGCCTTCGAAGTTGTCCAGCTCGTCTGCTGCCGCCTGGGCGGCATGGATGTTCTCCGCAGGCGTGGCATACACGGGGCAATCGGCCCCGAACAGGTTGGCGATGGCCGCGCCGCGCTGTCGGACCGCGCCTAGGCGGCTAGGCCCAGTCGGCGCCGGCGAGCCGCCCACAGCGCGATCCATCTCACGTTGGTAGGCCTTCGATAAGCGTCTCATGCTTGCCAGCTTCTTCGCGCCTTCGACAAGCTGAAGGCGGCGTGCCTCCAGCGTCTCGGCGTCAGCGTCCTCCAGAATGGGCGCCGTCAGGTCCCGTAGAGCCGCGTCGAGCGGGTCATGAGCTCCTTCACCGGAGCGCTCGCCGTGACTGATGACGAGCACTTCCGTGATGGTGCTTCCGCCGCTCGCCTCGCGAGGGAGCGGCTCGTCGTAGATCACCACGTTGGAGGGGAACGTGTCGAGCGACACGCCGTCGGAGTCGACCAACATCGGGTCGGTGGAGCCTACGGACTCCAAGTCCACGGCAGGCTCGCCGGCGACGGGGAGATGGTCGAGGAGGCCCGCGAGGAGGCTTTCGGGGCTGCCCGTGCCTGCATCGGATGCAGGCTCGTCGGAGATGCTAACCTCGCCGAGAATGTCAGCGAGGCAGCTTGCCGCGCAGGCGTCGTCGACGCTTTGCAGCGCGTCGGGGCAAGCGCCATCGGGCGTGCCGGGCTGGCTACGCTCGCGGGGGAGGAAAAGGGTTCCCGTCCAAAGCAGGTCTCCGGACGACGGTGCACCTCGCCCCACGGTGGGCGCCAAATGTCGGGGGTTGGGTGCGACATATGCCAAAGGATGGCTTATCATGGTGGGAGCGAGTAGAACGTCGCCGGTGCCAGGAAACGGGATTAGGCGAAGGCATGCACGCCGGCGAATCTTACCTAGCTTCGGGGCTCTCCGGGGAGATAACACCCCTACTGTTGCTCTGCGGGGTCTCCGAATGATCACTAAGGCGTAGTGACTACAAGGTTGCTCCTAGAGCTGTATTCTGGAGGTAGAAGGAGGCAAGGCTAGCCTTCTTCTTCCTATATGAACTGGTCTAAGGCTAATGGATGTGAACCCTTTGCATGGGTGCCCCGGAGGGTTTATATAGGCCTACCCCCCGGGGATACAATAGTAATCCGGCTGGGCGTGGGTTCCAGTCGTCTGTCTCACAGGCCGCCGTTTTCTCCGCCGACTGATGGGGCCCGCCGACTCGCGGGCCCCGCCGGCGAGTCCGGCACTGTAGCAGTGCCTCTGATGACGCAGGCTTGGTCATTGGGTCGTGGCAACAGTGCCGCCGTCTATCGGGCGATCACTGTCGTTACTTCCCATCTTGTCTGGTTAATGGTGCGTGGGACCCGTAAGAGGGGCTGGCCGACTCCGGGGAGCCGACTCCCACGGGGCCGCCTTCGGGGCGTACCCGCCGTCTTCTAGCTCTCACTGACTGGCGGGTCCGCCGTGGGGTGGGCGTATAACCCGAAAACCGATTTACTGAACCGATTTAACCTGGACCGAAGCCGAAGTGACCGAAACCGAAACCTTCGGTACAAAGCTCGGTTAGCAATTCTAGAAAACCGAATTAAGTTCCGTGAATTCGGTTTGTACCCTCGGTCCACCGAACAGACCGAAGCACCGACGCCCTACACCTAATTCCTATCCTGAGTCCTACGGTCTACTCTTACCTCCTAATTTCCTCAAGTAGGCAAGTCTGCTCAATATATCCCGTCGCCACCGCCGTGAGCGTTGCTGTTTGATTCTCCGCCTCCTCGCTTCCCAATCCCCATCCCATCGCATCGCATCGCATCCCCAAATTTCCGGCCCTTCCCATCATTCCCGTCGTGGTATATAAAGGATGTGGCGGCCGCCCCGTCAGCGATTTACTCACCGGAGAAGAGGATCTCCGAACCCTAGTAGGTTCGCCGGAGAGGGATCCATAGGAACACCGCCGGCAGCAGAGTTTGCTGCGCGGCCGTCCTCCTGATTCGCCGCACCTGAACAACAACGACAGTTCAACGACTACAGGACGCTCCTGCAACGTACGACCCTATTACCCACTGTAATATTTGTTTCCTGATTTAATTGATTCAAGCTTCATCAATCTGATTGCGTGGTTCGCTTAGAAAACAATACATAGCTGATACCATTCACGTCAGGTCATTTTGTTGCATATTTGGCTGAACTTTTTTGTATCTGATCTTCTGAATTTTGTACGAGTGTGAAAGCCTTGCAGCCAAAACTAAAACTACAGGGATCTGAATTTTGATACTGACAGCAAGAACTAGTTGTCGTTTATCAAGTTGGTTTTGTTGCCTTTGTCCCTTCCAATCACTAACTTGCCGATGGTGACACACACACACACACACATGAACTGGTTGGTCAAGGGAGAAAAACAGAGCAACGGTTCAGAAAAAGCAGAGGAGCGCACACAGTCTGGTTTCACTCATCTGTTAAGATCTTCAACGGTTATTATTTCCATCTTGGTAAACTGATGAGAGATTTCTTAGTTAGATATCAACTACAGAACTAGCATGCCATGTATTTGTATTCACTGTATTAATAGGACCTTGCTGTTGTGATTCATGCAATAATTATTTCCATCTTGGTAAACTGATGAGAGATTTCTTAGTTATATATCAACTACAGAACTAGCATGCCATGAATTTGTATTCACTGTATTAATAGGACCTTGCTGTTGTGATTCATGTAATAAATACGAAGTACGAATCACATATAGATTTTATTTTATTAATTAAAGAACACAAAATTCTTGTGACCATTACTGCTTACTGCCACCCGCTTCAATATTTTCATGAGGGAATCGTTGTTGATTGATGCAACTTTGTTTGATTGTAGATGTCCTCCGAGCCTCATGAGATCATTATGGCAGATGCTTCTGTGCCCACTTCCACTATGACAGTTGGTTGTATAGTATCTCTGGACAAGGCGAAGGCTACTGGCAGTGGTGTCGCTGGTGAGGTGCAAGCAGCACAAACAGAGAAGAGGGATGATGGGAAAGCTGAAGTTGTTGAGGTTGAAAAGAAAGATGGGCGAAGGCGGATGGCTTCGAGATCAGAGATGTGGAACCACTTTGAAAAGGTCATTATTAATGGTGTATTGCAGAAGGGAAAATGCAACTACTGCAAGATTGACATCAACGCTCATCCCGTCATCAATGGTACATCCACTTTGCGCAAACATTTTAATATTTGCAAGCGTAATCCCCATAGGAATATTGGTGATGATAAGCAAGCTGTGCTGCAAGTTAATCAGGGTGATAGTGTACATGCTTGGAAATTTGATCCTGATGCTATTAGGGCCGCTTTTGCTGAAATGATAATAGAAGATGAGCTCCCATTTGCATTTGGTGAAAAATCTGGGTTTAAAAAGTTCATGTCTAAAGCCTGCCCACGTTTCTCAGTTCCATCTAGGAGAACATGCACTAGGGATGTTGTTCGCGCATATTTTGAACAAAAGGCTAAACTGAAAATTTTCTTTAAAGAACAATGTGAAAGAGTGTGTCTCACAACTGATGGTTGGACTTCTCAACAAAAAGATAGCTACATGACTGTTATTGCCCACTTCATTTGTAAAGAATGGAAACTCCACAAGAAAGTCATTAGCTTTTTCAAGGTTAAGGGTCATAAAGGAGATGATATTGGGAAACACTTGCAGAAAACTTTGATCGATTGGGGGATAGAGAAGGTCATGACCATTACTGTTGATAATGCTAGTAACAATGATGGTGGTATTGGTTACATGAAAAAGGAACTGAATAAAGCTAAGACTTGCATAGCTGGAGGCAAGTTTCTCCACATGAGGTGTGCTGCCCACATTGTCAACTTAATAGTTACAGATGGTCTAAAAGAAGTTGATACTTCGATCAAGCGTGTGCGTGCAGCTGTTAGATATGTGAGAAATAGCCCAAGTAGGTTGACTAAGTTCAAAGAATGTGCAGACCTTGAGAAGGTTAACACCAAGGCCTTCTTGATTCTTGATGTGAGCACTAGGTGGAACTCGACGTACTATATGTTGAAGGCTACTGTTAGCTATGAGAAAGTTTTTGCAAGGTATGCAGATGAAGATCCTTACTTTGCAATTGATCTACTTACTGATAAAGGTAAGGAGAAGGGTGTTGGAGTTCCAGATGAGCAGGACTGGGAGAATGTCAAGAAGATGGCAGAATTTCTTGCTCATTTTGCGGATCTAACAACTCGTGTTTCTGCCTCATTGTATGTGACTGCTAATAGCTTTTTCCATGAGATTGGTGAGGTGAATATGTTAGTGAAAAGTTGGATGGAAAGTGGGGATGGTTTGCAAATTGCAATGGCAGAGAGGATGAAGGATAAGTCTGATAAATATTGGGGAAATTGGCATGAGCTCGATACCAGCAAAAAGGGAAAGGAAAAGGAGAACTTCAACTTGCTGATTTTCATTGCAACGGCACTTGATCCAAGGTAAAAAACATTACAAGTATTATAATCTACCATTCTTCATTAGGCAATGCTTTCTTATGTCGTCACAACACAAATTAAAGTTTAACTTTCTTGCTGTGTCGCAGGTACAAGCTTACAGAATACACACAATTTGCCATTTTAGAAGTGTATGGAGAGGAGAAAGGGCCTAAGGTGTGGGCTGCAGTCAGTACTTGTCTTCGAGATTTGTTTGAGGAATATAGGATGATGTATGCTCCAAATGTTGCATCACCTCTAAGTAGTGCTTCTCAGGAAGTTGAATCAACTGGAGGGCGTGCAACCATGATGAGATCCGTGATTGCCAAAAAAACGAGGCTGAACAGTGGTGGTAGCAGCAGCAGCAAGTCTGAGCTGGACAAGTTTCTTGCTGAGGAGCCTGAAGATGATGGCCCAAAATTTGACATATTAGATTGGTGGAAGGTTCACTCATCTAGGTTTCCTATATTGGCATGCTTGGCACGGGATGTTTTGGCAGTCCCCATCTCGACTGTTGCATCCGAGTCTGCGTTCTCTACTGGTGGGCGTATTCTCGATGAATTCAGATCTTCTCTGACTCCATTCATGGTTGAAGCCCTTGTGTGCACTCAGGATTGGCTTCGATATGGTACTCATGTCAGCATAGTAGAGAACACTGAAGAATTGACCAAGCTTGAACAAGGTAACCTGATTTAATTAATCTTGCATTATGTAATATGTGTTCATTTGCTGTTATATAATGCTTGCTTCCACCATTGTTGTTTTCAGAGTTAATTGCGGAATATAAGGAGAAAGCGAAGCTCCAAAGCAATGCCAAGCCTCCCACCACCGCAAAGCCTACTTAAGGATTGGTGAGCTTCCACTTCTGAGCTATAAGAATTCGTGTTGCTGCTTCAATTCAGATCAATATCGTAATATATTTATGTTTCTATCTATGGACTACTCAACTGAATTATTGATCATATTCCAGATATTCTTTTTGGTTGGTTGCGCTTCTGAATAAACTACTGCTAGTTGATGGAGCAGACGAAATAAAGCTTGAAGTTTAGAAGTTCGAAAATTGTAGCTATACTGCTACTGTACGCTGCCTGTTGCGTTTAGTTTAGGTTCTAAATTTAAGTCTTGAGAACTAAGTGTGTGTCAGTCAAAATTTACCAGTTGTGTCCTGTTTTGAGACTCAATTCGTGTGTTTGCTAAACTACTATTGGATGGTAATGATATGATCATGTCGTATCTGTGCTACGTCTGCAGCGTGCTGTTATATTCCGTCACTTGTTTGCTCTTCCTAATTGTTAAGCAAAGATGGGGAATGGGTTTAGTTTTGGCAAGAAGGAACTGGAGAATCGTGTAGCGATTCCTGCACTTATTAAATAATCAAGGTTGTTCGGTGTGCAGCGATTCCTGCCATTATTAAATGTTCAGGGCTGATCGGTGTGCAAGTGCAAGTGTGCAACGATTCCTACCATTATTAAATGTTCGGTGCTGTTCGGTCAGAATCGATGACCGGACCGAAATCTTAGTGCGGTCATTCATCGGTTTGTGCTCTTTCCATTGACCGATCGGTCAGCGATTTTGGACAACCGAAATTTTTGAAAGACCGAAGCACCGACCCGAACGGTTCGGGGGAACCGAACGCCCAGCCCTACGTATAGGTAGGCCATCGTGGCCACAGTGCGCCGCGCGCTGTTGCCGAGGTCAGGTCTGGCGTGGCTACAGTGTCGGGCCACGCCGGAGATCTCCGGCGGTACGGCACATTGTAGCCACGCCGGCTCCTTGCAAGTAGGAGGTGACGGCCACGCCATGGTCGTACCTGCAATGAGTGTAGAGTCGCGGGCCGACTCTCTATAGCCGGCTCCTCTGAAAGTCGCCGGCCATGAGTCGGCCCATCTGGGAGTCGGCATATAAAACTCGGCTCACCTGGGAGTCAGCATCTGAGACTCGGTTCATCTGGGAGTTGGTATCTGAGACTTGGCTTTTGAGGGGCGCGGCCTACCCCGATGTCTTGAAAGGTTCTGGGCCTCGGGTCAGCCTACCCGTGTTACTCCGACAACTTTGCAGCTGAGAATTATTGGCACAATTGTACAGCAGCTCCTCCACCCCCATAACCTGCACATGATGCAAAAAAGAAGCCAAAACTAGAAAATTAGATGCATGTAAACACATGAGGATGCCAACTAATGAATGGTTCTTGTGCAACTAAAGGAGTTGAATGCCAACTCATGTGACATTGAAAACATTTATGCATTAGGGAAAAGAAGCTCTCACATCCCCTCTCGCGGCGCTCCCGCGAGCGCCCCGAGGGGAACCCCAAATCGCCACCCCCTCCTCCCCATCCTCTGCCCGCCTCCCTCGCCGCCGCCCAGCGGGGCCGCTGGGCGAAGCCCGGCCGGCTGGGGCGGCGGCGGGGCCTTCTTCTTCCCTCCGCCCGTGGTCCATGGCCGGCGCAGGACGGCTTCGTGTGCGGGGGCGAGCGGCGCGGCGGCGATCCGTTGGGATGCGTCGGAGGTCCCTGGTGGCGGCTCGGCGGCGTCTTGGTGGGTGCTTGCGGCGTGGCGGCTGCAGCAGGGCCAGATCGGGCGGTGGCGGGCCGGCGCGCTCCTGGCCAGATCCTCGCGGATTTGGTCCCCGGTGGCGGCGGAGGTCCTCCTGGGACCTGCGTGCAGGTGGCTTGCAGCGGCGTGGCTGCAGCCCGTGGTCGGCCGGTCTGCTCACGGCACTGGCGGGACTTGCTCTGGCGTGTGGTTGTCTGCGGCTTACTCGGGTGAGATTCCTTCCTCCCATACGGACTCAGGGACGGGCGCGACAGGCAGGGGTGGTTCCATGGTGAGGTGTTGGTGTGCTGGTGGGCTTGCCGGAGGTGGCTGTGGACTTCGGGTAGGGGGCAGGGGTTCCCCTCCGTTGCATCTGGCGGCTGCTCCGTGGCCGCCGGAGTTCCTCTGGCCCAGATCTGGCCGCCGAGGCCACCAACCCTGCCAAGGTTTCCGCTTTGGGGTGGAAAGTCTGCTCCTTTTCGGTCGGTTGTGTCGGTACTGTGTGTCCGTGGTCGAGGATGGGGCTCGGATGCTTGGGCGGCGGCCCTACTGGTGGGAGCCGGGATGCTTGTGGGCGTAGCACGCGGCTCGGGCGCTGTCCGGTCACCATGGCCGTGTGGGCGGCATGGTGGCCGGGGTGTGTCGTTCAATGGTGGTGGCGCGGCTGTCCGTACCCCAATTTGGTGACAGTGAGTGTTGGCCGGGGTGAAAACCCGCTCTGTCTTGTCAGGCCGGCGGTGGCAGCGTTCCAGCGTCGTTCCCTTCTTGAAGGCGTCGTCGCGGTATCTCGCTTGTAACCGTGGTGCTCCAGGGGAAACCCTAATCTTTGGATTGGGCGGTGGCGGCGATCCGGCGTCGTTCCCTTCTTGAAGGCACCGCCTTGAAGCCCATTGTTCGTCATGCACGGCTTCTCCTCATCATGGTGATTCTTCCACGGTTGAGGGCTCCGACAACTTCAAAGTAGTGCTTAGGGTTTTATCCGCTGTTTGCTTGGAGTAGTTTAGGGTGATGTTGCTGTTTTCAGCGTCCTTGTATCTGCCTTGGGTGTGTGTGTGTTGTGTTGGTGTGGGGTGTGTGTTTGTATCGACTTGCTCGGTGATTGTTGCTTTATTTATAAAGCGGGGGAAAACCCTTTTTCTCAAACTCATGTGACATTGTTGTGCAATTATTAAAAAAAGTTGGGGATTCTCCTTAATTGTTCTTGTGCAACTAAAATAGTTGAGGATGCCAACTCATGTGACATTGTTGTGGGATTATTAATAAAGTTGGGAATGCCAACTCCTGATTGGTTCTTGTGCAACTAAAATAGTTGAGGATGCCAACTCATGTAATATTGTTGTCGGACTATTTGAAAACTCGAGGCTGCCAACTCCCAAATGGTTCTAGTGCAACTATGAAAGTTGAGGATGCCAACTCGTATGATACTGTTGTGCAACTATTTGAAAAGTTGAGGATACCTAGTCCTAATTTGTTGTTGTGCAACTAAAAGTTCAGGATGCATCTATAGAAGTTGAGGATACCTCTCCTTCTAGGAGTTGCATCTCCTTCTACAACCATTTTTGGTCTGTGAAAAAAGCAAACAAAAAAAATTAGTCAAAGCAACAAATTGCATAGAAGAAAAATGAGAAAATAATATATATATATATATATATATATATATATATATATATATATATATATATATATAATGCCATGAGGTAAGCAACTCAAGATAACTTTTCAAAGCACACCTATAAAACGAAAAAGAATGTGTGCAACTTGATGCACTGTATGGCCAACTGGGCACACATGGGTGTGCAATAAAAAAAATCAGCATACACACTGCCTAACATGATTTAGGCACTGGAGCCAGAACTAAACTAGCCGTCAACCGTGCAACTAGATATCCCTTACCTGTGCAATTGCGTAAGTGTGGCTAAGCCAACTAGGATACGTACCATTCTGATTTGCAAACTCCTGTACAAACGCATACCCTTGACAGCAGGGCACACATGAGTGTGCAATCAAAAACACCACACACACACACACTGCATGAACATGATTTACATAGTGTATCCATCTGAATACCATCGATTGTGCAATTGGTTAGGCCTCATTGTGCAACTTCAATAGTTGGCTAGCCAACTGAGACATGTATATGTGTCATCCAACTACGTTTGCGCTCCTGTGCAACTATTACAACAAACTAGCCAATTGGTTACTTATATGCATCCAACTTACGAGAAAATAGAGAAACCACACGGATGCACTTACGAGAAAAAGAGAGGTACATAATGTAATGAAGCTCTACAAAGAGTATCATGTTTAACGAGACAATTGCAGTGTAGGCAAGAATAGATGGATCAAAATAGGATCCTGATCCATACCAATAGTGACAAAATCAGAAGAGCTCACGGTGAAAATCCTACTCAAACCCACCATTAAAATCCTAATCGCTGTAAAAACCCACCATAATCCTAATCAGCGTAGCTCCTATTGAGCAGGATGCCGAAACGTAGTTGTGCAGTTGCCAGCACCTTTAACTACCCATTACCATGTGAGATATACAACTAAAAACTTGCATATATAATGCATTACTAAAGTTGCATCATTTAATAGTAGAGTTGCACCATATATCACCAAAAATTGGCCGACTACCTTCCTGTGAAACTTGTGAAGTCGTCTCTATGCAACTATATATAATTAAGTGTGCAAACTATTCTACCTCCGGTGAAACTTGTAATATCTCTCTGTGCAACTAACCATGCCAAATTTAGCATTGCATATCATTCAATACAAAAAAGAGGCATCGAACTGGATTGATCTCTACTGAGGGTAGCAGTTCCTATGAGATACCATAACGAAAAATGCAGTCTAAGCGAGAAATAGATGGATCAAGTTGCATCAACTACGGATCCGTGAGTTTGAAAAGTTGGATCATAAATCATACAAACAATGACAAAAAAAATCTTTAGAACTTCAATTGTTTTTTATAGCCTTACATCACTATCAAAACAACCTTCGATTTGTTCATCTAAGAACATGTTCAGTTCATTAGTTTCTTATTTGTTATGATGTAACCCAATGAATGTTCAAATCAATGTTGGAGTAAGAGAAACACTACCAAATCAATCAATCAGCCAGCTGGATTGATTACTACATGTATCACCACTATGCTAATTAAGCATCAAAGTGAAAACAACTCCAAGGTCCAAGCAACATGCAACACATGCACATCCTTCTATCACGAGCCCAATCTGAATTGCAAGTAGCCAAAGTACGTACTACTGTACTAGTAAGTAGAAGCAGACCTTGTATGATAGCGTTGACCCGAGATTGGATCCGGTAGGGGAGGGAGCAGCGTGACGATTGGGGAGGATGCCGTGGTGTGCTGGCCGTCGTTCTTGGCCACACCGCACACGCCGCCCTGGACACCAGCCAGCCCGTCGTCCTTGGCCCCGCCGTCCACATCAGCAACATTGACTATCGGGAGGAAGTGGAGGAGAAGGGCGACGCCATAGGAAGAAGGGAAGGAGAGAGGTGGCGCCATGGGGAGAAAGGGGAAGGGTAGGCGGTGCCATGGGGAGGAAGGGGAAGAGTAGGGCGGCGCCATGGGGAGGAAGGGGAAGAGAGACGCGGCAGGGGAGAAGCGGCGGAGAAATTGGTCGAGAAAAGGGACGAGAGGATAAGGGCGTGTCGCGTGGCAAGTCTCTCCCCCGACCAGGTAGCACCTGCAAGTGGTACTCGCGACAACACTAGCGAGATCGTGCGGCTAGGAGCCGGCCGCTCGTTCTATCGAAATAGTGCGCGTGCACTTTTAAGAATTTGGGTTGTACTTATCATGGAAATAGTATCATGTTCTGAATGAAAACGTAGAACAATTTGTGAGATTTTGTATTTTGTGGAAATAACCAGTGTCTTTCAAACAGAAGGACAACAATAATTTGCCAAATTTAGGAATAGTTAAATATTTCACGTGAATGGTCTCCATCATATGGAAATGTAAATGTAGGAATAGTACTCTAAACTAGGTGTATGAGGTTGTGAATCAATCGTTAAATATTCATCTTCACATCAATTGCATTGCATAAGAAAAATGAGCGGACAGCTTTTATAAAAACCCTAACCGTATGGACGAGAGGATGGGTACTGTACAAAGATACCATGCGATATACGAAGTTCTGTGGTAGGGTAAGATTGAAGGCGCCTCTGGACGAGGCCGCACAGACGTTTTGAGTCCTTGCACATTGGGCATTACGAATGAGAATCCTAACATCAGAAAAAGAAAAAAAATGCATGCCCCACTATTCCGTGGATCCATCACGAATATGAATACCGCACTGAGCACAAAAGAAGCAGACCGCCCTGATTTGATGGAGATTAAGTCAGATACATGCAAATTTACCTGGATCTCATGCCCTGCATTCACCGCATTGGAGGTTTCTTGCCTACAGAGAGTGCAGACGGCAACAACAGACGAACGACGACAGTAGCTATCAATCTATCATTGATGCGTACTTCCTCAACGGCCTCCTAAAATGGTGGACCATAATCAAGGAGATGAAGGAGTAGAAGAGGCAGAGGAGCATCTATGATTAATAGCAGGACCTAAAAACGCCCACCTTCCACCTTCTCCACCATATCTGCTTGACGTCCTAACTACGACAGTAGGGCTGGAAAAAAAACTCGAAGCTCGCGAGCTAAACAAGTAGCTCGTGACTCGGCTCGAATCGACTCGAACTCGAAGAATAACGAGTCGAGCCGAGCTTTAGTTTAAGATCGTTTATAGACCAAGTTAAACAAACCAATCTCATGAGTACTCGTATAACTCGTTAGGCTCAATACAATAGATCAGCCACTCCCAATACAAAGAAAGATCAGCCACTAAATAGCCCAAGTCCCAGGCGCACAACCCAAGGCCGAGCAGTTGAAGGCCTAGCCTCCTAGGAGACTCACGCATTACAAGAAAATTACAATTGTATAGTGATATATATGTTTAATATATACATAATTAATTTTATCATATTTGAGGTATTTATGTTTATATCTTAAACAATCTTAACAAGCTAAACGAGCCAACTCGTGAGTTATACGAGTCGAGCCAATCTTGGGTTTGAGCTCGTTATAGTAACGAGTCGAGTCGAGCTAGCTCGTTAATGAAACGAGCTCTAGCGAGTCGAGCCGAGCTGGCTCGACTCGGCTCGAATTCCAGCCCTATACGACAGCGTTGCCGCGTCGTCCCTCGTGCTCCCCGCTATGATGTCGCTTGCTCACGGTCGCACGCCATGCTCATTTCCTTGACCCATCCCCCGCATGCGCTACTTCACTACTGTAGGGTACGCTGATGGCCTCACGAGAATGCTAGGTTCATCGGCAAGGCGCACACACGGTGATACCAGTATTGTTAATGCGTCGGATGAGGCTCACATTTAGTTTGTGTTTCTTTCTTGGACCTGAGGCCATGCTAAAAATTATTTGGCCAAATGCCTACAATTATGTCTCATACATATTGCATATTATGCTGGTCACAATGAGAAGTATCATATACTAGTATCATGCATACGATACTAGTGTATAATACTATTTTGAAAAAAGTCCATTTTACTACCCTGAATAAAGTGGGTGGTTCACATTACCCCCTGATCTATTTTTCGGTTCCTTTACCCCCCTAAACAATCTCATACCGGACAAAAAAACACCCTAAGTGGTTTACCCAGACCGGATAGTGACGTGGACATGGTCAAAGGTGGTATTTGACCTGCAGGTGGGTCCCACTCATAGTTTTTTTTTAAAAAATCGAAGAAATAGAAAAAAAAGGGGTGGGCCCCTACTGTAGTAGCAGCAGTAGCAACCGGCCACAACGGCGGCGGCCGGCAGCGGCGGCAGCCAGTGCACGCGGAGTCGGCAGGCGGCTGGGCCGGCGCCGAGCCGGGGAGGTCGGGCGCGGCCAGGCGCAGCGACACGGGCACAACCAAGTGTAGAGCGGTGGGCGGCCAGAGATGACGGCGCGAGCAACGCGCGGGGACGGACGGGGATGATGGCGCAAGCTCGGGAAGGAGACGGGGCGCCGCGCGCGAGGGCAGAGCAGGGGTGGTTGGAGCCGGCGGTTGGCCGGGGACGACGGCGCGAGCAACGTGCGGGGGCGGATGGGGACGACGACGCAAGCTCGGGGAGGAGGCGGGCAGCGCAGGCGCGCGACCGGAGCGGCGACGGGGCGGACGACGGCGTAGCCAACGCCGCGGAGGACGAGGCGAGGCCGAGCGGGGTGCGGCGACCGGGGTGAGCTCGTTCAGGCGGCGGTGGATCTGACCCGAAGAGAGAGAGAGAGAGAGAGAGAGAGAGAGAGAGAGAGAAACCTGACTAGGGGGCCCACCCAGGTCAAAACAGCCGTTGACTAGTGCCACATCAGCAGCGGGTGGAGACAAACCAGCCTGGGGGGTGTTTTGTCCGGTATGAGATTGTTTAGGGGGTAGAATAAGCTGAAAAATAGATCGGGGGGTAAAGTGAACCACCCACTTTATTCAGGGTAGTAAAATGGATTTTTTTCTACTATTTTCATAGTACATAATATTATAGATTTGTATCATAACCTCATTTATTATCATGCATGACACGTACTAGTATATCATTTAATATGATATGGAATCATATCATAATACTTAATCATCTCTTTTCCCATTTAATTATGTGCCACCTTAGAAAAATATCTAGTTAGCATGCATGATATTACCTATGATACTATCATTGTGACCAACCTTAATTACGTGTTTGTTCAAATGTCTGAACGCAAATAATTCCATGCAATTTTATGCATATAATTCCTGAATCATAATTAATCTTGCATATTTAATTTATTCCGGCAATTACAAAGCCGAAACAACATATGTATTCCACTGCCGGGAATTATTTCTAAGCATCGTATTGTTGCAAATTTCAGGTATTTTACGTAGTACATAAATCATCAAGTGGCTGGAGGAAATGGCTTATGTTCGCAAGGTGCGTGATCCTTTGATCGATTTTTGATTATAAGGAAAATCAAGTTTTGAGGCCAGCGATTCATCTTGGATGTTACACGCGCCAGGGTCAAAGGTAGTCTCTTTGTAAGAAAAAGTTCCTAACAATTTGTTGCACCCCCCCCCCCCCCCCCCCCCCAATCTTCTAGTTCGCTAATTTTTCAACATACTTTAAGGGAAGTAGAAGATTTCCCTGTGACCTCCACCATGAACATTTCCTAATACATATGAGACTAATCCCTGCGCCCCCTAGGCCTTAGCAAAAACTTTGCTTTTCAAGAAATGAATCACCTCATGAAAAATCAAAATACCCCATGTCGTATTTTTCACAAAGGCAGTCTGTTCTATCAATTATTATTTTCTGCCACTTCAGCAGATCTAGTATTAACATATGTAGTCATTGTTTTTCAAGCTACTATTCACCGGACAAATAGGCCTAAACTAAATTTCTGAATGATGATACGATGCTTATGCAATGTATATACTATATATAGATATAGACATTGTCTGATGTAGAGGCGTCCACACAACAGTATAAGATGGCAAAACTGCACATAAGCGGCACGAACAATGGAAAATTTTACACATAGTTTAGAGTTAATCAACATAACCTAAAGCAGGATGTAGCAACATACGCATTGCATCATAAGCTTTGAGCCTCTTTTTTATGCTTCAACGGAAGGCTTCTGCTGGCCTAAAACACATATTAAAACTAGTGTTTTAAATAGCGGGCTATACTAAATAACGGCGGACCTCCAAATCAGCTATAGCGAAGCTATAGCGGGCTAGTTTGTACATGAGATCATTTATCGACACCCTGCTAAAAAGGCTATAGAGGGGTTATAGCCGGCTATTTAAAACTATATTTAAAACCAAACAGACCAGTCATTTATAGGGAAGGTTTTGGAGATATAAATTAGGGAGGATAGGGGAGGATGAAGCATAGGTTAGATTCTCACAGTTAGGTGAAACAACATGACTCTCTAGTGGTTGAGCATGGCCTTTTTGTATTCATTCACGCATCTATTAGACCAAAGCATTAGATCATCAGTAGCGGAACGCACAGGGATATTAAGTCACTGATTTTCATCGCGGAAAACCTTCATGTTGCACCTTTTCTACATGCTCCGAAGAATCGTCATAATCTCTACTCCTAATGTCTCAGTTGGTAGGTCGCGTTCCGGGTTTTATTTTCGTCCCACCTCACCCGGTCTTTTTTGGTACTTTTTTGGTACTTCCTCCCACCTCCCACCCGTTTTATTTCGCTGGTATTTTTTCGTCCTTCCCCCACCCCACCGGTTTAGTTTCGCGTCACCCTCTCACACAACGAAAAAAAATCTTAACGGATCATAACTTTCCATGCTGGTGCAAGTTATTTTTAGTAATGTCTTTATGTGAAAGAATCAATCACGATCAATCTCTAAATATCAAATCTAAATTAATTAACCTTACCTTAAATTGCCCAATCACATTAATTAGGAAACAAAATAACCGATTTTAAGAAAATATCTACTCTTAATGGAGGGTATTACATACCAAACATAGGTACGTCATTAGCTCGCTTTCTTCCCTTCTCTTCCCTTCGTCCCTCAGTCCCATGCTCGTGGCGCTGAAGTGGCATCGACAGGCGATGGCGGCGAGGACAACACGTGGCAGCCCCTGAAGCACGAACACGACTGCACCTCGGGTCTGCCGTCTCCCAAGATATGGGTGAGTTCTCGTGATGCCCACCCTAAACCCTCACGTCCTACAAATTCCTCAACCTCTACCATCTCGATTTCGTCCATGCTCTGATCCAAATGACGATGCAGCTCCGACCGATTGACAATGGAGGTTTGCCATCCTTCCTCTCAGCACCCACTCCTGGAGGAACGACACGCCATGCCGATCGAACCCGGTCGAGATCACTCACCAAGATTGCTATTCGGAAGAAGAGTGGGACGGGATCTGCACTTTTGTTAATATAACATATACTTGTGCAGGTGCAGGTTTTGTTTTAAAAATCCAATTTGTTTATCCTTTTGTCGCTGAAATTGTTTACTAATTATGTCATTTGTTTTATTTCTTCTAGATGTTGTATATTCTTGGATTGAAGGGACTGTCTGACAAGGTGAAAGAGCTAATCTCTATTCCTAATGATCATGGGCTAATCTCTACAGTTTATTTTTGTCCGGTTTTTTTCGTCCCACCTCCACCCCCTAGCCAGCCCCACCCCTCGATCTTCTCCAAGTTTCCGGTTTTCTTTTTTCATGCAGGAAATCAGGACACAATCTATCTTTCCTTTAATGCACATCTCCCCAGTAAAAAAATCAGGACATTATCCCCTCCTTCCTATTAACACTAACACACATTTCTTCTGAAAATCCGGGACGTAATCCTCTCCTTCCCACTAATCTCTCTTATATGGCTTTCCCATAATTATGTCGGTCCTGCTCAGTTTGATATAATTCAATTTGGACGAAGGACGCCAGAGATTAACTTTCGCTGGCAGAGAAAGAGACTAGGGATTGATTGGTTTTAAACATTGGATTCGGTATTAGCTTAACATCTGCAGGAACAAGACGACCATAGGAAAGGCTGGCTTGCTCGACCTGCATGTTTCCTGTATATTCATTCTCTCTCCAATTCTAATACAGTCCAATTGATCATTGTATATTTATCTAATCATGGTTCCTATATCGTTTTGTATGGCTACGTGATGGGGTCGCATCCACATGGGGGAATATCGTAGATTGGATCGGAAGCAGGCCGCACAGATGAACCACCCCACCTCGTTGTCTGCCTGCACGATCTCCATTAATATCCAGCGCCGCCTCTCGAGTGGACGACCTGCATGTCGCCAACAACACCACTTACCTCTGCGCTCCGACCAAAGATCATTGTCCAGGTGAGGGTACCTCGCCGCAAGCCCGCAACAGTTGCCGTCACTGTTGATTATTCGTACTCAGATTAAGTTTCAGGCTCAGTCGTCTCTGTCGTCACTCGTCAGCGCACAGACGATGGGTTGGTGCCATACTATCATGTGGCATCTCCGTCGTTCTGGGCCGGGAAGATAACAGATTTTCAGAAAACAAATAATACATTTTAACCTAACTTCCTTAAATTATGCAAATCAATCGATTCCTTTTATTGGTTCAATTTGTCTTAGGAAACAAATAACATATTTTTAGGAAACAAATAATACATTTTAATCTAACTTTCCTAACTTATGCAAATCAATCGATTCCTTTTATTGGTTCAATTTGTCTTAGAAACAAATAACAGATTTTCAGGAAACAAATAATACATTTTAATCTAACTTCCTTAAATTATGCAAATCAATCGATTTCTTTTATTGGTTCAATTTGTCTTAGGAAACAAATAACAGATTTTCAGGAAACAAATAATACATTTTAATCTAACTTTCCTAACTTATCTAAATCAATCAATTCCTTTTATTGGTTCAATTTGTCTTATGAAACAAATAACAGATTTTCAGAAAACAAATAATACATTTTAATCTAACTTCCTTAAATTATGCAAATCAATTGATTCCTTTTATTGGTTCAATTTGTCTTAGGAAACAAATAACAGATTTTTAGGAAACAAATAATACATTTTAATCTAACTTTCCTAACTTATTAGTGAAATTTGTTTTAGGAAACAAATAACAGACACGTCACAACTTTCCTCCCAATAAATAGTTTCTTAACATTTGCAAACTTTCCTAATCAGACACGTCACAAACGGGCAGGTACTGATATCACGTTATCCAACAATAAAACCCCATTTGCATAGAAATCAGTTCAAAAATCCTAACTTTCCTAAAATTTTACCTTTCCTTGATAACAACAAACATTTTCTATGTTTTCCATCGATATTAGCATTTTTTTGAACTGAGATCTCCGGGTTATGATTTTTTTTGTGATTCTTTCCAATTGTGACCTCTCCTTCCACTCCGGCTCCTTGTTGGATAAACACCTCCACCACAGCCAGGTGACACCGTCCCAGACCTCCTGCCTCTCCACAACTTCTCCGCCACCTCCTTCTCGTACTCCATTAACAATCCCTCCGCCACATTTGTCCACGGCGGTGTCGAGGGCATGGTGCAGCAGCGTACCAGCGGTAGAGCAGCGCATAGCAGCAGGAAGCAACACGCAGTAGGCGAGGCTGAGGGGGCGGCCGACAGAAGATGGCCATGAATGGAGGCGGCGTGAGGCAGGGGGGCAGCAGACGGGGCAAGCACAGCCAGCGAGAGTGTGGAGCGCGACCAGGGTGTGTGTCGCGCGGGGCACAGTGGTGCGGTGGCTACGGCGAGCGCGACGGCAGCGGCGGGCGCGACCGACGCGGTGTAGCACGGGCGTGGGCATGGAGAGGGAGTGGCCCCGCGGGCGTGGAAGAAGAGCGGCAGGCTCGGGCATGGGCGTGCATAGGAGCGGGCATGTGCCACGGGGTCAATCCGAGGAGCTCGGTGGCTACCCCTGCAATGGCCATGGCGGACGGCGGTTCTCGGCCACAGCGAAATACCTAACGAGAGCAAACGAGAGGGGAGACAAGGAAAAGGCAAGAGGAGATCATGGCGGTGTCAATGGCGCCCTAGGCGAAGACATGGGAGCTCGGGGCGGCGCGGATCGAATGACAATGTTGCGGTGGCCCAAGGTTGAGGAAGACGGCAGCGACATCGATGCGGGGGTGCTGGACTTGATCTCGTTGGCGCAGACGAAGTAGCGAAGGCATTCGGAGCTCCTCGACAAGCTCCTAGCCCGCAGGGAGGGCAGTGGCCATGTGGACGGGGTCGGTCATGGTGGCCGTGGCGTCTGACTTCCTCCAGATCGACGGGATCGAGCGAGCGAGGAGGAGAAGTGGATTTGGGAGGGGGCGTCAAGGAGGAGTGAGGCCATGGGGTAGGGAAGGCAGGGCGTCACCCTTATCCATTCCCCTTCGATGCCAGCGAGGTGGTCGGGCGGGAGCCCGTCTCTGTAGCGACGCGGCTCGGGGAACAGGAGAAGACGACCGCGCGGGAACTGGACCGCTGAGCCGGTTCGGTGGCAAGGCCCGGGGGGCAGGGCGAATCCCCTTTTACATCGTCCTTTTGGTTTTTCAATGTATTCTAATCTGTTTCTCCTTTTTAACACAATTTTCTATTTATTTTTATCAACTAAATGATCTCTACTCCTAATATCTCAGTTGGTAGTCTCCGTTTCGGGTTTATTTTCGTCCCACCTCCCGAGTGAGGGAGAGGGGGAGAGAGAGTGAGGAAGAGGGAGGGAGAGGGTGTGTGTGTGAGAGAGAATTTGATGGTAAAAAAGGTCGTCGATGTCACTTAATATGTATGAGAATATTCAATGTAATATTAACATAATTGATATTGAACTTTTAAAGTTAATGTGGCCCCGTTGCAACGCACGGGCGTTCTTCTAGTGACGATAGATCTCATCTTGTTGAGGTATCTTGACCCCATAGACGAGAAAGGTTTACCAGAGGGTCTGCGGCCGCAGTTCAGATCATCGCAAAGAGGTTTGATGTTGGACAAAGGAATAGCATGTGATTGGTAGTCTCCGACAATGGACAGAAGGGGCAGCGATCATCTGCAGCAATCCCTGTCTTAATCTTGTTTCGTTAGTGTAAAGGCGATCCTCAGCCATCCAAGCGAAAATTTACATCCCCCCCCCCCCCACCCACACACAATAGCACTAAGCCGATTTCATGGAGAGAGTTTTCCCATTGAGTCTGTTGTTTCTGTTGTTTCCTCTGCACCTACGAGTTCAAAGAACACGTAGCAAGCATAGCACACAAAAGTTGAAAGCTCTTTCCGCTAGGTGGGATAGCTGAGGGGCGAGATCAAAGTGGAGCATAGAGTTGCTCGTACAACAAACTAATACAGTTAGCTATGCATAGACATTTACCCTAAAAAAAGCTATGCATATACAAATGTTTTTTATTACTTTTGCTTTGGTACACCCTCCTAAATACATCAATGACTGAGATTATCCCATACCCAAGATGATCCTTTTCTAGAAGCATGTCACCGCGTGCGTACAGCCTATACGACACGTGACTGGGCGCTACAGTAAAAATACTGAGAAAAAAAAAGTTTGGTACAAGGAATCGAACCTGTATCCTCGTCCTCCTTATTACACTGCTTAGCACTTCAGTACACAATTCCTGGTGGTAATAGAAGGCACGAGACGTATAAGAACACATGGATACACGTCTACCCGATCAAGTCTCGCGGTCTTTCGCTATTGCGCATCGTGCCAAAGCCTTTCACGCACACACAAACACACTGGACGGCCGGCAGGCACAACAATGATCAAAGGCTATCTATCTAACACCAAACTAAGCACATTTGCAATGCTCCTTGCGTCCGCACGCTAGGTACCTGCTCGAGTCTTTTGCTTAATACGGATCGTGTCAAAGAATACACGCACACAAGTTTAAATTTTTTTTTTTTGCGAAAACACTTGTATTACTCAACTCATAATGTCTTTACAATCATCAAGGGAAATACCCAAGACCTCATCTGGCCCAGATCCCAGCCAGGTCATAGTCCGCCCCTCTACTCGAGCAAATCTAGCCAAACTATCACTAGCTTTATTCTGGGCTCTCAAAACATGAGTAATACAAGTTCGTCTCAAACGAAGCAGCAACCTTATTTCATTAACCAACGAGGCATAGACTGAACGATCAACTTCGCCGGAGCTTATCATGGAGACAGCCAAGCTTGAGTCCGACTCAATGACAATGGGCAATTCTGAACTCTGTATGGCGAGCGAAACGCCCTCCATGATAGCACATAATTCAGCTTCAACAACGTCTCTACAGGAATATAACACCCTGCAGCTTGACAAAATAATCACACCCATGGAGTCTCGAAGAATCATACCAGCGCCCGCTTTATCATCCGTTACAAACGATCCGTCTGTATTCAATTTCACCCAGCCAACATCCGGTGGCTTCCACCTACATTCAGGGTCCGTTCGCTGATGCTGCACCTGTACAGAAGATATATGATCAAAGGAAACGAATCCCTTGCCTTTAGCCGGGTCCATTCCTGGATTTTGTTTGATCCCAATCAACTCTTCCAAATACCTTTTCAGAAAACTTAACAGAGACATCCATAGCCGGAGCTGGTTTAAAGTGCACTACTTCATTTCGAACATACCAACTTCTCCAAAAGATGAGCAGCACCTTACCACGATCCATCTCGTTCATAGAATCTAAAGCATGAAGTAGCCACTCCTTCCCATTCGGAACGAAGGAATCAATTGCCGGTAATTTCCACACTCTAGCCATCTCTTTGTACAGATCACGACCCCGTTGGCACTTCAAGAATGGATGGAAATTATCCTCTGCCTCCATACCACAGACCGGGCATGTACTAACAAGCTCAAGCCCAATCTTATTCTTGTTTTTCCACGTTGGAAGAGTGTCAGTCGCCAGCCGCCAGGCGAAGTTGCGGATCGTCGGTGATACCCAACTCTTCCATATATATATTTCCAAACGCTCCTATGACCTGAGGGCGACATTCTGGAAGAGGGAGTGTTTGCACCAAAAACCTCCTGAAAGGCAAACTGATATGCAGATTTAACAGTAAACAGTCCGTGCTTTCCTGGACCCCAAGCAATCACGTCTTCGTCTAGCCTTGGAGATGCCCGTATCTTCAGAATTTCATTCACATCAGCCTCCAAGAAATATTGCTGTAACACCTCGACTTTCCAAGACCCGTTTCCATTAAGCAAGTCTGACACATATCGTATGCGACACCTGCCTTGCAACGATATCAGCTTATAAGAGAGAGGCCTCGGTATCCAATTGTCCCTCCAAATTCTGATACTCTTCCCATTGCCCACTCTCCATATCAAACCTTTCTTCAGAAGATCAAGGCCATGGCTGATTGCTTGCCACGATGACGATGCCTTACCCGTAAAGACCGTATCTTCAAGCTTGCCAAAAGGATAATACTTTGCCTTTAGAACCTGGGCACATAGGCTGTCCGGATTAGATAACAGGCGCCATGCCTGGCGAGCAAGCAAGGCTTGATTGAACAACCGGAAGTCCCTAAATCCAACACCCCCTCTATCCTTTGACTGAAGAAGATGATCCCAACCTTTCCAATGCACTTTGCGTTTTCCTTTCGCAGAGCCCCAATAAAAATTCCTCATCATCCTTGTAAGTTCATCACACACTGAATATGGTAGCTTGAACACACTCATGATGTAGGTTGGCAAGGATTGAGCAACGGACTTAATTAGCACCTCACGGCCTGGTTGAGCTAGCAGGCCGTCTCCCCACTGCATGAGACGTTTCGTCAGTTTCATTTGAAGATTTTGAAACCTTCCTTTAGACATGCGGCCGTCAGGTGTCGGGAGACCGAGATACTTCTCCTCGAACACAGTGTTGGTGACATTTAGAGCATCCCGGACTTGTGTCTGAGTCACAGGAGGGCAGGTACTCCCAAAAAACAACGAGCACTTATCATAATTCAACTTCTGACCTGTAGCTGCACCATACTCCTCAATTGCTGCTTTAACACACTCCGCTTGTTCACGTGAAGCCTCAAAGAACAACAATGTATCATCAGCAAATAAAAGATGAGATATACCAGGAGCTCTTCTACATACTTTCACCGGTGTGATGTCACCCGTAGCTACTTTGTTTCTCAGAATGGTAGAGAGTCCATCCGCCCCAAAAAGGAAAAGAAATGGTGAGAGTGGGTCACCTTGCCGAAGACCGCGCGTCGGTGCAAATGAATCTAAGAGGGTTCCGTTGAATTTGACAGAGTATCTCACCGACGTGACACACGTCATTACCCAATCGATCCATCGATGAGAGAAACCCAACTTTTGCATCACTTGCCTCAAGAAAACCCAGTCTACTCGATCATACGCCTTTGACAGATCAAGTTTATATGCACAGAAACTTTTTGTAGGGTCTTTTTCTTGCTTAATGTAATGAATACACTCAAAGGCTACCAGGGCATTATCAGTAATCATCCTTCCTGGAATGAAAGCACTTTGCTCTGGAGATATTAAATTATCCAATAGAGGCCTTAAACGGAGTAATCATCCTTCCTGGAATGAAAGCACTTTGCTCTGGAGATGTTAAATTATCCAATAGAGGCCTTAAACGGTTAACCAAGCACTTGGAAATAACCTTGTACACAACATTGCATAAACTGATGGGCCTGTAATCAGACAACTTTGTGGGGTTAGCAATTTTTGGAATAAGTACAATAGACGTAGCATTTACCCCTTCAGGCATATTTCCTGTTCGGAAGAAATCCTTAACCGCGGTAAGAACATCATCCTTCAATGTACTCCAATTACGCTGAAAAAACCGAGCCGGAAACCCATCCGGCCCCGGAGCCTTCAGAGGGCCTATCTGGAAAAGGGCATCTGAAATCTCCTTATCAGAGAAGGGCGCAACCAACTTGGCATTATCCTCCTCTGTCACCTTTGCCTCAACATGGTCCAGAATTGGCGTTGCGTCCAGAGAGGGGTCGGCCTTGAAGATCTCTTGAAAATAAACATTGGCCATCTCCCCCATTACAACACTATCTGTATGCACCACCCCAATGCTATCTGTGAGCTCCCGAATTTTATTTTTCCTTGCTCTCCAAACCGCCTTGCTCTGGAAATACTTGGTGTTTCTATCACCTTCCTTCAACCAAGATATTCTCGACCGTTGCAGCCATAGCATTTCCTCTTGGTATAAGAGTTCATTCATCTTATCTGTTATCAGCCTCATTTCCGCCGTATCCGCATTCATATGCATCAACTCTTCTAATTGACTCCGAGATTTAGCAAGCTCTCTTCTAATATTCCCAAACTTCCTGCTCCAAACTCCCAAGGAATTCATAGTCTTGGAGAGAGCATCACGTAGCTGCGCCAAATTTTGAACACCACCTACAGCCGACCAAGCTTCCTTTATTACTTCCGGCAGCGTATTATCCCTCTCCCAAAACAGCTCATATCTTCTGTTGCTCTTCCCAGATGGGCCTGGATCTGCCGATCCCTTCACAAGTAAAGCTATGTGATCCGAGCACGGAGACGGAATGTGAGAGACGGACGAGTACGCAAACATGTTTCTCCATGCATTTGATCCCACCGCTCTGTCCAGACGGACTTTGACATTGCTTGCTCTGCTTCGCTTATTATCGTATGTAAACGGTACCTCGACAAAACCTAGATCCACGAGTCCGCAGACCTCCAGCGTGTCCCGGAAGGCCAGCATTTGGGCTTCGGGTCTTGGAGTAGCCGACATATGTTCAAAGTTCCACATAGCCTCATTAAAATCGCCTACTACTAACCATGGCAGATCACTGACATTCTTCAAGTTCTGGATCATTTCCCACATGAGGGGTCTATTCTCCACTCGAGGTTCACCATACACACATGTTACTCTCCAACGTGTAGCCTCCTGATTGACCCGAATTAGAGCATCAATATACCTATCCTTCTTTTCCAGAATCTGACCATCATAGGATTCGTGCCAATAAAGGGCCAGACCGCCACTCATGCCATTACTATCCACACCACAAAATCCCTTCAAGCCCAGACGCCCACGAATTCTTCTCATCTTCTCTGCCTTCTGCCTTGTCTCGCATAAGAAAACCAAAGTGGGGGAATGCGACTGGCAAAGAGTCGCTAGTTCACGAACTGTCTGGGTATTCCCCCCTCCCCGGCAGTTCCAACTCAGGAGATTCATTGGGCCCGGCGGTCCTCCGACGCGGAGGCCGCCTCTTTTGACATAGAGCTGTCAACACCTTCCTCTCCCTCTCCTTGCTTCCTTCTCTTTACGATGGGTTGCTTTCCCGGAGTTGTGTTTGAAGGGCCCGAACCATGGGCCTCTGTTGTAGTCCCACTCTCAATTAGTAAAACTGTATTAGACACCTTCCCTGCTAAATTAGGCACTGGCTGCCCTCTGACATTGACAGTACCGTCCTCACTCACAAGCCGTTTACGAACTCCCCTTCCCTCCTCACCCAACACCATCTGATTGCCAGCTGAAACCTCCATGTCCACAGGTCCATCGAGCCCCTCACCAGCCCCACGACCCCCTGCAACACCTGATCTGCCACCTCTACCACCCCTCCCTCCTGCTCCGTTACTACCTCCATGGGGGGCACCCTGAAAAGAACCACTCCCCCTTCCCACGTCTGTCCTTCCACCAGCACCCCCTCTCCCACCCCCCGAACTCCCTGTCACATGTTCATTCGTCCAATGCAGCCAGTCGCCCCATTCACACGAGGCCAGATCATGGGTACCGTCTCCGCATTCCTCAAGCACATGGCCCATGCAGCCGCAGTAGAAACAAAAGTCCGGTAGTTTCTCATAACTAACCGGGTATTTTTTCATCTCCTTGAGCGTGATTCGCACAAACCTTACCAGTGGCAAATTTACATTGACAAACACTCTCACCCGTATATGACTTGAGGGATTTATTCTCCCCTCATTAACAATGACTGTAAACGGTGGGTTTCCTACTTTCTTCGCCACCTTCTCTACTAGTTCTCTTTTCCTCGTTAAACCATCCCGCAACCCCTTAATTCTTACCCACAAAGGATACATGTCAAGGGCATATTCAGCAACATTCGTGAAACCATCATACTCCACTAGGACCACCAGGTCTCTTCTGAATTGCCATGCCCCCCCTTCCATCACACGTTTCCAATCACCCAGACAGTGAAGTTGAACCAAAAACAGATTTGGCCCTTTGATATTGAAAGTAACCCCTTGCGCACAGGCCCAAGCGTTTCTCATGGCGTTCAATAGAGCGGCATGGCTGAAGGGCCTCATAGTATGAACCCTAAATAGTGCCAGCCATCGAACTTCCTTTATCAAATCCTCTACCTCCCCTGATAAATCCAATTCTTCCTCCTCCTCCCCATGCAGCCTCATACCCTCAAAAGCATCTTCTAGGTTTTGGTCCAGGTCGCCCTGATCCCAACCCCGTCCTTCATCTTCCTCTAGATCCGCCTCCTACACTTCCTCTCGTACCCCATCTTCACCCCCTCCAGCCAAGTTTGTCGCCTGGGCACTTCCCGATCCATCCCCTTCATGCACCTCATCGCCCGCTTGCATCTTCCTCGCTACTTCCTTCGAAACCCCCGCCCCTTTCTTGCTATCGCTGTCGCCCATATCGCGGCGACCCCGAGCAGCGTAGTCACAGGTAAACCTGCGGGCACCAGCGTCGGGTAGTTTTCTCGATGGATTTTTGTGGACTCCGGCGGCGCCGTCGGAGGAGAAGGTGGACCCTAGGAGAAACCCTAGGGGAAAACGTTTTACCTCTCTCACAGATGTCCGATTGGCTAATGGAAAGGTGACCCCCAATAGGTGCCTTCCGCATGTTTAATTCTCAACATAAACGCACCCACACTCTTGGATATCTATCCCAACTAAGCATGTTTGCGTAATCGCGTTGCCCCTTGCGTTACTCAACTGTGTGTGCAGTCACATAGGAACATTCTGCAATTTTCGAACAAATTTTGGAAAGGAACATTTTTTTTTGAAAATATGAACAAACTTTAAAAAATGAGAACAAATTTTGAAATTTGTGAAGAACTTCTCTTCAAATTTGTCAACTTTTTTTTGAATTCACATAGTCATTTTTTTCAGAAGACGTGAACATTTTTTCAAATTCGTGAAGCGGGGCTCTTTTTTTATAACACTATAACTTGAGTAACTCGCCGTCAGAAGCACCAAGAACATACCATATGCCCTCATGTTAATCATGCTAGCTCTTGAAAACAGAAATACAAGAAAGCACAGTCCATTATATCATTGAGTTAGCATACTGCAACATCATTCAATACCAGAAATCTGACATGTTTAGTTGCATAGCAAGAGGACACTGAAACATGAAACTATAAGGAAAACATATATACACTTGCAAACTGTTGCCGTGCATCCCATTTGACAAAGCTCATTTGGGCAGAACAACTACTTAGTTTGCCAAAACTAGACCCACAGCAACACAGATCTACAACTACTTCAAATTAATCTACACATCATAGAAAATAAGAAGCAAAGATGTTCGATACTCTGAAGCAACACTTTTTTATCCTCTATTTCTTGTGCGAGTAAAGTCAACCTAACTTGTAATATATATAAGGTCAACTACAAGCTACTTACAGCTAAACATGTTACCGAGAGACACTTGTAGCTACATGCTCATTATGTTTGATGTTTCTGCAGGCCCTATCTGACCCAAGTTAACCTTGGTAACCCACCAAAATCATTCAGAGTCCTCATTGATACCGGTAGCAATCCGGCATGGGTGAAGTGTCAAGCTGGACCGAGTGTGAGTCATCAGCCCCAACAAAACTATGTTTATTCCCATGTACTTCTTCAAACATAAAAAAGGCCATCGTTCTATTTGTTTTTGTATATACACCAGGGGGCATATGCCCCCCCCCCCACCCTGCCTATGTGCAAGGTGTGGGAGAAAAGGAGCATGGATCAATGGAAACCCATAGGAGCGGACGAGCTCGCGCCCTCCTGGAATCTCTACGCGCTCGTTCTCGTGGGGATATGGGCCGCGTCAGGTACTTTCAGATGTATATACGTTGTGTATAAATGGCGGTGGGCTTTGCAGGTAGGACGGGCCCATGTGATTAACGGCGTAGGCGCAGACGTCCTGGACCGACATGTGCCTTCAGAACGGTTCACACCTGACATCCCACACGGCATGTATCGATAGGACCGCTGTCAGCAAGTACTCTTCTCAGCTAACCCATCAAACAGTATATTCCGAAGAGCACACTGCGTCAAATTCCCGTACACCGATCAAAGAAAAATAATAATGTAAAACGCACATGCAAATGCAAATTAGCAGGTACGTGGAAACACAACATCGTGTCCCGCCCAATACAGCACATGCAATGCAACTTGGCACACCAACTACAGATCACGAGATTAGATACATAAACTTTTGGGAAGTAAGGGCATATGCAAACCCGTAAATTTGTTTCGACATCCGTCCATGGACATAGGACCAGTCCATTGATACGGATGTGTGTATAAAATTTGCCACAATGCGTATACAAATACGTGTCAACATGCTCTTAAAAACAGTGCACATAATGGCAAATTTAAAATATTTTGTTCTCTTGAAAAAGATGAGAAATTGAGGATTTTGCCATGGGCGCACAATTTTATTTAGGACTTTTGTTCTCTAGAAACTTGGCAATTTTTGTTCTCTAGAAACTAGGAATTTAGGAATTTGTCATGCTACAGAAGAGAAGTTTGCAACATTTTCAATAATTGTCAAGATATCTATGCAAAAATTCCATGGTAAAAACAATATATAGAAATTTTGCCATGGTATCTATGATAAAAATGCCATGATAAATACATTTTTTTCATTTGCCATGGTTCGATTAAAAAATGAATACCTGCATGGCAACATGTGAGAACATGACGATATATGTTAAGGTGGCATGGATTTATACTAATTGTTTCAAAAAAATCCATAATTTAGAAAACACATTTTCTTTCGAGAATTGCCATGGGACAACTCTATTTTCCTTTTTCAAGAATTGCCATGATTTAGAAAACAGATTCATAAAATTGTCGTGTGACAATTACAGCTTGTCGTAAAATTTGCCATGTGCTGTGAAACATTTTTTTTTCAAAAAGGGGGGACTCCCCGGCCTCTGCGTCAGAACGATGCATACGGCCATATTTATATATAAAAATAGGTTCAACGAGGTCTTATAGTCTGAGAACAAAAAAACGGTAAGCTCACAAAGAGCCACAACGCCAAAAACAGAAGGCCCAAAAGCTACAACCGGCTGGCATAACAAAGATAGGTAAAGTAATCGCCTATCCTACTACATGACCGCCATCCAAACCGGTTGAAGATATCCCGCGCTACCGTCTCCCACCGGACAGATCCAGTAACCAAACGCTCCCTGGCCTCCATCGGAGTGAGTAAGGACCACATATGGATCAGCGCAGTAGCTCGGAATAAAACCTGTAAAAATGAATAGTTATTGTTCTGTTAAAAGCCAAATCATTTCTGCAGTTCCAAATTGCCCATAACAACACACATACTCCTACACGAATGTGTCTAACTGTTTCGGACTCTATCCCAACAAGCCATGTTCCAAATAACGTTCTGACCGACTTCGGAGGAGTAATGTTAAAGGCAATTTGCACCGTGTGCCACAAAACTTCCGCCAACGGGCAATCAAAGAAGAGGTGCTTGATAGTTTCGTCCCGATCACAAAAACTACACCTAGTAGATCCTGTCCAGTTGCGCTTAACCAAATTATCCTTTGTTAAAATGACTTATTTATGCACAAACCACATAAACACTTTAATTTTCAAAGGAACTTTAACTTTCCAAACATGTTTGGAACTAGGAATAACACTAGAGCTAATGACATTGATATACATCGACTTGACTGTGAACTCTCCAGACCTAGTAAGCTTCCAACACAACTGATCGGGCTGATGAGCTAGCTGAACCTCCATCAGTCTACTCACCAAATGAGGCCATGCTTCCCACCGGTCGCCAACAAGCACCCTCCGAAACTGAATATTAAGGGGAATGGACTGCATAATCGTTGCAACAAGAGCATCACGTCGTTGAACAATATGATACAGGACGGATACTGAAGCGCCAACGGCGTTTCACCAAGCCAAGTATCCTCCCAGAAGCATATGGTGTTGCCATTACCGACAATAAACTTTGTTCTATTAAAGAAGGCAACTTTGACTCTCATAAGCCCCTTCCAAAACAGAGAATCAGTTGGTCTCACTGTCACCTGAGACAAAGTCTTGGACTGTAGATACTTACTACGGAGAATTTGCACCCACGTTGCCTCAGTCTCAACTGATAACTGATACAACCACTTACTGAGAAGACATCTGTTCTTGACTTCAAAATTCTCAATACCAAGGCCCCCCTGGTCCTTTGGTCGACAAATGATATCCCATTTGGCGAGTCGGTACTTTCTCTTTAGTTCATCACTCCGCCAGAAGAATCGGGATCGATAGAAGTCTAGCCTTTTCCTAACCCCAACTGGGACTTCAAAGAAAGATAAGAGAAACATAGGCATACTCGTGAGCACCGAATTAATAAGAATCAATGGACCTTCATAAGACATGAGTTTGCCCTTCCAGCAACTCAGTTTCTTCTCAAACCGATCCTCGATGCACTTCCGTTCTCTGTTTGTGAGCTTACGATAGTGAATGGGTATACCTAGGTACATAAAAGGTAAAGCCCCCAATTCACATCCAAACAATTGCCCATAGGCCTCTTGTTCCTCACTGGCTCTACCAAAACAGAACAACTCGCTTTTATGAAAGTTAATCTTCAATTCGGTCAATTGTTCAAATAAGCATAACACCATCTTCATATTTCTCGCTTTTGCCAAGTCGTGCTCCATAAAGATGATTGTATCATCTGCGTACTGCAGGATGGACACACCACCATCAACTAGATGAGGCACCAAGCCACCCACCCGACCGGCCTCCTTTTCCCTACCTATCAAGATTGCCAGCATGTTGGAGGTTCACTTGTCTCAGGACCTTGTGTGTCTGGAAATAATGACCTATATCGTCATTCACTTTAATTCCAACACTCCCTTTTTACGTGAAAGATTCTATCTAGCGTCGCCAAGCTTCATCAAAACCCTTCATGTGTAAGGCCTGTTGAACGAACGGCCATTTGACTTTATCGTACGCTTTCTCGAAATCCACCTTGAAAACAACTCCATCTAGTTTTTTCGTGTGAATCTCATGGAGCATTTCATGAAGGACCACAACCCCTTCTAGGATGTTCCTGCCCGGCATGAGAGCAGTTTGAGTAGGCTGCACCACAACATGCGCAATCTGTGTGAGCCTAATCATTCCGACCTTGGTAAATTTTTTGAAACTAACATTAAGAAGACAGATGGGCCTGAATTGCTCGATTCTCACAGCCTCTGTTTTCTTAGGAAGCAGGGTTATCATGACAAAATTTAGTTGAAAAAGCTGAAGCTGTCCTTAGAACAAATCATGGAACATCGGCAATAGATCCCCTTTAATAATATGCCAGCACTTCTTATAAAACTCAGCCGGGAATCCATCCGGGCCGGGAGCCTTATTATTTTTCATCTACGATATGGCCTCAAACACCTCTTTCTCAGAAAAAGGAGCAGCTAAAATATCATTCTCAACAGCAGTAAGTTGAGGCACATCCTCAACCCTAGACTCATCCAGAGACACACAATTATCCTCTGCAGGTCCAAACAACTGCTTGTAATACTCAGTAATGTATAATTTTAGATTCTCCTGACCAAGAATCGTTCCTTCATCTTGTTCAAGTTGAAAGATCCTCTTCTTCCTGTGTTTGCCATTGGCGATCATGTGGAAGAATTGAGTGTTTGCGTCCCCCCTGGACTACTCTTCGGACCTTGGCCCGCAGTGCCCACTTTAATTCTTCTTCACGAAGAAGCTCTTTCAGCCTCATCTCTGCATCAAGCTTGGCATGAAACTCTGAGGCTGGCATAACCGTGGTTTCTGCTTTTACATCTAGGGACTGAATAAGGGTAAGGAGCCGTTCCTTTTCGACCTTATAAATCCCATTAAGATGCTTAGCCCACCCACGTAGGAAACTTCTCAGGTGCCTAATCTTATTCTGCTAGCGCTCAAGCACAGTCCTACCTCCTACATCCTTAGCCCACTCTCTGGCTACGAGATCAAAGAAGCCTTCTCTTTCAAACCAAGCAAGCTCGAACGAAAATAAGTTTTTGTTTCCCAGGTGGGTGACCTCACCAGAGTCAAGAAATAAAGGCGTGTGGTCAGAAATACCACGAGAAAGTGCCTGAACTGTTACAAAGGGAAACTTCTGTTCCCATTCGATACTTGCCAGTACACGATCCAACTTTTCAAACGTTGGATTTGCCATCGCGTTAGCCCAGGTGAACTTTCTTCCCGAAAGCTCTATCTCTCTCAGATCCAAGCTTTCAATAATAGTATTAAGCATGAATGACCATCTGCCGTCAAAGTTATCATTATTCTTCTCATCTCGCCTTCTAATGATGTTAAAATCACCCCCCACCAGAATTGGGAGCTGCTCAGAGCCGCAAATCCTAACTAGACCAGCCAAGAAATCAGATTTGAATTCGGGTTGTGCGGCACCGTATACCGCCACCAGAGCCCAATTAAACCCATCAGCCTTCGACCGCACCCTAAACTTAACAACAAAATCTCCCATGACCACACTTCGGACTTCGAGTGAATCGCATCTAACACCGAGTAAGATCATAATGTTCTGAATTTGTTGTGTGACCAGTAGAAAGTTCTTTCAAACTTGCCATGTTATAGCTAGAGAGAAAAAAATTGCTCATCAATGACACTGACCACTACTAAACATTTTTTTGGAAAATGGCCAAGTCAGATACAGAACAGTATGGTAGCGTACAGTACCTCCATGTTAGCATGTGGTAAGGTGAACGGTGAACCTGAACCTAATTGAACTGGATTGAACCTAAATAGAGAGAAACAAGAATGTGCTCCCATGTTGACAATTCTACCACGCTTCGGATTGCAATCGACACTAAGGAAATGATGTGAGAGCGATGAGGAGAGGAGAAGAGAAAGTACCTTGTCTGTCGGCTAAGGTTATTCCATGGAGCTCCATATCCGTTGCCGCTCGTACGGGCTGTCGAGAGACGGCGGGATGACGGTGCTGGAGAGGGACGAGGTAAGGATGAGTCGGATGAGGTCGGGGAACACCTCGGGTGCGTCGGTGAGGAGGCAGAGCCGGTCCGTCTCAGTGTGGAGGGCGAGCTTTGAGTCGACAAACCGGCGCGGGTCATCCGGATCCTTCATCCACGCGTCGAGGTTGTCCCGGAGGCGGCGCTGAAACCCCAGCCCTTCGCCGGCCGGGGATCTAGCACGTCGAGGCCGTCAGTTGCTGCCTACTCCTCTTTCTGCTTCACCCGCTTTTGCTTCTGCGCGGGCGACGCGACCTGGCTTGCTGGCAGGCGCGCGCGTCCTGTACCGTAGGGACAGTGTACGCACATCTCAACATTGTATGTGCGCACGCCAAGTTTCATGAAAACCCGACATTTTATACGCCTTGTGTAAAAAAGACAAAAAAAGTCTCATGAAAATTCTTTTTAACACTAAATTTTGTCTTTTTTGCACGTGAGACAAAAATTGTCGGTTTTCTATGAAACGAGTTTGAATGCACGTAGAATGTCAAGATGTACGCGAGAATCATTTTGTCAGAATTTTATGGCATTTCAAAATATGTTTAAACACATTTTAAAATCCAGGAGCATATGCTCCCATGTGCCAAAACGCCACTCTCGTTAGGTAGAATTTTAATACATAAACTTGCACTGGATGTACACATATATACATAAACTTGAAATTGATATAAATCGATCCTACATCATGTGTTTCAGATACTTTTGAGTACATTTATGTCATTGATGAAGGACCTAAAGAGTTGGAGTAGAGATAATTTTGGTAACGTTCTAAAAGAGATCGAGACCCTCCGGTCGCAACTATCTGAACTGCAAATTGGAGGGGCCGATGCCTCGCAGGTCAGGTGCAAAATGAACTAGTTGGATGAACTCTTATATAGAGAGGAGATGATGTGGCTTCAGAGGTCACACATTACTTAGCTAAAGGAAGGAGAGAGGAACACGAGTTACTTGCATAGGAGAGCAGTCTCGCGTGCTCGCCGGAACCACATTCAGCGCCTTCTAAAGGCCGATGGCTCCTGGTGCTCTTCTCCGACAGACATGGAAAGGATGGCAGCGTCGTACTTTAAGGAAGTGTACACCAAAGATCCTACCCTTGATCTCCGGGAGGTTCTTGAGTGCATTACAACTAAAGTCACAGACGAGATGAACGAGTCTTTGTGCAAACCATACTCTGAGCAGGAAATATCGGATGCTCTGTTTCAAATCGGCCCCTTGAAGGCCCCGGGCACGGACGGTTTTCCGGCTCGCTTCTATCAGCGCAATTGGGCGGTGGTTAAGGAACAAGTTGTTGCAGCAGTCCAAGAGTTCTTTCAGACGGGTATCATGCCAGTTGGGATCAACGACACGGCCATAGTTTTGATCCCCAAAGTTCCACACCCCAAAGAACTAAAGGACTTTCGCCCCATCAGTTTATGTAACGTCGTTTACAAGATCATGTCAAAGTGTATGGTAAAGAGGCTACAGCCTCTACTCACGGAGTTAATATATGAAAACCAAAGCGCCTTCATCCCCGGAAGGTTGATTACAGATAATTATACAATAGCTTTCGAGTGCATCCATCATATTCAAAATTTGGCGGCAAACTCGGATGCTTTCTGTGCTCATAAACTTGATCTATCCAAGGCGTATGATCGAGTTGATTGGGTGTTCCTGGAAAAGGCCCTCCTCAAGTGGGGGTTCTCTCAATACTGGGTGGATTGTGTTATGGCATGTGTATCTTCAGTAAAGTACTCGGTGAAATTCAATGGCAAGTTAACAGAATCATTCATTCCTTCGAGGGGGCTGCGGCAAGGTGACCCCCTTTCCCTTTCTTATTTCTCTTTGTCGCAGATGCCCTGTCATCCCTGTTCAATAGGTCAATGGCCGAGGAAGGTTTGAGGGGAATTAAAATCTGTAGGGATGCTCTGTTATATCCCATCTCTTATTTGTGGATGACTCTCTACTATTCTTTCAAGCATCACAGCAGCAAGCTTTGTTAGTGAAGGGTTTGTTGAACACTTATGCGGAGGCCACGGGCCAACTAATCAATCCATCAAAGTGCTCCATTCTCTTTTTGATCATTGCACACCGGCTGTCATTGCGGAAGTAAAAAGTATTCTGGATATCACACAGGAGATGTTTGAACCTAAATACCTGAGCTTACCAGTACCGGAAGGAAGAATGCATAAAGGGAAGTTTGAAACGGTCCAAGAGAGGCTCAGGAAGAGACTGGTGGACTGGGGAGAACAGTACATGTCCACTGGGAACAAGGAGATACTCATCAAGTCAGTAGCCCAAGCCATACCGACCTATGTGATGAGTGTGTTTAAACTCTCTGCATCGGTATGCGATGAGCTAACTCGTATGATACGTCAATACTGGTGGGGAGTGGAGAAAGGGAAAAGGAAAATGGCATGGCTCAGTTGGGATAAGATGAAATTACCAAAAGCTATGGGCGGCATGGGATTTAAGGACATGCATGCCTTCAACCAGGCACTCCTTGCCAAGCAGGCATGGCGGCTAATTGACACACCTGACAGCCTGTGTGCTAGATTGTTGAAGGCTAAATATTACGCTTCAGGTAATATACTTGATACTGTATTTTCAGGCAATAGATCGGCGGTATGGAAGGGCATATTACACGGGCTGGAGCTGCTCAAAAAGGGTATAATTTGGCGGGTGGGGAGTGGAACCCTCATCCGAACCTGGAGAGACCCTTGGATACCACGTCCTTACTCTTACCGGCCTATAACCCCCAAACGTAATTGCCGGTTTAACAGAGTTGCTGATTTTCTAGGTGAAAATGGCGCCTGGAGATTGGACAGATTGAGAGAGCATTTTTGGCCGATGGATATACAACATATTTTGAGGATACGCACATCTCCAAGGCAGCGTGCGGATTTTGCCGCATGGGCACAAGAAAAGAGCGGGATTTTTACAGTGAAAAGTGCATACACCCCCGCAACATGTGATCATGTCGCTGGAGTTAGCGGCGGGGCTTCCAGTGCGGCCCCGGGTGGGCGACGTAGCTTGTGGAATTGTGTCTGGAAGTCCTCGGTCCCTCAAAAAATGAAGATCGCAATGTGGAAAGCTGCTACTGGAGCCCTTCCAACACAGAGTTGCAAGATGTTCAGGCATCTGGCGACCAGATCAACATGCCCAGTATGTGGCCGAGAGGAGGAAGGTTCATACCATGCCCTGGTGGCGTGCTCTCATGCTAGAATGGTGTGGACCAGTATGAGGGAGAGATGGCCTCTCCCAGATGACAAGTTGCTGGTGGATAATGGTAAGGAGTGGATCCTACATCTGTTATCGAACTGTTCTGATGTTGTTCGTGACATGGTTATTATGTTATGCTGACGTATCTGGCAGCTAAGGAACGACCTCACTCATGGTATGGAAACCCCTCCAGTTCATGTGACGGTCGAATTCTTGGACAGCTACTACAGACCGGTGTGCCTGACAGGCCGGTATACTACAGAGGGAATTCTCAAGGGGAAGATGCCATCTTCGGCTATCCCAAGCAAGGCGGAGAAGACGGCGCCAGCAGCAGCGCCGTGGCCCAAACCACCACAAGGACGGGTAGCACTCTCGGTGGACGGTTCCTTCAGTAGTACCGATGGATCAGCGGCAACAGGTATGATATTACGTGATCACAATGGTCATATTATCTTCTCGGCGTACCGCGTGATCTTCTATTGCAATGACCCTTTGGAAGCTGAATTACATGCGATCATGCAAGGGATGGCATTGGCTATCCAACATTCCTTGCTCCCGGTTATTGTACAGTCGGACTCATCGGAGGCGCTCTTGTCTTTACGGAATCAGGGTCTGGAGCGCTCAGCTTATGGTCATATAGTTAGAGAGATCAAAGAGTTGTTAGTCAGTAGGGAGTTTTATCCTCAGAGAATTCATCGTAGCCAAAACAATGTTGCAGATCGTTTGGCCAATTATAGCTGCACTGAGAGCACAACTGCGGTGTGGTTGACCTCGGCTCCATCATGTATCGAGGACCTATGGCCTCTGGATTGTAACATCTCTTCTGAGTAATAAAGCTCCTTTACTTTGCAAAAAAAAAACTTTTTGCATATGAGCCGTTATGGTTCACACCCTATCACTTGAACAAAAGTTGATATGTGAAAACATCTGCATATGAGCATCTTCTGAAAAATGGGCTCACGGAATTTTCCATAACCGATCGACCAAGAAAAATGGTGATTAGAGAAGCACTCACACAGTAAACCCGTGCAACACACATTTTAGATTGAAGACAATTTTCTGGATTAAATATATATAGCATTACATAACATTAACCAGAAATAGCATGTGGTGCAGTGGCTACTGCCGGACACGTGCGACACTCTTGAGTTCGAATCAAAAATAAAATATCACTTCAATTTTTTCAATCTATTGAAAAATACCAAAATCAAGAAGAAAAATACACTTGTTCAAACCTTGATGCAGCGTTTTGGTTCCAAATCAATTATTCTTCTAAAGAGTATAAGTAACGTCTTTCTCCACTATTGACAGAAACTACCAGGTGGTGCAGCGGCTATCACTTTATTTTTGTATAATGGTTTTCCTTTCTTTCCATGCTACTGACAGGTGGGACTCACACGTAGGTATTGAGCGTGTTCCAGCTGAATTAACATAAAGTTAACGAACACACCGGAAATATAATCAAACATACCCGAAATAAAAATTGTAAGGCCGGCTCGTATCATTTTTTCAAAATTTATGTATGAATCTACACTGAATGTAATTAACGACCAGGAGGCAAGCTATAAAAATGTAATTGATTCTTCAATAAGCATCAGAGGGAGCGTATACAGAAAAAAGTCCAGTCAACCTGAGGTATCGTATTAAATGGCCCCATCCCTTGTTGGACACCTCGTTCTGTAGGACCTGTACCACCAGTCCACTCGTACATCATGGTGGAATTCCTTCACGGCAGTGCATCGTTCCGTCAAGTCGAGTATACGGTACCACTACGGTGTATCCGCTATTTATTGCGCTAATACGAATCTGCATTTCCGCCGGTCATAATTGCCACCAGCCACGTGACCTTGCACCATTCGCTCTCATACCAGGAGCGCGCGCCCGAGCACATTATCGCCGCTTTCCATGGATCAATCACTTCATCTAGTGATTTGTTCACTTAGTCCTTTCAACCCGGCCTGGCGGTCTCTCTCTCTCCCCTGTCCCCTCCCTCCTCCCTCTGGATAAAAGTAGTCTTTTTCTCAGATATACATTTAGATATGAGACTTAAGTCGATAAGTATATATCGGTCATTGCTCATTTGGGTTTCATTCAACCATTTCAAGATAATGCATAAAAATACGGCAATAAAGATCACTATACCAATGTTTATGTGAAGTCCAGCCACCTAGTTATCTTGTCCACCTTATTGCTATGATCTTCGGTCCTCTTGTTTTTACCCGCATAAAAATTCATTAGTGGCCTAAGCGGAGGGCTTTGATCTGGCCTTACCTATATCAGCGATACTAAGCATCTACTCTTGTGAAATATGGAATACACCATGATCAACATAGTGTGGAAATTATATAATGTCTATAATTTTTGTGTTATTGTTGTATTGATCTGCCTCCTGGGTATATATATACAGAGAGAGTACATGAGGAGTAAAGGCTTGGAGTACAAGACAAGTTACACGTGGTTTAAACATGTTCTATCTCTACCTTCTTATATGTAACTTAAAAATTATACTTCTAACATTTTCCCTCAGTCATAGTGGGAGTGAAGCGGACGATCGCGACTGAATGTAAAGTCTTGTGCTTCCGCCATCTTCTCCGTTTCGCCATCATCACTGCGTTTCTAATGGGTCGGCACCTAGGGTGGTGACTGCGTCCCCTTCTGGCGCCTTCTCCGTCTCTCCTTTATTCCTCCCGTAGTCACAACGGGAGTGGTGTGGACGCTGGCAACGATGCGGACATTGTTGCCTAGAGTTGTTGCCGATGTGTTGTTGTAGACGTAGTCGTGTGGTCGATGTCGAGGTCGTCGATCGTGATGTAGTTGTGGTCGATGTCGAGGTCGCCGATCGTGATGTAGTTGTGGCCGATGTAAGAATTCATCATAGTTGATGTATCCGCAATCGCCGGAGGCGCAAAAAATTGCGTGATGTGTACGACGGAGCTGCAATCATGTAGCCGACGTTTTGCACCTAGAGAGATACCGTCGGAGGCGATGTTTTGCAGGCGACATCTTGCACCTTGAGAGGTACTGCCGCGGGTGTCTTGCGGATGTCAGGGGACGCGGTTATAGGTGAGTCCACCAGTTTTGCCAAGACAGGAGAAAACCCAACGAGAATACAACGGCTTTACCAGAACCATGTGTGCGGTTGTAGGGACTTTCACAATAATGATGCCATTTTTACTGCTTAATTCAGATGATGTAGTTCGGCTTGGTGAAGGAGTAGATCATCCTCGGTGCGGGTGCAGGTGGGCGGCTCGGTGTAGATGAGGCAGGTCGTGCGCGTCGTTGCTCCTGTCCCGCACGCAAAGTGCTGGAGTCGAGCGGGCGTGGTACGTGTATCGCTGAAGAGCTCGATCGGATGTGGCTTGGGAAAGTTAGGTGTGCACAGTGGCGGAGACAGGGGGACCAGCAGGGCCCTGACCCCCTAATGTCACTGGTTTAGGCCTAATACTAGTGTAAATATTGACTTTTTTTGCTGTTAAAACAATGCATTTTAATGATCTGGCCTTCCCAAACAAGATTTAGCAACGTTTGGCCCTCCCAATTTGATTTTCCTTGGCTCCGCCACTGGGCGTGCAGCAGTATGCATGCACATACAGGATGGCTCCAGGATTTGCATGTAAATACATACCATGCGCATGGGCATGGCCCGTGCTTGCTCGTAATATAGATCGATCTGCTGCATGAAGACCCGGTTGCTTGGAGTTGAGGCGTGCGCTAGAAAGCTGTGGCCATATGTCTTGCATCTTAGAGCATCTCGAGCCGTTGGCACCCCCAGGAGGCATAAAAGTCGCCGCCTGGAGGCGAGCCGGCGGTATAATCGGCTCTGGGGCGGTTGGGCACCCAGCCGTCGCCCCAGGCGCCGATGTCGGCCCATTTTTGACCCACTTTCAGCGAAAAATGGCCCGATATCGACGTGAATCAGCCAATATTCGGCGTGGTTTGGCGTCAACTCTCAACATAATTAAATTCTTTATCACATAGTTTATCATAGAAAATCAATAGAAATCAATTAGTTCAACAAAATAGTTCAATACAAATTATATAGTTCAACAAATAAAAACTCATATTTCATCACACGTCGAGCCCGGTGTCGCCCTTGATCCTCCATAGGTGCTCCACCAGATCCTGCTGCAGTTGTTGATGCACCTATGGGTCGTGGATATCCTGATGCATATTGAGGTAGGCAGTCCAGGTTGCCAGTAGCTGGTGATCAACTTGGGCAAGAGGACCCTGCCTGTAGTATGGTTCAGTGTCAAACACCGGCTCTTCCTGCTCGCTCTCAATGATCATGTTATGCAAGATGACACAATAAGTCATGATCTCCCACATTTGATCTTTTGACCAGGTCTAAGAAGGGTACTGGACAATAGCAAATCAAGATTGGAGCACACCAAATGCCCGCTCAACATCCTTCCTGCAAGCCTCCTGAACCTTCGCAAAGTGGGACTTCTTGCCTCCTGGCACATTGTTTGAGATACTCTTCACAAATGTCGACCATCTCGGGTAGATGCTATCAGCTAGGTAGAACCCCTTGTTGTAGTGCCGCCCATTGACCTCGAAGTTCACTGGAGGAGAATGACCTTCAACAAGCTTGGCAAAGACAGGGGAGCACTGTAGGACGTTGATGTCATTGTGAGTTTCTGGCATCCCAAAGAAAGAGTGCCAAATCCAGAGGTCCTGTGTGGTCACTGCCTCAAGTTCCACACTGCAACCGCCTTTGGTGCCTTTGTACAACCCCTGCCAAGCAAATGGACAGTTCTTCCATTTCCAATGCATGCAGTCGATGCTTCCAAGCATCCCAGGAAATCCTCTTGCTGCATTTTATGCTAGGATTCGAGTGGTGTCTTCAGTATTGGGTGATCGCAAGTATTGCGGTCCAAACACTGCCACCAATGCCCTGCAGAACTTGTAGAAACACTCGATGGTCGTGGACTCGGCCATGCGCCCATAGTCGTCTAGTGAATCATCGGGAGCTCCGTATGCAAGCATCCTTATAGCTCTCGTGAACTTCTGGATTGAGGTGAATCCAAGTGTGCCTGTACAATCCTTCTTGCACTTGAAGTAGCTGTCGAACTCCCGGATGGAATTCACAATCCTGAGGAAATGCTTACAGCTCATCCGATAATGGCGCAAAATGTTTTCTCGCCGTGCAATGGAGCATCGGCAAAGTAGTCGGAGTAGAGCATGAAATATCCCTCCAGACGAAGCCGGTTCTTGTTTTCACCCGCCCCAGCGCCGACCCACCTTGCCACGGCTTTTCATTGCTCACGAGCAGGCCGGCGAGGGCGGCGAGCACCATGAGATGCTCCTGCTCCTGGACATTGGCTTCGACTTCCTCCTCTAGCAACGCCGCGAGCGCCTCCTCATCGTCCGAGTCCATCGTCGCCCCGTGCAGACAAATCTTCGAACACCTTGCGGGCGTGTCGGGCACACACCCGTCGGTGCACTGCCCCTGCGCAGCCGGAACACCGGAAAAATCACCCGGATGGCGGTGGAGAGGCTGTCATGGCGAAACCTCTTCTCTTTTCCGGCGGGGAATGGCCTATCTAGCTGCGGTTGGTGGTGGGCGGCTGTCAGGACCCCGATCCTATGCCACACCGATCTATCATGTAAAACCTCATATCCCTTTGCGGCCTCACGCACGGTATTCCCACGGGTGTTGCCTTACCAGGCCCGGGACAATTTGCGCCTTTTGGCTCATGTATATGATGGTGTCGCTAGCATCCATATGACAAAGAACCCGGGTTGACATGGCTAGTCGTGAACCCAAAGTGGCACTAACTTACAGGGACATGCATACATGGCCCAACAACAAACGTGTCGGTCATCAGCGAGTGAATCCGGGCTGTAGCAACTGGGCTAGCAGGACTCCGGTAAACCGGGCTGTAGCAGGCTAACAGGACTCTGGTAGACACCGTATGACATTTCCCCGAAGGGACAGACACAGGAACGAAGACGGACACATGCCGGCCAGCCTAAGTGTTCCGGAGCAGTAGCAAGCTACCAAGGCTCAGTGGAAGCACTAGGAGACATTTTCCGGTAAGAGAGGCTACCAAGGATAAACAACTAGATAGTTAGATCCCACACATACCAAGCATTTCAATAACATACACACAATATGCTCGATATGTGCAAATACAACATGGCATCACAACAAGACTCTACAACTCAAGTGTTTTATTCAGTAGGCTCCGAGGAGCGAGATATTACAAACATGGGTCTCATGACCCAACATTCAGAGCACACAAGTCAAAGCACAAGCGGAAGCTTAACATGTCTGAGTACAGACATCTACAAATAAAAAAGGCTGAGAAGCCTGACTATCTACAAGATCCTGCCGAGGGCACAAGATCGTAGCTGAGGTAAGAAGCTAAACCTCGGAGTCCACGTAGAACTACTAGCGGGACTAAAGTCTCTCTGCAAAAACATAAATTAAGCAACGTGAGTACAAATGTACCCAGCAAGACTTACATCAGAACTAACAACATATGCACCATTATCAATAAAGGGGTGGTGGGGTTTAACTCCAGCAAGCCAGCTTTGACTCGGTGGCTATCCTGAACTACGATTGCAAGTATCTCTTTTGAGGTGGCGCACACGAGTCCACATATTCACCAATCAATACACCACTATGGATCCGCTCCCGTCTACCTACGAGAACGCCATCCATAGCACTCACGCTTATCTTGCGCATTTTAGAGTATCCACTTCAAGTTATCTATGAACTGTACAGGCAACCCAGAAGTCCTTTACCGCGGACACGGCTATTCGAATAGATCATATTAACCCTGCAGGGGAGTACTTCTTCTCACACGCTCTCACCACATACCGCCGTTTACACGACATGTACTCGGCAACCTTCAAGCGGAAGCCCAGCGAGGGTGTCGGCCATGACCTGACTAACCACACAAGTCTCTCGTCTAGGTTTATCGCCTATCCGAGTTCCATCCGCAAGGAGATCAGGCCGGGGTGTCGCTCACGGCCCCAAACGATGTGAGCAGGGTTCCCAAGCCCACCATCCGGGTGCCACTTGGTACACCGTGCCACTATGCCTAGTCTGTCCCAAGCCCACATGTACCGGGTGCCACTTGGTAGACTACTAACACTACCTACAAACACCAGAAACTAGCTGCAACTCCTGGACAGAGATCGAGTTGATTAATAAGTCGAGAGAGCTTGGAGCGCCCGGAGCCCAATGTGTGGTAGTAGCTGTTCATGGATCACAAACACAGGACTCAGTTCCTGAGGACGGCTTCAATGATACAACCCACCGTGTACTCCTACATGGCCTCTCACTGCTACGTTTACCAAATCGTGTTCACACACTTAGACCACACACGGTAGGACATATTCACACCCCTCCAATTCATCCCCGATGAATCAGACCTGACTCAACTCTAAGCAGTAGCAGGCATGCCAAACAAGCATGAATGAGTAGGCACATCAAATCTCAAACAACTCCTACTCATGCTAGTGGGTTTCATCTATTTACTGTGGCAATGACAGGTCATGCAAAGGAAAGGGGTTCAACTACCGCAACACGTAACAGTTGAATCGTTGTTGTCCTAATGCAGTAAAAGACAGCAGGACGAGACAGTGGGTTTGTATCGGAATGAACAAGGGGGTTTTGCTTGCCTGTCACTTCTGAAGAAGCTATAGCTCTTCATCGGTGTCATCGAACTCATCGTCGGAACCACGTCTATCGAGAGGGGACAAACACCGGCAAACAAGGAAGAACACAATCAATGCAATGCACAATATGATGCATGATCATGACATGGCAAAATGAGTGTGTTGGCCTAGTGCAACTACAACCAGATTAAATGAGGTTGGTTTGAATCAAAGATTCAAATTCAAACTCCATATGTGATTTCTTAAATGCCATTTAGTTGAATTGTCCTAAATAGTAGTCATAAGTTGCTCTAACATGCATGAAAATGGTACAGATGGATATATTGTATTTTTCTAATAATTTTTCATATATAATTTATCTCATTTGGAGTTACGGTTAATTTTATATGATTTTTAGAAGTTTTGGATATTTTCTGAAATAAATAAATCATTTTGATTTATTTTAATTCCAGAAAATACTTACTGCGTCAGCATGACGTAAGGCTGAGGTCAGCAGGTCAATGGGCGGCCCAGGTCAAACTGACCAGTGGGTCCCGCTTGTCAGTGGTTAAGTAAACTAACTAAATTTAGTTAGTCTTAACCTAGGTTAATTAGCAGGGCGGGGCCCCACCCGTCATTGACCCACGAGAGGTCAAATAGGGGTCAAATCGGGTCAAACTCGCTGGAGTTGACCCGAGTCTCGTCGCCGGCAGGGCCAGGGACGGCGGAGAGGTGCGGGTTTCCTCCTCCGGCGACCAAATCGACGGCGGAGAGCGGCTACGTGGAGCTGGAGCTCGCACGCGTCGAGTGGTGGCGGTGGAAGGTGCTGGGGTGGCCGGAAACATCACCGGTGATGACCTTGGCGGTCACCGGAGTTCGGGCGAGGTCGGCTCCGATGCTAGGGGGGCACGGCGAGGCGCGTGGGGAGTGCTGCGGGCTCGTGCGAGTGCGGCGGAGACGATGACGTGCTCGGAATCGATCCAACGTGGCTGTGGCCATGACGGCGACGTGCGATGGCGGCGGCGGGTGCGCCCGAGCTCGGTGTGGCTGCTGTGGTGCTCGAGAGCGGGAACGGGAAGGGGGAGGAGGAAGAGGAGCTCACGGGGAGTCGGTTGGAGCAGACGGCGAGCTCGGGGAGGGGCCAGAGCAAGCGGGGCGGCGATGGCGATCTCGGCGGGCCGAGGTTGAAGAAGATGGCGCAGACGGTGATTCGGGCTTTCGGCGTTGCTTGGATCGGTGCAGAAGGCGTAGGCGACGGTGGTGAGGCCAATGGATGCCTCGGGGAGGCGAGGAGGTGGCCCAGGGCGCGTCAGCAGCGGACGGCGGCGACGGTGACACTCGGGTGTGCAAGAGGGAGAGGCAAGGGAAAGACGAAGGGGGAGAGTGACGAGGTCAGGGGGTCGAGAGCGGCACCGAGGAGGAGCTTCGAGGCGCCTTGGTGAGGTAGGCGAGCAGGGAGGAGGCGTGGCGCCTCGCGCGTGCGTGCGCTGTCTCCCTCCTCTGCCTACTGGCAGAGGTAGGTGATGACTGGCACGACCAGGTGGGCCGGCCCAGCCAGGGGTTTTGCCAGGTAAGTGGGCTGCTAGGTAAACTGCCTCTCTTTTTATTTCAATTTTTCTATTTTCTGTAATAGTGTTTGGCTTTAATAAAAATGCGAGAGCATTTCCAAAAATCATGAAACTTCTCAATGTCACTGTTTGGAATATTTCCAACAACAAACATTTCAGTTTGTGATTATTTGAGCATTTAAAATATTATTTAGCAATTAAATGCCCAAATGCAAATACCATATGATTTAATTCAAAAATCCAGAATGGCCTAGAAAAATGTGCACCATTTTTGGGAGAGGTTCTAGACCAATCCAAAAATGATGAACTTTTCTGAAGGGCATTTTGGGTTCATTGAGAATATTTTTATTTGAACCTAGTTGATTTGATCTGGTGCTAGGGTTTGAGCAATCCCCATTTCAACTTTCAAATAAATTAGACATGATGCAACAACCAAGCTAGTCCAAGTGCATAGCAAGGCTAGGGATGTGACAACTCACCCCCACTAAACAAGAATTCCGTCCCGAGATTCAAGACGTGAGGTAAGAGAGAAAAGGGGACACAAACTAACACAATCTTCATGATCCAATTGCTCTTCTCAAAAATGTTGATTCATTGCATCATCTTGGTCTTGACATCTTGATTTGAGAACTCCATTCAACATGACCACGAGAAGAAATGAAAACTCTAGAAGAATCAATCTTCTCGAGGATCGAGCAACTGACGATCAACTCACGAAATGAGGCATATAACACCTCTTGAGCTAAGAAGTTCAAACACACTTCCAGAGGAATGGAAGAACATATGACGGGGGTTCGATTTGGTAGCAACAATTCCACGCTTGAGGAGATGGTGAATGGTTTCAAGATTGCGACGAAATAATTGCCATGATTCCATAACGGGGCACCTTAGAGAAGGTGACTCATAGAATTATTGTCTTAAGTGGCAAAAAGAATTACTTTTGATTTATAGATCATTGAAACTCTTTATACCGGCTTAAGGCAAATCACAAATGATCATTTGGAGGAGTTCGGTGGGATGACATACCCAGATTAGAATGTATGATGTGGATTACCTTGTTGAAGACAACACAAGGAACGATTTGCTTGTGCGTCCTCTCAAGAACTTGAGCATTTCCACATTCATCAAGGTTTTACCAATATCCGGGTCAAGGATCCTGCCAACACAACATACCACCATGATGGATAGTGATGGATGATGCAGATGCAAAGGAAGATAACACCTTCTCAGATTTCACCTTAGCGAGGCCAAGGAAACAAAATCTGGACGATCAACCGAGAGACATTTAGCACTCCGCTTCTAATGTTCTCCCTGATGTGCTGGCATACCCATTTATTGAAATGGCTTGGTATCTGGAACATCAAGTAACAGGTCGGACTTAGGAAGCTCAAGAATCCATAAGAAATAACTATGGAAGTAAATCCTGCAAATTCTTTATGGGGAAGTGGCCAACTTCTTCAATCAAGATACTACAATGGTAGGTCTTCCAGCTGGGGGTGTTGGCCATGACATCCACTTTACCGGGTTACAACGAGACCAATATTATAGTTCTTGGGAGATGTTCCAACCATCATACCTGCCTGAGATTCAGATCTGGTTGGTGTCAGAATATTCCAGACTCATCAAGTCTAGAAGGAAAAATGAAAGTTTGCAACACAAATCGACGAGATGACGTTGCGAGATTCTCGGGAAATGAACTACGATAGCAAGCTCCAAAACACGAGCTAGTTTAGCTACACACATGTGAACATGCTAACCCAGACAAATATGACCACATGGTAGTCTTACAACAAAACACTATCAAGTTCTGGTAGGGAACCGTCATCGAGGACATAGAAGTCTCTACGCAAGTCCACGGATTAGATCCCAAGCATAGACTTCTCTTCCTTGAACAAGTCAATCAGTGGCTTGGTGTGCTACGGGATACATATGGAGTGGAGGTAATTAATCTACCAAACCACAGTATACTTCGCACATGCATGACTGACTTGGGATGATTCCAGAGGAAGCAAAACAAACTTTCTCAAGTCCATGACGGCAACTTGCACCCAATGCACGTGAACTTGGAGAAAGTCACTTCTTACATCCGAACATATGCTTCATGCATGGGACATGAAGATAATGCTTATAAAAGTTCCCAATACTAGTTTAATGTCCAACAAAATCATGGAGAAGACAAAATGCTGCTGATGGACTCAACAACAAGTCATCATGATTTCCATATGGATGGAATACCACAATTATGTGAGCAAGGTGCTAGCATTGGTTAGACCAAAAGATATAATGGTGTATGCTCGAGGAAACAACCACGAGTAAGACAACATTACGAACATCGTTGGTTCTGAATTGATTTGATGATAGCCCATACTCAAATCAAAGTTTCGATAAGACAATAGATCCAACATTTGACCACGAGGCTCAATCAATGAAGATATCATCTTTCTTCAACACACACACACACACACACACACACACAAAGATATCCCTTTGGAATGAAGTGAGTCAGACAAGCTATTATCTTCCAACTCTCCAAGTTGTTTTTTAGCTTAACTAACTTGCTCAGGGTATCCGACACAGATTCTTGGAGTAAGGATGGTTTACAAGAATACCAACTTGTTCACGAGCTCAACATAGCGGTCAAGTGACAACCTGGTGATACTTTCGAGAAGATAATCAGAAAATCACGAACCACCGATATGTTACTAAGCTCGCGAATAATCTTGCTTTTCAGGGCAAGACGATATGATCACAAGAGCGAGGGATTGGCACAATCCTAACTCATTGATCGAGGAGTGCATCAGAAATAAGGACTAGGTAGCACAATCTATCTTAGAACGATGATTCAAGAACCAACATGCTAAGAATGAAATTATTGTACATTAGCTACCAAGCAACAAAGTTGCTAGGAGTATTGAATTCACACATCATGTTTCACTTGTCAGCATTCTGGTTACAACAACACAGGAACCGAGGAATGAAGAATGATGGGGAGAAGTATCACTGCATCAAGAATTCTTAAGAGGGTGTGCAATCTCAAGATACTCTTGCTATGAAAGAGGGTGATACTCCGAGGTAGAACAGAACAAAAGCTAGATTAGCAATTTGATCTGCGGAATACAACTGCTTTTACCCAATCCTGGATATGCATGAGGTACTGGAGTTTGTTTCTCCTAGTCATTCCAGATAGAATGGTTTGATGGACCATAAGGGTAATAAGCATCGATGAACGAATGCATACATACTCTTGACTATCAATTGATAGACGAAGGTCAGAAGACAACTAAAGAGGGACAACTCAAAGGAACATATGATTTTCTAAGTTGTGGATGCATGGATTAGCATGTCGAATGAGTTCAACATATTTCTTCCGGATAACCCATGCAGAAGGGTATAACTGGCAGAATCACAACATAGAATGGAGGACTCATCAGGAGCACTCTGGTTGCGATCTTTTGGTACAAAGAACTTCCGCCATAAGAAGTTCATGGTATTTGGAAGAAGGATATACCACAAACCTCGAGAACTATTGCAAAGGTTGCTAATATCCTAAAGGAACTAGCAAACACTATCAACACGAAGTAAGTAGCGTGAATCTCGGGTTCAGTAACCTAGGAATAGAATACCTACCAACTAAATGGCATCACATGATGCTTTCGAGAATGATGGCCAGGATCATCTCACTGGGACACAAAGCATGGCTAGATTACTAGATAATCCCCTAAGACACCTAGGGTCATAATAATAACTCCAACATATATGTCGAGGCAATAGAGCACCTCAACTCACTGATTAGTGTGGTTAACCTGGCCCAAAGGGACGGTGGGAACAGGAAGAAGGGATTTCCAAATGCATTAGACTGTTTAGAAACCTGGGATGACTCGGACAACATAACGGTTGTAAATGCTCAAAAAAGGTTTGAGACAACCTACAAAGTGGTGGCATAACCACTCGACCATCTTAATATCAAGATTCTGAGATCAACTATGAACATACGGAAGTAGTAGGAACTTAACTGAGGCTTGAAACCATCAATCCTATAAGTCTACGGATTAGTAACACGTGATCCTGAAAGAAAGATGAGAAGCCTAGTTCTTAATCCCCGTAGAAGAGAAGAGGGTGACTCAGATCAGAAGGACATAAGGTAAAGGAGTAAAAAGAACCTTACGTTCCATCCCACAATCAATTCCCCTACATATAACTAAAGCATTTCTAGACTCAACTTCGATCAGTTTGGCTTGGTAATCCTACAGGCAGTCAAGCTCTATTACCAAAGCTGTCAGGACCCCGATCCTATGCCACACCAATCTAGCATGTAACACCTCATATCCCTTTGCGGCCTCACGCACGGTATTCTCACGGGTGTCGCCTTACCAGGCCCGGGACCGTTTGCGCCTTTTGGCTCACATATATGATGGTGTCGCTAGCATCCATATGACAAAGAACCTGGGCTGACATGGCTAGTAGTGAACGCAAAGTGGCACTAACTTACAAGGACAGGCATACATGACCCAGCAACGAACGTGACGGTCATCAGCGAGTGAATCCGGGCTGTAGCAACTGGGCCAGCAGGACTCCAGTAAACCGGGCTGTAGAAGGCTAACAGGACTCCGGTAGACACCGCGTGACATTTCCCCGAAGGGACAGATACATGAGCAAAGAAGGACACGTGCCAGCCAGCCTAAGTGTTCCGGAGCAGTAGCAAGCTACCAAGGCTCAGTGGAAGCAGTAGGAGACATTTCCCGGTAAGAGAGGCTACCAAGGACAAACAACTAGATAGTCAGATCCCACACATACCAAGCATTTCAAGAACATACACACAATATGCTTGATATGTGCAAATACAACATGGCATCACAACAAGACTCTACAACTCAAGTATTTTATTCAATAGGCTCCGAGGAGCGAAATATTACAAACATGGGTCTCATGACCAAACATTCAGAGCACACAAGTCAAAGCACAAGCGGAAGCTTAACATGTCCGAGTACAGACATCTATAAATGAAAAAGGCTGAGAAGCTTGACTATCTACAAGATCCTGCCGAGGGCACAAGATCGTAGCTGAGGTAACAAGCTAAATGTCGAAGTCCACGTGGAACTACTAGCGAGACTGAAATCTCCCTGCAAAAACATAAATTAAGCAACGTGAGTACAAATGTACCCAGCAAGACTTACATCAGAACTAACTACATATGCACCATTATCAACAAAGGGGTGGTGGAGTTAAACCGCAGCAAGCCAGCTTTGACTCGGTGGCTATCCTGAACTACGATTGCAAGTATCTCTTTCGAGGTGGTGCACACGAGTCCACATATTCACCAATCAATACACCACTATGGATACGCTCACGTCTACCTACGAGAACGCCATCCATAGCACTCACGCTTATCTTGCACATTTTAGAGTATCCACTTCAAGTTATCTATGAACTGTACAGGCAACCCAGAAGTCCTTTACCGCGGACACGGCTATCCGAATAGATCATATTAACCCTGCAGGGGTGTACTTCTTCTCACACACTCTCACCACTTACCGCCGTTTACACGACATGTACTCGGCAACCTTCAAGCGGAAGCCCAGCGAGGGTGTCGGCCATGACCTGACTAACCACACAAGTCTCTCGTCTAGGTTTATCGCCTATTCGAGTTCCATCTACAAGGAGATCCGGCCGGGGTGTCGCTCACGGCCCCAAACGATGTGAGCAGGGTTCCCAAGCCCACCATCCGGGTGCCACTTGGTACACCGTGCCACTATGCCTAGTCTGTCCCAAGCCCACCTATACCGGGTGCCACTTGGTAGACTACTAACACTACCTACAAACACCAGAAACTAGCTGCAACTCCTGGACAAAGATCGAGTTGATTAATAAGTCGAGAGAGCTTGGAGCGCCTGGAGCCTAATGTGTGGTAGTAGCTGTTCATGGATCACAAACACAGAATTCAGTTCCTGAGGACGGCTTCAATGAGACAACCCACCATGTACTCCTACATGGCCTCTCACCGCTACCTTTAGCAAATCGTGTTCACACACTTAGACCACACACAGTAGGACATGTTCACACACCTCCAGTTCATCCCCGATGAATCAGACCTGGCTCAACTCTAAGCAGTAGCAGGCATGACAAACAAGCATGAATGAGTAGGCACATCAGGGCTCAAACAACTCCTACTCATGCTAGTGGGTTTCATCTATTTACTGTGGCAATGATAGGTCATGCAAAGGAAAGGGGTTCAACTACCGCAGCACGTAACAGTTGAATCGTTGTTGTCCTAATGCAGTAAAAGACAGTAGGGCGAGAGAGTGGGTTTGTATCGGAATGAACAAGGGGGTTTTCCTTGCCTGTCACTTCTGAAGAAGATATAGCTCTTCATCGGTGTCATCGAACTCATCGTCGGAACCACATCTATCGAGAGGGGACAAACACCGACAAACAAGGAAGAACACAATCAATGCAATGCACAATATGATGCATGATCATGACATGGCAAAATGAGTGTGTTGGCCTAGTGCAACTACAACTAGATTAAATGAGGTTGGTTTGAATCAAGGATTCAAATTCAAACTCCATATGTGATTTCTTAAATGCCATTTAGTTGACTTGTCCTAAACAGTAGTCATAAGTTGCTCTAACATGCATGAAAATGGTACATATGGATAGATTGTATTTTTCTGATAATTTTTCATATATAATTTATCTCATTTGGAGTTACGGTTAATTTTATATGATTTTTAGAAGTTTTGGATATTTTCTGAAATAAATAAATCATTTTGATTTATTTTAATTCCAGAAAATACTTACCGCGTCAGCATGACATAAGGCTGAGGTCAGCAGGTCAATGGGTGGCCCAGGTCAAACTGACCAGTGGGTCCCGCGTGTCAGTGGTTAAGTAAACTAACTAAATTTAGTTAGTCTTAACCTAGGTTAATTAGCAGGGCGGGGCCCCACCTGTCATTGACCCACGAGAGGTCAAACAGGGGTCAAATCGGGTCAAACTCGTCGGAGTTGACCCGGGGCTCGTCGCCGGCAGGGCCAGGGACGACGGAGAGGTGTGGGTTTCCTCCTCGGGCAACCAAATCGACGGCGGAGAGTGGCTACATGGAGCTGGAGCTCGCCCACGTCGAGCGGTGGCGGTGGAAGGTGCTGGGGTGGCCGGAAACATCGCCAGCGATGACCTTGGCGGTCGCGGGAGTTCGGGCGAGGTCGGCTCCGATGCTAGGGGGCACGACGAGGCGCGTGGGGAGTGCTACGGGCTCATGCGAGTGCGGCGGAGACAATGACGTGCTCGGAATCGATCCAACGTGGCTGTGGCCATGACGGCGACGTGCGGTGGCGGCGGCGGGTGCGGCCGAGCTCGGTGCGGTTGCTGTGGTGCTCGAGAGCGAGAACGGGAAGGGGGAGGAGGAAGAGGAGCTCACGGGGAGTCGGTTGGAGCAGACGGCGAGCTCGGGGAGGGGCCGGACCAAGCAGGGCGGCGATGGTGATCTCGGCGGACCGAGGTTGAAGAAGATGGCGGGGACGGCAATTCGGGCTTTCGGCGTTGCATGGATCGGTGCAGAAGGCGTAGGCGACTGTGCTGAGGACGATGGATGCATCGGGGAGGTGAGGAGGTGGCTCAGGGCGCGTCAGCAGCGGACGGCGGTGACGGTGACACTCGGGTGTGCGAGAGGGAGAGGCAAGGGAGAGACGAAGGGGGAGAGTGAGGAGGTCAGGGGGTCCAGAGCGGCACCGTGGAGGAGCTTCGAGGTGCCTCGGTGAGGCAGGCGATCAGGGAGGAGGCGTGGCGCCTCGCGCGTGCGTGCGCTGTCTCCCTCCTCTGCCTACTGGCAGAGGTAGGTGATGACTGGCACGACCAGGTGGGCCGGCCCAGCCAGGGGTTTTGCCAGGTAAGTGGGTTGCCATGTAAACTCCCTCTCTTTTTATTTCCATTTTTCTATTTTCTGTAATTGTGTTTGGCTTTATTAAAAATGCCAGAGCATTTCCAAAGATCATGAAACTGCTCAATGTCACTGTTTGGAGTATTTCCAACAGCAAACATTTCAGTTTGTGATTATTTGAGCATTTAAAATATTATTTAGCAATTAAATGCCCAAATGCAAATACCATATGATTTAATTCAAAAATCCAGTATGGCCTAGAAAAATGTGCACCATTTTTGGGAGAGGTTCTAGACCAATCCAAAAATGATGAACTTTTCTGAAGGGCATTTTGGGTTCAATGAGAATATCTTTATTTGAACCTAGTTGATTTGATCTGGTTCTAGGGTTTGAGCAATCCCCATTTCAACTTTCAAATAAATTAGACATGATGCAACAACCAAGCTAGTCCAAGTGCATAGCAAGGCTAGGGATGTGACAACTGACCCCCACTAAACAAGAATTTCGTCCCGAGATTCAAGACGTGAGGTAAGAGGGAAAAGGGGACACAAACTAACACAATCTTCATGATCCAGTTGCTCTTGTTGAAAATGTTGATTCATTGCATCATCTTGGTCTTGACATCTTGATTTGAGAACTCCATTCAACATGACCACGAGAAGAAATGAAAACTCTAGAAGAATCAATCTTCTCGAGGATCGAGCAACTGACGATCAACTCACGAAATGAGGCATAGAACACCTCTTGAGCTGAGAAGTTCAAACACACTTCAAGAGGAATGGAAGAACAGATGACGGGGGTTCAATTTGGTAGGCAACAATTCCACGCTTGAGGAGATGGTGAATGGTTTTAAGATAGCAATGAAATAATTGCCATGTTTCCATAACGGGGCACCTTAGAGAAGGTGACTCGTAGAATTATTCTCTTAAGTGGCAAAAAGAATTACTTTTGATTTATAGATCATTGAAACTCTTTATATCGGCTTAAGGCAAATCACAAATGATCATTTGGAGGAGTTCGGTGGGATGACATACCCAGATTAGAATGGATGATGTGGATTACCTTGTTGAAGACAACGCAAGGAATGATTTTCTTGCGCATCCTCTCAAGAACTTGAGCATTTCCATGTTCATCAAGGTTTTACCAATATCCGAGTCAAGGATCCTGCCAACACAACATACCACCATGATGGATAGTGATGGATGATGCAGATGCAAAGGAAGATAACACCTTCTCAGATTTCACCTTAGCGAGGCCAAGGAAACAAAATCAGGATGATCAACCGAGAGACATTTAGCACTCCGCTTCTAATGTTCTCCTTGATGTGCTGGCATACCCTTTTGTTGAAATGGCTTGGTATCTGGAACATCAAGTAACAGGTCGGACTTAGGAAGCTTAGGAATCCATAAGAAATAACTACGGAAGTAAATCCTGCAAATTCTTTATGGGGAAGTGGCCAACTTCTTCAATCAAGATACTACAATGATAGGTCTTCCGGCTGGGTGTGTTGGCCATGACATCCACTTTACCGGGTTACAACGAGACCAATATTATAGTTCTTGGGAGATGTTCCAACCATCATATCTGCCTGAGATTCAGATCTGGTTGGTGTCAGAATATTCCAGACTCATCAAGTCTAGAAGGAAAAAATGAAAGTTTGCAGCACAAATCGACGAGATTACGTTGCGAGATTCTCGGGAAATGAACTACGATAGCAAGCTCCAAAACACGAGTTAGTTCAGCTACACACATGTGAACATGCTAACCCAGACAAATATGACCACATGGTAGTCTTACAACAAAACACTATCAAGTTCTGGTAGGGAACCGCAATCGAGGACATCGAAGTCTCTACGCAAGTCCATGAATTAGATCCCAAGCATAGACTTCTCTTCCTTGAACAAGTCAATCAGTGGCTTGGTGTGCTACGGGATACATATGGAGTGGAGGTAATTAATCTACCAAACCACAATATACTTCGCACATGCATGACTGACTTGGGATGATTCCAGAGGAAGCAAAACAAACTTTCTCAAGTCCATGGCGGCAACTTGCACCCAATGCACGTGAACTTGGAGAAAGTCACTTCTTACATCCGAACATATGCTTCATGCACGGGACATGAAGATAATGCTTATAAAAGTTCCCAATACTAGTTTAATGTCCAACAAAATCATGGAGAAGACAAAATGCTGCTGATGGACTCAACAACAAGTCATCGAGATTTCCATATGGATGGAATACCACAATTATGTGAGCAAGGTACTAGCATTGGTTAGACCAAAAGATATAATGGTGTATGCTCGAGGAAACAACCACGAGTAAGACAACATTACGAACATCGTTGGTTCTGAATTGATTTGATGATAGACCATACTCAAATCAAAGTTTCGATAAGACAATAGATCCAACATTTGACCATGAGGCTCAATCAATGAAGATATCATCTTTCTTCAACACACACACACACACACACACACACACACACAAAGATATCCCTTTGGAATGAATTGAGTCGGACAAGCTATTATCTTCCAACTCTCCAAGTTGTTGTTTAGCTTAACCAACTTGCTCAGGGTATCCGACACAGATTCTTGGAGTAAGGATGGTTTACAAGAATACCAACTTGATCACGAGCTCAACATAGCGGTCAGGTGACAACCTGGTGATACTTTCGAGAAGATAATCAGAAAATCACGAACCACCGATATGTTACTAATGTCGCAAACAATCTTTCTTTTCAGGGCAAGACGATATGATCACAAGTGCGAGGGATTGGCACAATCCTAACTCATTGATCGAGGAGTGCACCGGAAATAAGGACTAGGTAGCACAATCTATCTTAGAACGATGATTCAAGAACCAACTCGCTAAGAATGAAATTATCGTACATTAGCTACCAAGCAACAAGGTTGCTAGGAGTGTTGAATTCACACATCATGTTTCACTTGTCGGCATTCTGGTTACAACAAGACAGGAACCGAGGAATGAAGAATGATGGGGAGAAGTATCACTGCATCAAGAATTCTTAAGAGGGTGTGCAATCTCACGATACTCTTGCTATGAAAGAGGGTGATACTCCGAGGTAGAACAGAACAAAAGCTGGATTAGCAATTTGATCTGCGGAATACAACTGCTTTGACCCAATCCTGGATATGGATGAGGTACTGGAGTTTGTTTCTCCTAGTCATTCCGGATAGAATGGTTTGACGGACCACAAGGGTAATAAGCATCGATGAACGAACACATACATACTCTTGACTATCAATTGATAGACGAAGGTCAGAAGACAACTAAAGAGGGACAACTCAAAGGAACATATGATTTTCTGAGTTGTGGATGCATGGATTAGCATGTCGAATGAGTTCAACATATTTCTTCCGGATAACCCATGCAGAAGGGTATAACTGGCAGAATCACAACATAGAATGGAGGACTCATCAGGAGCACTCTGGTTGAGATCTTTTGGTTCAAAGAACTTCCGCCATAGGAAGTTCATGGTATTTGGAAGAATGATATACCACAAACCTCGAGAACTATTGCAAAGGTTGCTAATGTCCTAAAGGAACTAGCAAACACTATCAACACGAAGTAAGTAGCGTGAATCTCGGGTTCAATAACCTAGGAATAGAATACCTACCAACTAAATGGCATCACGGGATGCTTTCGAGAATGATGGCCTGGATCATCTCACTGGGACACGAAGCATGGCTAGATTACTAGATGATCCCCTAAGACACCTGGGGTCATAATAATAACTCCAACATATATGTCGAGGCAATAGAGCACCTCAACTCACTGATTAGTGTGGTTAACCTGGCCCAAAGGGACGGCGGGAACGGGAAGATGGGATTTGCAAATGCATCAGACTGTTTAGAAACCTGGGATGACTCGGACATCATAACGGTTGTAAATGCTCGAAAAAGGTTTGAGACAATCTACAAAGTGGTGGCATAACCACTCGACCATCATAATATCAAGGTTCTGAGATCAACTATGAACATACGGAAGTAGTAGGAACTTAACTGAGGCTTGAAACCATCAATCCTATAAGTCTACGGATTAGTAACACGTGATCCTGAAAGAAAGATGAGAAGCCTAGTTCTTAATCCCCCTAGAAGAGAAGAGGGTGACTCAGATCAGAAGGACATAAGGTAAAGGAGTAATAAGAACCTTACGTTCCATCCCACAATCAATTCCCCTACATATAATTAAAGCCTTTCTAGACTCAACTTCGACCAGTTTGGCTTGGTAATCCTACAGGCAGTCAAGCTCTGATACCAAAGCTGTCAGGACCCCGATCCTATGCGACACCGATCTAGCATGTAACACCTCATATCCACGGGTGTCGCCTTACCAGGCCCGGGACCGTTTGCGCCTTTTGGCTCACGTATATGATGGTGTCGCTTGCATCCATATGACAAAGAACCCGGGCTGACATGGCTAGTCATGAACCCAAAGTGGCACTAACTTACAGGGACAGGCATACATGACCCAGCAACGAACGTGTCGGTCATCAGCGAGTGAATCCGGGCTATAGCAACCGGGCTAGCAGGTCTCCGGTAAACCGGGCTGTAGCAGGCAAACAGGACTCCGGTAGACACCGTGTGACATTTCCCCGAAGGGACATACACATGAACGAAGAAGGACACATGCCGGCCAGCCTAAGTGTTCCGGAGCGGTAGCATGCTACCAAGGCTTAGTGGAAGCACTAGGAGACATTTCCCGGTAAGAGAGGCTACCAAGGTTAAACAAATAGATAGTCAGATCCGACACATACCAAGCATTTCAAGAACATACACACAATATGCTTGATATGTGCAAATACAACATGGCATCACAACAAGACTCTACAACTCAAGTATTTTATTCAATAGGCTCCGAGGAGCGAGATATTACAAACATGGGTCTCATGACCCAACATTCAGAGCACACTAGTCAAAGCACAAGCGGAAGCTTAACATGTCTGAGTACAGACATCTACAAATGAAGAAGGGTGAGAAGCCTGACTATCTACAAGATCTTGCCGAGGGCACAAGATCTTAGCTGAGGTAACAAGCTAAACGTCGAAGTCCACGTGGAACTACTAGCGAGACTGAAGTCTCTTTGCAAAAACATAAATTAAGCAACGTGAGTACAAATGTACCCAGCAAGACTTACATCAGAACTAACTACATATGCACCATTATCAACAAAGGGGTGGTGGGATTTAACTGCAGCAAGCCAGCTTTGACTCGGTGGCTATCCTAAACTACGATTGCAAGTATCTCTTTCGAGGTGGCGCACACGAGTCCACATATTCACCAATCAATACACCACTATGGATCCACTCCCGTCTACCTACGAGAACGCCATCCATAGAACTCACGCTTATCTTGCGCATTTTAGAGTATCCACTTCAAGTTATCTATGAACTGTACAGGCAACCCAGAAGTCCTTTACCGCGGACATGACTATTCGAATAGATCATATTAACCCTGCAGGGGTGTACTTCTTCACACACGCTCTCACCACTTACCACCGTTTACACGACATGTACTCGACAACCTTCAAGCGGAAGCCCAGCGAGGGTGTCGGCCACGACCTGACTAATCACACAAGTCGCTCGTCCAGGTTTATCGCCTATTCGGGTTCCATCCGCAAGGAGATCCGGCCGGGGTGTCACTCACGGCCCCAAACGATGTGAGCAGGGTTCCCAAGCCCACCATCCGGGTGCCACTTGGTACACCGTGCCACTATGCCTAGTATGTCCCAAGCCCACCTGTACCGGGTGCCACTTGGTAGACTACTAACACTACCTACAAACACCAGAAACTAGCTGCAACTCCTGGACAAAGATCGAGTTGATTAATAAGTAGAGAGAGCTTGGAGCGCCCGGAGCCCAATGTGTGGTAGTAGCTGTTCATGGATCACAAACACAGAACTCAGTTCCTGAGGACGGCTTCAATGAGACAACCCACCTTGTACTCCTACATGGCCTCTCGTCGCTACCTTTACCAAATTGTGTTCACACACTTAGACCACCCACAGTAGGACATGTTCACACACCTCCAATTCATCCCCGATGAATCAGACCTGACCCAACTCTAAGCAGTAGCAGGCATGACAAACAAGCATGAATGAGTAGGCACATCAGGGCTGAAACAACTCCTACTCATGCTAGTGGGTTTCATCTATTTACTGTGGCAATGACAGGTCATGCAAAGGAAAGGGGTTCAACTACCACAGCACATAATAGTTGAATCTTTGTTGTCCTAATGCAGTAAAAGAGAGCAGGGCGAGAGAGTGGGTTTGTATCGAAATGAACAAGGGGTTTTTGCTTTCTTGGCACTTCTGATGAAGATATAGCTCTTCATCAGTGTCATCGAACTCATCATCGGAACCACGTATATCGAGAGGGGACAAACACCGACAAACAAGGAAGAACACAATCAATGCAATTCACGATATGATGCATGATCATGACAGTGCAAAATGAGTATTTTGGCCTAGTGCAACTACAACCAGATTAAATGAGGTTAGTTTGAATCAAAGATTCAAATTCAAACTCCATATGTGATTTCTTAAATGCCATTTAGTTGAATTGTCCTAAACAGTAGTCATATGTTGCTATAACATGCATGAAAATTGTACAAATGGATAGATTTGATTTTTCTGATAATTTTTCATATATAATTTATCTCATTTGGAGTCACGGTTAATTTTATATGATTTTTAGAAGTTTTGGATATTTTCTGAAAAAATAAATCATTTTGATTTATTTTAATTCCAGAAAATACTTACTGCGTCAGCATGACGTAAGGCTGAGGTCAGCAGGTCAACAGGCGGCCCAGGTCAAACTGACCAGTGGGTCCCGCGTGTTAGTGGTTAACTAAACTAACTAAATTTAGTTAGTCTTAACCTAGGTTAATTAGCAGGGCGGAGTCGCACCTGTCATTGACCCACGGGAGGTCAAACAGGGGTCAAATCAGGTCAAACTCGCCGGAGGTGACCCGGGGCTCGTCGCCGCCAAGGCCAGGGACGGAGGAGAGGTGCGGGTTTCCTCCTTCGGCGACCAAATCGACGGCGGAGAGCGGCTACATGGAGCTGGAGCTCGCGCGCGTCGAGTGGTGGCGGTGGAAGGTGCTGGGGTGGCCGGAAACATCACCGGCGATGACCTTGGAGGTCGCCGGAGTTCGGGCGAGGTCGGCTCCAATGCTAGGGGGCACGGAGAGGCGCGTGGGGAGTGCTACAGGCTAATGCGAGTGCGGTGGAGACGATGACGTGCTTGGAATCGATCCAACGTGGCTGTGGCCACGACGGCGACGTGCGGTGGCGGCGGCGGGTGCGGCCGAGCTCGGTGCGGTTGCTGTGGTGCTCAAGAGCGAGAACGGGAAGGGGGAGGAAGAAGAGGAGTTCACGGGGAGTCGGTTGGAGAAGACGGCGAGCTCGGGGAGGGGCCGGAGCAAGCGGGGCGGCGATGGTGATCTCGGCGGACCGAGGTTGAAGAAGATGGCAGGGACGGTGATTTGGGCTTTCGGCGTTGCTTGGATCGGTGCAGAAGGCGTAGGCGACGGTGGTGAGGCCGATGGATGCATTGGGGAGGCGAGGAGGTGGCTCACGGCGCGCCAGCAGTGTACGGCGGTGACTGTGACACTCAGGTGTGCGAGAGGGAGGCAAGGGAGAGACGAAGGGGGAGAGTGAGGAGGTCAGGGGGTCCAGAGCGGCACCGAGGAGGAGCTTCGAGGCGCCTCGGTGAGGCAGGCGATCAGGGAGGAGGCGTGGCACCTCGCGCGTGCGTGCGCTGTCTCCCTCCTCTGCCTACTGGCAGAGGTAGGTGATGACTGGCACGACCAGGTGGGCCGGCCCAGCCAGGGGTTTTGCCAGGTAAGTGGGCTGCCAGGTAAATTCCCACTCTTTTTATTTCCATTTTTCTATTTTCTGTAATTGCGTTTGGCTTTAATAAAAATGCCAGGGCATTTCCAAAAATCATGAAACTGCTCAATGTCACTGTTTGGAATATTTCCAACAGCAAACATTTCAGTTTGTGATTATTTGAGCATTTAAAATATTATTTAGCAATTAAATGCCCAAATGCAAATAAAATATGATTTAGTTCAAAAATCCAGAATAGCCTAGAAAAATGTGCGCCATTTTTGGGAGAGGTTCTAGACCAATCCAAAAATGATGAACTTTTCTGAAGGGCATTTTGGGTTCATTGAGAATATCTTTATTTGAACCTAGTTGATTTGATCTGGTTCTAGGGTTTGAGAAATCCCCATTTCAACTTTCAAATAAATTAGACATGATGCAACAACCAAGCTAGTCCAAGTGCATAGCAAGGCTAGGGATGTGACAACTCACCCCCACTAAACAAGAATTTCGTCCCGAGATTCAAGACGTGAGGTAAGAGGGAAAAGGGGACACAAACTAACACAATCTTCATGATCCAATTGCTCTTCTCAAAAATGTTGATTCATTTCATCATCTTGGTCTTGACATCTTGATTTGAGAACTCCATTCAACATGACCACGAGAAGAAATGAAAACTCTAGAAGAATCAATCTTCTCGAGGATCGAGCAACTGACGATCAACTCACGAAATGAGGCATAGAACACCTCTTGTGCTGAGAAGTTCAAACACACTTCAAGAGGAATGGAAGAACAGATGACGGGGGCTCGATTTGGTAGGCAACAATTCCACGCTTGAGGAGATGGTGAATGGTTTTAAGATAGCGATGAAATAATTGCCATGATTCCATAACGGGGCACCTTAGAGAAGGTGACTCGTAGAATTATTCTCTTAAGTGGCAAAAAGAATTACTTTTAATTTATAGATCATTGAAACTCTTTATACCGACTTAAGGCAAATCACAAATGATCATTTGGAGGAGTTCGGTGGGATGACATACCCAGATTAGAATGGATGATGTGGATTACCTTGTTGAAGACAACGCAAGGAAAGATTTGCTTGCGCGTCCTCTCAAGAACTTGAGCATTTCCATATTCATCAAGGTTTTACCAATATCCGGGTCAAGGATCCTGCCAACACAACATACCACCATGATGGATAGTGATGGACGATGCAGATGCAAAGGAAGATAACACCTTCTCAAATTTCACCTTAGCGAGGCCAGGGAAACAAAATCTGGACGATCAACCGAGAGACATTTAGCACTCCGCTTCTAATGTTCTCCCTGATGTGCTGGCATACCCATTCATTGAAATGGCTTGGTATCTAGAACATAAAGTAACAGGTCGGACTTTGGAAGCTCAAGAATCCATAAGAAATAACTACGGAAGTAAATCTTGCAAATTCCTTATGGGGAAGTGGCCAACTTCTTCAATCAAGATACTACAATGATAGGTCTTCTGGCTGGGTGTGTTGGCCACGACATCCACTTTACCGGGTTACAACGAGACCAATATTATAGTTCTTGGGAGATGTTCCAACCATCATATCTGCTTGAGATTCAGATCTGGTTGGTGTCAGAATATTCCAGACTCATCAAGTCTAGAAGGAAACATGAAAGTTTGCAACACAAATTGACAAGATGACTTTGCGAGATTCTCGGGAAATGAACTACGATAGCAAGCTCCAAAACACGAGCTAGTTCTGCTACACACATGTGAACGTGCTATCCCAGACAAATATGACCATATGGTAGTCTTACAACAAAACACTATCAAGTTCTGGTAGGGAACCGTCATCGAGGACATCGAAGTCTCTACGCAAGTCCATGGATTAGATCCCAAGCATAGACTTCTCTTCCTTGAACAAGTCAATCAGTGGCTTGGTGTGCTATGGGATACATATGGAGTGGAGGTAATTAATCTACCAAACCACAATATACTTCGCACATGCATGACTGACTTGGGATGATTCCAGAGGAAGCAAAGAAAACTTTCTCAAGTCCATGACGGCAACTTGCACCCAATGCACGTGAACTTGGAGAAAGTCACTTCTTACATCCGAACATATGCTTCATGCACGGGACATGAAGATAATGCTTATAAAAGTTCCCAATAATAGTTTATTGTCCAACAAAATCATGGAGAAGACAAAATGTTGCTGATGGACTCAACAACAAGTGATCGAGATTTCCATATGGATTGTCGGAGTATTGGGCCACGGGTAGGCTAACCTGAGTCCCAGGACCTTTCAAGACATCGGGGCAGGCCGCACCCCTCAAGCCGAGTCCCAGGAGCGACCCCAAGACAAGCCGACTCAGAGCTGGCAACCTCCAGAGAGGCCGACTATGGAGAGTCGGCCCATGACTCCTCCCTCATCTCGAAGTACGATGTGGGGTACGGTCACGGCGTGGCCGTTCCCCCTGCTTACGAAGGGCCGGCGTGGCTATAGTGAGCCGTATCGCTGGAAGATCTCCGGCGAGGCGCGGCACTGTTGCCATGCCTGCCCTGACCTCAGCCACAGTGCACCACGCACTATGCCCACGACGCCGGCCTGTACGGCCCGAAGGCGGCGGGGCCGCCTGTCAGTGGGTGGGCCGAAGGTGGCCTGAGCGCCCCGAAGACGGACCTGTGGGAGTCGGCTGACTCCTTCCCAGGGCCCCACGAGCCATTAACCAGATAGGATGGGGAATGGCGACAGTGATCGCCCGATAGATGGCGGCATTGTTTTCACGACCCAATGACCGAGCCTGCGTCATCAGGAGTGCCGCTACAGTATCAAGCCTGTCCGCGGGACCCGCCAGTCAGCGGGCCTGAGAAGCCGGCGGGGAGGACGGTGGCCTGAGAGCAGACGGCTGGGACCCGCGCCCAGCTGGATTACTATTGTACCCCCGGGGGGGTAGGCCTATATAAACCCCCCGGGGCACCCATGCAAAGGGGTCGGACCTAGATAGAGATAGACTAGATAGCACAGGGAGGAGAGAGCTAGCCTTGCCCTCTCCTGCCTCCCGAAACAGCTCCAGGAGCACCATTGTAGTCACTTTGCCTTAGTGATCATGCGGAGACCCCGCAGAGCAGCAGTAGGGGTGTTATCTCCTAGGAGAGCCCTGAAGCTGGGTAAGATCCGCCGGCGTGCATGTCTTCGCCTCATCCCGCTTCCAGGCACCGGCGACGTTCTACTCGCTCCCACCATGATAAGCCATCCTTTGGCATATGTCGTATCCAACCCCCGACATTTGGCGCCCACCGTGGGGCGAGGTGCACAGTCGTCCAAAGATCTGCTCTGGACGGGAACCCTGTTCCTCCCCGACGAGCACAGCCAGCCCGGTACACCGGATGGTGTCTGTGCTGACGCGCTGCACGGCGCTGAGATCGCCTGTGCGGCCAGCTGCCTCGCCGATCTTATCGGCGAGGTTCGCCTCTCCGATGAGCCTGCGTCCGACGCAGGCACGAGCGGCCCCGAGAGCCTCCTTGCGGGCCTCCTCGACCAACTCCACGTCGCCGGTGAGCCTACCGCGGACCTGGAGTCCATAGGATCCACCGACCCGATGCTGGTCGACTCTGACACCGCGTAGCTCGACGCGTTCCCCACCAACGTGGTGGTCTACGGCGAGCCGCTCTCTTACGCGGGGAGCGGCGGAAGCACCATCACTGAGGTCCTCGTCCTCGACCACGGCGAGCGCTCCGGTGAAGGAGCGCACGACCCGCTTGACGCGGCCCTGCGAGGCCTTGCAGCGCCGATTCCGGAAGACGCCGATGCCGAGACGCTGGAGGCGCTCTGCCTTCAGCTCGTCGAGGGCGAGAAGAAGCTGGCAAGCATGAGGCGCTTTTCAGAAGCTTACCAACGCGAGATGGATCGCGCCGTAGGCGGCTCGCCGGCTCCGACCAGGCCTAGCCGCCTAGGCGCGGTCCGACAGCGCGGCGCGGCAATCGCCAACCTCTTCGGGGCTGATCGCCCTGTGTATGCCACGCCCGCAGAGAATATCCGTGCCGCCCAGGCGGCGGCAGACGAGCTCGAAAACTTCGAAGGCGAAGAGCGCCGCGTAATGACGGAGCGAGTTCAGCAGCTCCTCGACGCGGCTGCCGCGCAGAATGATGCCGGCTGCCGCGCCGAGGCGCCGCAGCGCCAAAACGACGACCCACCGCCTCGCCGAGACCAAGGTGCGACGTCTCGGACGCCGACTGGCGGGGCCCATGGGAAGAAGGACAAGGAGCCGGCTGTCAGCCACAGTTGGACTCACATCACCATCGAGCGCGACCAAGACGGCCACCCCAAAGCGGTGGAACGGCGGGACAACTACCTGCCTCCCCCTCCTCGCAGAGAAAGGCGAGTCTCCCTGCAGCCCGTGGAACATCCGACTCTCGGCGACCGCCTTGGCCGCCGAGAGGGAGTCGGAGAGAACGACGCCCGCCACCGGATCGACCGACTCCACCGATCCCTGGCGCTGGAAGAAGAAGACGAGTTGGCCCCCCCTGCTTTGGACCCCGCATCCGAGATGAGCCCTTCCCCAAAGGGTTCACGCTCCCCCGAGACACGCCCAAATGTATCGGCACCGTGAAGCCGGAAGATTGGCTGATCGACTACTCCACAGCCGTCAACATAGCGAACGGCAACAAGCGTGTTGCCGTAAGATACGTCCCGCTTATGCTCCAGGGCTCGGCCCGGACGTGGTTGAATAGTCTGAAGCCTCGCAGCATCAACAGCTGGGTCGACTTCACCGAGGCTTTCATCCGCAACTTCACGAGCACGTACAACCGACCTCCCAAGCCGCGCCAACTCTCCTTGTGCGTGCAAGGCCCCGACGAGTCTACTCGCGACTACCTCACGCGCTGGGGAGAACTCCGGAACTCCTGCGAGGGCGTGCACGAGGTGCAGGACATCAAGTACTTTACTACCAGGTGTAGAGAAGGCACCCTCCTCAAGCACAAGCTCCTCTGCGACGAGCCGGAGACCCTCAACGAGCTGCTGATCACAGCGGACAAGTACGCCACGGCCGACTCCTCCATGAAGGCGGAGATTCGGGTCAGCACAACTGGCAAAGTCGCCCCTCAGGCTCCAAGAACTCCGGCTGGAGACACCAGTCGGCGGCAACAGCCGAATGACCAGAAGCGCAGAGCCCCGCAGCCGACTTCCAACAGTCGGCAAGTGGCAACAGCAGAGGACCAGCAGTTGGAGGGACCGCCTCCGGTGAAGCGACAGAAGGGCGGCAAGTCCAACTGGTTGCCGGCTTTCTCCTATGAGCAGACGCTAGACGGTCCCTGCAAGTTCCACTATGGCGTGAAGCCGTCAAACCACACCACCAGGAAATGCCACTGGCTGACCAGAATCGCCAAGGGGGACGGCCTACTCCCTCCCCGTCCTGCTGGGCTGCCTCCTCCACTGCCGCCGCAGCAGCCGGCCGTCAGGCCAGTCGGCACGATACAAGATGAGTTCCCGGATGAGCACGGAGCCTATGTGGTGTTCACCAGTGTAGTGGATGACCAACGCAGCAGGCGCCAACAGCAACAAGAAGTGAATGTGGTTGCGTCAAGTACTCCAGAGTTCATGCATTGGTCCGAAAAGCCTATCAGTTGGAGCAGAGCTGATCACCCAGAGGTGATGCCGAGTCCAGGCTCCTACGCCTTGGTCTTAGGCGCCACACTCGCTACAGATAGGCGGGCCGCTCGCTTCTCGCGAGTACTAATAGACGGAGGCAGCAGTATCAACATCCTGTACAAGGATACAATAGAGAAATTAGGAGTCAAGCGAAGACAGCTTCAGAGCAGCCGGACTGTGTTCCACGGAATCGTCCCTGGCCTTTCTTGCTCACCAATCGACAAGATCCTGATAGATGTCCTCTTCGGAGACAAGGATCATTTCCGCCGAGAGCCAATTTGGTTTGAGGTGGTGGACCTCGAAAGCCCATATCATGCATTGCTTGGCCGACCCGCCTTGGCCAAGTTCATGGCAGTCCCCCACTATGCCTACCTCAAGATGAAGATGCCGAGTTCCAAGGGAATCCTAACCGTGTCCGGCGACTACAGGAAGTCGTCCGCTTGCGCGGCCGAAAGCAGTCGGCTGGCCGAGTCCTTGGTGATCGCGGCTGAGAAACGGCTTCTTGATCGGGTCGTGGCGATGGCCGGCAAGCAGCCCGAGTTATCGCCCGACCCCAAGGAGTCGGAAGCAGAAGGATCATTCAAGCCGGCCAAAGAAACAAAGAAGATACCGTTGGACCCGGAGCACCCGGAGAGATACTTTGTCATGGGCACATGCCTTGACAGCAAATAGGAAGGCGAGCTCGTCGATTTCCTCCGTGAGAATCGCGACATCTTCGCATGGTCCCCCAAGGACATGCCTGGTGTCCCGACGGAATTCGCCGAGCACAAATTACACGTCCGATCTGATATGAAGCCCGTCAGGCAGCCCTTGCGCCGCCTGTCAGAAGAAAAAAGAAGAGTTGTTGGAGAAGAAATAGCCCGGCTCCTGGCAGCCGGCTTCATCATGGAAGTGTTTTTCCAGAGTGGCTGGCAAACCCAGTACTGGTGCTGAAGAAGAACAAGCAGTGGCGAATGTGCATTGATTACACGAGCCTCAACAAAGCTTGCCCCAAGGACCCATTTGCTCTGCCGAGAATCGATCAGGTGATAGACTCCACAGCCGGATGCGAGCTATTGAGTTTCCTAGGCGCATATTCAAGATATCACCAGATCAAGCTGAACCTGGCTGACAGACTGAAGACCGCCTTCATCACGCCGTTTGGAGCCTTCTGCTACCTGACCATGACGTTCGGCTTAAGAAACGCCGGTGCCACCTTTTAGCGTTGCATGCAGAAGTGCCTCCTGAAGCAACTCGGCAGAAATGCCCACGTCTATGTGGATGATGTAGTGGTGAAGATGGAGAAGCGTGGAACCTTGCTGGAGGACCTCAAGGAAACATTTGAGAATCTGCGCCGATTCCAGATCAAGCTCAACCCAGAGAAGTGCGTTTTTGGAGTACCAGCCGGCCAACTCCTCGGTTTCCTGGTCTCCGAACGTGGCATAGAGCGCAATCCTGTGAAGATCAAGGCCATCGAGAGGATGGAAGCACCCAGACGACTGTTAGATGTGCAGAAGTTCATCGGCTATTTGGCATCCATCAGCCGATTCATCAGTCGGCTAGGCGAGAAGGCTCTCCCCTTGTATCAGCTCATGAAGAAGACGACCTTCTTTGAGTGGACTCCCAAGGTGGACGAGGCTTTTCTCCAACTAAAGAAGATGTTGACTACTCCCCATGTGCTGGAGGCTCCGACTCCCAAAGAGCCCATGCTCCTATACATTGCCGCCACCAGCCGAGTAGTCAGCACAGTCATTGTAGTCGAGCGCAAGGAGGAAGGCAAGGCGCTGCCTGTCCAGAGACCGGTATATTACTTGAGCGAGGTACTGTCGGCCTCCAAGCAGAACTACCCCCATTACCAGAAGATGTGCTACGGCGTGCATTTTGCCGCCAAGAAATTGAAGCCTTACTTCCAGGAGCACCCAATCACTGTGGTCTGCACAGCTCCACTTGCCGAGATCATCGGAAGCCGAGATGCTTCTGGCCGAGTGGCCAAATGGGCCATCGACCTAGGCCCCCTACACCATCTACTACGAGCCCCACACCGCCATCAAGTCACAAGCACTGGCCGACTTCCTCGTCGACTGGGCCGAGACCCAGTATCTGCCGCCAGTGCCCGACTCCACCCATTGGCGGATGCACTTCGACGGCTCCAAGATGCGCACCGGCTTGGGAGCCGGCGTCGTCCTCACTTCCCCCAAGGGCGACAAGCTCAGATATGCGTTGCAGATCCACTTCACCGCCTCCAACAAAGTGGCCGAGTACGAGGCGCTCATCCACGGGCTCCGGCTTGCCAAAGAACTCGGCATTCGCCGGATCCTGTATTATGGCGACTCTGACTTGGTGGTCCAGCAATCATCTGGCGATTGGGATGCCAAGGACGCAAATATGGCGAGCTATCGTTTCCTCGTCCAGCAACTCAGCGGATACTTCGAGGGGTGCGAGTTCCTCCACGTGCCAAGGAACGACAATGACCAAGCAGACGCCTTGGCATGAATCGGCTCCACCCGCCAGGCAATACCATCTGGTGTTGCCCTCCGGCGCCTCCTCAAGCCTTCTATCAAGCCGTCACCAGAATCAGATTCAATCTTTGTGCCGGCTCCGCCTGAGGAAGACGGATCTGACTCCAAGAAACACACAGTCGAAGCCGGCCCGGGGACTTCAGAACCCGGCCCAGGGACAGCAGTGGCAAGATCGAAGACTCCAGAGCTCGGCCAGTCGGCCCCGGGACTTTGTCAAATCAGCAAGCGGCTGCGGACTCCAACCCGCCGCCTCCCAGCCCAGCCGCCCTTGTCCAAGTCGCACTAGTGGCAGTTGAAGAAATAGCAGCACCTTCATTGGGACAGCCCATCCTCAGGTTCTTAGTTAACAGAGAGCTGCCAACTGATGAAATCTTGGCTCGACAAGTGCAACGCCGAGCAGCAGCCTACACTATAGTCAACAGAGAGCTTGTCAGGCGCAGCGTTACCAGCGTCTTCCAACACTGCGTCGAGGCAGAACAAGGCCAAGCAATCCTCAGAGACATCCATGAAGGCGAGTGCGGTCACCACGCCGCCTCCAGGGCACTCGTCGCCAAAGCTTTCCGGCACGGTTTCTTCTCTCCAACCTCCCTGGAAGAGGCCAAAGAGTTATTCCAAAAGTGCAAGGGGTGCCAGATTTTCTGTTCCAAGCCACTTCAGCCAGCTTCCACACTCAAGACTATCCCCACCGCCTGGCCCTTTGCAGTCTGGGGCCTGGACATGGTGGGACCATTCAAGACGGAACGAGGTGGCTTGACTCACCTACTTGTCGCAGTGGAAAAGTTCACCAAGTGGGTGGAGGTGAAACACATCAAGAAGTTGAATGGTCCAACTGTAGTGACCTTCATCGCTGACATCCCAACTCGGTACGACATCCCACACAGCATCATCACCGACAATGGCACGAATTTTGCCAAAGGCGCCTTGGCCTGTTTCTGCGCGACGCAGGGCATCCGACTGGACTTAGCGTCCGTTTCCCATCCGCAGTGAAACGGCCAGGTGGAGCGAGCGAACGGCCTCATTTTATCCGGCATCGAGCCTCGACTCGTCGTACCGCTGGAGCGATCTGCCGGCTGTTGGCTTGAGGAGCTGCTAGCCGTCCTCTGGACTCTACGCACGACTCCAAACAAGTCAACCGGCTTCACACCCTTCTTCCTCGTCTATGGTGCCGAAGCCGTCATCCCAACAGACATAGAGTTTGAATCCCCGCAAGTCACCATGTACACCAAGGAAGAAGCAGAAGAAGCACGTCAAGACGGCGTCGATCTGCTGGAAGAGGGCCGGCTGTTGGCACTCAGCCGGTCCAGCATCTACCAGCAGAGTCTGCGTCGATACTACAACAGGAAGGTCAGGCCAAGATCTTTCCAAGAAGGCGACCTTGTGCTCCGGCTGATCCAGTGAACAGCCGGCCAGCACAAGCTGTCGGCACCTTGGGAAGGCCCCTTTATCATCAGCAAGGTGCTAGGGAACGACGCCTACTATCTGATCGACGCTCAGAAGCCCCGAGCGTGCAAGAGGGACGACTCTGGCAAAGAGACAGAGCGCCCGTGGAATGCAAATCTTCTTCGAAGATTTTACAGTTGATGCAGTATGTATCACACTTCCCCTTTGTATTAAAGTACTAAGACTTTGGGCCCCCTGAGACGAGCTCGGGGACTGCCCTTTTTGTTATCTGTATGATAAGAATTATGCCTTCGAGTACATTACTTTCATTACAACCCGCTTGGCACCGAGCCAGACTAGTCGGCCCGGGGACTCGCCGCCTTACGCTATGAGGAGCTTCCTGCAGTCAGACAAGTAGTGCGCGGTGCCCAATCTACCTCCTGCCAAAGCCGCAGCTTGCAGAGCGACTGTGAGGCGGGCAAGAGTGAGGAAGAACGGGCGCCCACATGAAAAACGGCTATGGACCTAAAGCACGAACATAGCGTAAGACGGCCTCCAGCATTTCTGAAGTGGAAAGCCGACTCATGAGTAGCCGGCTCGCCATCTTTATTAACCTCCATCAAGGACGAATGACTCTTGGGTAGTCGGCCTGTCGCTTTCTATCCGACTTGCTAAAGAAACTCTAAACGGCCAAGTACTTGCCTTCCCGAAGTAGCCAAGCACTTGACCCAACGATAGTCCGCAGAGCGGCTATCCGACCGGCAAGGCAGCGACTAAAGGAAGGCGGCAAAGAGAAAAGCCTAAAGAGCAGTAAGCAAGGAAATACGGAAATCGGATAAATATTTACATAGGCCGTTGGCCGAATCTTCGAATAGAAGTTCAAGATACACCCCGCGGGTGGAATTGTTCGAATCTAACAAAGTTTTCAAAAGATTACTAAGACAGACAAACAGAGGCGAAAAAGGCAGCCTAGGAGGCGGCATCTGGGATCGGAGGATCGGAAGAGACGGCGGTGTCAGGCGCCGGGGCAGTCGGCTGGGCGGTCTCGGTTTGATCGCCTCCGGCGGCAGTCGCCTTCTCTCGATGCGGCTCATTGCTGGAGGCGCGGTCGAGCTGAGGCTGGCCGCCTGCTCCGTCTTCTGGCACCTCTGCCTCGCCTTCGTCCTCCGCCTCGTCCTCCTCCTCGGTGCTGGAGTTGATCACCTCCGCCGAGTCCTCGCCATACTCCGGGTTCATCCCAAACCACTCTGGCGGCACTTCCTCGCCGCCTTCAGCCCGCTCGGGGACGAAAACACTGGTGTCCGTGTACTCGGCGATGGCCGCCGCACGCTCGATAAGGGCGCCCTCCACGGCCTCCAGCTCAGCCTGGGCTTCTGACCGGAACGCGGCCAGACGGTCTAGGTCCAGCCCTGGATACCACGCCTTGACGAACTCCAAGGCCCGGCGCGGTCCGGCCCGGGCCGAGGAGCCCTTCTAGTCCTCAAGACGACCGGCAGTGACCTCCAGCCAGTCGGCAGTTCGGCTGGCGGTGCGCAGAGCTGGCGTGCTTGGCCACAGGGCGGCAACCGCCTGGGCGCCGACACGCTGAACCGGCGCATCAGCCGGTGAGCCGGACGAAGACGGGCTTCAATGCTCAGAAGCTGCTCATCGATGGTTCGAGGGGCATTAGCGGCGATATCCTCACCGTTTGCCCTTCGCGCCTCACGAGCAGCCTCGATGGCCAGAAGGACTGCCTGCGCGTGACCAGAGAAGAACTCTGCCAAGAGAAAAAAGAAGCAAGTCGAAAAATAGAAGTCGGCCTGACACATAGTCGGAAGCCCGAAGAAACGAAAGAAACTTACCATCAACGATATCCTCGATCTCGTGGAAGCCGGAGGTCAGCATCGCCTCCCTGTCAGTCCAGGAGGAGCGCTCGCTCTCGAACTCGGCCAGGAGAGCGGCCTCCTTCTCGGCCTCGTCCTGCGCCTTCTTGAGCAGCTCCTTCTGCTCGGCCAGCTGCGCCACCAGCAGGTCGCGCTCTGCGGCAAGCTTGCCAGACTCCTCCTCCTTGGCACGCCGGGCGGTATTGGCTTCCCCAGCTACTCCTGAAGAACGGCGTTGGCTCCTGAAGAGCGAAAGAAGAGACAAATAAATCATCAGCAAAGAAGATCGCCGGGAAGATCCAGCCCGACTGCTCAGCAGTCGGTCCAAATCTCGGGGACTATAGCCCGCGGGTGCGCCAGCGCGCCCCTGCGAAGAAGAAGAACTTACTCCGGCTTTCCAACAAGTCGGCAGCCCGCTTGCTCAACTCCTCAACATTGCGGTTGAAGGCAGTGGCGCGGAGGTTGTGATACTCCTGCAAATAAGTCATTGAAGACAAAGTTAGTATTTGGAACTCGCCAGATGGAGTTCCGAACCGCCTTCTCGGCAGCCGGCCCGAAACTCGGGGACTACACCCAGTGGGTGCGCTGGCGCGCCCCCACAGAGAAAAACAAGAATCAAAAAGAAGAAGGAAACGTACTCGGACGGCCGTCCGCGCTGCCAGATGCGCCCTGTTTCAAGTTTGAAGGGCGTCGCCTTCAGCGCGCAGCTTCGCCTGAACGTCCAGAAGCGCTTGATTCAGCGGCCCGGTGCCGCCTCCGTGCAACCACCCGGTGGGCCCGGCGCTTGTGTCCTCGGCGTCTAGGATTGCCGAGCTGGCAGCGCCGGTCTCCCGAGGTCGCGGCGCCGAGGTCGCCCTCTCAAGACGGCGGCGCACTGGCGAGGCAACTTGGAGAAGCAGCCGCACCTCGGCCTCGTCCGTGACCGGCGGCTCCGACGGACCCACCGGCTGTTTGCCGTGGGGTCTCCCAGACGGCGCTGGAGGCGGCGGTGGCGGCACGAGAGTGTCCGACATAGAAGCCTTGCCGCTTTCCTTTTCCACGACGGGGTTCTCGGTGCCGACCTCCCCGGTCTGCCTCGTGAACTCCGAAGGCGGCGGTGCAGACGACAGTGGGGGGACGAGCATCACTGATCAGCGACGCGCGGCCTCCTCGGCACGCCGTCTCGCCGCAAGGGCGGCTTCGGCATCCTCCAGCTTCTTCTGGGCGGAGGCGGCCGCCCTGTCGGCCTCCGCCTTCTCCAGATGTTCGGCCTCCTCCTCCTCACGCTTCTCCCGCGCATTTCGCTCCGTCGCCTCCCGGAGGTCGGCGGCGGGGTCGACCCGCCAAGTATTGGCGGACATCTCTGCCGACCCCATGACAGAGGGGACGGCGACTCTCTCAAGGGAAAGAGGGGCCCTGAAGAAGAACGAAGGGAGTATAAAAGAAGACTCGGACAAGATTCAACGAAGGAAAATAAAAAGTCTAAAGACTTACGCAGAGACTAGCGGCGGCTTTCTCACTTCCCTACGGAAGCGGTTGGCCTTCGCGGCCGCCTCCTCCCGTTTTGTCACGGCGGCCGCCCCCTTGAACTTCTTCAATTTGCCGCCGGGCGCACTCGGCCCGGCGTGACGCCTCTTCGCGCCGCCTTGGCCAGCCAGGCTGGCGGAGGAGCCGTCGCCCGATGAGCCGACCCACGGCTGGTGGCGCGGGGCGACTTCCCCTTCGGCGTCGTTGTCAGGCCAGTCGGCGAAGGTGGCCGAGGGCCTGAAGTCGCCTTCTGCTCCTTCTCCCCCGCCTTCGGCGTCGGCTTCCATCGCTGCCGCCCCCAAGTCGGGGTCGTCGACGTTGCTGTCCGCACGATCGGGAACATACTCGCGGGGCTCTCTCGTGGCGCCGGCTGCAGGCTGCATAAGGGGATTCTAGCTCAGAAGAAACCGACAAGAGTCAGAAGCCGGAGTCGGCCGCAAAGAAGACAAAACAATAGGGGGACGCGACTTACCACTGGTGGGGGGTGGTCGCGCAAGTACGGCTCCTTGCGGAACTGCCAGTCCTCCCCGAACTCGCAGTTCGCGATATGATTCACCATGTTTGCCACCTCCGCGTGGGGCATCTCCTTGGTGCTCATCCGACTCGGGTCTCGGAGGTCGCTCATCTGACAGATCAGGTGAGGCCGACCTTGGAGCGGGAGAACTCGGCGCGCCACGAAGGCGGCCAGCAAGTCGGCCCCGACGAGACCCTCCGACTGCGTCAAGACTCGGAGTCGCGCTACGCCGGCGGCTCCGGTGGGAGTCAGCGTCTTGACTCGGTGAGACCAGCTGGGGAGCCTCCCAGTTAGGGGGGCGGCGTTGTAAGGCGGCAGGTTGACCCAGTCACCGTCGGAGGCAAGGTTCTTCACGTAGAAGTATGAGCGCTGCCACATCTTCACCGACTTGATCAGCGTGATGGGAGGAAAGGGGTTGTCGGCCGTCGAGCGCCGCACCGCGATGTAGGCGCCGCACTGAGCCGGCACGCCGGCGACGTGCGTGCCGAGCTTAGAAGAGAAGAATTCTCCCCACAACTCGATGGTGGGGAGAACGCCGAGGAAACCTTCGCACAGAGTGGCGAAGGCGGAGAGCAACACCACCGTATTCGGAGTGAGGTGGTGCGGTTGAAGGCTGTGGAACTCCAAGAACGAGCGGAAGAAGCCGCTCGCCGGCAGCCCCAGGCCGCACATGAGGTGCGAGCGGAAGATGACCCGCTCGCCCTCCTCCGGCGCCGGCCGGATCTCCCCCTCCAGCGCGGCGCGGGCGCGCACGAGGTCCGCGCTGGGGAGATGGCGTGCCCGGCGGAGGAACTCGATGAGTTCCTCTTCTACCTCCGAGCCGTCCCACATGCCGGAGCGCACGGCGGGGGCTGCGGCGGAGGAAGAGCTCATCGCCATGGTATGGAGTGCTCTTGCTCAACGACGGAGGCAGGAGGGAGAGAAGGCAAGATGAGGCGGGGGAGCGGGGAAGAAGGGGCTGCGTGCTGTGCCGCTCCGCTCCCCCCTGCCTACTTATAGCCCTGTGGGCTGAGAAGCCGAGGGGGCGGGCGTGGGATTAACTGCGCATGATGCCCCACGCCACCCCACGATTTACCCCACGAAGTTATTGCGCGCAGTAATGACGTGGGAAAACCAACCGTCCACGGCCGCAATGGATCCGTTCGTATGCCGAGGCACGATAGTGGCGGGCCCCACCTGACGGCCCGTCCCGTCGCGCGCGTGGGCAGGCAGACTGCCCTCTCCACGTGGCACCACGCCATAGGACCACCCTGATGGCTGCGGGGAAGCGTGTCACGCACGCCGCCTGGTTTCCCGCCGCGACTTCCGAGCTGCGGCTCTTCGCTAAACATCCGGCTCTCGACAGTCGGCCCAAGGGAAGACGGCAGCCGAATTCCAGAGTTCGCTCCTGGAAGGTTGAAACTGTTGAAGCCCCATAATGCAGCGTCCGCAGGGCTTCACTAGCTTCGGGGACTACTGTCGAAGTATTGGGCCACGGGTAGGCTAACCCGAGTCCTAGGACCACTCAAGACATCGGGGCAGGCCGCGCCCCTCAAGCCGAGTCCCAGGAGCGACCCCAAGACAAGCCGAGTCCCAGACGGCGACTCCGAGATAAGCCGACTCCGAGCTGGCGACCTCCAGAGAGGCCGACTATGGAGAGTCGGCCCTTGACTCCTCCCTCATCTCAAAGTATGATGTGGGGTACGGTCATGGCGTGGCCGTTCCCCCTGCTTACGAAGGGCCGGCGTGGCTACAGTGAGCCGTATCGCTGGAAGATCTCCGGCGAGGCACGGCACTGTTGCCATGCCTGCCCTGACCTCAGCCATAGTGCGCCACGCACTATGCCCACGATGCCGGCCTGTACGGCCCGAAGGCGGCGGGGCCACCTGTCAGTGGGTGGGCCGAAGGCGGCCTGAGCGCCCTGAAGACGGACCTGTGGGAGTCGGCCTCCTTGGAGTCGGCCGACTCCTCCCCAGGGCCCCACGAGCCATTAACCAGATAGGATGGGAAATGGCGACAGTGATCGCCCGATAGACAGCGGCACTGTTGTCACGACCCAATGACCGAGCCTGCGTCATCAGGAGTGCCGCTACAGTATCAAGCCTGTCCATGGGACCCACCAGTCGGCGGGCCCCAGAAGCCGGCGGGGAGGACGGCGGCCTGAGAGACAGACGGCTGGGACCCGCGCCCAGCCGGATTACTATTGTACCCCCGGGGGGTAGGCCTATATAAACCCGCCGGGGCACCCATGCAAAGGGGTCGGACCTAGATAGGGATAGACCAGATAGCATAGGGAAGAGAGAGCTAGCCTTGCCCTCTCCTGCCTCTCGAAACAGCTCCAGGAGCACCATTGTAGTCACTTTGCCTTAGTGATCATGCGGAGACCCCGCAGAGCAGCAGTAGGGGTGTTATCTCCTAGGAGAGCCCTGAAGCTGGGTAAGATCCGCCGGCGTGCATGTCTTCGCCTCATCCCGCTTCCAGGCACCGGCGACGTTCTACTCGCTCCCACCATGATAAGCCATCCTTTGGCATATGTCGTATCCAACCCCCGACATGGATGGAATACCACAATTATGTGAGCAAGGTGCTAGCATTGGTCAGACCAAAAGATATAATGGTGTATGCTCGAGGAAACAACCACGAGTAAGACAACATTACGAACATCGTTGGTTCTGAATTGATTTGATGATAGCCCATACTCAAATCAAAGTTTCAATCAGACAATAGATCCAACATTTGACCACGAGGCTCAATCAATGAAGATATCATATTTCTTCAACACACACACACACACACAAAGATATCCCTTTGGAATGAAGTGAGTCGGACAAGCTATTATCTTCCAACTCTCCAAGTTGTTGTTTAGCTTAACTAACTTGCTCAGGGTATCCAACACTCTTGGAGTAAGGATGGTTTACAAGAATACCAACTTGATCACGAGCTCAACATAGCGGTCAGGTGACAACCTGGTGATACTTTCAAGAAGATAATCAAAAAATCATGAACCGCCGATATGTTACTAAGCTCGCGAACAATCTTGCTTTTCAAGGCAAGACGATATGATCACAAGAGTGAGGGATTAGCACAATCCTAACTCATTGATCGAGGAGTGCATCGGAAATAAGGACTAGGTAGCACAATCTATCTTAGAACGATGATTCAAGAACCAACACACTAAGAATGAAATTATTGTACATTAGCTACCAAGCAACAAAGTTGCTAGGAGTATTGAATTCACACATCATGTTTCACTTGTCGGCATTCTGGTTACAACAACACAGGAACCGAGGAATGAAGAATGATGGGGAGAAGTATCACTGCATCAAGAATTCTTATGAGGGTGTGCAATCTCACGATACTCTTGCTATGAAAGAGGGTGATACTCCGAGGTAGAACAGAACAAAAGCTGGATTAGCAATTTGATCTGCGGAATACAACTGCTTTGACCCAATCCTGGATATGGATGAGGTACTGGAGTTTGTTTGTCCTAGTCATTCCAGATAGAATGGTTTGACGGACCACAAGGGTAATAAGCATCGATGAATGAATGCATACATACTCTTGACTATCAATTGATAGACGAAGGTCAGAAGACAACAAAGAGGGACAACTCAAAGGAACATATGATTTTCTAAGTTGTGGATGCATGGATTAGCATGTCGAATGAGTTCAACATATTTCTTCTGGATAACCCATGCAGAAGGGTATAACTGGCATAATCACAACATAGAATGGAGGACTCATCAGGAGCACTCTAGTTGCGATCTTTTGGTTCAAAGAACTTCCGCCATAAGAAGTTCATGGTATTTGGAAGAAGGATATACCACAAACCTCGAGAACTATTGCAAAGGTTGCTAATATCCTAAAGGAACTAGCAAACACTATTAACACGAAGTAAGTAGCATGAATCTCGGGTTCAATAACCTAGGAATAGAATACCTACCAACTGAATGGCATCACGGGATGCTTTCGAGAATGATGGCCAGGATCATCTCACTTGGACACAAAGCATGTCTACATTACTAGATAATCCCCTAAGACCACTAGGGTCATAATAATAACTCCAACATATATGTCGAGGCAATAGAGCACCTCAACTCACTGATTAGTGTGGTTAACCTGGTCCAAAGGGACGGCGGGAACGGGAAGAAGGGATTTGCAAATGCATCAGACTGTTTAGAAACCTAGGATGACTCGGACAGCATAACGGTTGTAAATGCTCGAAAAAGGTTTGAGACAACCTACAAAGTGGTGGCATAACCACTCGACCATCTTATTATCAAGATTCTGAGATCAACTATGAACATACGGAAGTAGTAGGAACTTAACTGAGGCTTGAAACCATCAATCCTATAAGTCTACGGATTAGTAACACTTGATCCTGAAAGAAAGATGAGAAGCCTAGTTCTTAATCCCCGTAGAAGAGAAGAGGGTGACTCAGATCAGAAGGACATAAGGTAAAGGAGTAAAAAGAACCTTATGTTCCATCCCACAATCAATTCCCCTACATATAACTAAAGCATTTCTAGACTCACCTTCGACCAGTTTGGCTTGGTAATCCTACAGGCAGTCAAGCTCTGATACCAAAGCTGTCAGGACCCCGATCCTATGCCACACCGATCTAGCATGTAACACCTCATATCACTTTGTGGCCTCACGCACGGTATTCCCACGGGTGTCGCCTTACCAGGCCCGGGACCATTTGCTCCTTTTGGCTCACGTATATGATGGTGTCGCTAGCATCCATATGACAAAGAACCCGGGCTGACATGGCTAGTCGTGAACCCAAAGTGGCACTAACTTACAGGGACATGCACACATGACCCAGCAACGAACGTGTTGGTCATCAGCGAGTGAATCCGGGCTGTAGCAACTGGGCTAGCAGGTCTCCGGAAAACCGGGCTGTAGCAGGCTAACAGGACTCCGGTAGACACCGCGTGACATTTTCCCGAAGGGACATACCCATGAATGAAGAAGGACACATGCCGGCCAGCCTAAGTGTTCCGGAGCAGTAGGAAGCTACCAAGGCTCAGTGGAAGCACTAGGAGACATTTCCCGGTAAGAGAGGCTACCAAGGATAAACAACTAGATAGTCAGATCCGACACATACCAAGCATTTCAAGAACATACACACAATATGCTTGATATGTGCAAATACAACATGGCATCACAACAAGACTCTACAACTCAATTATTTTATTCAATAGGCTCCGAGGAGCGAGATATTACAAACATGGGTCTCATGACCCAACATTCAGAGCACACAAGTCAAAGCACAAGCGGAAGCTTAACATGTCTGAGTACATACATCTACAAATGAAAAAGGCCGAGAAGCCTGACTATCTACAAGATCCTGCCGAGGGCACAAGATCTTAGCTGAGGTAACAAGCTAAACGTCGAAGTCCACGTGGAACTACTAGCGAGACTGAAGTCTCTCTGCAAAAACATAAATTAAGCAACGTGAGTACAAATGTACCCAGCAAGACTTACATCAGGACTAACTACATATGCACCATTATCAACAAAGGGGTGGTGGGGTTTAACTGCAGCAAGACAGCTTTGACTCGGTGGCTATCCTGAACTACGATTGCAAGTATCTCTTTTGAGGTGGCGCACACGAGTCCCGTCTACCTACGAGAATGCCATCCATAGCACTCACGCTTATCTTGCGCATTTTAGAGTATCCCCTTCAAGTTATCTATGAACTGTACAGGCAACCCAGAAGTCCTTTACCGCGGACACGGCTATTCGAATAGATCATATTAACCCTGCAGGGGTGTACTTCTTCACACATGCTCTCACCACATACCACCGTTTACACGACATGTACTCGGCAACCTTCAAGTGGAAGCCCAGCGAGGGTGTCGGCTACGACCTGACTAACCACACAAGTCTCTCGTCCAGGTTTATCGCCTATTCGGGTTCCATCCGCAAGGTGATCCGGTCAGGGTGTCGCTCACGGCCCCAAACGATGTGAGCAGGGTTCCCATGCCCACCATCCGGGTGCCACTTGGTACACCCTACCACTGTGCCTAGTCTGTCCCAAGCCCACCTGTACCGGGTGCCACTTGGTAGACTACTAACACTACCTACAAACACCAAAAACTAGCTGCAACTCCTGGATAGAGATCGAGTTGATTAATAAGTCGAGAGAGCTTGGAGCGCCCGGAGCCCAATGTGTGGTAGTAGCTGTTCATGGATCACAAACACAGAACTCAGTTCCTAAGGACGGCTTCAACGAGAAGACCCACCATGTACTCCTACATGGCCTCTCACCGCTAGCTTTACCAAATCATGTTCACACACTTAGACCACCCACAGTAGGACATGTTCGCACACCTCCAATTCATCCCTGATGAATCAGACCTGACTCAACTCTAAGCAGTAGTAGGCATGACAAACAAGCATGAATGAGTAGGCACATCAGGGCTCAAACAACTCCTACTCATGCTAGTGGGTTTCATCTATTTACTGTGGCAATGACAGATTATGCAAAGGAAAGGGGTTCAACTACCGCAGCACATAATAGTTGAATCATTGTTGTCCCAATGCAGTAAAAGAGAGCAGGGCGAGAGAGTGGGTTTGTACCGGAATGAACAAAGGGGTTTTGCTTGCCTGGCACTTTTGAAGAAGATATAACTCATCATCGGTGTCATCGAACTCATCGTCGGAACCACGTCTATCGAGAGGGGACAAACACCGGCCAAACAAGGAAGAACACAATCAATGCAATTCACAATATGATGCATGATCATTACATGGCAAAATGAGTGTGTTGGCCTAGTGCAACTACAACCAGATTAAATGAGGTTGGTTTGAATCAAAGATTCAAATTCAAACTCCATATGTGATTTCTTAAATGCCATTTAGTTGAATTGTCCTAAGTAGTAGTCATAAGTTGCTCTAACATGCATGAAAATGGTACAGATGGATACATTGGACTTTCCTGACAATTTTCATATATAATTTATCTCATTTGGAGTTACGGTTAATTTTATATGATTTTTAGAAGTTTTGGATATTTTCTGAAAAAATAAATCATTTTGATTTATTTTAATTCCAGAAAATACTTACTGCGTCAGCATGACGTAAGGCTGAGGTCATCAGGTCAACGGGTGGCCCAGGTCAAACTGACCAGTGGGTCCCGCGTGTCAGTGGTTAACTAAACTAACTAAATTTAGTTAGTCTTAACCTAGGTTAATTAGCAGGACGGAGCCCCACCTGTCATTGACCCACGGGAGGTCAAACAGGGGTCAAATCGTGTCAAACTCGCCGAGCTGACCCGGGGCTCGTCGCCGGCAGGGCCAGGGACGGCGGAGAGGTGCAGGTTTCCTCCTCCGGCGACCAAATCGACGGTGGAGAGCGGCTACGTGGAGTGGGAGCTCGCGCGCGTCGAGTGGTGGCGGTGGAAGGTGCTGGGGTGGCTGGAAACATCGTCGACAATGACCTTGGCGGTCGCCGGAGTTCGGGCGAGGTCGGCTCCGATGCTAGGGGGGCACGGCGAGGCGCGTGGGGTGTGCTACGGGCACATGCGAGTGCGGCAGAGACGATGACGTGCTCGGAATCGATCCAACGTGTCTGTGGCCACGATGGCGATGTGCGGTGGCGGCGGCAGGTGCGTCCGAGCTCGGTGCGGTTTCTGTGGTGCTTGAGAGTGACAACAGGAAGGGGGAGGAGGAAGAGGAGCTCACGGGGAGTCGGTTGGAGCAGACGACGAGCTCGGGGAGGGACCGGAGCAAGCGGGGCGGCGATTGCGATCTCGGCGGACCGAGGTTGAAGAAGACGGCGGGGACGGCGATTCGGGCTTCCGGCGTCGCTTGGATCGGTGCAGAAGGCATAGGCGACGGTGGCGAGGCTGATGGATGCATCGGGGAGGCAAGGAGGTGGCTCAAGGCGCGGCAGCAGCGGACGGCGGTGACGGTGACTCTCGGGTGTGCGAGAGGGAGAGGCAAGAGAGAGACGAAGGGGAGAGTGAGGAGGTCAGGGGGTCCAGAGTGGCGCCGAGGAGGGGCTTCGAGGCGGCTCGGTGAGGCAGGCGAGCAGGGAGGAGGTGTTGCGCCTCGCGCGTGCGTGCGCTGTCTCGCTCCTCTGCCTACTGGCAGAGGTAGGTGATGACTGGCACGACCAGGTGGGCCGGCCTAGCCAGGGGTTTGGCCAAGTATGTGGGCTGCCAAGTAAACTCCCTCTCTTTTTATTTCCATTTTTCTATTTTCTGTAATTGTGTTTGGCTTTAATAAAAATGCCAGAGCATTTCCAAAAATCATGAAACTGCTCATTGTCACTGTTTGGAATATTTCCAACAGCAAATTCAGTTTGTGATTATTTGAGCATTTAAAATATTATTTAGCAATTAAATGCCCAAATGCAAATACCATATGATTTAATTCAAAAATCCAGAATGGCCTTGAAAAATGTGCACCATTTTTGGGAGGTTCTAGACCAATCCAAAAATGATGAAGTTTTCTGAAGGGCATTTTGGGTTCATTTAGAATATTTTTATTTGAACCTAGTTGATTTGATGTGGTGCTAGGGTTTGAGCAATCTCCATTTCAACTTTCAAATAAATTAGACATGATGCAACAACCAAGCTAGTCCAAGTGCATAACAAGGCTAGGGATGTGACAGCGGCGTCGGGATCGGTAGGATGGTGGCCGAGCGTGCACGGGGCCGGGGGGGGGGGGGGGGTGGAAGGCGAATCTGGATGGTCGGCTTGACTTTTCGCGTGACAATGTGGCCTCATGTGTGCTTTTCCTTTGTGCTGAAGCCCCCGAGCGCCCCCAGTGCGCCGGGCTCGGCCTGCAATCATCGGGCCCAAAAACGGGCCGAACCGGCGGAATTCAGCATCTTGGGGGCGCGACTGGGGCGTTTTTTGATGTCGGCGCATAAAAAGTCGCCTGGGGGGCCTGTTGGGGGCGCGGCTGGAGATGCTCTTAGCTAAAGTTGCTTGGAGTTTCGATCTTGAAGCCGACCGCATGCAGCGGCACATGGTCTAGCCCATCATGGCACTGCTGAATCTTTCACTGGCATGTCGATGAAGATGGCACTGATGGAAGCAACTCGTCCGTGCACGGCTTGGAGTGGAGGCCATGCCGTTCGAAGAGCACGTGGGGTTGTGCTGCTGTCGAAGAAGTTTCTCGGGTCCAGTGAAGAGATGCATGTCAACGTCGGAGTCCTGTTGCACATGATATCGATGTAGATCGTATCGTGCTCGCTGGACCGGTCGCTGCGTGTTCACAATGCTCAGCGGTGTGTCGCCCATCGCGGGCGGTTGGCGGCACTTAGCCGCCGTTCATGGAACTGGTATGTTGGATTTTCTTCACGGGTGTGGCTAGGGTCTCAGTCGACTGAGGTTTAACAAGTCTCAGTTAAGTGACATAATATGCAAAAAGATAAAAAAATATGAAAGAAAATTTTACACGGTTCTCAATGTAAGATTCACGAATAAAGCATTGACTGAGACTTAAGTCCTAGTCGAAGTCTCAGTAGACTAAGACTTAGCAAGACTATTTCTTCACAGGTCATTGGGACCAATCTGATTCATTTCAGGATAAAGAACTTGACCTAAAGTATTTTGAATATCAAAGAATTGATCTAATCTAATCTAAAAACCAATCTCATCTTTTGATTAGATTGGGTGCCGCGCCCTCAGGGCGTGGAGATCAATTTCCTCGGAGGCGGTGCGCTGCGAGAGTGGTGGAGGAACCTAGGATCGGCGTCGTAAGACTAACCTCTCTAATATCATGTGAAAATTGTATGATGTCCAGAATATTTGCGTTATTTTTGTATTGATCTGACCCTCTTGGGATATACAAGACAAGTTATACGTTGGTTTAAGCATACTCTATCTCTACCTCCTTATCTCTAACTTGAATTCAATTATATTTCTAACACATAGTAGTCAATGCTTGTTGCACCAACTCATTTTTTTTCAATTTTTCGTGTTTGGATATATGATAAATACTAAAGAAATCCAAGGTGGAAATTAGATCTAGGCATGTATAGAATAAATGATTCATTGAAACATTGATAATCCTTGGATATTTGTGTTTCACTGCTAGCAATGAATCATAGAAAGCCTCAATCTCCGTAGCACCTATAACACCCAAAAACTCCAATTAAAATAACAATGAATATTTGGTTTGATTGTTTGCGCAAAAATAGTCTAAGCAACATGAGGCTTCAAATAACAGTACAGTAAGGAGATGTATAATCAACATCAACAACTTGACCATTGCCACAAACTGATCTATCAAAATATAATCTCCATGGCACCAAAGATATAATGGTTATACCAATGTTATGAACTTGCTAGTGGTTGAAAAGCCAATTTCAAGTATCCTTATGAACTGTGACAATCTGACAGTAATTGTCTGGGCAAAGAGTTCAAATGGAAACATGTAATCCACAAAGAAAATAAGAAGGATACTAAAATATGTCACACATTCAAGAAACTCTAGAGTAATAGCACTGGACTGCATCCAATTGGCTATGAATTTGGCAGATCCCTTCTCAAAAGGGCTATCATGAATCGTGATAATAAATGCATCAAGGGAGATAGGTATGAGACCAACATGAGTTGCCATGGTGGTTACCTAACCTATGTGATTGGAGATCTGTGAAATAGGACCTGGGAAACAATCTACTGGCTCACTAAGGAGAGTAACCCTATTAACTCAGTCTCTTGGATATGCACTACTTCACAATCTGTATGTCACATTGACTTTTGTCTTAATGTGTTCTAAGGCATTTCTTAGCAAGATTCTATCCTACAGAGCGATCTTTGGAAGAACACACCTATATGAGCCCAAATGCTGGTCACAGCCTAAGAGATAGGGTGATCTCTGTGTTGATCATATCTACTATATGATTCACGTTAGACCTTTCAGTCTTCGGTGTTCCGAGGCCATGTCTGTACATGCTAGGCTCGTCAATTTTAACCCGAGTATTCTGCATGTGCAAAATTGTCTTGCACCAGTTGTATATGAACGTAGAGCCTATCACACCCGATAATTACGTGGTGTCCCAGCGCGACAAACTGTCGCAACGGTACATACTCAGGGAAAACACTTATACCTTGAAATTTTAGTTAAGGGATCATCTTATAACGCTACCGCCGTGCTTAGCTAAATAATAAGATGCATAAAAGATAAACATCACATGCAATCAAAATATGTGACATGATATGTCCGTCATTATCTCCATTGTCACCGGCTCGACACCTTGATCTCCATCGTTCCATCGTGGCCGTCTCGCCAACTATTGCTTCTACAACTATCGCTTCCACATAGTGATAAAGTAAATCAATTACATGGCGTTTGCATTTCATACAATAAAGAGAGAACCATAAGGCTCTTGCCGATTGCCGATAACTTTAACAAAATATGATTATCTCATACAATAATGTATATCACATCACAACATGCCCTGCAAAAACAAGTTAGATGTCCTCTACTTTGTTGTTGCAAGTTTTACTTGGCTGCTATGGGCTTCTAGCAAGAACCGCTCTTACCTACGGCACAGAAGCCACAATGGTGATTTATCAAGTTTGCTGTTTTAACCTTCAACAAGGACCGACCGCAGTCAAATTCGATTAAACTAAAGTAGGAGAAACAGACACCCACCAGCCACTTTTATGCAAAACTAGTTGCATGTCTGTCGGTGGAACCGGTCTCACGAATGTGGTCATGTAAGGTTGGTCCGGGCCGCTTCATCCAACAATACCGCCGAATCCAAAAAATACATTAATGGTAAGCAATATGACGATCACTGCCCACAACTCTTTGTGTTCTACTCATGCATATCATCTACACATAGACCTGGCTCTGATGCCACTGTAGGGGAACGTAGCATGCAATTTGAAAAAAAATTCCAACGCTCACGCAAGATCTATCTAGGAGATGCATAGCAACAAGAGGGGGAGAGGGTGTCTATGTACCCTCGTAGATCATAAGTGGAAGCCTTTGACAACGCGATTGATGTAGTCGAACTTCTTCTAGCTCCGACCGGTCAAGTACCGAACGTACGACACCTCCGAGTTCTTTACACGTTCAGCTCGATGACGTCCCTCGCCCTCTTGATCCAGCAAGATGTTGAGGAAGTAGATGAATTCCGTCAGCACGAAGGCGTGGCGATGGTCATGGTGAAGTGATTCGCACAGGGCTTCGCCTAAGCACTACGAGAATATGACCGGGGGTGTAAACTTTGGAGGGGGCGCCTCACGTGGCTAACAATTAATGTTATGTGTTCTAGGCGCCCCCACACATGTATATGTAGGTGTGTGGGGAGAGAGGCAGCCATGGGGCGCCCCAAGTAGGTCGAGTCCTACTTGGGGTCCTCCCCAATTCAGCCTCCCCCCTTCCATAAATGCCGGAGGGGGTAGGAAAGAGGAGGGAGAAGGGAAGCAAGGGGCGGCCAAATCCCCCCTTTCCTTTCTCCGTTCCCCTCTTTCCTTCTCGTCTGGTTCGACCCATATGGGGGGCGCACCAGCCCCTGGTGGCAGGTGCGTATCCCCTCTTGGCCCAATAGACCCATATCTTTTGTCGCGGTGCCCGGAACCCCTTCCGATGACCCGATACGTACCTGATACCCTCCGGAACACTTTTGGTGTCCGAATAATACTGTCCTATATATCAATCTTTACTCTCGACCATTTCGAGACTTCTCGTCATGTCCGTGATCTCATCCGGGACTCCGAACATCATTCCGTCACCAAATCACATAACTCATATAATACAATATCATCATCGAACGTTAAGCTGCAAACCCTACAGGTTCGAGAACTATGTAGACATGACCGAGACACCTCTCCGGTCAATAACTAATAGCGGAACCTGGATGCTCATATTGCCTCCCACATATTCTACAAAGAACTTTATCGGTCGAACCATTATGACAACATATGTTATTCCCTTTGTCATCGGTATGTTACTTGGCCGAGGTTCCATCATTGGTATCTTCATACCTAGTTCAATCTCGTTACCGGCAAGTCTCTTCACTCATTCCGTAATACATCATCCTGCAACTAACTCACTAGTCACTTTGCTTTCAAGGCTTCTTATGAAGTGTATTACCGATAGGGCCTAGAGATACCTCTTCGATACTCGGAGTGACAAATCCTAATCTCGATCTATGCCAACCCAACAAACACCTTAGGAGATACCTGTAGAGCATCTTTATAATCACCCAGTTATCTTGTGACATTTGATAGGACACATGGCATTCCTCCGGTATCCGGGAGTTGCATAATCTCATAGTCGAAGGAATATATATTTGACATGAAGAAAACAATAGCAATAAAACTAAACGATCATAATGCTAAGCTAATGAATGGGTCTTGTCCATCACATCATTCTCCTAATGGTGTGATCCCGTTTATCAAATGACAACACATGTCTATGGTTAGGAAACTTAACCATCTTTGATCAACGAGCTAGTCTAGTAGAGGCTTACTAGGGACACAATGTTTTTTTCTATTTATCCACACATGTATCAAGTTTCCGGTTAATACAATTCTAGCATGAATAATATACATTTATCATGAAATAAGGGAATATAAAATAAAAACTTTATTATTGCCTCTAGGGCATATTTCCTTCAGTCTCCCACTTGCACTAGAGTCAATAATCTAAATTACATTCTAATGGTTCTAACACCCATGGAGTCTTGGTGTTGATCATGTTTTGCTCATGGAAAAGGTTTAGTAAATGGGTCTGCTATATTCAGATCCGTATGTATTTTGCAAATATCTAGGTCTCCCTCCTTGACTTGATCAAGGATGGTGTTGAAGCGTCTCTTGATGTGTTTGGTTCTTTTGTGAAATCTTGATTGCTTTGCTAAGGCAATTGCTCCAGTATTGTCATAAAAGATTTTCATTGGACCCAGTGCACTTGGTATTACACCTAGATCGGATATGAACTCCTTCATCCAGACTCCTTCATTTGCTGCTTCTGAAGCAGTTATGTACTCCACTTCACACGTAGATCCCGCCACAATGCTTTGCTTGGAACTGCACAAACTGACAGCTCCACCATTCAAAAATAAATACGTACCCGAGATTCATCCGAATTAGTGTCAAAACTAGCATCAATGTAACCATTTATGATGAGCTCTTTGTCACCTCCATAAACGAGAAACATATCCTTGGTCCTTTTCAGGTACTTCAGGATATTCTTGACCGCTGTCCAATGATCCACTCCTGGATTACTTTGGTACCTCCCTGCCAAACTTATTGCAAGGCACACATCATGTCCAGTACACAACATAGCATACATGATAGAACCTATGGCTGAGGCATAGGGAATGACTTTCATTTTCTCTCTATCTTCTGTAGTGGTCGGGCATTGAGTCTGACTCAATTTCACAGCTTGTAACACAGGCAAGAACCCTTTCTTTGACTGATCCATTTTGAACTTCTTCAAAACTTTGTCAAGGTATGTGCTTTGTGTAAGTCCTATTAAGCTTCTTGATCTATTTCTATAGATCTTGACGCCCAATATATAAGCAGCTTCATCGAGGTCTTTCATTGAAAAACTTTTATTCAAGTATCCTTTTATGCTTTCCAGAAATTCTACATCATTTCGAATCAACAATATGTCATCCACATATAATATTAGAAATGCTATAAAGCTCCCACTCACTTTCTTGTAAATATAGGCTTCTCCGAAAGTATGTATGAAACCATATGTTTTGATTAACTCATAAAAGCGTACATTCCAACTCCGAGATGCTTGCACCAGTCCATAAATGGATCCACTACAAAAAAAATACACTTCCGTGATGATATGTGTTTGTCACAGTAGGTCGCATTTTCTGTCATGCATGTACATCCATGATGATTTTATGACAGAATCAAGATAGTCATACCTGTGCTGTCGTAGAAGTGTTCCAAGACATTACCAAAATTATCATCACAGAAGTGTCCACTTCCATGACGATAAATCGTGCGTTACAGAAGTGCTTTTGTCAAGGGTGACCGACATGTGGCATCCACCGTAACGGAACACCCTTAAATTATCGGGTCGGGTTTTGGATCCGATAACCCGTTAACAGCCTAGACCAATGGGAAATTTCCACATGTAAAATTCTTATTGGCCGGACGAAACACGTGTCAGCTCGTCAGTGGGTCAGATAGGTGCCTATGATATGTTGACACGTGCCACGACCGACCACTGGACCATTTAGCTTACAAAGCCGACCCGTTTGACTTGGTCAAAAGTTAACGGGCTGGCCCATGAAAAGCCTGTTAATGGTCTCTTTGCAAATAGCCCATTTTATAGCCCGGTAACTCACGGCCCGTTAGGCCCTAACAGAAATCGGCCCAACAACTTCATGTGGGCCGTCGAATATAACACCAGCCCATTTCACTTTCGGCCCATGTATGGTCCATGATGTCTTTCAGCCCACATGAGGCCTTCGTATCTTTAGGCCCTTTAGAGGCCCACGGTGACTCTAGCCCATAATGAACCGTAATTTTCTTTGTACCCATTAATGACCCGTGATTCACATGGGCCGTTTCCAGCCCGTGTTAGCTTTCGGCCTATTGACGCCCCATACGTTCTTGGGCTCCTTTCCGGCCCTCGATTACTTTCGGCCCATTACTGGCTTGTTCCCCTAATGGGCCAAATTTGGCCCATGGAAAGAGTTAGTCCGTTTCTGGCCTGTTAACCCATTCCGTCATTTCCAGCCCGTGTCAGCTTTCAGCCTATTGATGGCCCATACGTTCTTGGGCTCCTTTCCGGCCCTCGATTACTTCCGGCCCGTTACTGGCCTGTTCCCCTAATGGGCCAAATTCAGCCCATGGCAAGAATCGGCCCGTTTCTGGCCTGTTAACCCGTTGCGCCATTTCCAGCCTGTCCTATATTCTGGCCCATTAATGACCCGTTATGCCTGTGACAGAATTAAGCCTTTGTTGTCCTCCGGCCGGTTAACGGCCCATTACTATGCTATACCGATACCAATTACGCCCGTTTATGGCCCATGTAGACCCATTTATCCGATGACCTGAGGCCCACTGATTCTATGGCCCTGGTGGAGGCCCATTTATCGACGGCCCGTAGAAGACCCATGGATCCTACGGCCCGTACACAGCCCATGATTTTTGCGGCCACTAACAAACTAGGGAAAAAGAAGACTAGGAAATAAATAAGGATGGAACTAATGCTAGGCTATTAAGGCGATTGCACAGATTACATCCACTCGGCATCAAAGATCGCCACCAGTGCAAATATGGGCGTCGGTGTTAAAACCGGCGGATCTCGGGTAGGGGGTCCCGATCTGTGCGTCTTAGGCTGATGGTAACAGGAAGCAAGGGACACAATGTTTACCCAGGTTCGGGCCCTCTCGATGGAGGTAAAACCCTACTTCCTACTTGATTAATATTGAAGATATATGTGTAGTACAAGAGTAGATCTACCACGAGATCATAGAGGCTAAACCTTGAGATCTAGCCTATGATGGTATGATTGTAATTGTGATCGGCCTTCTAAGGACCATCCTCTCCAGTTTATACAGACACTGGAGAGAGCTAGAGTTTACATGGAGTCGGTTACAAGGAAGGAAACATAATATCCGGATCGCCAAGCTTGTCTTGCACGCAAAGGAGAGTCCCATCCGAACACGGGCCGAAGTCTTGAGTCTTGTATCTTCACGCTTCAATAGTCCGGATGATGTATATAGTATGGCTGTCCGGATACCCTCTAATCCAGGACTCCCTCAGTAGCCCCTGAACAAGGCTTCAATGACGATGAGTCCGGCACGCAGTCTTGTCTTCGGCATTGCAAGGCGGGTTCCTTCTCCGAATACTAGAATGTACCTATTACGACAAACAGTGTCCGACTTCTCTTCACCATTGCACTCCTCGGCTTCAGTGCCTTAATAATGACCATTTCCATGTGTCGAACAAATGTGAGGAGTCAAGGTATTTTTGCATTTGCCACTTCCGATCCTTCGGGCTAACCATCTATTTGAAGAGATGGGGATTCCCAGATCCAAACCTCACTCTTCCCCCTTGAGCAAGCATCCAACAGAGCGCCCCGGAAAAACCATTCCAACATGTCCGGTCGTCGCAGCTCTTCTGCTCGCTCCCCTTGCCCCAAGCCGGGGGACTGGGGAGAGTGTTCAATTTCTCATAGCCGTTTGATAAAGTTACAAACCCAAGGGCTTCTCCCACCGGCGTTCGCGGTCCCTGTCCGAGCCGAATAGCCACCTATAACGGCGGAGAACAAGCGGAGAGATCCCCTAATCCATCTTTGGAGGAGCGAATATGCCTCATTCCGCATCTGTTAAGGGGCGTCGGTTTCCTATTCATCCATTCCTTCGCGGGCTCCTGGAGTTCTACGGCCTCCAGTTGCACAACTTTACCCCAGCCTCTGTACTATATATAGCAGGGTGTGTCGCCCTCTGTGAGCTATTTCTAGGCTGCCAGGCTCATTTCGGTTTGTGGAAGAAGCTGTTCTACCTTGTCCCCCGCAACCAGGGAGAGTCCCTATGTCAAGTGCGCGGGGCCAAAGTATGGCGTATCGCCAAGACCGGATACCTATCTGGCACTCCCAAAAAGGCACCATAGAACTGGCCTTCAGAGTGGTTTTATATTGACAACGTCCCCCTTCCGGATCCAGTCCGGACAGGACTCCTTAAGTTCAGTAACGCCCCGCCGAGGGAACTTCTAAGCTGGCGCCCCCGAGGCCCCCAAGAAGAGGATACCAGGGAAATACATTTCCTGATGAGTAGGATAAAGTTACTGGCCAGGTTCGGACTAACGACAGTCGAGGTCATGGCAATATGCATAATGCGGGGAGTGCAACCGCTTCAATATCGGGGCAATCCCATGTGGCATTTCAACGGGGAAGACGATGCCACCCGTTGTGGTCGTAAGGGTCCGGACTCCGCCACTGCTCTGGCAAGGATACTGTCCGATCTATACAAGGGAGAAGAGGAAGACTTCCTTCATATCAAACTGCGGGACGGATTCTCCATGTACAATCCCCCAAACTGGGTAAGTCGTCATTTATTTTGTCGCTTCACTTACCATGGCGTTCTTTGCTAAGGTTACCTGCCTCAATACTTCCGAGCAGGAACCGAGGAGGGCCGTGGAAGGAATCTCCAGCCCTTCCCCGCATCCAGAGGACCCCGAAAGGGCCCTGGATCTAGGACTTGAAGAAGACCCGGACGCGGCTGTGGAGCTTGTCGACGGGATATTTTACAGGGCAAGCCGTGATAGTGCCCCAGTGGCTATTACTGCTGATTATCCCGGACAACTACCTTCGTCGCGTGTAAGCCAAGCCGAAGACTCGATCCTTCGAAGAGGACTCTTTCTTGATGTCACTCCTTAGCCTTGAAGTGTCGTGTTTTTGCAGAGGCAACGTTCGGAGCGCAGGGCCGAGCCCCTAGGGATCCGTCTGTCACAGGCGTCCGGATTGGGCAGGCTCAAGTGGAAGGCGGTTAGGGCCGACACGCCTCTATAGAGGTAAGGAAACAACCTGTCATGTAATTATTGTGATTTGAAGTATAATCAGCACCCTTCACATCCTGGCAGGAAGAGGAGTATCCAGACTATATCCGGGGATCCTGCCAACCACACCTCCAGCAGTCGAGCTCCAGGACCGACTTCGAGAGAGGAGGCGGACGTAGGGCCGATGCCGTATAGTCCTCCAATAGAGGACACAGACATGCTCTCTGCCACAAATTCCTAAGTAGAGAGCGTCATGAATCACCGGCGTCGACGGGCCAAGCTTCGCAACAACATCTTTTCCGAAGAGGCATTTAACGCCTTCAATTTGGGAGAAGCATACATCCGAGCTGCTCAAGGCGGGCTCGCTCGGGCATCAGACCAGTATACCAAAGATATACGAGTAAGAAAGTTTGATAAGCATGTATAGCAGTAGCCCCTGAGACTTGAAATGGTTGGAACAACGGTTTTAAGTATCAATATATGCGCAGGTTCTTATAGATAAGAATGAGCAATTGTCTCGGGAGCTAGAGGAGTGCAAGACCCAACTGAGGGTCACGGTTGCCAAACTAGAGGAATCCCAGAAGGCCTCATCTGGTAACATTTATCATGATTGTACGAAAATGTACCAGTTAGCAACTGGCTGGTATGACGAGTTTAACAGAAAATTCTACAGATAACCCCGGAGTAAATCCGGAGGGCAGGAGGGATGTCGAGTCGCATCTCCAGGGGAAACTAAAGGCTGGCGAGCACATTCTTACGCAAGTGAGGTAGGAGAAGAATACTCTCCAAGATGCCAATGTTCGGCTGGACGTGGAATTGAAAGACGTCTGTGCGCAGCTGGCGGACTCCGTGAAGGAGAAAAAAAGGCTTCGCCGTGGCATTTATGGTAAGTGCTTAGACGAACTATAGCATAGTTCAGCGAGGAAGTATATTGAAAGAGTTTTGCTTGTAGGAATGCTGACGGGTCGCCCCGAGGAGGAGATGCCCGCATCTGCAGGCGATTTGTTGCAAGACCTCTAACATCTGCACGAGCGAGCTCGGCAGGTGATGCAGGGCGTTGCGCAGGCCTTGTGGCCATCAAGCTTCCTGCCGAATGGCATGGGGGAGCTTGTGTACATGCTTCAAGGAGCACAACGACGCTTCCGACTATGGAAGATGTCAGCCTGCCGGCAGGGTGCAAGGGAAGCATGGGCTATGGTGAAGACGCGCTACACCAAGCTGGACACGAACCATATGGCCGAAGTCGGACCGGCAGGGCCAGATGGGCAAGAAATTCCCGTGAGTCTAGTATATGACCAGGTGGCGTTAGCCGCAAAGTATTCTCAACAGGATTGTAAGCTAGATAGCCTGTTGGATGGTATAGAGGAGGAGTATAGTCAGTCCAAATGACTGTGTAATTCAATGGACATAAATATCCCCTAGCCGGATTAAAATCATTTGTCATGGCGGACCCTTTCGCTTCAGCCCCCGGATCCTATAGTCCGGGGTGTGTCCGAATACCCGCTCGGTTATACAAAAACCGGAGTATGCATGGAGGCCAGGCGTAGGGGTCATAAGTTCTTGAATATACAAGTACCCAACTAGTTATGTTATATTACATGGATAGTAAGAAACATCTTCCAGGGAGAATAGTTCTGTTAAGGGTTCCTTTCCCTGGGTAGGCATGCGACAAGGCACATGTCCGAACTGCGAACCATAGCGTAGGATACAAAACTTCTGGGGATTTATGTTATGATAAACGAAGACATCTTTTGTTCACCGACTGAATATTCTCTTAAGGAAACTAGCTTTCAGCTTCACCCAGTCTGAGGTACACATCCGGCTGAATCGGCAGTAACAATTGCAGAGGTGCTCCCCTTATGCCCTAGCCGAATTAACGGGAACGTAGGGCATAAACACAGGAGCCAGACAACCCAGCTTGGCCACAGCTTAAGTCATATTGATGCATATAATGGTGAAGAAAAGGCACACATGGAAAACACATGTGTGATGGGCAAAAAGCCTTTTAGAGTAAGGTATGTTTAGCTTCCGTATAGGAAGCCCCCAGGTATTGCTTACACACATAGTGCGGCCGGAATAATCTGGGAGTCCGTACTGTATTAAATACTTTGTGTGAAGAGAAAAAGATCGAGAAAGGAAGAGGGATGGAGCATAATTAAAAAGAGGGGGTAAGGAGACGAACATTGAGTTTGGCGCTAGGCGTAGAATCTCCGGAGTCTGGCCGCGTTCCATGGGTTTGGCTCGAGTCTGTTATCGGCCGCATTACGTAAGCGGTACACTCCTCCAGTGAGAACTTTGTCGATGATGAAGGGGCCTTCCCACTTGGGTTTGAGCTTGTCCTTCTTCTTCTCCGATAAGCGTAGAACGAGCTCACCAATATTATAAGTTTTGGCCCGCACTTCTCTGCTTTGGTATCGTCGAGCCTGTTGCTGATAGAATACGGAACGGGCCTTCATGACGTCGCGCTCCTCCTCCAGGGCGTCAAAGTTATCCTGCCGATCTAGCTTGGCTTCCTTCTCTTCGTACATGCGTACGCGTGGCGAATCATGTATTATATCGCAGGGTAGTACTGCTTCCGCGCCGTACACCATAAAAAATGGTGTATATCCGGTGGTGCAATTCGGCATGGTCCGCAACCCCCAGAGTATGGAGTCGAGCTCCTCAACCCAATGAGTGTCAGACTCTGTCAAGGATCGCACTAGTCTGGGTTTGGTGCCACTCATGATGAGACCGTTTGCCCGTTCGAACTGGCCATCTGTTTGAGGATGGTAGACAGAAGCATAGTCGAGCTTAATGCCCATTTTGCCGCACCAAGCTTTCACTTCATCGGCTGTGAAATTTGAGCCATTATCGGTGATGATGCTGTGGGGGACACCGTATCGGTGTACGACCCCAGATATAAAGTCTATTACTAGTTCGAATTCGGCCATTTTCACTGGTTTGGCTTCTATCCATTTGGTGAACTTGTCTACCATGACCAATAAGTATTTTTTCTTGTGGCTTCCCCCTTTGAAGGGTCCAACCATATCCAGCCCCCAGACCGCAAAGGGCCAAGTTATGGGGATTGTTTGGAGAGTGGCAGGGGGCATATGACTCTGATTGGCAAAGAGCTGGCAACCGACACAGTGTTGGACAAGGTCCTCTGCGTCTGCTCAGGCCGTCAGCTAATAGAAACCTGTACGGAAGGCCTTGCTGACTAGTCCTCGAGCCACGGCGTGGTGCCCGCTCAGTCCGGCATGGATTTCAGCCAAGAGCTGCCACCCTTCCTCTTTGGAGATGCACCTTTGGAGCACTCCGGTCGCACTTTTCTTATAGAGTTCTCCTTCATCGACCTTGTAAGCTTTAGAGCGCCGGACAATGCAGCATGCTTCATTTTGATCTTCAGGGAGCTCCTTCCTATTTAAGTAGGCCAAGAAAGGCTCAGTCCACGGGGCGATGATGGCCATTATTTCGTGGGCTGACGATGTTATTTCGGTGGTAGAGCCTCCGATTATGTCTGATATTTCGAAATCTGGGGATGTATTGGGATCCATGCTGGTATTGCCGGACTCCGCTTCCCATACCACGGATGGCTTGAACAGCCTTTCTAGGAATATGTTAGGTGGGACAGGGTCACGTTTAGTGCCGATGCAGGCAAGGACATCTGCCGCTTCATTGTTTTATGGAGTCACATGGTGGAATTCGAGCCCCTCGAACTGAGCTGACATTTTAAGGACAGCATTACGGTAGGCCGCCATTTTCAGATCCTTGGCATCAAAGTCTCCGTTTATTTGTGATATAGCGAGGTTTGAATCCCCGCGTGCCTCTAGGCGTTGAATGCCCATAGAGACTGCCATCCGAAGACCGTGCAACAGAGCCTCATATTCGGCTGCATTGTTGGAGTCTGTGTATAATATTTGGAGGACACATTCGACCGTGTCTCTGGTGGGAGATGTCAGAACTACGCCTGCTTCCAGTCCGGCCAGCATTTTAGAGCCGTCGAAGTGCATGATCCAGTTAGAGTATGCGCCATACTCTTTAGGGAGTTCGGCTTCCGTCCATTCGGCGACAAAGTTAGCTAATACTTGTGACTTGATGGCCCGTCGAGGCTTGTATGTTATGTCGAACGGAAGGAGCTGAATGGCCCATTTAGCAATCTGGCCCGTGGCATCGCGGTTATTTATTATATCGTTTAGTGGTACTTCGGAGGCCACCGTAATCGAACACTCTTGAAAGTAGTGTCGTAGCTTTCGGGATGACATGAAGACCGCGTATGCTATTTTTTGATAGTGTGGGTATCGGGATTTGAATGGGGTGAGGACTGTGGATACGTAATAAACCAGCTTCTATAGCGGGAATTTGTATCTGTCAACCTCTCGTTCGATGATGAGTACTGCGCTTACATCTTGATGTGTTGCAGCTATGTACAACAGCATAGGTTCGCCTATATTTGGCGCTGTTAGGACTGGATTATTGGCCAATAAGGTCTTTATTTCATCGAGTCCGGCCGCGGCTGCACCTGTCCACACAAAGTGTTCGGTGCGCCGAAGAAGGCGGTAAAGAGGTAATGCCTTTTCTCCTAACCTGGAGATAAAGCGACTCAAAGCAGCCACGCATCCACCTAGTTTCTGGATGTGTTTGAGGTCTGTTGGTATAGCCAACTGCGACAAAGCTTGGATTTTTGTCGGATTAGCTTCAATTCCTCTATTGGAAACGATGAAGCCCAGCAGTTTTCCAGATGGAACGCCAAAAACGCATTTCTCTAGATTTAGCTTGATGTCGTATGTTTGGAGGTTGTCAAACGTAAGCCTCAAGTCATCTATTAGGGTTTTGACGTGCCTGTTTTATGACTACGTCGTCCATGTATGCCTCCACTATTTTGGCGATTTGCTTTCCAGGCATGTTTGAATCATGCGTTGGTATGTTGCACCGGCATTCTTAAGCCCGAAAGGCATAGTGTTGAAGCAGAAAGGGCCATATGGCGTTATGAAAGCTGTTGCAGCTTGGTCGGACTCTGCCATCTTTATTTGATTGTTTCCAGAGTATGCGCTGTGGCATCGATGATTTGATCAATGCGAGGGAGGGGAAAGGGATCCTTGGGACAAGCCTTGTTGAGGTCTTTAAAGTCGACGCACAGGCGCCAGGATTTGTCCTTCTTTGGTACCATCACCAAGTTCGCCAGCCAATCCGGATGCTTGATATCTCTGATGAATCCGGCCTCAAGTAGCTTGGCTAGCTCTTCCCCCATGGCTTGCCGTTTGGGCTCTAAAAACTGCCTTAGGGTCTGTTTAACTGGTTTGTATCCCTGTAGTATGTTAAGGCTATGTTCAGCCAATTCGCGCGGGATGCCTGGCATGTCCGATGGGTGCTAGGCAAAAATATCCCAATTCTCACACAAGAAGTTTCACAGTGCGGCGTCCATCATGGGGCTCAATTGTGTCCCGATGGAAGCTGTCTTCGTGGGGTCCGTTGGGTGGACTTGGAATTTGACTATATCATCTGCGTGTTTAAATGAGGTGGACTTGGGTCGCTTGTCGAGTATCACGTCATCCCTGTCCACGATGGCGTGCAGCGTTGTTAATTCTTCTGCTGCTAGGCCTTTGGACAGTGCTTCCAAGGCTAGTGCTATGGTTCTGTTTTCGGCGCGGAGTGCGACGTCCAGATTACTAGCTAGAGTGATGATTCCATTGGGTCCGGGCATTTTGAGCTTCATGTACCCATAATGGGGTATAGCTTGAAAGCTTGTGAACGCGTCTCGCCCTAGAAGGGCATGGTATCCACTGCTGAAAGGAGCTACTTGGAATGTGATTTCTTCGGACCTGTAATTCTTTGGGGTGCCGAATACCACGTCGAGTGTGATTTTCCCTGCACACCGTGCTTCCCGACTAGGGATAATTCCCCTGAAGGTTGTGCCGCTTTGTTCAATGCGGTTTTTGCCAATTTCCATCTTCTTGAGTGTTTCTTCGTAGATTAAGTTTAATCTGCTTCCGCCGTCCATGAGTACTTTGGTGAGCCGAAAGCCGTCCACTGTTGGGCTGAGGACCAAAGCGGCAGGTGCCCAGATGGACTGGAATTGGGGTTCATCACTGGCATTGAAAGTTATAGCAGTGTCGTTCCACGAATTTATTTTTGCCGCATGGTAGATTTCAGCGGGGCTTCGATGAGCTCGCTTGCGCCTATTGTTTGAGGCGAAAGTCTCGAAGACTGTTAATACCATATTGTGTTCCTTGGCGGACTGTTGTTCTGCTTTATGGCTTTCGAGGAGATCCTCGCCACTTTTTGCTACCTACCGGAGTATCTAACATGCCCTAAGGCTATGGGTTGGCGTTGCATCCGGCGTACTGTGAAGCTTACATGGCCCATTGAGCCATTCTTCCAATATGGTTCCACGCCCTGGGCTGGGCTTTGTTTTCTTGGGAATTGAATTGGTCGACTTACGAGAGTTCGGCCATTTAGTTCGGACAAAGGTTCTAGTGAGGGCTGTACTATCCCAAAATTTTGTTTGGGTCTTCCAGGCGCTTTCCATCGCACAGTACTTCTGTACTATGGTTGCCAAGTCCGCAAAGTGTACTACGTCACAGCAACTTATTGCATTAAGGAGTCCTTTGTTCGTGCAGTTTTTGCAGAAAAGTGAGACTACGTCCTCCTTGTGGCAGTCCTCGATCTTGTTGAGCGCAAGGAGGAATCTGGCCCAGTAACAGTGTACCATCTCCTGGGGCTCTTGCCTGATGCAGGAGAGACGGTTTAAGTCTGAGCGAGTGTCGTTGGCTGAATCCGGATTTTGATCCGATCTGACATCCAGGGGCACGGGAGGTTTCGAGCCTGACAGTTCGGGATCCGAAGTATTGCCCAATCTCTTCGGCCCAATGCCCGATTTGAAGTCCGGGACCTAGGTCATGTCTTCCTTTGAGTTGGTGTTCGGCTCACTGAGTTCGGTGATCCGGACATAATTCGTCCTCAAAGTTGAGGGGCAACCCGTGTGTGGCTCCTCCACTACCTCTATCTCATGGGTGGTCGGCGGGGATCTAATGTCCCTTTGGTCAGGTTTAAGCCCAATCTGGTCATAGTCTGCAGTGACTCCCAAAGTGGCGATGCGATTCAAGAGCTCAATAAGGGAGGAGAGCTCATTCGGATCCATCTTTTCGGCAAGCTCCGAATTGATGCGAAGGTTATGCGCGATGACCCGAGAGGCCATCGTTGGCGTGACAGCCGATGGGGCAGCCATAATGAAGCCGCCAGCGCTCCTCCAGAGATGATGTCGTCCTTGACAACGAGACGAGCCATCAAGCCTTTGCATCGACGACACAGAGGAACTCTCAACGAAAGCACCAATGCCGGTGTCAAAACTGGCGGATCTCGGGTAGGGGGTCCCGATCTGTGCGTCTTAGGCTGATGGTAACAGGAAGCAAGGGACACAATGTTTACCCAGGTTCGGGCCCTCTCGATGGAGGTAAAACCCTACTTCCTGCTTGATTAATATTGAAGATATGTGTAGTACAAGAGTAGATCTACCACGAGATCGTAGAGGCTAAACCCTAAGAGCTAGCCTATGATGGTATGATTGTAATTGTGATCGGCCTTCTAAGGACCATCCTCTCCGGTTTATATAGACACCGGAGAGAGCTAGGGTTTACATGGAGTCGGTTACAAGGAAGGAAACATAATATCCGGATCGCCAAGCTTGTCTTCCACGCAAAGGAGAGTCCCATCCGGACACGGGCCAAAGTTTTGAGTCTTGTATCTTCACGCTTCAATAGTCCGGACGATGTATATAGTCCGACTGTCCGGATACCCCCTAATCGAGGACTCCCTCAATGGGAACACCCTACACTATACAAAAATGGCTTGCTATTTTCTTCAGCCGGTGGCTACACATTAAGAACAAATTTTGTATTGCACCAAAACAAATTACAACTATATAACAAAAGGAAGGTTGACATAAAACTTAAAAGTCTAGCAGATAAATGCACCACCAGAAGTTCAGAAGCTCAGTTCATTTGATCTGACTGTTATGTTTTCATGCTGTATTGTCCGATGGAGCACCATAACCCTCGCCTTTATTTCTCCTAGGCTCCTGAACAACATAGCAAATGTCTGATAGTCTGGTTTCAAAACCATGTATATCTTGACGACATCGAACAATGTCTCTCCTTGTTTCACAAAGGGTCTCTGTTAGGGAATGGACTTGTGTCTGGAGCGCAGATACAACATTGCTTTGAGCTTACATATCTTGATCATGAGGCAGTTTGAATGAGATTTCCTTAACAACCAACCAAGTATTACGCAAGAACGTGCTTTTGGCACTGTTAGTGGACAGGTACTGACCCACTGCAGCAAGAGCTGACATTGCGGTTATAGTTGCCTCGCCACCTTCAGAAGGTGGCGGTTCCACCATTTTTTCCATAGCTCGCTGAAAAGTTGAGTTTTTACATTAGTAGTACCAGAACAGAAGATATTAAGGAGGCAGCAAAACCAAACAAAATAATTTTGGTCTATATACAGAACTTATTCTGGTGAACCCATGTAAAATATTAGTTATATTTTATTGCAAAGTACATAATAAAACCAGGTTCCATACATATGACCACGTACCATCGCTAATGTATTGTCTATTTCTTCACATTGTATTGAGGGCTAAGGATAAAGAGACGAAGATTATATTATGGTAAGCATAGTATGACATCATTCATATCCCAAAACAACTGAGAACAGACAAACAGACAATTGTAACGTTGTGTGGGCAAGTCCATCACGGAACTAGATTACGGGTCAAGATCAAAGGAACATCAATCCTATCTTTTAAACCTTGTAAGGTGCAATGATACGCTAAGACAATTGTGTATGAAATTGAAAATAGTAATAGACACTGGCTGCAAACCATGCAGTTCAAGGCACAAGTTAGAGTAAGTAGTAGTTAAAAGGCATGAGGATTAAGGACTTACAACAACGGCTTTGAAAAGTGTAGTCATGCCCTTCTTCTTGCTGGTGTGATAGTCCTTGAAGATTTCCACAACATTTGGTTCAGGTACTTTTTGGTCCTTGCAGGCTTTCCTCTGCATTTCGAACAAGTCAATATAGATCTGATAATATGGTACAGCAAAAAGAGTGAAACAGTAGTACAAGAGCCTCGCAGTGTGCAATATAGCTACGAGATCATGTCGTCTGTTGGAATTTCACTTTCGTATGGTTGGCCTTGTTCTTTGAACAGTTCACCTACAAGAAGATAGATTTGTGTGGCACATGCGTAAATAGGACTTCAACATGTGATCTGATCACATATATATAATGTACCTGATACTTCGGATCAGACCAGTGTTTAACAAGGCCCCTCCAGTCTTCATCCGATATATTTTCCACTGGAGATGTTTGGGAAAGTTCACTGCTAGCCTTGCCTTCAAAGTGAGTTTTCCTAAGTTATACCGATACTGTCGCAGAGCCGACTTGAAGAAATGGGTGCAAGCTTGTCTGGTGGCATCATCTTGGCTATCCAACTTGAACCTCATCTATTGAAAATTATGGGAGTCTCATTATCAGCAACCTAGAAAGTATGGGACAGAGCAAGACGATATTACTAGTTTCCATACATAACCATACTTATAGATAAATGGCCGAGGAAGGTGTTGAACTAGGTTTCGTCTTTGTCATTCCTGTACTGAATCCATGTTGGGAGGATACGTACATGACACCTAACGGCAACCGCTGCCTCTGATACTAACTTGGCTGATTCTGTAGCATCACGTGGCCTTTTTAAACCTGCCTCAAAACGGATCTCCATTCTTCTTCCTATAGATTTAGTTAACCTATCGAGCATTATCCCTGATGTTTGTTTCCTCTTGCGCCTACGTGCTATTCCAACAAGGAACATAGGAAGTGTTAGTGTACATCAAACTGTGAGACTACATATAAAGAACCATGTAACTATAACTTGACTCCAACAACTACCTTCTTGCTGTTGAAGCTCACAAGGTTCATCTGATATTGCCAACTCGTCTTGTGTAAAGAGTGCTTGGGAAGTAGTATCAGGTGGTAAGGGAGCTTGAGAATGTGCTGCTAGCTCAGTTGATGCACGAGTAACTCGTGCAGCTGGTAGTACTGTGGAAGGTGTTGCAAGAACTAGGGCTGTCTCTGCTTGTTTGGTGGCAGCTATTTGTTTCTGTTTGGCTTTTTTTGCAGGTCGTGTAGCATGGGATGCCCTGTTTGTAGAATTTTCCGCTGGACTTTGACCTTCTATTGCACCATCAGTACCAGCAGAATCTGCAGGATTCATCCACTTCTCATTCCCTGCCATTCTGTGTTTCTTCCTCTTTCTCTGTGCCATGTTAAGTCAAGCCGACAAGAAAAACGAATAACAATTTAGTTCTTCAGAACAAATTGATGCGTGATGCAGACGAACTGAACTTTGATGTTAGACAACCACATGATAGGAGGATGTAATATGTACGAAAAACAAGACGGAAGAGATAACAAGAACTATGATGTGTAAACTAAGCAAAAGACATTTCACCAAATAATAAGCAATGCAATGGAAGGTAGACACCATATGAAAGATGCTACAAATATCGCTCTGCCAAGTTAACAGTGTCTCATCATAAATGGCGTTTAAACAATGTGAAGCAGTACAAGAAATAAATCATATGCAAGATGCAAGCAACATCACACTACCATGTTAGAGGTCTTTCGTCATTAGTGCCATTGCTTATTCACAACATTGCATATTCACAGCTTATGATGTGTAAACTAAGGAGAAGGCATTTCAACAAATTAGAAGCAATGAAAGCTAGACACCATATGAAAGATGCAACGAATATCACTCTACCAAGTTAAAACTGTCTAGTCATAAGTGCCATTTCAACAAATTAGTAGTACAAGCTAGAAAAGAATGCGAGATGTAACCTATATCACACTCCGAAGTCAAACGTGTCTTATGATAAGTGATTGCTGCAGGTTACACAACAGTAGTAATTTGATGTAAGAACATGGTGTGATAGACAGATATTGTATGTTCTAGAAACAGGAACAAGTGTCTTATTCAAGTATAATGTGTAAAGTAAGCAGATGGAATTCAACAAAATTAGAAGCAATACAAGCTAGACATCACACATAACATGCAACCACATATAACAGTGCCAAGTTAAGAGGGAGCACCGGTGATGGTGCACTAGGGGAGACGTGCTCATCATAAACACAACTTTGTTGAGTGTCTATGCATGTGTTTTCTTGGAAATCATCTTGGGGGTGTGGGGAGTAGAAACTGTAGAGGACCTCCGTTCGGAAGGAGCACCTTTATCCACTGCCTTGCTAACTTCCTTCCGCTTTATTGATTTTCAATTGTCAAGTAAAACCAACAAGAAAAAGCATTAAAATTCTCTCTTCAGAACTCATTCATGCATGATACTCACAATCACTACTTTGATGTAAGGAAAACACATGATACCAGGATGGAATATGTACGAAAAATAGGACGGCATGGCATGTTCACAATAGTTTGTGTAAACTAAGCAGAAACCATTCCAAGAAATAAGAAGCAATGCAAGTTAGACAACACATGAAAGATGCAACCAATATGACTCTGCCAAGTTAAAAGTGTCCCATCATAAATGGAATTTCAACAAATTAGAAGCAGCGCATGCTATAAATCATATGAAAGATGCAACTAATATGGCACTGCATATACTAAAGGTGTCTCGTCATATTGATTGATGCGGGATAAAAAAACAATAGTTTTATGTAAGGACATGCTTATAGACTGATGTACTATGTACTAAATACAGGAAGGCATGTCACATTAACAGGTATAATGTATAAGCTAAGCAGACTAGCACATCCAGTTTAACCAGATTGGAAGAATTACAATCTAGACACCATATGCAACATGCAACCACATATCACGCTACCAAGTTAGAGCAAGCACCTGCGATGCTAGTGTAGGGGAAATGCTGTAATCAACTACAGAGCTACGTTCACTATCTTCATCTAGCATTGCTGTTTCTTGAGAATCATGTCGGGAGGCTGACGCTGCATTCTTTAAATGAGGAGTAGTCCACTTGCTTGCCTGCCTCATCATAAGTGATTGATGACGGATACACAAGAACATTAGTTTGATGTAAGAACATGGTTAATACACAGATGTACTAGTATGTACCAAAAACAGAAAGGCATGTCATATTCAAAGGTATAATGTGTAAGCTAAACAGATGCAATTTAACCAAATTGGAAGCAATACAAGCTAGAATCCGGCTAGAGTGGTGAGCATGATCATCTAGGACCTGAGAGCCTGGTGGGAGGCGGGCTGCTTTGCCACCATCGCAGCTTTTTAGTTGGCTTCCAAGTGATGCCTGTCTTTGCTGGGCTTGTCACTGGCTCGGCCAGTGCCCTGACTAGCTATTTGTCTTCTAGCTACTTCGGCCTTTCGAATACAAGCTAGACACCATATGGAACATGCAACCACATATGACACCGCGAAATTAAAGCAAGAACCTGGGATGGTGGTTCATTGCGAGGGAGGTCATCAACTCCAGAGCTACGTTTACCGCCTCCATCTGCTGACACTGCACCCTTTATAGCGCTGTAAAGTGCCGCGCCTACCCGCGAAGAAAGCTGGCACGACTTCTCTCTTTTCTTTGATGCTTCTCTCGAGGCAGACTTAGAAATACCCTTGCATAAAAATACAATAGTGAGAGTATGGGTGAAGTGTGTGCAGAACTAGTGCACTGTAAAAGTAGCAGATAGCACGTGGCTGAAATATAAATGACAGGAGACATATGATAGCTCTACAACATTGCATGGCAAACAAAATTAGATTCTACTCCGTATGATTTTGTAATATATGAGCACAGGAAATGCAGGTACTCCTCCAGCACACCACCACATGTGGTCATATCTAAGATAACAGTCGACTGAAAATAAATATGTCAGTCGATTTTTTAATAAACCATCCGATCTCTAAGGAACGGGCAGATGGCCTTCATCTACCTCCCGCCAGTCACTGTTGACGATCTTTCTCGAACCGCCAGCGACCACCGGCCCAGACCCCTGCCTCCGCTGCCCTGCCCTCCCCTCAACCTCACACCACCGCCGCTCTTGGCAGCGCCCCTAGGCCATCCCTTTAATCTCGACCGACCTCCAGATCGGGCGCCAGTAGCTCTAGGCCGCAGACGCCGCTAAGATAAACACCAAGGCGCTGCTTCCCCGACGTAATAGGCGAACTAGCGCCTATTACGCTGGGGAATGCTTCCGTTAATTGGGAATCAACTGGCCAGAAATTGAAATTCAGGGGGGCGACGGACCTCTAGCTAAGGTGAAATAGTATATGAGGAGAAACCTTGTGCATCGCGAGTTACTAGGAACATCTAGTGTGAAGAAGAAGCGGTCAACTAGTGTCTTCTGTGGGATGAATACCGTGCAAGCAGACACGTAAGATTTGGAAGAATAAGGGAAGAGGAGTAACCATATCATTTGCCAGTGTGGTGTCGATATGTCGCGGCGATCTTCTTGTTTTTCCCGGGGGAACCGATGTTTTGGAGAGCCGTGGTTCCTTGGACAAACCGATGGCCAAATTGTTGACTGTGTTTCCATGGCTGTATATCAGCCGAGGGGAAGCAGATCCGAGGCGGTGAAGGACGCCGTAGCAGGAACAGCTCCGTTGCGATGGACGGTGGTGAAGTTGGAGCGGCAGCGGTGAGGCGTAGGACAGCATGGTTGAACTGGCTCGGGTACGGACGGCTCGGCATCGACTTCAACTACTATCCATGGAGGGCTTTGCGGTTGAGATTGCGGTGGACGACGACGTCGGGGTATCGGCTCCGGCGTGATGGAGGAGGCGACGGTTGATGGGTGGGATGGGGTGGTGGACGGAGGACGCCGGGGTTTCGCGGCTGGTGGAGAGGTAGTATTGGCGCCCATGGAGTATGAATGGGGAATCGTACGGGTGGGCGGGGGGGGGGGGGGGACAGGAGGGGAGAACCCTGTTTCGGTCTGGGACGCGCTTGTTTTTGGCTTTTTTGAATAGAAGATGGGACACGCTTGTTTGAAATTTGGGGAAAGTACAAACTTTGCCCCCCTCTTAAATTTTGGACCTACTGTGGGTCGGGGGTAGGATGGTCCCAGGTGTCCCAAATAGTGGGCGGGAGTGATTTCGGCCGCACGCATGTGTGCTTAGGCGGCCATTGTGTATGAATGTTTTTCGGAGGTGGTTGCGTGGCGTCTAGATGAAGCTACAAACCTATCCCGGTTTAGCCATTTGGACGTCGGGCCGGTAGGTTTCATGGGTCGGAGTTATTAGAAAAGTAATTTCCTTGTACTACCAAACATTGGTCTCACGCGGTTTCGGGCGAGTAGAGGCTCTTTTGGCGCTTCGTTCGAAATTTTGAAACACAAGCATTCATGTTTAGAGTACTCTTGAACTATGAGGATTGACGTAAATAGACAACGTTATATTTGACCTTGTATGTTTGAAAACCTCATTAAATCATCTGCTTCTTTTTGAAATTTTGACACTTGAAAATCATATAACTACGATTATTTTGGAATGGAGGAGCTAAATTTGAATCTATTTTGTACAAGACTACATACGCTATTATGTACAAAATCAGAGCAAAGATTGGTGCCCCCATAATTTAGGTATGATTTACAAATGCCATGATATCAAATTCAAATAATTGAATGGACTTCATGTTGAATTCGATTTTTTTTAAACCACCTTAAGTTGAATTCAAATGTATGCTAGTTCATAGGTAGCTATTTATAATGTTCATTATGTAACTTTCGTATGTATAATGTGCTTTACACACACAACATGAACTATACTCACGTTTATATTCGATTGCTAAAGCGATGCATTGTCTAGAGTTCAAAATACTAACTATGTGGATCAATTGTGTCGAATAATAACATAGACATGCTCAAATTCGATAGAATCTAGATGTCCGATGGATCAATGACCATTCCTTACGCGAATTGAAAATATCATGATCCCATCCTAATATTTGGATACAATTTATATCTTTAATCAATGTGTACAGCAGTCTTTTACGTGTAGTTTCACTCTCCATCGGTGGTCTCTCACACATGCTCACACACTCTTCCCCGAGGTGTCTTTCTCGTACACATGCTCTAGATATAACCCTCCCTCCCTCTCATAACCATTTACAACTGTTTTCACTAACCTTTATTACAAGCACACTTCCTCTCGCAAGCATACACATGCACAATCCCCATCAACCCTTTCTATATACATGGACCTGCCTACGTGTCTCATGTACGCACATTATCTTTAGGCCTGTCTCTCATGCATTGTCTCACACCTGTCTTACTAATCGACGAGTATGATTCTAGCAGAGCATTCTGTAGGATGCCCCTTAAAGTTAGGTTGGATGAATAGTAATATCAGAGATAAAGGGGTTACCTTAGTCCGAGAACCTAGGGTTACAAATCCTAGCCAACTTTGTTAGTGGACACAGAGTCCTTCACAATTCTGCTACCTTTGTCTTGTACGACTAGTCATCTATGGGTCTTCCTAAATGCGTCATGGGCCGACCAATGTGGCGCAGGATGGAACCGAACGAAGGGCCTCACCACGACGCACCGGACCTCACGCGGTGACACACTCTCTGCCCCCACGTCTCATTATCTTCTCACACCCACACATACCAACACAAACACCACACACACAAAAAATATCTCCTGGTGCCTCTATCCCCTCCCCCTTGCATATACACACTCAAGGGAAGGGAATCTCTCGTCGTGACGTCATATTCGTCTCTCTATCTCTCTCTAGACCACTCTCATTTCTTGTGCTATCTCTCCCCCGCCCCCCCCCCCCCCCCGGCCCCTCTATCCATGCCTCTCTCGAATATGTAATACACACACATACCTCTCTAGGCCCCGCCAAATGCATCAACTACACATTCACACATGTTACATCACATACCCCATTGATCTAAAAAGCCCTTTGTTCACGTTTATTTCGCATACAATATTCCTTTTGAATAAAGTGTGGCCAAAAAATTATTTTAGAGTTTCTACATATATACAACATTACAGAGTTATATGGAGGAGTACGAATGCTAATTTGCATTGCATGGTGCGTGCAATGATATTTATTCCGCACAGTGAATTCATATATTTGCAACAACAAGATCAAACAGAGTTTGTAAAAGTTTTTCTTTATCACTTTCAGGTTGTCAACTGAATTGCTTGAGGACAAGCAAAGGTTTAAGGTTGGGGGAGTTGATACGTCTCCAACGTATCTACTTCTGCATACACTTTTGCCCTTGGTTTGGACACTAACTTGCATGATTTGTATGGAACTAACCCGGACTGACAATGTTTTCGGCAGAACTGCCATGGTGTTATTTTTGTGCAGAAATAAAAGTTCTCGGAATGACCTGAAAATCCACAGAGACATATTTTGGAATTAATAAAAAATATTGGCGAAAGAATCACCATCAGGGGGCCCACACCCTGTCCACGAAGGTGCAGGGCGCGCCCACCCTCGTGGGGCGCGCCCCCTGCCTCGTGGGCCCGCTGGGACTCCACCAACCTCAACTCCAACTCTATATATTCACTTTCGGGGAGAAAAAAAATCAGAGAGAAGGATTCATCGTGTTTTATGATACGGAGCCGCCACCAAGCCCTAATCTTCCTCTGGAGGGATGATTTTGAGTCCGTTCAGGGCTCTGGAGAGGGGAATCAGTCGCCATTGTCATCATCAACCATCCTCCATCACCAATTTCATGATGCTCACCGCCGTGCGTGAGTAATCTCATCGTAGGCTTGCTGGACGGTGATGGGTTGGATGAGATTTACCATGTAATCGAGTTAGTTTTGTTAGGGTTTGATCCCTAGTATCCATTATGTTCTAAGATTGATGTTGCTATGACTTTGGCATGCTTAATGCTTGTCACTAGGGCCCGAGTGCCAAGATTTCAGATCTGAACCTATTATGTTTTCATGAATATATGTGAGTTCTTGATCCTATCTTGCAAGTCAATAGTAACCTACTATGTGTTATGATCCGACAACCCCGAAGTGACAATAATTGGGACCACTCCCGGTGATGACCATAGTTTGAGGAGTTCATGTATTCACTAAGTGATATTGCTTTGGTCCGGTACTCTCACTACTGGAATTAGGATCTTTGCACTACAAAAAAAAGACACATCCATGACATTTTGGGCCGAATGAATTTTTTTCTATCATACATATGACACTTCTATGACAATAATTTTGACAAAACCTGGTATCATCATAGATGTGGTGGGCTCCTACTTCTATGAAAAAAAATCATGACAGAAAATGGGCTTTTCGTCCTGGGCGGGCCGGAGACGTAGCTGCATGACATTCTTTGGGCCGTCCATGACGGGAAAAAATATGGTAGAAGCGAGGGAGAGGAAAATTTCGGGGAGTTCCCGGTTACGGTGGGCGGTCGGGGGCCGAGCGATGCGCGTTTCTCTCGTACACGTATGCGCGTGTGTGCGAGGCGTTGGCTCTAACTGAACCCGAGCGAAGCGTTGGGCTCTGACCAAACCCGAGCGATTGCACTGCAGGCTACGCATTACTGAACCCGAGCGATCGATCGATGGTTGTTAACTAAACCCGATTGAGCGATTTCTTCGCTACTGCTGCTAATTGAAGCCGATGGATGCTGCCTCTCTGGATGAACAGTGAGTGTTGGGGGGGGGGGGGGTTGGATGAACAGTGAGCGGTGGCGTTGCCTCTGGATGAACAGGACCCCGTGGTGTGGAGGGCTGGATGAACAGGACGACTCCGTGGAGGGCTGGATGAACAGTAGATGATGGACGGGTGGATGAACAGTAGCCCGTGGAGGGGTGGTTAAACAGGAGCCCGTGGAGAGGGGTGGTTGAACAGTAGCCGGTGGAGTAGCGCGCGGTGGAGGCTGGATGAACAGGAGCCCGTGGATGAACAGTCGCAGGTGGAGGCTGGAGTTGGTCGACGGTGGATGAACAGTAGCCCGTGGATGAACAGTCGCAGGTGGAGGCTGGAGTTGGTCGACGGTGGATGAACAGTAGCCCGTGGAGGCTGGAGGAGTTCGACGGTGGAGATGAACAGTATCCCGTGGAGTCCCGTTTTGCGGTACGCCACACCCCTCCCGATGAACAGGGACCCTGTTTCGACCGTAGCGCTCCAACACAAGTCCGTTTCATCCGTTTTGCGGTATGCCACACCCCTCCCAATCAACAGGACTCCCGTTTCGGCCGTAGGAGGTCCGTTTCCTCCGTTTTGCGGTACGCCACACCCCTCCCGATGAACACGATCCTGTTTCGAACATGGCCGGTCGAACACAAGGCCGTTTCCTCCGTTCTGCGGTACGCCAGGCCTCGTTTCCATTGCCTGTTCTGTCCATGCCCTCCCGATGAACACGACCACGCATTCCGTTCCGACCCAGCCGGTTGGCTCCCACGAGTTCCGTTTCCTCCCGATGAACACGACGCATTCTGTTGCCTCCCCATGAACATGACACATTCCGTTGCCTCCCCATGAACACGACGACAACACTATTTCTCCGTTCCGAGCCAGCCATGTACATGAGCCCTGGCCGTACGTATGCGCGAGTAGGCATTCAAGACCCCGCCCGTATGTACACATACGTGGCCACATTTTCTTTCTTGCACCCTGGCCGCTGTACGTACGTGTACATGCTACATGCGCGCCTCTACTACGACATGTGCGCGCCTCTACATCGAATAGTATATATGTACGTACACGTTCGCGACCAGAATGACAACGCTACGTACGCTTCGACCAGGTGGGTCCCGACTGTCAGGCACTTCCTTGCGTACGAAAATGTAGCTGGTGGGTCCCAGTAGTCAGGGGGTGAATCGTTTTTTTCCCGGATGCACTTCCTTGCGTGCGAAGATGTAGCTGGTGGGTCCCAGCAGTCAGGGGGGCGAATCGTTTTTTTTTTTGCCCGGACGCACTTCCTCGCGTGCGAAGATGTAGCTGGTGGGTCCCAGCAGTCAGGGGGCGAATCGTTTTTTCTGCCCGAACGCACTTCCTTGCGTGCGAAGATGTAGCTGGTGGGTCCCAGCAGTCAGGGGGAGAATCGTCTTTTTTGCCCGGACGCACATCCTTGCGTGCAAAGATGTAGCTGGTGGGTCCGAGCAGTTAGGTGGGCGAATCGTTTTTTTTGCCCGAACGCACTTCCTTGCGTGCGAAGATGTAGCTGGTGGGTCCCAGCAGTCAGGGGGAAACATTTTTTTCACGAAATACAGTGGCCCGTCCGGTGGGTCCCAGCTGTCAGGTGGAGGAATCATTATTTTTCGCGTAATAAGGAGGCACTTCCTTGCTGCGGCCGTGGACCCAGCTATCAGCCTCTCCACGTACAGCCCACGTCCAATGGAAGTCGTTCCTTGACCATGTTGACCAGGCCGCGCCGAGAGCACCACGGCGGTGGACGACGGCAAGGCCTAGGAAGGGGACGACGCGGTGCCGGGGAAGACGCGGCAGTGGAAGCCCGCGCGGAGAGGAGTACGAGGGTTCACTAGTTCGGCTGTGGTGTGAGGCTGTCGTCGCCGCAGGGCCTGGCCAGCGGTGGGAATAGTAGGGGTGGTGAGGCCTCCACGGTAGCAAAGCCGGCCACGGGAGGCAGGAGCATGCGGCATGACCGACGCTGCTTTGGGCGGCTGGAGCAAGAAGACCAGAGGTTGAAGAAGCACTACGGCCGTTGGATGGACATCGTACGGTCACTGGAGCTAGAATCGTTCATATTGATGAAGCAGCACGGCCGTTGGATTAACATCCAACGGTCACTGCTGCTAGAATCGTTTGTGGACTAAGTTGACAAAGCCAAAGTACATGTCAACCTAGTAGACCCACAAGTCAGCCTCCAAATCTGTCCCAAACAGCATACAACCCGAAATTTCTAGCCAGATTCAAATTAATTTTAAATCTAAATATACCTTAATTTAAATTCAATGAAAATTTACCCGCACAAAAACAATGAAATTCAAAATATCAAAATCCGAAAAAATAGTATTTTGGAACTAATTGCCTGTTTGCTGTATTTTTTTTCATTTTACAGCCCATTTATTATTACTTATAGCCCATTTCTTATTACTTATAGCCCACTTTCTGGGCAAAATGCATCCCTCCTCGTCTTGAAAGATTTCAGGCCCAACAGGGTGTAGAAAAGCAAGTAGGCCTATGTTGGTTATTCTGGAAAAAACAAAATAGCTCACTAGCCATTTTTTAGAATGGAAAAAAACAAACTGGGCTGGTCATGTGCTAAACATATGAAATAAAAGCCTGGGCTAGACGGGCGACGGGTCCCGCACAACCCAGTTGATACCCTTCTCCGTCCCGAAAAAACAAAATTACTGCGCGCGCTGCTGGGTCCCTACTGTCATCCTCACCATGTACAGTCATCTCCTTATTCCTCTCGGTTGTTAACCATGTTGACAACACCGGAGGGCGGCGCCGCGGCGAGCGAACCAAGGCGGAGGATGATGGTGAGGCCTTGGACAGGAACGAACAGGAGCCGGGGAAGATCATAGCCAGCTGTGGGAGGCGGGAGCAGGCGGTCCCGCCGGCGGCTGGTTTGTCTTTGGCGGCTCGAGGAAGAAGAGATTGAAGAAACGCGACAGACATTGAATGTCAATCCAACGGTCAAGGTTGGCACAATCATTTGTTGACTAAGCAGACACCAAGTAGCATACTTTTTTATATATAGGAAGAAAACTGTGAGGAAAATGCGTTCGTCTGCCATCCTCCTCACAGGGAATGTTCGCCACATAAGTGACTAGCACCCTTGGGTTTGAACCGAGAGGTCTTGGGTTCGAGTCCCAGGAACTCTCAATTTTGTCCTCCTTCCTTCCTCACAAAAAAGGGAAAGAAAATCAAAGACTTGGGAAGGCGTACAAAACAAGCTAGTGTACCAGTAAAGAGACGTTGCTGAGTTTTAGAAAAAAGAGAGACGTGCTCCTGTAGCTGGTCCGAATCCAAACCTAGACTATGACTATATATGGTGCTATGCTACTCTGCAAGTAATGAAACTGACATATCCAACGTTCACTTCTCCTCTTCTCTACTTACTCTACCTAGCATCAAAAGCTCTGGCCGCAGCAACCATGTCCATTGGCTGCTTGTCCACCTGCTCTTCAGCAGGCAACAACCAGACATGCGCCAAGTCGTCACCCGTACCATCGCCTATGGGTCTCATCATACCCCCGCCGACACGTGCACCGTAGCCGATTGCTCATCGCAGCCCGCTGCCATTGGTGTGGTGCCACTGTTGCAAATCCCGCAGAGTCATCCGTCGTGTCTCAACCACAATCCTCAACCCTGGCCGAGTCTTCTAAAAATGCCTGAATCATGGGGTAATAATATGTTGAAGTGTTGTTCTACTGCTTTCAGTTGCTGATTTTTTTAATAGTTTGGTTGATGATCTTCCAATTTGATTCGTGCAGAAAAGGGAAGATTCGTGTGATTTGTATTTCTGGGAAGTTGCTGATGTGGGGGAATGCAACTACGCTGATTATTTGGTTAGCCGAGGAATCCCAATACCAGCAGGTTGGGGTGTTGGACAAGTAACTGAAGGAACGGCAGAAGAGGAAGATGTGGAGCAAAAGGTTAAAGATGCAGTTCCTCTGATCATGGCCAAGCAGCAACTGCTGAACGGCCTTGATAGCAACGAGGAGATGAAAGAGCTTGTGAACATAATGGGAAAAATCGATGTGCTATGTAGGATGATTGTCTCTTTATTTGCAGTGTATGTAGCACTCGTGATGTATTCAGTGCCTACGAGATGAGCACTTTGCTGAAACTAGTAATGAATGAAACATGTGTAGCAGGCTGGGCGTAGTGTTGTGAACATCTAATGATTTCTATTAATGGAAATCAGGGGGTATCCCCTTTTTCTCATAAATAAATAAATAAATAGCAGAGGCCCTGTCGGGTCAACTTTGTTCTCATTCGAAGACATCGAGCAAATTGCAGTCCAACATCAAACTATGTCATCAAATTCAAGTTTCATAGCCAAATATGAGTACAACTAAACAAAAATGTCATCATGTTTTAGTTGTCATACAATCACCAAACACAAATCAGCATACATAACAAGTGATGTTCTCACAGCAAAATACTAAACAACATGTTCATCAGGTTTCAGTTGTCATAGCAAACACAATGTCACATAGTAGATAAAAAAACGTCTTCTAACAGGAAAATACGACAAAAGCAATGTAATCATCATCCGTAGCAGCAGTGTCAACATCTTCGCCATGTGTATCAGTCTGAATCATAATTCCCTATGGTGTGATCTTCTTCTTCGTCCTCAACGTCCTCGAACGTTGGATTCTTCTAGATCAACTCTTGTATGTCCACAACACGATAGACAATCTTTTCGCCGACGTCATTGACGTGATGGTTCTCAAAGGTATTAGGAATATCTGTGTTATGTTGTACATCAGGAGCAGTGTAAGAATCATCTTATTGTGCAACTTCATTAAATGAATTCCTCTGCTCAAACCTTTGCAATAATCTCTAGTCATCGCTACGTGCAAATGTGTCTTCCAAGAAAAATATCTGTGTTGCTTGATTTGCCATAATAAAAGGCTCATTCGTCTGGTACGCCGCCTTGACATTGATGGATTTGAAATAATCATCATCTCTGGGTTTAGCGATCCTAGAAAACAGGTTATACCAACGACATCACAACAGAACCACACACCGATGATCCTCGAAACTGGAGATATACTGCAACTGAACAATGTCTGTTATGTTAGCATACATTTCAATTGTCTCTTTGTCATACGTATCCGTGCTCATGATGGCACTATTTTGTGTCTTCCTGCCTTCGTCTCGTGCAAGGGTGTTGTAGCGCACATCTCCAACAACGCAAGATTCATAATGTCTTACCCGAGTATCAGGACCCATTGCTAGTGAGTAAAGGGCATCATCAACTGCCTGCCCATCCTCCCGCATCTTCTTAAACTATGGTTAGAAAATAGACAAGCTGATCATCTTATGTACTCAATATATTAAAAAAACTGACAGTGCACTTCAAAAGCTTACATGGTTCTTGAACCATTTCGCAAATCCTGCCATAACCAGTTTGTCAATGTTTCTTGGATTTTGCGGCAGTAACTCCTCTTTGTAGATGCTGCACAACATAGTGATCACGTCAAACATCTAAATATATAAGAATGTGCTGCAAGTTTAATAGATTACGATGTATAAGCTGCAGTACTGCACTTACTTGATATAAGGTAGTATCTCAGGATAGTTATACAACACATACCAAACCATTTTTCCAAATCTTTAGGTTTGTCCTCTTGTCGACTCTTCCTTGTAACTCGAACAGAATAATCGAGAACATTGAGCCCGGGATTGTCTTCACCCACCTCTTAGCTAAGCTGATCAGTTGTTTCAATGTATTTTGAGCAGAATGTCAACGCTTCTGTAGCAATGTAGGCCTCTGCAATGGAACCCTCAGGTCTAGCTCTGTTCCTAACATAGCCCTTGAAAGTGCCTAGCCGCCTTTCAATAGGGTACATCCAGCCATACTGTACTAGACCTCTAAGTAGGGCCTCATTAGGTAGATGAACAACCAAATGCACCATCACATCAAAGAAGGCTGGATGATATATCTTCTCAAGGTCGCATAGGAGAGTTGGTATCTTGTCTCTAAGACGCTCCAAAGCATCTATCCTGATATTTCTACTGCAAAGTTCCCTGAAGAATTGTCCCAACTCTGCAACTGCTCTGTTTAAGTCAGGGTGGCCCAATCCTCTAAGGATAACAGGTAAAACCCTTTGAAGTAGGACGTGGCAGTCATGAGTTTTCAACCCTTGTACCTTGTTTCCATCTGCACTGACTCTCCTTTCAGGGTTGGAAGCAAATCCATGTGGGAATGTCACACGTGACAGGACCTCACAGAATTATTTTCTTTTTACCTTGTCCAAGACGTACACATTTGGTGCCATATCCCGTGGTTTACCTTCATCTTGCACCTGCAAATCCTTTCTGATACCCAGGTGTGTCAAATCAATCCTAGATTTTAAGGTGTCTTTCGTCTTTCCTTCAATGTTAAGAAGTGTGCTGATAATGCTGTCACATTTATTTTTCTTGATGTGCATCACATCAAGATTATGCCGCAGGTCCAAATCTTTCCAATACTCGAAGTCCCACAAAGTGGACCTGCGGGTAAACAATAATCTCTCTTCTGCCGTGCCACGCTTCCTTTTCCCTCTACCATTACCAGGATGGTTTCCTGGTGTAATATGCCTGACCTTCTCTAATTCCACTTGCAACTCATCGGCGGTGAGCCTCTTTGGCGCATCACGGTTTTCATGCTTTGCATTGAACACATGTCTTCGGTATTTTCTAGGATGCGGCTTGTCCTTGGCAAGGAAACAGCGGTGTCCAATGTAACAGATCTTGCTAAGTATTGCGTATGACAGCGGATTCCTATCACAGCGAACACATGCATTGTAACCATGTGTCGTTCGCCCTGACATAGTGCCCAAAGCTGGATAATCATGGATGCACCAAATTATAACAGCATGCAGAAAGAAATCAGCTGGTGGGCTACTATATAGGTCTCGAGTGAGAACACCCTTCCATAGCTGTTGAAGTGCCTCCACAAGAGGCTCCATGAACAAATCAAAATCCTTTCCAGGACTTTTTGGACCTGGGATGAGCAAGGCCATCATGTAGTTTGATTCTTTGGTGCAGACATTTGGAGGCATGTTGTAAGGGATAACAAGCACTGGCCACATGCTATATGTGGCGCTCTGGTGGCCAAATGGGTTAAATCCATCTGAATCTAAGCCAAGTCTAATGTTTCTCGGGTCAGCATCAAGCTTTTTGTGTTTATCATTGAAGCTTTTCCACTCACTACCATGAGACGGATGGATCATTACATTCTGATCTCTGTACTCCTGGTTCGTAGAATGCCACAGTACATCCTCTCTTGTTTTAGCATCATGAAACAACCTCTGCAATCTTGGTGTAATTGGAAAATGTCTCAAGACATTATGAGGAATCCTCTTCACAGCATCGCCATCTTTCCATCTTGATGATTTGCATTTCGGGCATTCACTTAAGTTGGCATAATCCTTCTGGAACAGAACACAATTATTCTTACAAACATGGATCATATCATATCCAATTCCAACTGCACGAAGGAAATTCTTCATTTTACTGTAGGTGTGTGGCAGCTCAGACGCATCTAGGAAAGATTTGCGGAAAGCAGCCAACATCGCATCGAATGATTTGTTGGTCATCCGCTCAGATGTCTTCACCTGAAGAAAGGTGACCATAGCTGAGAATACTGATAGCTTATTTCTTGGGGTGACAGCAATGTTGCATTGTTCCAACTTGCGGGCCCACCGTTTTTCTTCTGCAGGTGAAAGTTCACGGAATGCATGAGCAATTCATAGCATTTTTTCAATGTTGGTCAAACTCACTGGCTCCGCCACCACCACCTCCTCCTCCTCTTCCACCTCAGCATCAAGCAGATCAAGATGGTGATCTGCTGCTTCCACATAGTCAATAACGTTGACGTTCACAGCTTCACCATGATGAACCCACCTAGTATATGTGAACGACATCCCATACAAGTGTAGATGATTTTGCATAGTTGACTGGGGTCTTGTAACTGAATTCATAAAACTGCTACATGGGCAGAGCACATCTTATTTCGGACCACCGTACTCAGCTCTGATAAAGTTCATGAAGTTTTCAATCCCCTCGACATATGCAGCGGAGAATCTTTGAGCAGAAGTTATCCAAGTCCTGTCCATCTGTTAGATATACAAATTAGTTCTTCTACTAGATATTACAGGAAAAACATATATGCTTTTTTATGAAGTCCAGAAAAAAATACCTAGGTCGATGTCTAAAGCTATGGCAAGATATTTGGACGAGCAGATCTAAGTTACGAAGTATATGTAAACCTAATTCAGCAAACATATTTGAGTGCTAAATTATGGCAGGCTGTTTCAGCAGTTAATGAGGCCGAGCACACAAACATCAAACTATCGAAGGCCATCGCACCAACAAAGATCGAGTATAAAACGGTGTAGAGCTATTTCACCTAACAGATTGGCTACTAGACCATGGCAATCTATGTCACAATAAATATATGGCAAGATATTTTATCAACTAATCGGCCTTGGCATGCCATCTCAGCTAAGTAGAGTGAGTGTAGAGCAGGGCAAGGAACTTCTTAAGCAGAGCATATTGACTGTAAACTACTTCGGCAAACAGTGAGATTAACAATGTCTATCAGCTAACATTCAGCGCTACACCGACATGAACGGGGCTTCAGTCTAGAATGCGCGTACCATGGGAGAAGCTGACCGCCGTGCGTCTCCACACGAACGTCGCCAGCGGTGGCGGCACTGACTGCCGTGCGCCTCCACAAGAACGTAGCCAGAGGTGGCAGCGCGGCTAGAGGACGGCAGACTACGAGAGCGTACTGTGGGAGCGAGAGGATCGCCGTGCGTCCCCTCGACGAACCGCGGCGCCGACGTATCGGCGCGGCGGGGAGGGCGGCTTTGGCGGAGCGAATGGAGTGGAGGGGGACGGGGGGGGGTGGGGGTTTGGGGAATATTATTGGCTAGTTGGCCGAAGGGTGGTTGAATCGGATTTGGGGGGAATTTTTGTGTGTGTGGGGGGGGGGAGGATTTTCGCGCGGTGGGCGGGGGAGTTTGGCGCATGGTCGGTTTCTCCAAGTGCAGTCCCACATGTCAGTGAAGAGGCTAGCCGAAGCGCGTTCCATTTGCGTGAGCCGTGTGCAGGACCGAACGTGTGTGGGGTGCAATGCGACCGTGACAGGAGTGCTGTGAGTGTACCACCTTTTTTCCTTTTAAACTAGGTGCTTCGCCCCCTTAAAAAAATTGTTGCTTTGTGCGATCCACTGATACTACTACTAGTAATCCGGTAATCCCGACTAAAACGGCGCGGCCGGGTCTTTTCCCACGCGATATGCTAGGAGGTTGGCTTAGTTGGGTTTTTTAGGACTAGTAATGCTACACCTATGTAATCCCAGTTACATAATTAACGTAATGTGAAACCTGTGAGCTGTTGATTGTAGATTGGGGGGAGGGAGGGGCCCACCACCATGAAAATCAGGGGAGGAGAGAGAGAGAGGCAATTTACGTTAACCCTTTCGTAGGTTCCCGTAGATGTAGAAAGATGTGAAATGCGTGAATGTGTAGTGGACGTACTATTGGAGTGCCTAAGATAATTTGTGTATGTATAGACCCTATGTGTTTATTTTACTTCGCATATTAGATTTGTCTAGGTTCAACAAAAAGCAGAGTTGGTGATGATGGTGTGCCTGTCATCCTGCAATATAGGCCGTCCGATCTATATTTAATGGATAGGAAGGAAACTATGACAATTTACCCGCACTCCTCTCCACATTTGAAGATAAGGCTTTTCCTCGTTCATCCTTTCCTCCCACAAGATCTTGATCTTCCATGCAACGCACGGGCATCTTGCTAGTACTACTACAATATGTATATTATTGTGAAAGTTCATATACACCGGCCGAGATTAATGCAAACACGGCAGATTTTCATTACATTTCGAACTTGCATATGACAGAAAAATAAAAGAAACCCGACCCGGAACCTATTCTATGGCGGTGACCAACGTCCTCCATCTGCAATCTCTATGTACGAGGGCAGGGTTCAAGGGCCGTGAAGTGAAGGTGCGGTCTCTGGCGAGGAAAAGTAGAACATGGGAGATGGACCGGACAGTTGGCACACCATGCCCTGCCGCCTCCCGTGCCCTACTCATCCTCGGAGGAGTCCCCGACCTCGGCGGTGCTGGACGTTGGACGGTGGCAAGTAGGACGCGTGGCTGACGATTCTCCCATCATCATTCGCCAGTGTGGCCACCATTTGTGCGGTCGCGTCCGCGTCCGGCTACGCCGCTATTGCGTCACGAGAGGCAACTTGAGCGAGGGCGACGACCTTGAGCTTCATCCCCGAAGACAAGCTCTCCTGTAGAGCGTTCGCACTTGCGGTCATGGCGGATGTGGTGCCAGGTAGGAGGACGATGCGCTGTGGTGTGGAGGTTAGCTGGGCATCACCACTTTAAGTAGCGCATTCCGATGAGGCCAAGCATTCGGGTGAGTCATTAAGTCACCGGAGTTGGTTCCTCGGGCACCGAGCCTCTTAACGACAACATACGAATGGACGGCATGAATGCGGGCAGCTGGCACCGGCTGGTAACGTACCGTGCGACGGCGCGAGGGACGAGGGTTTTGGTGTGCCAGGGTAGTCAGCTGCGGTCGTGGCAACATTGGAGATGCCCTTTGCTCACATGCGATCCCCGCATGTCATTGAAAAAGTAAGACGACCCGGCATGGTCTCAGGTCCAGAGGATGCAGTTGGCCGTGCTACACCACTCCGTGGACACGTCGCGGCGCCCCGTGCATCCTCGACGAGCTGGGTGTTGGGGTGTGTTTGGATTGTGGCCAAAGTGCACCTTACCAAAATTTTGTCAATACCCAAAGATTGGTCTTTGTTTGGATGGTTGCCATTATTTTTGGCATGCCAATGAACTCTAGCCAACTCTAGTTCATTTTTCTTGCCAATGTAGGCCAAATCATGGGCAACCAATACCTCAACCAAAATTTTGGTCATGACCCAAAGATTGGTGTTTGTTTGGATGGTTGCCATTTTTTGGCATGCCAATGAACTCTAGACAACTCTAGTTCATTTTTCTTGCCAATGTTGGCCAAATCATGGCAACCAATACCTCAACCAAAATTTTGGCTACCCAATGCTTTGATGGGGCATCCTTGGGCACAAACCAAACATACTATTGGTCGTGCCACAGCACTAACACCACCCTCAGCACACTGAAACCAACTGTCTAGCGATGATATGAGTGTGTCACTCACCGCGGTCGCCGTGTCCAGAGGCGGTGCTGGAGCTGCGCCCCATTGTTGGCCCCAACGACCCACATGAACGGTTGTCAGCAGAGAGGAGGTCGTGGGCCAGCTCCTCCATTGGACTAGTCTGCGCTAAGTTGTCCCAACGGGTGTGCCCCACATGTCGGTTTCCCTGTTTTCCCGGCCATATTCGAGCATCAGTGCTCTGCGTTGCATATTAGGCCTTTCACTATGTAGGGCAAGCGAGACAACTCATTGTTTATTTGAGCCGTTCAAGTATAATCATGTGGCGTTTGCTTATTTCTCATTCCTCTCCAACCCTCTTCTCCATCGATCATGTCGCCCTCCAGTCGAGTCCATCCTCCCGCATGCCTCATTTGAACATTCCGCCGAGTATCATTCGCATGTACCCACCCTAGTCCTCTTTCAATAGATCTCCGGACCCCGAGATGAAATCGAGAGGGAACGAGTGGGGGCACGTGATACCTAAGGCAGATTCAAAATTTTGAACCGGTGATCATAGCATCCGCAAATCATATATAAAGGGTATTCAATGTTCGTTTCGTTTTTGAACATACAATATACTCCCTCATATCCTTTCTAGTTTACTTATAGGTTTTATGTGTAGTCAAAGTATCTCTACTTTGATCAAGAAGGTATCAACATTCAACAACACCCAATCAATATTGTTAGATTCGTACGTACTCCTAGTTTTGTACTCAAGATGGTTTCCAATTTGACTATTGACAAGATTAATAGTACATGAGATGTATAATGTGAAAATTATATCATTGGAAACTCCTTTCACGTACGAATTTGACCGTATGCTTTGTGTAAGTTGCATTTCATTTATTATTACTCTAACATTTGCTCAAAGTTAGCCTCGAAAAACGCATTAGGCCCTGTATAGTAAATGGAAGGAGGGAGTAGTAGTGGAAGAGGATCCTCTGACGTAGGTATCCCTGCCTTACCCTCCCTTTCGGTCACTTACTGGCAGACCCCATGCTTGCTAGGCCCCGCATGTCAGTTACTCAATGGGTTTGGCCACGTCAGGGGATCCTCATCCGTAGTATACTCCCTCTGTTTTTATTTACTCCGCATAAAATAGAGGGAGTGGTAGTATAATAAATGACGCGGGCGGGGGAGGGGGACGGACGTCGGTTTGCTCTTAACTGCGGTCCCACAAGCGAGCGAAAACGCAAGACGAAGCGCGTTCCATTTGGTGAGCAACGTGAAGGGTCCAGCGTGCCGGGCTGCAACGCGAACGCGACAAGAGCGATGTACAGTGAAAACCGATTGACCGGTCGTCACCGGAACAACTATTCGCACCAGAACCTTCGCTGCTCGGCCTACGCCAGCCACTGCCCTAAAACCACACCAAATCTCCAACCCATTCCCCCACCTTTCGATCTCCTAGCCCGCATCAAGCGTCCCCTAGTTCGCTGGAAAGCCATGGTGCGTCGCAAGATCACTTACTACAAGATGCTAAGGCTGGAGCGCCGCACAGAAATCGTGGCGGCGATCGGCGCCACAGACCTCCGTCCCCAAGCTCGCTTTGCGACAGGCCAATCCCCGAGTTCTCTGGAGCCAAGCTACGAGGAGGAAGAAGCCGATCCAATGTTCACTTCGTGCCGGTGGCCGAGTCCCCCATGGTGCAGGCAGACCAGCGGTTCAACATGGCGATACTAAAGGAGGACCGGGAGGCAAAGGTTCAACTCGACGTGGAGCGCGCGCATGCCACTGCCTCGAGGCTCTCCTGCAGGCGGAACCGGATGTCGTAGATGTGAACCGGGCGGCGGAGGCTCAACTTGAGGCGGAGCGCGCGGATGCCTCTGCCATCGAGGCCCTCCTGCAGGCGGAACCGGACGTCCTAGACTTGAACCGGGCGGCAGAGGCTCGACTCGACGCAGAGCACGCGGATGCCACTCTCATCGATGCCCTCCTACAAGCGGAACCGGACGTCCTGAACGTGAACCGGGCAGCGGAGGCTCGACTCGACGCGGAGCGCGGGGATGCCGCTGCCATCGAGGCCCTCCTGCAGGAGGAACCGGACGTCCTCGACTTGAACCGGGTTGTGCTCTCGTCCGTGCAGAGCGCCCGCACACTCCGCTTGAATGAGTAGCTGGAGGCCGAGGACAACCACAGTGCGGAGACACACGTCGGCATCTAAGGCTGGTTCGCGCTGGCAGCCAAAGACGATGAGTCCGTCTCTTTCCGCGAGCAGTGATTGTTTTTCTTTATGTTGTTGTTTTTATGGATCTTTTGCTGTGCAAAAACTTATATTTGTTATGCAAGTCAGCTGACTTGGGTCAGTCTACCATTTCAGGCGGTTGGATGAATATCCTATGTCTCCTGACCCTTCTTTCCTTCTTCGTCACCTCTTCTTCTTCCCCAACAGACCACCGCACGGGCCGTACGGATACTCCCCAACATGCGGTTGGATAAACATACTCTATGAACGAAAATTATGTGTCGGCGATAGGATGGCTGAGTTTGTTTTGTTCACATGCGACAACATGTGTCAGTGAGGGTGCGTTCCCTTCGTTGGGTTTGCCCCGTGCAGGAGCGACTGTGTGAAGGTGCGGTGCGACCGCGGCGTGCAGGAGCGACCGTGTGAGGGTGCGGTGCGACCGCAACAGCCGTGCGCAAGTGTACCTCCTTATCATTTTGAAAACTTTAGGCAAGCTTGGCAAAAATGTGTGGCGAAGTTTGGCAATGCAAGGCCGAGACCCAAACAGGATAAGTACGTATGTACTAGGAGTACTAGTGTTAAAAAAGAAAGGCGGGGTTTTCCTTCTCGGGATTTAATCGATACAAATCCTCGTTTCACGTGTCAATTAATGCGTATTTTTTTCTCCAAAGACCAAAGAGATAACCATCTCACTCCTCATCACTTGATTAATGCAGCGCCATGCAAACCAACCTTCTCACTTCCGCATGCATGCAGGGGATATTAATGTCCTTGGTTGCTAATCCCATCAATTTTTCCTCGATTAGTGTTAGTGACCCTTTGCAAATTGTAATTTTGATATACTGGCCTTGTGTACAAAAAAATGGAGGTAGTAATTATATTTGACTTCCTTCCCCATTGCGGTGACGTCGACGATATCTTTTTTTTTGTGGTTTGGCGAAGTGCGTTCGACGGAGAACACCATTGAGGGAGACCACGATAAGTCGTTCGCAAGTGCCGCCTGCAAGCCAAGACAACCGCCTTATTTGCATCCAGGAAGTTCGTTGAACCAAATGACTAGTACTACTAGGAGTACTAGTGCGGTGAGATGGTTTCTCGAAGAAGACGATGGAGAAACGGAGTCAGTGAAGATGAAATGATGGTTGCTTCATCCGTGCTTTAGTGATTTGTCGCCTCACTGCTTTTTGTTTTGTGATAGAAGGGACAGGGGAGTAGACTCTGTGCTCTATACTGTACTACATGCGTCCAAGCATGGGAGAAAGAGGAGAGAGGTTGCATTTTTCTATTCCTTCAATCAATGAATAAGGGAGCTTCAGTTCCATCTTTTTGGCTTTGGCAACACCGTCCACAATGGTTCCCATGATGCCAAAAGCTATTTTCACATTTGGCTACACATTGTGGATGCCCTTAACCGTACCACTTGGTTTTGCTCCTGTGTGCTATCTATAAAAATCTCAATTATATTGATCTAAAAAATTATAGAATCAAGATTAGTAAAAAGGAGGTGATTTTGTCGCGCGGATGGCGGGGGAGGTTTCTTATTTTCGGAGGACGTTGTCCTGGCGGTTTGCTAACATGCGGTCCCATGTGTCAGTGCTTTACCAAGCCGATCCGCATCCCACATGAGGAAGAACAACGGCAGAAGCAACACGTGGTTAAGTTTAAGAAGATGAGGGAAAGCGAATTCAGCAACGAGTGAAATGATGGTTGCTTCATCCCTCCAACTTATTTTTTAGCATTATTACTTCGTCCCTCCAACTTAACTGCGGGAAAGGTGCAGCTTTGTGATTTGATGCCTCATTGCTCATTACTATGCCGGCGCCATGACTGGGGTGCTTCACCCCGGCTGCTCTGCACCGTATTCCGGTATGGCACGTGGACCCGGTAGCTTGATGTCCCACATGTCGGTGAAAGGGACTAGAAGATTTGTGAAAGCAAGCGCTCCACTCTTACGATGGAGGAGTAGACAACACGACGGCCCAGTGAACTGTCACTTGTACTGTATAGTACTATAGTTTTGCTGTTTGGCACGATCCATCAATACAAACCCGATTAAACAGGAAAGGGCGGGATTTTTCCCGCGCGGTAGATGATACTGGCCATACATTTCAAAGGCAATTTTAGTGTATGCAAACTGAATAATTATAAGTAACAATATGATATCTAGTAAAACTAAAAACACAAATGATTTATTGTGTTAGAGTGTAGTACTAGTGCTGTAACATGCGAGAACGTGTAGAGATGTAGTTTTGGAGGGCCTACAGAGAGAAAAGCGTCATACGGTCACCGAACTTCAGAATAAGCTGATTACGGTCACTATATACGTTTTGCGGTGATTATACAGTCACTTGCTCACGGTTCAGCATCGGATTGCACTCTGTTGACCGGCCAAATAGTCTGCATGGCACCATGTTGACTAGTTAAATTGACCACGTTCCTTGTGGGTCCCATCTGTCAGTTCACATAGGGAAAAGGTCAGATAAACAAAAATTTACGCAGGCGCGACAAGGCTCCAACCCGTGCGCGGGAATCACCTGGTTGTGTATGTGTCTGTCAGTGCCTGATGTATGCGCATGCACATGTAGGTTGAGCACTTGAGCGTGAGAGTGTGTGTTGGTCGTGTGGTGTACTGGTGTGTGCAACTGTGCATGCATGCGTGCGTGGGTGCGTGTGAGTATTGCATGCATGCGTGGCTGCATGTGGACGTGTGAGTGTTGCGTGCGTGCGTGGGTACATGTGTTTGTGTGAGTGTTGCGTGGATGCAGTTCGTGTGCATGCGTGCGTGTGTGTATAATCACCACACCAGCTCCTGTGTGTTAAAACAGAAGGCCAGGATACTAATATAAGGCCACCCTGTCCGTTGTGCCCGCGGTCATGACTTCGAACCACCGTCCAAATATTTTTGTTTGTTTGTTTTCATTCTTACTAGCAAGATGCTCGTGCGTTGCACGTAACATCAAGATGCATTTGTATGACTTGTTTATCTTGTGAGAGAAAATAATGAACGTGGGAAGGCCTTATTTGCAAATCTAGAGAGGTGCGTGGGTACCTTTTTGCAAAACTGCCATAGTTTCTTTCCAATCCGTCAGATATAAATCGGACGACCTATATTGCAGGATGACAGGCACACCATCATCACCAACTCTGTTTTTTTATAAGAGTGTATTTTATAAGACTGTAGATGTAGAGTAGATACAAGTCGACAGGTGGGCACGATGGTAGTGAGATAATGTGATGCAACACTAGAGGTGCCACGTGGAGCATTTAACTGGTCAACTAGTCATGTCATGAGCAAATACAGAGTTGTATGATGAGCCCGTGACTGTATAATAACCACTAAACGTAAATGTGACCGTAATGAGAGGATTCTAAATTCCAATGTGTGTATCGTGCTTTCGCTTCAAATACAATGATCGTCATTGCATATATCATGAGAGAAAGATGAAACATGCGCGAATTTTCTGGGGGCTTACTTTTAGAGGACCTGGAGATAGTTTTGTGTGCATACATGAAAGGGGCGTACAGGGGGGCTATGCGATGGAGAGAGAGATGCTCTTCCTTTCTCTTTATTATCACTAACTTTGTATATAGTATAAAAATATACAAATTCACAGTGTAGAATAAATATCATTGTGGGCACCATGCAATGCAAATTAGCGTTCGTACTCCTTCATATAACTTTGTAATGTTGTATACATGTAGAAACTCTAAAATAATTTTTTGGCCACACTTTATTCAAAAGGAATGTTGTATGCGAAATAAACGTGAAGAGAGGGCTTTTTAGATCAATGGGGGAACGTGATGTAACATGTGTGAATGTGTAGTTGATGCATTTGGCAGGGCCTAGAGAGGTATGTGTGTGTATTACGTATTCGAGAGAGGCATGGATAGACGGGCCGACGAGGGGGGGGGGGCGTGGGAGAGATAGCACGAGAAATGAGAGTGGTCTAGAGAGAGAGAGAGAGACGAATATGACGTCACGACGAGAGATTCCATTCCCTTGAGTGTGTATATGCAAGGGGGGAGGGAATAGAGGCACCAGGAGAAATTTTCTATGTGTGTGTGTGGTGTTTGTGTTGGTATGTGTGGGTGTGAGAAGATAATGAGACGTGGGGGCAGAGGGTGTGTCACCGCGTGAGGTCCGGTGGGTCGAGGTGAGGCCCTTCGTTCGGTTCCATCCTGCACCACATTGGTCGGCCCGTGACGCATTTCGGAAGACCCATGGATGACTAGTCATACAAGACAAAGATAGCAGAATTGTGACGGACTCTGTGTCCACTAACACAGCCGACTAGGATTTGTAACCCTAGGTTCTCGGACTAAGGTAACCCCTTTATCTCTGATATTACTATTCATCCAACCTAACTTTAAGGGGCATCCTTCAGAATGCTTTGCTAGAATCATACTTGTCGATTAGGAAGAGAGGTGTGAGACAATGCGTGAGAGACCGACCTAAAGATAATGTGCGTACATGAGACACGTAGGCAGGTCCATGTATATAGAAAGGGTCGATGGGGATTGTGCGTGTGTATGTTTGCGAGAGGAAGAGTGCTCGTGATAAAGGTTAGTGAAAACAGTTGTAAATGGTTACGAGAGGGAGGGAGGGTAATATCTAGAGCATGTGTGCGAGAAAGACACCTCAAGAGAGAGTGTGTGAGCATGTGTGAGGGGCCACCGATGGAGAGTGAAACTACACGTAAAAGATTGCTATACACATTGATTAAAGATATAAATTGTATCCAAATATTAGGATGGGATCATGATATTTGCAATTCGCGTAAGGAGCGGTCATTGATCCATCATACATCTAGATTCTATCGAATTTGAGCATGTCTATGTTATTATTCGACACAATTGATCCACATAGTTAGTATTTTGAACTCCAGACAATGCATCGCTTTAGCAATCGAATATAAACGTGAGTATAGTTCATGTTGTGTGTGTAAAGCACATTATACATACGAAAGTTACACAATGAACATTATAAATAGCTACCTATGAACTAGCATACATTTGAATTCAACTTAAGGTGGTTTAAGAAATCGAATTCAACATGAAGTCCATTCAATTATTTGAATTTGATATCATGGCATTTGTAAACCATACCTAAATTATGGGGGCACCAATCTTTGCTCTGATTTTGTACATAATAGCATATGTAGTCGTGTACAAAATAGATTCAAATTGAGCTCCTCCATTCCAAAATAATCGTAGTTATAGGATTTTCAAGTGTCAAAATTACAAAAAGAAGCAGATAATTTAATGAGGTTTTCAAACATACAAGGTCAAATATAACGTTGTCTATTTAGGTCAATCCTCACAGTTCAAGAGTACTCTAAACGTGAATGCTTGTGTTTCAAAATTTCAAACGAAGCTTCAAAAGAGCCTCTACTCACCCGAAACCGTGTGAGACCAATGTTTGGTAGTACAAGGAAATTACTTTTCTAATAACTCCGACCTGTGAAACCTACCGGCCCGACATCCAAAGGTCTAAACCAGGGTAGGTTTGTAGCTTCATCTAGATGCCACACAACCGCCTCCGAAAAACATTCACACACAATGGCCGCCTAAGCACACATGCGCGCGGTCGAAATTGCTCCCGCCCACTATTTGGGACACCCGGGATTACCATCCTACCCCCGACCCGCAGTAGGTCCGAAATTTAAGAGGGGGGCAAAGTTTGTACTTTCCCCAAATTTCAAACAAGCGCGTCGCATCTTCTATTCAAAAAAGTCAAAAACAAGCGCATCCCAGACCGAAACATGGTTCCCCCCCACCCGCCTGATTCCCCATTCGTACTCCCTGGGCGCCAAAACTCCCTCTCCACCAGCCGTGAAACCCCGACGTCCTCCGTCCGCCACCCCATCCGACCCATCAACCGCCGCCCTCCTCCATCATGCCGGAGCCGATACCCCGACGTCGTCGTCCACCGCAACCTCATTCGCAACGCCCTCCACGGCTAGTAGTCGAAGCCGAGGCCGAGCCATCCATACCCGAGCCAGTTCAACCACGCTGTCCTGCGCCTCACCGCTGCCGCTCCCACTTCGCCACCCTCCACCGCACCGGAGCTGTTCATGCTATGTCGTCCTTCGCCGCCTCGGATCTGCTTCCCCTCCGCCGACATACGGCCACGGCAACACAGTCAACAATTTTGCCATGGGTTCGTCCAAGCCTGCACCCTCCAGAACATCGGTTTCCCTGGTAAAAAGAAGAAGATCGGCGCGACATGTGGAGTGACCACACCGGCAACCAAAAAAGGTACTCCTCTTCCCTTATTCGTGCAAATCTTACATCTCTACTTGCACGGTATTCATCCCGCAGAAGACACTAGTTGACCGCTTCTTCTTGATACTAGATGTTCCTAGTAACTCATGATGCACAAGGTTTCTCCTCATATACTATTTCACCTTAGCTAGAGGTCTGTCGCCCCCCTGAATTTCAATTTCTGGCCAGTTGATTCCCAATTGACGGAAGCATTCCCAAGCGTAACAGGCGCTAGTAAGCCTATTACGCCGGGGAAGCAGCGCCTTGGTGTTTATCTTAGGTACGTGTGCGGCCTAGAGCTACTGGCGCCCAATCTGGAGGTCGGCCGGGATTAAAGGGATGGACTGGGGGTGCTGCCAAGCACGACGGTGGTGTGAGGTCGAGGGGAGGGCGGGGCGGCGGAGGCAGGGGTCTGGGCCGGTGGTCGCTGGCGGTTCGAGAAAGATCGTCAATAGTGACTGGCGGGAGGTAGACGAAGGCCATCTGCCCGTTCCTTATAGATCGGACGGTTCATTAAAAAAATTGACTGACCTATTTATTTTCAGTCGACTGTTATCTTAGATATGACCACATGTGGTGCTGTGTTGGAGGAGTACCTGCATTTCCTATGCTCATATATTACAAAATCATACGGAGTAGAATCTAATTTTGTTTGCCATGCAATGTTGTAGAGCTATCATATGTCTCCTGTCATTTATTTTTCAGCCACCTACTATCTGCTACTTTTATAGTGCACTAGTTCTGCACACACTTCACCCATACTCTCACTATTGTGTTTTTATGTAAGGGTATTTCAGAGTCTGCCAAAAGAGAAGCAGCAAAGAAAAGAGAGAAGCCGCGCCAGCTTTCTTCACGGGTATGCACGACACGTTATAGCGCTATAAAGGGTGCAGTGTCAGCAGATGGAGACGGTAAACATAGCTCTGGAGTTGATGACCTCGCTCGCAATGAACCACCATCCCAGGTGCTTGCTTTAACTTCGTGGTGTCATATGTGGTTTCATGTTCCATATGGAGTCTAGCTTGTATTTGAAAGGCCGAAGTCGGTCTAATAAGGAAAGATATATTTTTACATGAACCACCATCCCGTGAGCACCAGAAGACAAATAGCTAGTCAGGGCACTGGTCGAGCCAGTGACAAGCCCAGCAAAGACAGGCATCACCTGGAAGCCAACTAAAAAGCCGCGATGGTGGCGAAGCAGCCCGCCTCCCACCAGGCCCTTAGGTCCTAGATGATCATGCTCACCACTCCAGCCGGATGTCTAGCTTGTATTGCTTCCAATTTGGTTAAATTGCATCTGCTTAGCTTACACATTATACCTTTGAATATGACATGCCTTTCTGTTTTTGGTACATACTAGTACATCTGTGTATTAACCATGTTCTTACATCAAACTAATGTTCTTGTGTATCCCTCATCAATCACTTATGACGAGGCAGGCAGGCAAGGGGACTACTCCTCATTTAAAGAATGTAGCATTAGCCTCCCAACATAATTCTCAAGAAACAGAAATGCTAGATGAGGATAGTGAACGTAGCTCTGTAGTTGATTACAACATTTCCCCTACACTAGCATCGCAAGTGCTTGCTCTAACTTGGCAGCGTGATATGTGGTTGCATGTTGCATATGGTGTCTAGATTGTAATTCTTCCAATCTGGTTAAACTGCATGTGCTAGTCTGCTTAGCTTATACATTATACCTGTTAGTGTTACATGCCTTCCTTTATTTAGTACACAGTACATCTGTCTATTAAGCATGTCCTTATATAAAACTATTATTTTTTTGTATCCTGCATCAATCAATCTGATGAGACACCTTTAGTATATGAAGTGCGATATTAGTTGCATCTTTCATATGATTTATAGCATGTGCTGCTTCTAATTTGTTGAAATTCCATTTATGATGGGACGCTTTTAACCTGGCAGGGTCATATTGGTTGCATCTTTCATGTGGTGTCTAGCTTGCATTGCTTCTTATTTGCTGGAATGGTTTCTGCTTAGTTTACACAAATAGTTGTGAACATGCCATGCCGTCCTGTTTTTCGTACATATTCCATCCTGGTATCATGTGTTTGCCTTACATCAAAGTAGTGATTGTCAGTATCATGCATGAATGGGTTCTGAAGAGAGAATTTTATTGCTTTTTCTTTTCTGTTTTACTTGACAATTCAAAATCAATAAAGCGGAAGGAAGTTAGCAAGGTAGCGGATAAAGGTGCTCCTTCTGAACGGAGGGCCTCTACAATTTCTACTCCTCCACACCCCCAAGATGATTTCCTAGACAACACATGCATACACACTCAACAAAGTTGTGTTTATGATGAGCACGTCTCCCCTAGTGCACCATCACCGGTGCTCCCTCTAACTTGGCACTGTTATATGTGGTTGCATGTTATGTGTGATGTCTAGCTTGTATTGCTTCTAATTTTGATGAATTCCATCTGCTTACTTTACACATTATACTTGAATAAGACATGTGTTCCTGTTTCTAGAACATACAATATCTGTCTATCACACCATGTTCTTACGTCAAATTACTAATGTTGTGTAATCTGCAACAATCACTTATCATAAGACACGTTTGACTTCAGAGTGTGATATAGGTTACATCTCACATTCTTTTCTAGCTTGTACTACTAATTTGTTGAAACGGCACTTATGACGAGACAATTTTAACTTGGTAGAGTGATATTCGTTGCATCTTTCATATCATGTCTAGCTTTCATTGCTTCTAATCTGTTGAAATGCCTTCTCCTTAGTTTACACATCATAAGCTGTGAATATGCAATGTTGTGAATATGCAATGGAACTAATGACGAGAGACCTCTAACATGGTAGTGTGATGTTGTTTGCATCTTGCATATGATTTCTTGTATTGCTTCACATTTGTTTAAACGCCATTTATGATGAGACACTGTTAACTTGGCGGAGCGATATTTGTAGCATCTTTCATATGGTGTCTACCTTCCATTGCATTGCTTCTAATTTGGTGAAATATCTTCTTCTTAGTTTACACATCATAGCTTTGGTTATCTCTTCCGTCCTGTTTTTCATACATATTACATCCTCCTATCATGTGGTTGTCTAACATCAAAGTTTAGTTCGTCTGCATCATGCATCAATTTGTTCTGAAAAACTAAATTGTTATTCGTTTTTCTTGTCGGCTTGACTTAACATGGCACAGAGAAAGAGGAAGAAACATAGAATGGCAGGGAATGAAAAGTGGATGAATCCTGCAGATTATGCTGGTACTGATGGTGCAATAGAAGGTCAAAGTCCAGCGGAAAATTCTACAAACACGCCATCCCATGCTACACGAGCTGCAAAAAAAGCCAAACAGAAACAAATAGCTGCCACAAAACAAGCAGAGACAGCCCTAGTTCTTGCAACACCTTCCACAGTACTACCAGCTGCACGACTTACTCATGTGTCAACTGAGCTAGCGGCACGTTCCGATGCTCCCTTGCCACCTGACACTACTTCCCAAGCACTCTTGACACAAGACGAGTTGGCAATATCAGATGAACCTTGTGAGCTTCAACAGCAAGAAGGTAGTTGCTGGAGTCAAGTTACAGTTGCATGCTTCTTTATATGTAGTCTCACAGTTTGATGTACACTAACACTTCCTATGTTCGTTGTTGGACTAGCACCTAGGCGCAAGAGGAAACAAACATCAGGGATATTGCTCGACAGGTTAACTAAATCTAGAGGAGGAAGACTGGTCGTTTTGAGGCAGGTTTAAAAAGGCCACATGATGCTACAGAGTCAGCCAAGTTAGTATCAGAGGCAGCGGTTGCCGTTAGGTGTCATGTACGTATCCTCCCAACCTGGATTCAGTACAGGAATGACAAAGACGAAACCCAGTTCAACACCTTCCTCTACCATTTATCTGTAAGTATGGTTATGTATGGAAACTAGTAATATCGTCTTGCTCTGTCCCATACTTTCTAGGTTGCTGATAATGAGACCCCCATAATTTTCAATAGATGAGGTTCAAGTTGGATAGCCAAGATGATGCAATCAGACAAGCTTGCACCCTTGTTTTCAAGTCTGCTCTGCGACAGTATCGATATAACTTGAGGAAAATTCACTTTTAAGGCAAGGCTAACAGTGAACTTTCCCAAACATCTCCAGTGGAAAATATATTGGATGAAGACTGGAGGGGCCTTATTAAACACTGGTCTGATCGGAAGTATCAGGTACATTATAATATGTGATCAGATCACATGTTGAAGTCCTATTTAAACATGTGCCACACAAATCTATCTTCTTGTAGGTGAACTGTTCAAAGAACAAGGCCAACCATATGAAAGTGAAATTCCAACAGACGATAGGATCTCGTAGCTATATTGCACACTGCGAGGCTCTTGTAATTAGCTGTTGTTTCACTCTTTTCGTTGTACCATATTATTAGATCTATATTGACTTGTTAGAAATGCAGAGGAAAGCCCGCAAGGACCAAAAAGTACCTGAACCAAATGCTGTGGAAATCTTCAAGGACTGTCACACCAGTAAGAAGAAGGGCATGACTACACCAGTCAAAGCCGATGTTGTAAGTCCTTAATCCTCATGCCTTTTAACTACTACTTACTTTGACTTGTGCCTTGAACTGCATGGTTTGCAGCCAATGTCTATTACTCTTTTCAATTTTATACACAATTGTCTTAGCGTATCATTGCACCTTACAAGGTTTAAAAGAGAGGAGTGATGTTCCTTTGATCTTGACCCGTAATCTTGTTCCGTGCTGGACTTGCCCACACAATGTTACAATTGCCTGTTTGTCTGTTCTCAGTTGTTTTGTGATATGAATGATGTCATACTATGCTTACTGTATTATAAACTTCATCTCTTTATCCTTAGCCCTCAATACAATGTGAAGAAATAGACAAGACATTAGCGATAGTACATGGTCATATGTTTGGAACCTGGTTTTATTATGTACTTTGCAATAAAATACAACTAATATTTTACATGTGTTCACCAGAATAAGTTCTGTATATAGACCAAAGCTATTTTGTTTGGTTTTGCTGCCTCCTTAATATCTTCTGTTCTGGTACTACTAATGTAAAACCTCAACTTTTCAGCGAGCTATGGAAAAAATGGTGGAACCGCCACCTTCTGAAGGTGGCAAGGCAACTATAACCGCAATGTCAGCTCTTACTGCGGTGGGTCAGTACCTGTCCACTAAGAGTTCCAAAAGCACGTTCCTGCGTAATACTGGGTTGGTTGTTAAGGCAATATCGTCCAAACTGCCTCATGATCAAGATATGCAAGCTCAAAGCAATGTTGTATCTGCACTCCAGACACAAGTCCATTCCCTAACAGAGACCCTTTGTGAAACAAGGAGAGACATTGTTCGATATCGTCAAGATATGCATGGTTTTGAAACCAGACTATCAGACATTTGCTATGTTGTTCAGGAGCCTAGGGGAAATGAAGGCGAGGGTTATGGTGCTCCATCGGACAATACAACATGAAAATGTAACAGTCAGGTCAAATGAACTGAGCTTCTGAACTTCTGGTGGTGCATTTATCTGCTAGACTGTTAAGTTTTATGCCAACCTTCCTTTTGTTATATAGTTGTAATTTGTTTTGGTGCGATACAAAATTTATTCTTAACGTGCAGCCATCGACTGAAGAAAACATCAAGCCATTTTTGTATAGTGTAGGGTGTTCCCTATATTTGCACTAGTGGCAATCTTTGATGCTGAGTGGATGTAATCTGTGCAATCGCCTTAATAGCCTAGCATTAGTTTCGGCCTTATTTATTTCCTAGTCTTCTTTTTCCCTGGTTTGCTAGTGGCTGCAACTACCATGGGCTATATACGGGCCACAGGATCCATGGGTCTCCTATGGGCCGTCGATAAATGGGCCTCCAACAGGGCTGTAGAACCGGTCGGCCTCAGGCCCTCGGATAAATGGGTCTACATGGGCCGCAAACGGGCGTAATTGGTATCAGCCCAGCACGGTAACGGGCCGTTAACAGGCCGTAGGACAGCACAGGCTTAAGTCTGTCACAGGCATAACGGGTCGTTAATGGGCCAGAATATAGGATGGGCTGGAAACGGCACAATGGGTTACCAGGCCAGAAACGGGCCGACTCTTGCCATGGGCCGAATTTGGCCCATTACGGTAACCAGCCAGTAACGGGCCGACTCTTGCCATGGGCCGAATTTGGCCCATTACGGTAACCAGCCAGTAACGGGCCGACTCTTGCCATGGGCCGAATTTGGCCCATTAGCGGAACAGGCCAGAAACGGGCCGACTCTTGCCATGAGATGAATTTGGCCCATTAGGGTACAGGCCAGTAACAGGATGACTCTTGCCATGGGCCGACTTTGGCCCGTTAGGGGAACATGCCAGTAACGGGCCGAAAGTAATCGAGGGCCAAAAAGGAGCCCAAGAACGTATGGGCCGTCAATAGGCCGAAAGCTAACACGGGCTAGAAACGGCCAATGTAAATCACGGGCCGTTAACGGGTACAAAGAAAATTACTATTCATTATGGGCTAGAGTCACCATGGGCCTGTAAAGGGCCGAAAGATACGAAGGCCTCATATGGGCCGAAAGACGTCGTGGGCCATACATGGGCCTAAAGTGAAATGGGCTAGTGTTATATTCGACGGCCCACATAACGTTGTTGGGCCGATTTCCTTCAGGGCCTAACGGGTCGTGAGTTAACGGGCCGTAAAATGGGCTATTTGCGAAGAGACCGTTAACAGGCTTTTCATGGGCCAGCCCGTTAACTTTTGACCAAGTCAAACTGGTCGGCTTTGTAAGCTAAATGGGCCAGTGGTTGGCCGTGGCACGTGTCGACATATCATAGGCGTCTATCTGACCCACTGACGAGCTGACACGTGTTTCGTCCGGCCAATAATAATTTTACACGTAGAAATTTCCCATTGGTCAGGGCTGTTAATGGGCTATCGGATCCAAAACCCGACCCGATAGATTAACGGCGTTCCGTTACGGTGGATGCCACGTGTCGGTCACCCTTGACAAAAGCACTTCTGTGACGCGCTATTTATCGTCATGGAAATGGACACATCCAGGATGATAATCTTCGTAATGTCATGGAACACTTCTACGACAGCACAGGTATGACTATCTTGATTCTGTCATAAAATCGTCATGGATGTACATGCATGAGAAAAAATGCGACCTACTGTGACAAACACGTATCATCACGGAAGTGTATTTTTTTGTAGCGTTGTCGTCAGCTAGATCTTTGTCATCTGCTAGCTGACGGCAAAGAAGGTCTTTGCCCTTAGCTTAATAGAAGCTGACGACAAAGAAAGAGCTGACGACAAAGACAATGTTTGCCGTCAGCAAACTCTTTGCCGTCCGCTAGTGGACGACATAGAATATTTGTCGTCCTCTAGCGGACGGCAAAGAATGAGGGTGGCCCACTACCGAGTACCACCTTACGGACACTTTTTTGCCGTCTGCTAGAAGATGACAAAGAAAATGGCCAAACTAACATCCGTTAGCTAGGATCTTTGTCGTTTGCTAGCAGACGGCAAAGAACCGTGCCCTAACTAAAATCCATCGACGCCCGCCCGCACCCCATCTCTCTGTCCCCTCTCTCTTCCCGCGCCCGAGCTGCCGCCGCCCCGCACCACCCTGACCCTGTGCCGCCGCCGCCCCGTGCCACCCTCGTCGCCGTGCCGCCCCAGCAGCCCCGGTGACCCCCTTCCCCGCCCCGCGCCATCCCCGTCGTCACGCCGCGCCACCCCGGCCCGCCCCGTGCCCGAGCCGCCGCCGCCCCACGCCACCTACGTTGCCACGGCACCCCCTCCTCCATCCTAGCGGCCCCGGCGCCCCTTTGCTCCACCACCGTGGCCGCCCTGCTGCTCCGGCGCCCCGTCCTCCACCTGGCGGCCATGGTGCCCCTCTGCTCCACCACCACGGCCTCCCCGCCGCTCCGGTGCCCCCTCCTCCACCCGGCCGCCCTGGCGCCCCTCTGCTCCACCACAGTGGCTGTCTCGCCGCTCCGGCACCCCCTCCTCCGCCCGGCCGCCCCAGCGCCCCTCTCCTCCACCACCGCGGCCGCCCCACCCCTCCGGCGCCCCCTCCTCCACCCGGTGAGACCTCTTGTATTTTTTTCTATTTTTGGTTTTGTATTTTAGTTTTAGTTTAGGTTTACTTTAGGTTTGGTTTAGTTTAGGTTTACTTTAGTTTAGGTTTAAGCAGAGAGCCTTATATTGCAGTGCAAGAATTGATTACGATAGCTCATCCAGACTTGGAAGTTCTTAGGGTCCGTGCAAATAGAACTTGATAGCTAGGTTGACTCTGCTAGCTTGCTGATACACACGAGTAGCTCAAGATGCATAGCCTGCTACTGAAATGCGGTGCTGGTGCACTGATGTGAAGCATGGTGTATAATCCAACTGCTGATCACACCTGAGTATGCGGTCCTGGCAAGTGGCAACATCATTGTTGAGGGGTGTGTGCCTCAAACTCGTATGTTAGTTGCGTCTCCTGTGATAATAGTTGAGCAAGTATAAGATTGCAGTATGGTTATAATGGCTTACCCCAGGTTGCATTTACATACCTTTTCTGTAATAGGATCCTATGGTAATGTGATGTGTTACTTGTTCTGATTTGCATAAAAAGTAAATTGATTTTAGGACACTATACCCTTAGTTTCTGATTTGAGGTGTGTTTGTTTGCTTGGTGTGTGACACCTAGAGCCACCTAAAATATGGTGCAACTATGATTGTTGCCACAAGTATTCCAATGTGATCACACCACAAGGAACTTTATTGGTTAAGAAGAAAGATGAAAGATGAAAAAAATAAGAAGAAGAAGATAATTAAAGAGGAGGAAGAAGAAGTGTATTTTTTCCCTATTTTTAGATTACTATGCTCTTTTTTTCAAAATTTTCAGTTTTCTTTCACGTCTAAAGAAATCCCTTGTATTGAAGGGTGCCAATTCCCATTGCCAACTAACCTACCAAATTAATTAAGTGTTGTTGCTGTTGTTGAGCACAAGTGCATTGCTTTGTTTTTCTCAGTTTTCTTTCATGTTTAGAAACTTGGCTCTATGTTTATAGATATGCTTCTAGATACTAATTGGTCTCTTTTGCTGCTTATTAGAGATTGGGGGAGGCCATCACCGCAGGCTCTGCTCTGCCACACCGGAGTACGAGTTGGATGCTTTCGAGTTCTTTAGTATCATACTTGGGACTTCCTCCAAGAGGTAGGTTTATAAAAGGAGAGATCATTGTCGGTGTCAAAACGGGCGGAACTCGGGTAGGGGGTCCCGAACTGTGCGTCTAAGGCTAATGGTAACAGGAGGCTGGGGACATGATGTTTACCCAGGTTCGGGCCCTCTCGTGGAGGTAATACCCTACTTCCTGCTTGATTGATCTTAATGATATGAGTATTACAAGAGTTGATCTACCATGAGATCGTAGAGGCTAAACCCTAGAAGCTAGCCTATGATTATGATTGTCCTTGTCCTACGGACTAAACCCTCTGTTTTATATAGACACCGGAGGGGGCTAGGGTTACACAGAGTCAGTTACAGAGAAGGAGATCTAACATCGAATCTCCAAGCTTGCCTTCCACGCAAAGGAGAGTCCCATCCAGACACGGGGTGAAGTCTTCAATCTGTATCTTCATAGTCCAACAGTCCGGCCAAACTATACAGTCCGGCTTTCTGGATACCCCCTAATCCAGGACTCCCTCAGTAGCCCCCGAACCGGGCTTCAATGACAATGAGTCTGGCACACAAATTGTCTTCGGCATTGCAAGGCGGGTTCTTCTCCAAATCCAGAGTACATGTCGTAGCAAACAGTGTTCGGCTTCCCATTAATGTTGTACTCCTTGGCTTCTGTGCTTCAATAATGGCTATCTCCATGTGTCGAGTGAATACAAGGAGCCGGGGCATTTTTACATTTGCCTCCCTGACCCTGTAAGCGAACCATCTATTTGAAGAGACGGGGATCCTCAGATCCAAATCTCACCTTCTTCCCCCAAGCAAGCATTCAACATAGCGCATCCGGAAAAACCATTCCATCATGGCCGGTTGCCGCAGCTCCTCTTCTTGCTCCCTTAGCTCTAAGCCAGGTGATTGGGAAAAGTGTTTTGTCCCCGACAGCCATTTAGTACAGTTGCAAACCCAAGGGTTTCTTCCACCTGCATACATGGTCCCTGTCCGAGCGGGACTAGCCACCTATAATGGCGGGGAGTAAGCGGAGAGCTTTCCTAACCCACTCAGGGGGAGCTGGTATGCCTTGTCCCATATTTTCTGAGAGGACTCGGGTTTCCAATCCACCAGTTCCTCTGCAGGCTCCTGGAGTTCTACGGCCTCCAGCTGCATAACTTCACCCCCGCTTCCGTACTGCACATCATAGGTTACGTTGCCCTCTGCGAGCTATTTTTGGGCTGCGAGGCTAATTTCGAGTTATGGAAGAGGCTATTCTGCCTCGTCCCTCGTAATCAGGAGGGATCTATATATCAAGTGGGCAGAAAAGAAATATGGCGCGTCTCCCAGACCGGATACTTGTCCGGCACTCCAAAGAAGGCATCCGAAGACTGGCCTTTGGAGTGGTTTTATGTAGATGACGTTCCCCTTCTGGACCCAATGCAGACGGGCCTTCATGAGTTCACTAACGCTCCGCTGAAGAAACGCCAAAGCTGGCACCCTCGAAGCCCCCAGGAGGAAGATGACAGAGAAGTCCACTTCCTTATGGGCAGGATAAAATCACTGGCCCAATCACGACTGACAATAATCAAAGTTATGTCAATATGCATAATGCGGGGGGTGCAGCCACTTCAATATCGGGGGAAGCCCATGTGGCACTTTAACAGGGAAGACGATGCCACCCGATGTGGTCGTAAAGGTCTGGACTCCGCCACCGCTCTGGTGAGAATATTGTCCGATTTATATAAAGGATAAGAAGAGGAGTTCCTCCGCATTAAGCCGCGGGATGGATTTTTCATGTACAACCCCCCAAGCTGGGTAAGCCGTTATCCTTTACTCAACTCTATCCATTCTTGCATCCTTTGTCACAATCATTTACCTTGCTATTTCAAAGCAAGAACCGAGGAAGGTCGTGAAAGAGTTCAATAGCCCATCTCCGCAGCCAGAGGATCCTGGTCGGGCTCTCGACCCCGGACTTGAAGAAGATCCAGATATATCTATGGAGCTTGTCGATGGGGCATTTTACCAGGCAAGCTGTGACGACACCTTGGTGGCCATCTTCGCCGATTATCCCAGACTGCTCCCTGTATCACATGTAAGCAAAGCTGAACCTAACTTCCGAAAAGGATTCTTTCTTTATACCATACCTTATGCACATATATCGTACTTTTATAGAGACGGTCACTGGGACGCGACGCCGAGCCCCTGGGGGCTAATCAGCAAAGGGCATCCGGGCCAGGTAGGCTTAAGAGGAAGGCGGTTAGGATTGAAACACCGTCGCAGAAGTATAATATAAAACCTGCTTTGTGATTATCATCTTTGAAATGTAACAGCGTCCATCATGTCCTGGCAGAAAGAGTAGTCGTCGGACTATATCCGGAGACCCTGCCGGCCACGCCTCTACCAGCCAGATTCCAAAACCGGCCTCACGAGTGGAGGCTAATGTGGGGATGACGCTGAATTGTCCTCCGACAGAGGATGCGGATAGGCTCTCTGCCACAAATTCCGAAGTAGGGAGCGCCATGAATCACCGGCGCCGACGGGCTGTACTCTACGATGGTATTTTTTATGAAGAGGCGTTCAATGCCTTCAATTCGGGAGACGCATACATCCGAGCTGCTCAAGATGGACTCGCCAGAGCGATGGACCAGTATGCAAAGGATATACGAGTAAGAAAATTTGATAAGCATGTATATCAGTAGCCCCTGAGACTTGAAACAGTTGGAACAACTGATTTAAGGATCATTGTATGCACAGGTTCTTGTAGAGAAGAATACCCATTTATCTCAAGAGCTAGAGGAATGCAAGACCCAGCTGAGGGCCGTAGTTGCTAAACTAGAGGAATCCCAGAAGGCCTCATCTGGTAATACTTGTCTCGATAGAGAAATTTTAAGGACGTATACCAGTTAGTATTCGACATGCTTTATAAGTCTAATAGAAGATTCTGCAGGCAATCCAGGAGAGAATCCGGAGATCGTAAAAGATAGTGAGCCACATGTCCGAAGACAGCTAAAGGGTGGCGAGCGTGTGCTTACGCATGTTAGGCAGGAGAGAAACAATCTCCAAGATGCCAATATCTGGCTGAGCGTCGAATTAGCAGATGTTCGAGCTCAGCTTGTGGACTCCGTGAAGGAGAACAGGAGGCTTCGACGCGGCATTTATGGTAAGTGCTTAAATGAACTGCAGTACAGTTCGGCGAGGAAGCGTGTTAACAGAGTTATGTCTGTAGGTATGCTAACAGGCCGTCCTGAAGAGGAGATGCCTGGATCCACAGGCGATTTGCTGCAAGATCTCTCACAACTGCACGAACGAGCTCGGCAGGTGATGCAGGGTATTGCCCAGGCCTTGTGGCCATCTGCTTCCCTGCTAGGAGGCATGGGGGAGCATGTGGATATGCTCAAATGAGCACGGTGGCGCTTCCAGTTATGGAAGGTATCAGCCTACCGACAAGGTGCAAGGGAAGCCTGGGCCATGGTGAAGACGCGATACGCCAAGGCTGACCCAAACCATATGGCCGAAGTTGGACCAGTGGGACCAGATGGGAAAGAGATTCCCGTAAGTCTTGTGTATGACCAAGTAGCATCAGCTGCAAAGTATTCCCAACAGGATTGTAGGCTAGACAGCCTCTTGGATGGTATAGAAGAAGAATTTAGCCAGTCCAAGTGACTATGTACTTCAATGGACTTATGTAGTCCCTAGCCGGATTGTAAATCATTTGTCATGGCGGACCTTTTCGCTTCAGCCTCCGGACCGGACAGTCCGAAGTGTATCCGAATACCAGCTTAGTTATGTAAAACCGGGGTACGCGTGGAAACCAGGCGTAGGGGTCATAAGTGCTTGAACAGACAAGTATCCAACTAGTTATGTTCTATTACATGGATAGTAAGAAACATCTTCCAGAGAGAATAGTTCCGTTAGGGGTTCCTTTCCCTGAGTACGCATGCATCGATGTGTATGTCCAAACTTCGAACACAGACGCGGGATACAAAACATCTGGGGATTTATGTTGTAATAAACAAAAAACATCTTTTGTTCGCCGACCGAATATTCCCTCAAGAGAGCTAGCTTTCTGCTTCACCCAGTCTGAGGTACACATCCGGCTGAATCGGCAGTAACAATCGCAGAGGTGCTCCCCTTATGCCCTAGCCGAATTAACGAGAACGTAGAGCATAAACACAAGAGCCAGGCAACCCAGCATGGCCAAAACTTAAGTCATATCGATGCATATAATGGTGAAGAAAAGGCACATATGGAAAGGTGACGCATATGTGGTGGGCATGAAGCCATGGAAATAATTATATTAAGCTTTCATATAGGAAGCCCCCAGGTATATTGAGCACGCATAGTGCGGCTGGAGCGATCGAAGTATCCGTAAAGCATTTAAGGCTTTGTGTGTAAAAGGAAAATAGGAAGAGAAAAAAAGGAGGACATAATAAAAAAGGCGGTAGTAAGGAGACGAACACTGAGTTTGGCACTAGGCATAGAATCTTCAGAGTCTGGCCGCGTTCCATGGGTTCAGCTCGATTCTGTTATCTGATGCATTACGTAGATGGTACGCTACTCCGGTGAGAACTTTATCAAAGATGAAGGGACCCTCCCACTTGGGCTTGAGCTTGTCCTTCTTCTTCTCCGGTAGGCGTAGAATGAGTTCGCCAACATTATAAGTTTTGGCCCATACTTCTCTGCTTTGATACCTTTGATACCTTCGAGCATGCTACTGATAGAATGTGGAACAGGCTTTTGCGACGTCGCGCTCCTCCTCCAGGGAATCTAAGTTGTCCTGCCGATCTATCTCGACTTCCTTCTCTTCGTACATGCGCACACGAGGTGAGTCATGGATTATATCACAGGGTAGTACTGCCTCTGCGCCGTACACCATAAAAATGGTGTGTATCCGGTGGTGCGATTTGGCGTGGTCTGCAGCCCCAAGAGTACGGAGTCGAGCTCCTCGACCCAGTGCGTATCTGATTCCTTTAAGGATCGCACTAGTCTGGGTTTGATGCCTCTCATGATAAGACCATTTGCGCGTTCGACTTGACCATTTGTTTGGGGGTGATAGATAGAGGCATAATCGAGCTTAATGCATATTGCCGCACCAAGTTTTCACCTCATCGGCTGTGAAATTTGAGCCATTGTCAGTGGTGATGTTGTGGGGGACACCATAGCGGTGCACAACCCCTGATATGAAGTCTATCACTGGTCCGGTTTCGACCATTTGAACTGGTTTGGCTTCTATCCATTTGGTGAACTTGTCCACCATGACCAATAAGTATTTTTTCTTATGGCTTCCCCCTTTAAGAGGTCCGACCATATCCAGCCCCCCAGACCGTGAAGGGCCAAGTTATAGGTATTGTTTGGAGAGCGGTAGGGGGCATATGGCTCTGACTGGCGAAGAGTTGGCAACTGACGCAATGTTGGACAAGGTCCTGTGCATCTACTCGGGCTGTCGGCCAGTAAAAACCTGTACGGAAGGCCTTGCTTACAAGTGCCCGAGCTGCCGCCCTTCCTCTTCGGAGATGCATCTTTGGAGCACTCCGGTGGCGCTTTTCTTATAAAGATCTCCTTCATGGATTTTGTAGGCCTTGGAATGCCGCACAATACAACGTGCCTCATTTTGGTCCTCGGGGAGCTCTTGACTATTTAGGTAGGCTAAGAAGGGCTCGGTCCACGGGGCTATGACAGCCATGATTTTGTGGGCCGAAGGTGTTATTTCGGTGGCAGAGCTTCCGGTTACGTCAGATGGTTTGGAATCTGGGGTTGTATTCGGATCCGGACTGGTATTGTCGGTTTCCCCTTCCCGTACCATGGATGGCTTGAATAGCCTTTCCAAGAAGATATTAGGTAGGACAGGGTCGCGTTTAGTACCGATGCGGGCGAGGATATCCACTGCTTGATTGTTTTCTCAGACCACATGGTGGAATTCGAGCCCCTCGAACCACGCTGACATTTTTAGGACGGCATTACGGTAGGCCGCCATTTTTGGATCCTTGGCATAGAAGTCTCCATTTATTTGTGATATTGCATGGTTCGAGTCCCCGCGCACTTGTAGGCGTTGGATGCCCATGGAGACTGCCATCCGAAGACCATGCAACAGAGCCTCATATTCGGCTGCGTTGTTGGAGTCTATGTATAATATTTGGAGTACGTATTGGACCGTGTCTCTGATGGGGGATGTCAGGACAACACCCGATCCCAATCCGGCTAGCATTTTAGAGCCGTCGAAGTGCATGATCCAATTGGAGTATGCGCCGTACTCTTTAGGGAGTTCGGCTTCTGTCCATTTGACGACAAAGTCAGCCAGTACTTGCGACTTAATGGCTCGCCGTGGTTTGTATGTTACGTCGAACAGAAGAAGATCAATAGCCCATTTGGCAATCCGGCCTGTGGCATCGCGGTTATTTATTATGTCATTGAGTGGTACTTCAGAGGCCACCGTAATCGAACACTCTTGAAAGTAGTGTCGTAGCTTCTGGGATGCCATGAAGACCGCATATGCTATCTTTTGATAGTGTGGGTACCGGGATTTGCACGGAGTGAGGACAGTGGACACGTAATTACCGGCTTTTGGAGCGGGAACTTGTGTCCGTCCATTTCTCGTTTGACGATGAGCACTGCGCTTACAACCCGGTGTGTTGCGGCTATAGATAATAGCATAGGTTCGCCAGTATTTGGCACGGTCAGGATTGGATTGCTGGCCAAGAGGGCCTTTATTTCTTCTAGTCCGGCCGTGGCCGCATCCGTCCACTCGAAGTGTTCGGTGCATCGAAGAAGGCGATAAAGAGGTAGTGCCTTTTCTCCTAATCGGGAGATAAAGCGGCTTAAGGCAGCCACACATCCAGTTAATTTCTGGATCTGCTTGAGGTCTGTTAGGGTAGCCAACTGTGATAGACCTCGGATTTTTACCGGATTTGCTTCAGTTCCTCTATTGGAGACGATGAAGCCGAGCAACTTCCTAGAAGGTACGCCGAAGACACATTTTTCTGGTTTGAGCTTGATGTCGTATGTTCGGAGGTTGTCGAATGTGAGCCTCAAGTCATCTATTCACTACTAGGAAAAGGGCTATAGATGCAGTTGACACTAATGGCGCACCAGACATGTGGTGCGCCATTACTATATACTAATGGCGCACCATGTGTTGGTACGCCATTAGTGTGGTAGACACTAATGGCGCACCACGTCCATGGTGCGCCATTAGTAAAAAAAAATTTAATTTTTTCAAAACTACTAATGGCGCACCGTGGGAGTGGTGCGCCATTACTAGTTGAACTAGTAATGGCGCACCACATCCACGGTGCGCCATTAGTAAAAAAAAATTAATTTTTTTTTAAATTTTTGTCGAAACTACTAATGGCGCACCGTGGGAGTGGTGCGCCATTTCTAGTTGAACTAGTAATGGCGCACCGTGCCACGGTGCGCCATTAGTAACTTGGCCACCACTTCCACCGAATGCACCCCCCCCCCCCCCGTAGATCGCCTTTTCAGTTTTAAAAAAAATAAAAGAAAATGATGAAAATGTCAAAAAATAAAAGAAAATAAGTTTCCCATGTGATATGTGGTCTAGTTGTTGGGAAAATTTGCAAATATGAATTTCGACTTCATTTGCAAAATCTCTCGAGAATTTGTAAAAATGGGCATAACTTTTGCATACTAACTCGGATGAAAAAGTTTTTTATATGAAAAATCATCTACTCGAAAAGTTACATCCGAATTTAACCGGGGGGAACCCCGTTAAACATTTTCAAAATCCTCAAAAACCTAACAGAAAAAAAGATACGGGGCTTTTAAGATCTCGAGAGGCAAAAAAATTCAAAAAAATTCAAACTTACTAATGGCGCACCTGCCCATGGTGCGCCATTAGTATCTTCCCGCCTTCAAAATTCAAAATTCAAAATAGGTCAACAAAATAAAAAAAAGTTACTAATGGCGCACCTGCCCATGGTGCGCCATTAGTATCTTCCCGCCTTCAAAATTCAAAATAAGTCAAAAAAATAAAAAAAAGATACTAATGGCGCACCTGCCCATGGTGCGCCATTAGTATCTTCCCGCCTCCTCTCCTCTCCTCCACTCCATCCCCTCCTCTCCTCTCCTCTCCTCCACTCCATCTCCTCCTCTCCTCCACTCCATCTTCCCTACTCTCTTCCACCATACTACCCTCCTCCTCTCCGGCGACCTCCTCCTCCTCCTCTCCGGCGACCTCCTCCTCCTCTCCGGCGACCTCCTCCTCCCTCCTCTCCTCCCCTCCCCTCCCCTCACGATTTCTCCTCCCTCCTCTCCGGTGAGCTCCTCCTCCCTCCTCTCCGGTGAGCTCCTCCTCCCTCCTCTCCTCCCATCTCCTCATGGTTTCTCCTTCCTCCTCTCCGATGCTCCGGTGAACTCCTCTCCGGCGACCTCCTCCTCTCCGGCGATGTAGGCGAGCGCCTCTTCAGTCACCTCCTCCTCCTCCTCTCCGGCAAAAGAACACGGCAAAAGAACATACAAGATCCAAAAACGGGAACAAATTTTGAAATAATATCATGCAAAAAAATGAGCAAAAAACGAGCAAAAAATGGGCAAAAAATCGCAATCCAGATCCAAATTCAAAATTCAAAAATAGTAATGGCGCATGGTGGGGATTAGACGGTGCGCCACTACTATTTTCCCGCCTTCAAAATTCAAAAATACTAATGGCGCACCATGTCTATACTAATGGCGCACCAGTGGCATGTACTAATGGCGCACCGTGGCCTATACTAATGGCGCACCAGTGGTGCGCCATTAGTATACCAGATACTAATGGCGCACCAGTGGTGCGCCATTAGTAAAAATTACTAATGGCGTGCTAGTAATGGCGCACCAGTGATGCGCCATTAGTAGGCAAAACTGGTGCGCCATTAGTAGGCCTTTTCCTAGTAGTGATTAAAGTTTCGACGTGTCTTGTTTTGATGACCACATCGTCCACGTATGCTTCCACTGTTTTGCCAATTTGTTTTACCAGCCATGTCTAAATCATGCGTTGATAGGTTGCGCCGGCATTTTTGAGCCCAAAAGGCATGGTATTGAAACAGAAGGGGTTGTATGGTGTGATGAAGGCCGTTGCGGCTTGGTCGGACTCTGCCATCTTGATTTGATGGTATCCGGAGTATGCGTCGAGGAAACACAATGAGTTGTGTCCTGCGGTAGCGTCGATGATTTGATCAATGCGGGGGAGGGGGAAGGGATCCTTAGGGCAAGCCTTATTGAGGTCCTTGAAATCGACACATAGGTCCCAGGATTTGTCCTTCTTTGGTACCATCACCAGGTTTCCTAGCCAATCTGGATGTTTTATATCTCTGATGTATCCGGCCTCGAGTAACTTAGCTAGCTCTTCTCCCATGGCTTGCTATTTAGGCTCTGAGAAGCGCCTAAGAGTCTGCTTGACCGGCTTATATCCCTTCAGTATATTTAATCTGTGTTCGGCCAGTCTGCGTGGGATGCCTGGCATGTCTGAAGGATGCCAGGCAAAAATGTCCCAATTCTCACGCAAGAAATCTCGCAGTACGACATCTATTGTAGGGTTGAGCTGTGTCCCAATGGAAGATGTTTTTGTGGGGTCCGTTGGGTGGACCTGGAATTTGATTATCTCATCCGCTGGTTTGAAAGAGGTGGACTTGGGTCATTTATCGAGTATCACGTCGTCCCTGTCCACTGTGGAGTGAAGTGAGGTTAAGTTCTTCGGCCGCGAGGGCTTCGGATAATGCCTCAAGGGCCAGCGCGGCGGTCTTATTTTCGGTGCGGAGTGCGACGTCCGGATCACTAGATAGAGTGATGATTCCATTGGGCCCGGGCATGTTGAGCTTCATATACCTGTAATGGGGGATAGCTTGAAAGCTTGTGAATGCGTCCCGCCCTAAAAGGGCGTGGTATCCGCTGCTGAACGGGGCCACTTGGAACGTGATTTCTTCGGACCTGTACTTCTCCGGCGTGCCGAATACCACATCCAGTGCAATTTTCCCGCACATCATGCCTCCCGACTAGGGATGATTCCCCTGAAGGTCGTGATGCTTCACTCAATGCGGCTCTTGTCAATTTCCATCTTGTTGAGGGTTTCCTTGTAGATGAGGTTTAATCTTCTTTCGCCGTCCATGAGCACTTAAGTGAGCCGGAAGCCGTCCACGATTGGGCTAAGGACCTAAGCGGCTGGTGCTCGGAGTGTTCGGAATTGAGGTTCGCCACTGGCATTGAAAGTTATAGCCGTGTCGTTCCACGGATTTATTGTTGCCACGTAGCAAACTTCGGCGAGGCTTCGGAGAGCTCACTTGCGCCTATTATTTGAGGCAAAGACTGTCAGTACCGCATTGTTATTCTCGATGGGATGTTGTTCTGCAATATGGTTGATGAGGAGATCCTCACCACTCTTCGCTACCTGTCGGAGTATCCAACATGCTCTAAGGCTATGTGTTGGTATGGTATTCGGTGTGCTGTGCATTTAGCATGGCCCATTGAGTCGTTCCTCCAATACGGTTCCACACCTTGCAGCGGGCCTTCGTTTTTGGTAATTGAATCGACTGACTTGCGAGAGTTTACCCTTTTAGTTCGGGCGCAGGGTTTATTGAGGGACGGATTATCCCAGAAGTTTGTTTGGGTTTTCCAGGTGCTTTCCATCGCGCAGTACTTCTGTATTATGGCCGCTAAGTCAGCAAAGTGTACTATGTCATAGCGACTTATAGTGTTGAGGATCCCCTTGTCCGTGCAATTTTTGCAAAAGAATGAGATCGCGTCTTCCTCGCGACAGTCCTTGACCTTGTTTATCACAAGGAGGAATTTGGCCCAGTAGTGATGTATTGTCTCTTGGGGCTCTTGTTTGATATGGGAAAGATTGATTAAATTTGGGCAGGTGGGTAGATTTAAGTCCGAACCCTGACCCGATCTGAGACCCAGGGGCAGAGAAGCTTTCGAGCTTGGCAGCTCGGGCTCCGGGATGTTGCCCAATTTTTTTGGCCCGCCGCCCGATTCTAAGTTGGGGGATTGGGTCATGCCCTACCGCGAACGGGTATCCAGCTTGGAGAGCTCGGAAATCCGGACATAGTGCATCCTCAAAATAGAGGGATAATCCATGTGTTTCTCTTCCACTACCGCTATCTCATGGGTGACCGGCGGAGAGTTAATCTCCCATTGGTCGGGTTTATGCCCAATCCGATCATAGTCCGTAGCGACTCCCAGAGCGTCTATGCGATCCAAGAGCTCATTAAGGGAGGATAGCTCCATTGGATCCATCTATTCGGCGAGTTCTGAATTGACGTGGAGGCTGTTTTTGATGACCCGAGAAGTCATCGTCGGTGCAACAGCCAATCGGGCAGTCATGATGAAGCCGCCTAGTCGGAGAGTTTGGCCTAGAGACAGGGCTCCCCCGGAGGTGATGTTGTCCTTGACAACAAGATGAGCCATCAAGCCTTATCGCGATGACACAATGGAACTCTCAATGAAAGCACCAATGTCAGTGTCAAAACTGGCGGATCTCGGGTAGGGGGTCCCGAACTATGCGTCTAAGGCTAATGGTAACAGGAGGCTGGAGACACGATGTTTACCCAGGTTCGGGCCCTCTGGATGGAGGTAATACCCTACTTCCTGCTTGATTGATATTGATGATATGAGTATTACAAGAGTTGATCTACCACGAGATCGTAGAGGCTAAACCCTAGAAGCTAGCCTATGATTATGATTGTCCTTGTCCTACAGACTAAACCCTCCGGTTTATATAGACACCAGAGGGGGCTAGGTTTACACAGAGTCAGTTATAGAGAAGGAGATCTAACATCCGAATCGCCAAGCTTGCCTTCCATGCAATGGAGAGTCTCATCCAGACGGGGTGAAGTCTTCAATCTTGTATCTTCATAGTCCAACAGTCCGGCCAAAGTATACAGTCCGGCTGTCCGGATACCCCCTAATCCAGGACTCTCTCAATCTCCCCTTCACCCATCTCATTATGATAACTCTGCTGTTTTGCTACATCACTCCTTGTCCCAAACTGCAGAGGCTGGCTGACACTATTATGACGATGCTGGACGGCCATCGGCCAAAGAATGTGAAGCTGCGACAGGCCAGCAGCGGGCTTCGCAGGCTTTGGGACGTGGAGTTGGTGATCAGGTACGGCCACATGTACCTGTGTCGTGGCTGGGAGCAGTTCTACCGTTCCTACGACCTACGGCACGGGTACTTCCTTCTCTTCAGGTATGACGGCGACGCCATGCTCACCGTGAAGGTGTTCAACACGACTATGTGTCGCATGCGCTACCAGGACGACGATGATGCTAGTACGTTCTGCCTCTTCTTCCTCTACATTTTGCTTTGTCTCACATCGATTGTTAACGTTCATTGTTGCATTTGGTCATGCAACGGGAGCAGCAGCAGCGACTCTGGCTAAATCCAAAGCAGCAGCGACTCTGACTGTAGCAAAAGCAGCAGCGAGGATGATCCAGAATGGAGTGGGGAAGAAGAGGAGCAGAGTGGGGATGAGGAGGTGCAGGCTGATGATGGGCAACACCAACAGATGGTGGTGGCTGAGGATGACGTAGCGATGGTGGTGGCTGGCGATGGGCAAGAGATGGTGGTGGCTGAGGATGACCAAGCGATGGTGTTGCCTGAAGATGGCCTCACGATGGTGGTGGTGCCTGACAATGACTCGCAATGGTGGTGGCGCCGGCGATCCCACAGCTGGGCGACATGACCATGCCAATTGTGGTAGAAGACTACATCCAACTGCCTCCACCGCCTCACTGCTCTTGGCGCATCAGGATGAGGAAGGAGAAGGAGAAGAAGAATGGGGAGTGAACTATGTCAGGTATGTCAGATCTCCAGAATGATCTATATATATATATACTTAGCTTTGTTTCATCTGAAATAACATAAGTTAGCTCTAATATGCTAAGTTGTCTCTAATATGCTTAGTTTCCTAGGTTTGCTCAATAATGACATACACTTGGCTTACTTGTGTAAAAAATGGCATAATTATGCTTAGTTAACTCTAAAATGGCATAATTAGTAGTTAGCTCCTAAATGACCCATTTAACCTAGGTTAGCTCCAAAATGTCCAGGTTTACCTAGGTTAGCTCCAATTTGATCCATTTTAGCTAGGTTAGCTCCAAAATGACCTAGTTTTCCTAGGTTAGCTCCAATATGATCCATTTTAGCTAGGTTAGCTCCAAAATGACCAAGTTTACCTAGGTTAGCTCCAATATAATCCATTTTAGCTAGGTTAGCTCCAAAATGACCTAGTTTACCTAGGTTAGCTCCAAAATGACCAAGTTTACCTAGGTTAGCTCCAAAATGACCTAGTTTACCTAGATTAGCTCCAAAATGACCAAGATGGCATAATATGCTTAGTTCACTCAAAGATGGCATAATTAGCTAGGTTAGCTCCATTTTACCTAAGTATGCTTACTTCTTATTCTAGTCTTCTTCTTCTTCTTCTTCTTCTTCTTCTTCTTCTTCTTCTTCATTTTCTTCTTCTTCATGATCTTTTTGTTCTTCTAAGTTTCTTATCTCCCATTTTGTAGATCTCATTTAATTCACGGAAGCTTGCATGGATGGAGTGCTTCTTTCCCCTTTCTGCTTTTATTTGGTATCGATGAACTTGCATGGATGGAACTTGTTATATGGATGGATGGATAACGGTGTTGGATGAACAATGTGAAACTTTTGTAATATGTATGGGTGGAACTATGTGTTGGTTATGTATGTATATATGATGAAACTTGTGTGTTGGATATGTCTTTTGTGAAATTTGTGTGTTGAAACTTGTGTTTTCAAATTGAATGAATTTAAGACAAATAGAAAAAATAGGTGCTATACAGGATCTTTGTTGTCCGCTAGCGGACGGCAAAGAAATTTGCCATCAGCTAGCAGACGGCAAAGATGCCACGTGGCAGCTCCCTGCACAACCTGGGGACTGTCCTATTTGGTTACTTTTACGTCCGCTAGCTGACGGCAAGGTGCAATGGTCTTTGTCGTCCGCCAGCTGATGGCAAAGCTCACCATTAGCCCCCTAACGGCCAGACGTTGTCACGTGTGCCGTCCAGGACCTTTGCCGTCAGCCGGCTGACGGCAAAGACCGTTTCATCTTTGCCGTCCGCTAGCTGACGGCAAAGAAGCCTTTGTTGTAGCCTATTTAGCCTGACCTGTTGCTGTCAGCTGACGGACGGCAAAGGTCTTTGTCGTCCGCCTTGTATGCCTTTGCCGTCCACCATGGCGGACGGCAAGGAGGCTGATTCTAGTAGTGTCTATTAAAAGGAGGCCTTAATATCCCTTAGTTTCCATTAGGACCCCGCTGCCATGGGGGGGTAGGACAAAGATGTCATGCAAGTTCTTTTCCATAAGCACATATGACTATATTCGGTATACATGCCTACATTATATTGATGAACTGGAGCTAGTTCTGTGTCACCCTATGTTATAACTGTTGCATGATGAATTGCATCTGACATAATTATCCATCATTGATCCATTGCCTACGAGCTTTTCACATATTGATCTTTGCTTAATTACTTTTCCGTTGCCACTGTTACAATCACTAAAAAACTGCTACTGTTACTTTTGCCCCCATTACCGTTACTTCCATACTACTTTGCTACTAAATACTTTGTTGCAGATATTAAGTCTTTCAGGTGTGGTTGAATTGACAACTCAACTGCTAATACTTGAGAATATTCTTTGGCTCCCCTTGTGTCGAATCAATAAATTTGAGTTGAATACTCTACCCTCAAAAACTGTTGTGATCCCCTATACTTGTGGGTTATCACCTACCTATGGATTGAGTAAGATCCTTCAAGTAAGTTGTCATAGGTGCAAAAAGGGCAATATTGCTTTTAAAAGTGTGAGATCATTTAGTGTAAGGGAAAATTGAGTGTTGTACGAACTTGTGATGGTGAAGAATAAAAGCGACAGACTGCATAATAAAGGTTGCCATCACAAGGGGCAATATACGTGATGTTCTCTTGCACTAAGGGGTTGATCATACAAACAAAAAGCACATGGCAACCTCTGCTTCCCTCTGCGAAGGGCCTATCTTTTACTTTCATGTAATTACTTTCATGCAAGAGTCAAAGTTTTTCTCTCTAGTCCTTTTATTTTTCTCCTTTGGCAAGCATCATGTGGTGAGGAAAGATCTAGGCACATATACCCAGTTGAATATAGGTAGCATGAGTTATTATTGTTGACATCACCCTTGAGGTGAGTGCATTGGGAGGCGAAACTATAAGCCCTATATTTCTATGTGTCCGGTTGAAACGTTTTGCTCATATGTACGCGGTGAGTGTTAGCCATTATAGAAGACTAAATGATGGTTGAGTATGTGGACTTGCCTAAAGGCTCCGATACGTGACCCTTCCTGAAAATATGATGAATTGTAGCTGCAAAATTGACTGAGAACATAGTTTGTTGGTTTCCAATAGAGTTTATGCTTTATACTTCGATGCTGTGATGAATTGTCACTTGTTCATGAGAAGTCTATGATAAAAGTTCTATGATAAAAGTATTATGTTGAAGTTTGTTGCTGTTCTAATAAGTCACATGATGCTCCTATGTACATATTTTTTTATCGACAACTCTCTCTCTCTAAGCATGTGGACATGTTTTTTGATTTTGGTTTTCGCTTGAGGACAAGCGAGGTCTAAGCTTGGGGGAGTTGATACGTCCATTTTGCATCATGTTTTCCTACTTTTATTTATGTTGTTTTATTGTATAATAATACTTTTTGTAGTAAATCTAATGTCTTTTCTCTGATAATATGCAAGGTATCCACAAAGGGGGAGAATTCTAGCAGCTAGAAATCTGGACCTGAAAAAGCTTCATCAAGCTACCTATTCGGCACAACTCCAAATGAGCTGAAACTTCTCGAGGTTTTTTTATGGAATATTTAAGAATTATTGGAGCAAATAATGATGGGGAACGTTGCAGAAAATAAAAATTTTCCTACGGTTTCACCAAGATCCATCTATGAGTTCATCTAAGCAACGAGTCATGGGAGAGAGATTGCATCTACATACCACTTGTAGATCACGTGCGGAAGCATTCAAGGGAACGATGATGATGGAGTCGTACTCGCCGTGATTCAAATCACCGATGACCAAGTGCTGAACGAACAGCACCTCCGCGTTCAACACACGTACGGTACGGACGACGTCTCCTCCTTCTTGATCTAGCAAGGGGGAAGGAGAGGTTGAGGAAGAAGGCTCCAGCAGCAGCACGACGGCGTGATGATGGTGGAGAGGCAGTACTCCGACAGGGCTTCGCCAAGCGCTCAATGGAGGAGGAGAGGTGTTCGGGAGGGGAGGGGCTGCGCCTTGTATCAGGTGTTCAGCCCTCCCCTTGCCCCTCTATTTATAGGGGAAGGGGGAAGGGGGCCGGCCCCCTCTAGATGAGATCTAGAGGGGGGGCGGCGGCCAGGGAGGGGGCTTGCCCCCCAAGCAAAGGGGGTGCGCCCCCTTTAAGGTTCCCCCCCCCCCCCCCAACCCTAGGCGCATGGGCCCAAGGCGGGGGGGTGGGGGGCGCCCAGCCCTCCAGGGGCTGGTTCCCTGCCCCACGCGGCCCATGTGGCCCACCAAGAGGGGTGGCCCCTCCCGGTGGACCCCCGGAACCCTTCCGGTGGCCCCGGTACAATACCGATATGCCCCCAAAACTTTCCGGTGTCCGCATGACAACTTCCCATATATAAATCTTTACCTCCGGACCATTCCGGAACTCCTCGTGACATTCGGGATCTCATCCGGGACTCCGAACAACATTCGGTAATCACATACAAGTCTTCCTTACAACCCTAGCGTCACCGAACCTTAAGTGTGTAGACCCTACGGGTTCGGGAGACACGCAGACATGACCGAGATGGCTCTCCGGTCAATAACCAACAGCGGGATCTGGATACCCATGTTGGCTCCCACATGCTCCTCGATGATGTCATCGGATGAACCACTATGTCGAGGATTCAATCAACCCTGTACGCAATTCCCTTTGTCAGGCGGTATGTTACTTGCCCGAGACTCGATCGTCGGTATCCCAATACCTTGTTCAGTCTCATTGCCGGCAAGTCACTTTACTCGTACCGTAATGCATGATCCCATGACCAGACACTTGGTCACCTTGAGCTCATTATGATGATGCACTACCGAGTGGGCCCAGTGATACCTCTCCGTCATACGGAGTGACAAATCCCAGTCTCGATCCGTGTCAACCCAACAGACACTTTCGGAGATACCTGTAGTGCACCTTTATAGTCACCCAGTTACGTTGTGACGTTTGGTACACCCAAAGCACTCGTACGGTGTCCGGGAGTTACATAATCTCATGCTCTAAGGAAGAGATACTTGACATTGGAAAAGCTCTAGCAAAACGAACTACACGATCTTGTGCTATGCTTAGGAATGGGTCTTGTCCATCATATCATTCTCCTAATGATGTGATCCCGTTGTCAACGACATCTAATGTCCATAGTCAGGAAACCATGACTATCTGTTGACCAACGAGCTAGTCAACTAGAGGCTTACTAGGGACGTATTGTGGTCTATGTATTCACACGTGTATTACGATTTCCGGATAATACAATTATAGCATGAATAAAAGACAATTATCATGAACAAGGAAATATAATAATAATGCTTTTATTATTGCCTCTAGGGCATATTTCCAACAAATAAGTACCAGAGGGAGGCCACCAAGTGGGCACAACCCACCTGGGCGCGCCAGGAGGCCCAGGCGCGCCCTGGTGGGTGCTGCCCTCCTCGGCCCACCTCCGGTGCCCCTCTTCTGGTATATAAGTCATTTTGACCTAGAAAAAATAAGGAGGGGACTTTCGGGACAAAGCGCCACCGCCTCGAGGCAGAACTTGGGCAGGTGCACTTTTGCCCTCCGGTGGAGCGATTACGCCGGGGGAACTTCCCTCCCGGACTGGGACAACATCGTCATCATCATCACGTACAAGTCTCCCATCTTGGGGAGGGCTATCTTCATCAGCATCTTCAACAACACCAACTCCTCTCAAACCCTAGTCCATCTCTTGTGTTCAATCTTGTACCAAAACTATAGATTGGTGCTTGTGGGTGGCTAGTAGTGTTGATTATATCTTGTAGTTGATTACTATGGTTTATTTGGTGCAAGATTATATGTTCAGATCCATTATGCTATTTAATACCCCCTCTGATCTTGAGCATGATTATCATTTGTGAGTAGTTACTTTTATTCTTGAGGTCACGGGAGAAATCATGTTGCAAGTAATCATGTGAACTTGATATGTGTTCGATAGTTCGATAATATGTATGTTGTGATTCCCTTAGTGGTGTCATGTGAACGTCGACTACATAACACTTCACCATATTTGGGCCTAAGGGAATGCATTGTGGAGTAGTTATTAGATGATGGGTTGCGAGAGTGACAGAAGCTTAAACCCTAGTTTATGTGTTATTCTATAAGGGACCGATTGGATCCAAAAGTTTAATGTTATGGTTAGAATTTCTGCTTAATACTGATGCTTGCGAGGTGGTTAATAATAAGTAGGAGGTTCGTTCAAATAATAACAACACTTAAGCACTGGTCCACCCACATACCAAATTATCAAAGTAGCGAACACGAATTAAGCCAACATGATGAAAAGGACTAGATAAAATTGTTGGAAATATGCCCTAGAGGCAATAATAAAATGATTATTATTATATTTCCTTGTTCATGATAATTGTCTATTATTCATGCTATAATTGTGTTATCTGGAAATCGTAATACATGTGTGAATACATAGACCACAACATGTCCCTAGTGAGCCTCTAGTTGACTAGCTCGTTGATCAACAGATAGTCATGGTTTCCTGACTATGGACATTGGATGTAATTGATAACGGGATCACATCATTAGGAGAATGATGCGATGGACAAGACCCAATCCTAAGCATAGCACAAGATCGTGTAGTTCGTTTGCTAGAGCTTTTCCAATGTCAAGTATCATTTCCTTAGACCATGAGATCGTGTAACTCCCGGATGCCGTAGGAATGCTTTCGGTGTACCAAACGTCACAACGTAATTGGGTGACTATAAAAGTACACTACAGGTATCCCCGAAAATATCTGTTGGGTTGACACAGATCTAGACTGGGATTTGTCACTCCTATGACGGAGAGGTATCTCTGGGCCCACTCGGTAATGCATCATCATAATGAGCTCAATGTGACCAAGTGGTTGGTCATGGGATCATGCATTACGTTACGAGTAAAGTGACTTGCCGGTAACGAGATTGAACGAGGTATTGGGATACTGACGAACGAGGTATTGGGACACCTCTCCCTCTCGCTGAGCTTGGCGAAGCCCTGCCGAGATCGCCGCTACTTTCACCACCACGCCATCGTGCTGCTGGATCTCCATCAATCTCTCCATCCCCCTTGCTGGATCAAGAAGGAGGAGACGTCTTCCCCAACCGTATGTGTGTTGAACGTGGAGGTGCCGTCCGTTCGGCACTAGGATCTTCGGTGATTTGGATCACGATGAGTACGACTCCCTCAACACCGTTCTCTTGAACGCTTCCGCTCGTAATCTACAAGGGTATGTAGATGCACTCCTCTCTCTCGTTGCTAGATGACTCCATAGATTAATCTTGGTGAAGCATAGAAATTTTTTATTTTCTGCAAACGTTCCCCAACGAAAATTCTCGTGTACCCTCAAGAACGCTTTGCTTATCATAAGAGACCATTTTTGCATGTCCTTTACCTCAAAAGGATTTTTATTTTTTGCATGCTACCTTGCTGCACTTTTGTTACTACTATCGTTACTTGCTCATTACAAATTATCTTGCTATCAAACTACTCTGCTAATTTACAATTTTAGCACTTGCAGACATTACCTTGCTGAAAACCACTTGTCATTTCCTTCTGCTCCTCGTTGGGTTCGACACTCTTACTTATCAAAAAGGCTACAATTGACCCCATATACTTGTGGGTCATTAGATAGACATCCCTCAACTCATCTAAATGATCCGAGATCCAAATAAACTAAACCATTTCATATCATCACGTGAGATGGAGTAGTCATCAATGGTGAACATCTCTATGTGGATCATATCTACTATATGATTCACGTTTGACGTTTCGGTCTTCAGTGTTCTGAGGTGATGGTTGTACATGCTAGGCTCGTCATGTTTAACCCGAGTATTCCGCATGTGCAAAACTACCTTACACCCGTTGTACATGAACATAGAGCCTATCACACCTGATCATCACGTGGTGTCTCATCACGACGAACTATTGCAACGGTGCATACTCAGGGAGAACACTTATACCTTGAAATTTTAGTTAAGGGATCATCTTATAATGCTACCGCTGTACTAAGCAAAATAAGATGCATAAAAGATAAACATCACATGCAATCAAAACATGTGACATGATATGGCCATCATCATCTTTTTCTTTTGATCTCCATCTCTAAAGCATCGTCATGATCTCCATTGTCACTGGCTGGACACCTTGATCTCCATCTTTCCATCGTTGGCGTCACGCCAACTATTGCTTCTACAATTATCGCTACCGCATAGTGATAAAGTAAAGCAATTACATGGCGTTTGCATTTGATACAATAAAGAGACAGCCATAAGGCTCCTACCGGTTGCCGATAACTTTTACAAAACATGATCATTTCATACAATAATGTATATCACATCATGTATTGACCATATCACATCACAACATGCCCTGCAATAACAAGTTAGATGTCCCCTAGTTTGTTGTTGCAAATTTTATGTGGCTGCTACAGGCTTCTAGCAAGAACCGTTCTTACCTACAGCACAAAAACCACAATGGTGATTTATCAAGTTTGTTGTTTTAACCTTCAACAAGGACTGGCCATAATCAAATTCGATTCAACTAAAGAAGGAGAAACAGACACCCGCCAGCCACCTTTATGCAAAACTAGTTGCATGTCTATCAGTGAAACCGGTACAATGAACGTGGTCATGTAAGGTTGGTCCGGGCCGCTTAATCCAACAATACCGCCGAATGAAAATAAGCCATTGGTGGTAAGCAGTATGACAATCACCGCCCACAACTCTTTGTGTTCTACTCATGCATATCATCTACGCATAGACCTAGCTCTGATGCCACTATAGGGGAACGTAGCATGCAATTTCAAAAAAAATCCCGTGCTCATGCAAGATCTATCTAGGAGATGCATAGCAAGGAGAGGGGGAGAGTGTGTCTATGTACCCTCGTAGAACGTGAGCAGAAGCGTTTGACAACGCGGTTGATGTAGTTGAACTTCTTCTATCTCTGACCGATCAAGTACCGAACATACGACACCTCCGAGTTCTGCACACGTTCATCTCGATGACGTCCCTCGCCCTCTTGATCCAGCAAGATGTCGAGGAAAAGTTGATGAGTTCCGTCATCACGACAGCGTGGTGGCGGTGCTGGTGAAGTGATTCGCACAGGGCTTCGCTTAAGCACCGTGAGAATATGACCGGGGGTGTAGACTGTGGAGGGGGGTGCCGCACATAGCTAACAATTGATGTTGTGTGTTCTAGGTGCCCCCGCACATGTATATATAGGTGTGGGGGGAGAGGCAGCCATGGAGTGCCCCAAGTAGGCTGAATCCTACTTGGGGTCGTCCCCAATTCGGCCTCCCCCCTTCCATAAATGCCAGAGGGGGAAAGAAAGAGGAGGGAGGAGGGAAGGAAGGGGGAGGCCGAATCCCCCCCCCCCCTTTCCTTTCTCCCTTCCCCTTTTTCCTTCTCCTCTGGTTTGGCCCATATGGGGGACGCACCAGCCCCTGGTGGCTGGTGCGTTCCCCCCTTTGCCCAATAGGCCTATGTCTTTTATCAGGGGTGCCCGGAACCCCTTCCGGTGACCCGATACGTACCTGATACCCTCCGGAACACTTCCGGTGTCCGAATACTATCGTCCTATATATCAATCTTTATTCTTGACCATTTCGAGACTCCTCGTCATATCCGTGATCTAATCCGGGACTCCGAACAACATTCAGTCACCAAATCACATAACACATATAATACAATATCGTCATCGAACGTTAAGCGTGCGGACCCTATGGGTTCGAGAACTATGTAGGCATAACCGAGACACCTCTCCGGTCAATAAACAATAGCGGAACCTAGATGTTCATATTGGCTCCCACATATTCTACAAAGATCTTTATTGGTTGAACCGTTATGACAACATATGTTATTCCCTTTGTCATCGGTATGTTACTTGCCCGAGATTCGATCGTCAGTATCTTCATACCTAGGTTAATCTCGTTACCAGCAAGTCTCTTTACTCGTTCTGTAATACATCATCCTGAAACTAACTCATTAGTCACTTTGCTTACAAGGCTTCTTATGATGTGTATTGCCGAGAGGGCCTAGAGATACCTCTCTGATACTTGGAGTGACAAATCATAATCTCAATCTATGCCAACCCAACAAACACCTTCAAAGATACCTGTAGAGCATCTTTATAATCACCCAGTTATGTTGTGGCATTTGATAGCACACAAGGCATTCCTCCGGTATCCTGGAGTTGCATAATCTTATAGTCGAAGGAATATGTATTTGACATGAAGAAAGCAATAGCAATAAAACTGGACGATCATAATGCTTAGTTAGCGAATGGGTCTTGTCCATCACATCATTCTCCTAATGATGTGATCCCATTTATTAAATGACAACACATGTCTATGGTTAGAAAACTTAACCATCTTAGATCAACGAGCTAGTCTAGTGAAGGCTTACTAGGGACACAATATTTTGTCTATGTATCCATAGATGTATCAAGTTTCCAGTTAATACAATTCTAGCATGAATAATAAACATTTATCATGAAATAAGGAAATACAAAATAACAACTTTATTATTGCCTCTAAGGCATATTTCCTTCACAGGGATATAAACTCCACCCATGGGGTTAGCCTTCGGCAATCTAGTACCGTTAAGACAACTGGCGAAACTTCTTTATGCCAATCTGACAATTCAAAGTATCATGCTCCGACTTCATCACATAACGGTTCATCATACGTGCATGCTTCAGGAATCACAAACCTCAACACAAGTATTTCTACCAATCCATAATTACTCACTAGCATGACTCTAATATCACCATCTTTATATCGCAAAACTATTTCAAAGAATCAAACATATCATATTGAGCGATCTACAAGTTTTATGTAGGATTTTATGACTAACCATGTGAATGACCAATTCCTATCAACTCTGTAAATAGATATAAGTGAAGCTTGAGAGTTTAATTCTTTTTACAAAAGATATGCCCATGCTCTAACAAATATAAATGAAGCAAAAGATCATTCTACAAATGGTGGTTTTCTATGTGTAGGTGATACGTCTCCAACGTATCTACTTTTCCTAAGACTTTTCCTCTTGTTTTGGACTCTAATTTGCATGATTTGAATGAAACTAACCCCGGATTGACGATGTTTTTAGTAGAACTACCATGGTGTTGTTTTTGTGCAGAAATAAAAGTTCTCGGAATGGAACGAAACTTTGTGAGGTTTTTTTATATTAATAAAGAGAATTTCTGGAGCCAAGAGATACCTAATGGGGGCAGCTGAGTGGGCACAGCCCACCAGAGCGCGCCTGCCCCCCCCCCCCCCCAGGCACGCCCATGTGGGTTGTCCCTACCTGGTGGCCCCGCTGGCCTTGGAACCAATGCTATAAAATCACATTATTCCAGTAAAAAATCAGGGAAAAGAGAATTACCGCATTCCACGAGACGGAGCCGCCGCCATCTCCTGTTCTTCATCTAGAGGCCAGATCTAGAGCAGGTTTGGGGCTCCGGAGAGGGGGATCTTTGATCTTCGTCATCACCAACACATCTCCATCACTAATTCCATGATGCTCCCCACGGGGAGTGAGTAATTCCTTTGTAGGCTCGCTGGTCGATGAGGAGTTGGATGAGATTCATCATGTAATCGAGTTAGTTTTGTTAGGTTTGATCCCTAGTATCCACTATGTTCTGAGATTGATGTTGCTATGAATTTGCCTTGCTTAATGCTTGTCACTTTGGGTCCGAGTGCCATGAGTTCAGATCTGAACCGTTTATGTTATCACCATTATATCCATATTCTAGATCCGATCTTGCAAGTTATAGTCACCTACTACGTGTTATGATCCGGCAACCCCGGAGTGATAACAATCAGGACCACTCCCGGTGATGACGGTAGTTTGAGGAGTTCATGTATTCACCGTGTGTTAATTCTTTATTCCGGTTCTCTATTAAAAGGAGGCCTTAATATCCCTTAGTTTCCAATAGGACCCCACTGCCACGGGAGGTTAGGACAAAAGATGTCATGCAAGTTATTTCCATAAGCACGTATGACTATTTACGGAATACATGCCTACATTATATTTATGAACTGGAGCTAGTGCCATATCGCCCTAGGTTATAACTGTCTCATGATGAATATCATCCAACAAGTCACCGATCCAATGCCTATGAATTTATCTTATATTGTTCTTGCTAAGTTACTACTGCTGCTACTGCTATCATTACTGCTACAATATAACTGCTATCACTGTTACCATTACCGTTGCTACTGTTGCTATCATAAAAACTAACATATTACTGTACTACTAATTACTTTGCTACAGATAATTAATCTCTAGGTGTGGTTGAATTGACAACTCAACTGCTAATACCTTCAAATATTCTTTGGCTCCCCTTGTGTCGAATCTATAAATTTGGGTTGAATACTCTACCCTCGAAAACTGTTGTGATCCCCTATACTTGTGGGTTATCAAGACCTTTTTCTGGCGCTGTTGCCGGGGAGCATAGCTATATTTTTTGAGTCACTTGGTATTATTATCATATTGTCACTATGAATAATCTGAAGGATGCTAAGACTAAGATTTTTCCCTCAAAGACGAGGGGAGGTAAGGAACTGCCATCTAGCTCCGCTTTAGATTCACCTTCTGTTATAAGTAAACTTGCAACACTGCCACATGCTATTAATTCTGATATGTCACAAGTTATTGCTGATGCTACTTCTGCTATGAATGCTACTCATGATGATTCTAGTACCTTGCTTGATGATGATGTGCCACTAGGTAAATTTCTTGATGAACAAATTGCTAGAGTAACACAACATGATATCGTTTAATCTGATGATAAACTTGAAACTGAAAATGTTGAAACACCTACTAGAAATAGTCCTCCTAGATATGAATTTCCAATGGTACCAGAATGTTATACTATGAGTGAGGAGGCAACTAGAGATATTCTTTCTTGTAAGGATAGAGATGATCTAGAGAAATTATTATGCAAGTATAAGGAAAGATCTCTTAATGCTAAAATAAATTGTGATCCAGAGTTTTCTACTTCACCTATCTTTATTGATGATAAGGATTATGAATTCTCTATCGACCCAGAGTTAATCACTTTGGTTGAATATGATCCTTTCCATGGTTATGAAACTGAAACGGTTGTTGCACATCTTACTAAATTGAATGATATAGCTACCCTTTTTGCTCATGATGAGAAGATTCGCTATTACTATATTCTCAAGTTATTTACATTATCATTAAAGGGTATGCTAAAGCTTGGTACAATACTCTTGCTTCTGGTTGTGTGCGTAGTCCCCGGGATATGATTTATTACTTCTTTGAAAAATATTTCCCTGCTCATAAGAAACAAGCTGCCTTGCAGGAAATATTTAACTTTGTGCAAATTGAAGAAGATAGTCTCCCACAAGCTTGTGGGAGGCTTCTCCAATTGATTAATGTTTTGCCTAATCATCCTATTAAGAAAAATCAAATACTTGATATATTCTTTAATGGACTAACCGATGATTCTAGGGATTTCCTAGATAGTTGTGCTGGTTGTGTTTTCAGGGAACGAACTATTGGGCAGGCTGAGGAATTATTGAATAACATATTGAAAAATTATGATGATTGGACTCCTCCTGAAACACCTATTAAACCCACTCCAAAGAAGAGGGGTATCTTATATCTCAATCCTGAAGATATGAAAGAGGCAAAGAAATCTATGAAGGAAAAATGTATTAAGGCCGAGGATGTTAAAATTTTACCACCTATCGAAGAAATACATGGGCTTGAAGCACCACCACCACTGAAAGTGCAACTAATCCCTGGGTGGTTTTGGTAATTCTTAACAACATACAGTTCATTGAACTAATGCTCTTTCAAGATGATCATTTCAAAAAGTTCAATGATTGGCATGGCATGGACTAGAGATGTGGACCCCTAAAAATGCTAAGCACACATATTGGCAACAAGCTCAAGACTCTACATTTTTCATTTAAGTGATCCAAGATCACATTGAGTCAATAGGAAAGCCAATACTATTAAAAGGGGATGAGGTGTTGCTTAATGTCTTACTTGCTCAAAATGCTTAGTGATATGCTCCAAAACCCTCAACCACTTTCTCATTTCCACATATTTCCTAAACCTAGAAGCCAAATTCGGCCCCACCGATTTGATATATCCGGCGCCACCGAATTTCATTTGACATAGCCACTGCCACAAACCCTAGTCACTTCGGTCTCACCGATAGGTATCTCGGTCTCACCGAGATGAGATTGCAAACTCATTGTTTCCTTTTTGTAACATTTCGGTCCAACTGAGATGAGCGAATCGGTCCCACTGAGTCTGCAATGCAAATTCACTATTTGCTCTTCGTAACACTTCGGTCCCACCAAAGTGAGCGGATTGGTCCCACCGAGTTTGCCTGACGGACTCTCTATGTGCCTATTACTGAAATCGGTCCCACAAAAGTGAGTGGATTGGTCCCACCGAGTTTTCCTAACCAACTCTCTATGTGCCTATTACTGAAATCGGTCCCACAGAGTTTATGTAATCGGTCACACCGAGATTACGTTAAGCCCTAACCCTAGCATATCAATCCCACCGAGATGACTGTGTCGGTCCCACTGAAAAGCCTAACGATCATCTTTTGACCTGGATCGGTCTGACCGAGTTTCACCATTCGGTCTCACCGAGTTTGGGAATCTGTGTGTAACAGTTAGATTTTTTGTGGAGGCTATATATACCCCGCCACCCACTCTTCATTCATTGAGAGAGCCATCAGAATGTGCCTACACTTCCAACATTCATTTTCTAAGAGAGAACCATCTACTCATGTGTTGAGACCAAGATAGTCCATTCCAACCACAAGAATCTTGATCTCTAGCCTTCCCCAAGTTGCTTTCCCCTCAAATCATCTTTCCACCATAGACAAATCTGTGAGAGAGAGTTGAGTGTTGGGGAGACTATCATTTGAAGCACAAGAGCAAGGAGTTCATCATCAACACACCATCTATTACCTTTTGGAGAGTGGTGTCTCCTAGATTGGTTAGGTGTCGCTTGGGATCCTCCATCAAGATTGTGGAGTTGAACCAAGGAGTTTGTAAGGGCAAGGAGATCGCCTACTTCGTGAAGATCTACCCTAGTGAGGCAAGTCCTTCGTGGGCGATGGCCATGGTGGGGTAGACAAGGTTGCTTCTTCATGGACCTTTCATGGGTGGAGCCCTCTGTGGACTCGCGCAACCATTACCCTTCGTGGGTTGAAGTCTCCATCAACGTGGATGTACGATAGCACCACCTATCGGAACCACGCCAAAAATCTCCGTGTCAACATTGTTTTTGCTCCCTCCAAACTCCTCCCATTTACTTTCTTGCAAGTTGCATGCTTTACTTTCCGCTGCCCATATACTTTTTGCATGCTTGCTTGAATTGTGTTAAGATTGCTTGACATGTGCTAAGTTGCTAAAATCTGCCAGGAACTAAAATTAGGAAGAGGTTAAGTTTTTATTTGGTCAAGTAGTCTAATCATCCCCCCCCCCTCTAGACATACTTTCGATCCTATAAGTGGTATCAGAGTTTTGGTCTCCATTTCCCTTGATTTCCATAGCTTTGGTGATCATAGACTTGGTTTCACAACCTAGGAGAGTATGGCGTCTAGCGAGGGAAATTACCACCGTAGAGTTCCTTACTTTGATGGTACTAATTTTGCTAGTTGGAAACACACGATGAAAATGCATATTCTTGGACATAACCCCGCTGTTTGGGCTATTGTGTGTATTGGTTTGAAAGGTGAATTCTTCGGTGGGAGAGAACCAAATCATGAAGCTACCGCAGAAGAATTGAAGATGTTGCAATACAATGCTCAAGCTTGTGATGTCCTCTTCAACGGATTGTGCCCCGAAGAATTCAACAAAATCAGCTGTCTTGAGAATGCAAAGGAAATTTGGGATACTTTGATTTATATGCACGAAGGTACCGACTCCGTCAAGGAATCCAAGTTGGATGTGCTTCAAAGTCAACTTGACAAGTTCAAAGTGAAGGATGGTGAAGGTGTTGCTGAAATGTACTCTAGGCTTGCTCTCATCACAAATGAGATTACCGGCTTAGGAAGTGAAGAGATGACCGACAAATTCATCATCAAAAAGATCTTGAGAGCCTTGGATGGAAAATATGATACCGTGTGCACCTTGATCTAAATGATGCCAAACTACAAAGATCTCAAGCCAACCGAAGTCATTGGAAGAATTGTTGCTCATGAGATGTCACTCAAGGATAAAGAAGAGCTTCACAACAAGTCTAGTGGTGCTTATAAACCCTCATGTGATGCTCCTACATCATCAAATGAGAAACAAGCCTTCAATGAAGGACTGAACCTAATGGTGAAGAACTTCAACAAATTCTACAAGAGTAGAAGCAAGTAAAGAAGTTCAAAGTCAAGGTCCTACAATGACAAAAGATCTTCTAGTCATGAGCGAAATTTCTACAATTGTGGAAGACCCGGACACTACTCCAATGAGTGTACAGCTCCCTACAAAAGAAGACAAGACTCGCCTAAAAGGAGAAGCAAAAGGGAAGAATCACCTCCAAGAGAGAGAAGGAGTAGAGATGATCGTTATGAACAAAGAACCTCTCGAAGAAGCAAGGATTCGGAAAGGAAGGACAAGTGATCAAGGAGCTACACAAAACGAAGACATCAAGCTCATGTTGGTGAATGGGTATCTGGCTGCGACTCCGACCACCACTCCGAGAGAAGTTATCACTCTGACTCCAAATATACTCAAGATGAAGGTGTTGCCGGTCTAGCACTTGTGTCAACCAACTCCTATGACATATTTGACTCACCAAATGAAGTGATTGGGAGATGCTTCATGGCTAAAGGCCCCAAGGTAACACACCCCAAGTATGTTGATTTCAATAGAGATGAAGATGACTTTCTAGGTGATGATGATTTAGTTGTTGACAACTCTAGTGATGAATACTATGATGAAAATGCTATTAATCATGCAAATCAAGATGAAACGAATGACAATGATAAGAAGGAAATTGAGAGTCTAACTAAAGAACTAAACACTCTTAAGTTGGCTCATGAAACTACTTTAGAGGATCATCAAGAACTTTTAAAAACTCATGAGAAGTTACGCTTCGAGAAGCTCAATCTTGAGCAAGAAATGGGTTCTTAAAATCCATTAATGATGATCTTCGGAAGAAAAGTTCTTCTTACATTGCCAAGGGTTTACTCTTGTCTACTTACATGCCACAAGTAAAATCAGCAACAAGAACAAGAAAGATTCTTCTTCTAGTAGTAACAACAACCATGCTAAATCCAATATTGTTGCTTCAAGTAGTTCTCTTGATTCCACTAATGATTCTCTTAGCCAAGTTACACTGGAGCAAGAAAATAGCTTATTGAAGGGAATTATAGAGAAATATTTTTACAAGAGCCTTGCCAGAAGTAAGCAATTTGAGGAAATTGTACGCAAGCAAGGAAGGCACCGGAAGAATCAAGGTGTTGATTTTGAACGAAAGTTCAATGCTAATGGAGTTGAGTGGGAAGAAGATCAATATCCCAAGACGAAGTTTGTTCCTCAACAAGAGAAGTATGATCCTACTTCCTTCAAAGGGACACAAGCTCAAGATGATCTTCCACCACAAGACCACAAGCCAAAAGGCAAGGACAAGCTTCAAGAGGGGATTCATGCATTTGAAGATGCTCCAAAGGCCTTGGTCAAGTGGGTTCCCAAGACTACATCAAGTTCTACTTCATCAAGTACTTCTACAACTCTAAGGATCCCCATCAAGATGATGTGGATCCCAAATAATAAGAACTAGAGAGTTCTTGAGGGTGACTCTGCCAACATACTTCACTCATATTCATTTTGGCAAGGACGAGTTCAAACAACTTCCACTCTTGCACTAGTTCAAGGAGTCACAAACCCTCTTGTTGGTAAGACAAGGGATAAGGTAACCTAATGCATTCATGGACATCATCATGTGTGTGTGCTTCACTCAATGTCTATGGATATCCTTGTTTGTTCCTTGTGGGACTAACCCATGTAGGTATTGAAAGTGCAACTCACTCCAATGGATTGCTTCAAATGATCTACATCAACAATGAGCATCCACATCTTCAACATCTACATGAAGTCATCATCGATAAAACCAAAGGTTAGTTCATCCCTCTTAGGGGGGATATCACATCTAGGGGGAGCTTTACTCTAAGAATTGAGCTAAAGCAACTCTAATGGTGTGAACACAACAATGCTTTATGTAAAAGTGGTAACCCCATTTGTGCTTAAACGATGAGTATGACCTATGATCAAATGTTCTCATTTGACTCCTAAGTCAATATACTGATATATAGATGACCTAGTCATCGCCAATTGCTGGATAGATGCTAGAGTGATTGTGCATGCTTTGCCACATATTTCATTTGACATTTTATTGTGTGAGCATGTTGGATGCATATTTTTCTCATTCGAGGACATCCATTTGTTTCTTTGATTGTTTGGATCTTCTTGTTTTTCCAAATGGATGGACAAGAATGCTTTTCTCTTCTCAAACTCTTTTCATGCTACATCACAAAGTTTGATCTAAGTCAAATTCAAACCTTCTGGGTGAGGAGCACTCGGAGTCCCGATTTGTCAGACTGAAAACTTCCAAAACCTCTTTGTGTATTTCGGTCTGACCGATCAATCCATTTCGGTCACACCGAGTTCACTGGGTTGATCAAGTTTTCAATATCAGTGCAACCGATTAGAACTTTTTGGTCTCACCAAGTTGCGGTAACCGCTAGCGATTCTGCATCTCGGTGCCACAGAGTTGTTCCACTTGGTCACACCGACAATGCCAGGATATATATACCGATGGGTCAAATTTTGGAAATTTCTCCAAAACCTCTTCGCTCGCGTGTGTCTTGCTCTCCCGCCTCGGGTCTCCAGATCGTCTCCTCGTTGCCAGCGACCTGCTGCTGCTGGTCTTCACCGCTGTCAACGGAATTCCTCCCCTCCGTTGTCGCCGTAGCGAGCTCATCGCCAAGCTAGGGTATGATCTCAACACTTTGTGCTTTCTTTTAACTCCGATTCCTAGCACAAAGGCAATGCCATGTTTCTTTCCAAGCATGAGATTGATCCATCCAGAGAAATCATCCTCTAGATTAGTTTTGATTTGAAAATTTAGGGTTAGGTTTCCGCTGGACTCATCTCGGACCGACCGAATTGAAGAAATTGGTCTCACCGATTTGGCTTAGGCCAGTGCACATGTGATTTTCGGTCTGACCGAAATTTGCAAGTCAGTGTGACCGATATCAGGACTTTGTGAAACCCTAGCAAACTCGGAGTCACTGAACTGTGTCTTGGTCTGACCGATTTCACTAGTTTAGACTCCATAGTTGCTTCAGTGTCACCGAGATTTACAAATCGATAGATCCGAAATGCTTCCTGTAGAAAACTAAAACTAAGTTTTTGACTCATTCTTTTTGCAAAAACTCTACACTCTGTGATGCTCATCTACTCTATCTCATCTACAACTATTCACAAGGTCAGCTCTCAGTTTGCTGTGCAGAATGTCTGATCAAAGTGATAGTCATAACAAGTCATAGGAGTAGATGGACTTGTGAAAGGGCACTAGTCCCTCTAGAAGCTATGATGAAGGTAGCAGGAGAACACAACCTGCCTAAGGCTCAGACTAGGCAGATGAAGAAGAAAACTTTAGGCTCTGAGGATGAAGACTTTGAGATTGAAGAAGTCAGCTCAAAGAAGAAGGTCCTAAAGAAGGAATATGCTGATGTTGCCTCTACCAAGCCAGGACAACACAAGAAGGCACCTTCCAAGAGAGTGCCAATGTCTAAGGCCATGGGATCAACTCAAGAGACCATGGTATTCACACTTGAGCAAAGAACAGGTGAAGAGGGCAAGAAGAGGGTCAGGAAAACCACTGCTAGAGTGCTTGGAAATCCATCCATGAGGAGAGACTCTGCTAGTGAGGAGGAAGAGGAAGAAGAGGTTGCTGCACAAGCACCTCCTGCTAAGTCACAGAAGCTGATGGGGGATGCCATCAAGTCTAGGGCTTCTCCTTCAGCCAAAGGCATCCCCTAAAGCTCCAGCTCAAGCCTCCAAAACAGCTCCTACGAGAAGCACCAGGAACATCCCAGCTGCACAAAAGAGCAAGGCCCCAGTGCCTGAAGTTGAGGAAGAAGATGCTGAAGCCCAAGTACTTAGGAAGCTCAAACCAAAAATTCTAGACCATGATGACAATAATCCAGTGGCTGAGAATATGAAAAAAAGAAAGATGCAGGTCCCAAATTGTGGAGACAAGCTGATCCATATGCAGTAAGGAGAAGGATGGATGTGGACTATAGATTCCACACCAAAGGACAACAAGATTTTTATGAAATAGTTCTGCTTGACAAGAAACCCATTGTTAGTGACATGAAGTGGGTTGACTGGAAGTATATTGATGCTAATGAAGACAATTTCCCAGGAGTGCATGAGAGCTTCAAGCTCAATGGTTTTGACAAATTTGTGGGACAAAAGCTGACCAAATGGAATGATGAGCTCATAATGCAGTTTTACTCTATAGCTCATTTCTATCAAGATGGTAAGATAGTGTGGATGAGTGAAGGAACAAGATACCAGTCTATTGTGGATGAGTGGGCAAAGCTCGTCAAAGCACCCAAGGAGTATGAGAAATACATTGATGTCTATGCTGAGAAAAAGAAAGACCACAACTCCATGGCAAACATGTACAAGGAAAGACCACACCTGGCGCAGACCAGCCGCCAGGTGTTAGTGTTGGTTTGCCCATTAACAAGCACGATGGGAGGCTCGAAGGAGAAGGTCACTCCAATGGTGGCAGGGAACTACACGTGGCATACTCAGATCGACGCAGCGACTTTGACAGAGCAAACTTGGTAGTACTACAACACCTAGACGAGGTATATCCTTTCGTGGCACTGCACAAAGAAATTATCGCAAAGAAGTATCGTGACCGGGGTATGCAGGACGGACGTTGAAGTTACTAGAGAGCACAACTCCACTTTTTTGCATTGGTTCAAAGAGCATATTATTGCTAATCCCCCGGAGGAGGGCTCTAAGGACGGATTGCTCATATACGCCTTAGCAGATGGCCCCTCACCCAACGTCGTAACCTATCAAGCATATGATATCAATGGATACATGTTCTACACGGAGGCCAAAGATATGGATAGTGATGATCAGAACTCAGGGGTGACGATGGAATGCATGACCGGTAGCGACAACGGCACAACTGAAAGATTTTACGAAAGGGTCGAGGAGATCTAGGACCTTCACTACTCTGGATTGCATAACACGACGATGTTTCATGTCAGATGGGCTAAGAATGTAGAAAGAGAAAACCGGCATTTCACTACCATGACTATACCCGATGCCAAGAGCGCTACCGTGAACGCTATCGCAAAAAAACGAGCCATGGGTATATGCTAAGCACGTGACACAATGCTTCTTCATAACCGACCCGCGCAATCCCAGTCGTGTTGTGTGAGGAGAGGCAAAAGGAACATCATTGGAATGGATGGAGTCGCCAACGAGGAAGACTACGATCAGTACGGCAACCCAATGAGGGAAGATGACGATGATGATGAAGTATACATCAAAAGAAGAAGCAATACTACATTACCTAAGAAAAATCATACTCCAAGGAAAAGGAAAAGTCACAATGAAGGGCTCAATTATTCTTCAACAACCAAGAAGGGAAAGAAGCTGACTCAAAAATGAAAACATCAACACTGAGGAACCGTATGTTATCGGTCAAATGACGTTCCTATTTTGTATATGTTCCTATTTTGTATACAGACTTAGCCATTATTATGCATGGGTCCAATGATGTAATATATATGCTCCTATTTTGTGTATATATACTTAACCATCAAATGATGCAATATATATCGCCTTCCCTTCATTCACTGCTCTGAGAAAAAAGAAAAGAAAAGTGAGAGAAAATAAAGGAAAAGAAAATAGAAGGAAACAAACAGGAAAACTGTTATATAGCAGCAGCGCTTTTGTGAGAAAAGAGCTACAGCTAGTCAACATAGCAGTAGCGGTTTCTACACAAAACCGCTATAGCTAGTTGGAGTAGCTATAGCACGTTTTGTTAAAACGCGCTACTACTATGCCCACTTAACCCCCAAAATTCCCACCCCTCTCTCCATCTTGCCTCTTTTCCCCCAAATCCCGACACTCTCTCTTCCCCCGTCGCACCGCCGGAGCCCTCGCTGCGCCCTTGCGCTTGCCCCGACCCCAACCCCGGCGCCGGTTCCGGCCCCAGCGCCGACCCCCACCCCGGCGCTCGCCCTCGACCTCGATGCCGACGCTTTCCCACGGCCTCGGCCCCGAACCCGACCCCGGTTCTGGCCCCGGCGCTCGACCACGACTCCGACCCCAACCACGACCCCTCCCAACCCCGACTCCGACCCCAACCCCGACCCTCTGTAAGCCCCCCACCGCTCCTCCTCTCTCTGGTAGCTAGGTTTCTTTGGTTAAAAGGCTTAGGTTTTAGTTAGGGCAGATGGTTAATTAGGTAATATATTTAGTTATGAATTTAGCTAGGTTTTTTCTTCAAGTTCTATATTTTTCTTCCTTTTATACGCAAATTTGAAGTGGACATGTGATGTTTTGGACATGTCATATTTGCAATTTGGACATGTTATTTGGACATGATGATTATGTGCAGGGTAAATGATCCGAATGTCCTATGTTACGCCAGAATGTTGATTCATATCTGTTCTGGTGAATTTCAGGCGCTCGATATGTCCATTTTTTAGCAAAGGTCATGCCGAAATTTTCTGTGAATTTTGGCATGATTTGTGCTAGGTAGTAGACATATCGAGTGTCGTGAGTTGCTGGGAAATGACATTCCGGCAAACATAGATTTCCTTTTTATGTCATTTCTCATTTTTGTCATAGTTTTAGAATTAAATGAGGAGACTTAATCATAGGAAACATGTCGAACAACGAAGAAACTGGGCCTTCTGACCAAGATGCAGACGAGATGGATTATGAGGTGAACAAGAGTACCTCGACTATTTGACTGCTAAGAAAAGTCAAGGTTTGCAGGTCGGCCTCGATGATGGTACTGACGCCGACATCGACACCGACGGCGCCGAGACCGTCGGGGAAGGTATCGGTGGTGAAGATATCGGCGGGGAAGGTACCAGCAGGGAAGGTACCGGCGCCGATGCCGCAGCCAAAAAGAAGAAGCAGAGGAAGCAAAGGATACGAAAACCTAACATATTAGGGATTGGACGACTAGTGATCACAAAGATGGCACCTGGCAAATTTGAGCCATTAGAGCCTGAAGAACCTCGCAAGTGCTATGGGAACCAAGTAGGATGCATCCTACGGGAATGTGCAAGCATCAACGATGATGACTTAAGGAGTAAAGAACATTTGACGCAGTTGTTCCTGATGAAATTTCGCAAGAGTTTCAAGTTCCCCGACCGGGATGATAATGTAGAACAACCATGGGATGATCCGAAGATGAAAAGGATTAACAATCACGCCATGGGCATGTTCAGCAATGATTTGGCCTCCTGGAAAGGGAGGGTGAAATGAGCTATTAATGCTGAGGAACCCCTGTCCAAGATTCTGGAGGAAAATCCAACACTTACGGAAGAGGAGTTTGAAAAGTTCAAGGACACTTGCGCTACCGAGGTAGCCAAGGCTAAGGCTACGAAATTGAAGAGCCTTCAACAAAGGAACACGGGGAAGCATCGCCTCGGAAGCCGTGGCTACCTCGGTAAAAGGCCCATATGGGATAAGGAGGACGCGGAACATGAAGCCGCGGGTATCCCAGACCCCTTCGTGAAGTTCACCAACCCCTTGGAGTAGGACTTCATCAGGGCCCGCTACAAGTGGGACAAGGAAAAGAAGGTTTTTTACATGGACCAGATCACAAGGAAATTGATTAGACTACTGGTAATTATTCTTTTACCACCTTACATTTAGCTTCTGATCTAGTCGAGTACACATTCCTAAACAGTTTAGGTTCCTTCTGCAGGAGAAGCAACACCAGCTTGCAGCCGAAAGCCCTACTTCTCCGATGATGACCAAGTGGGACACCCCACTCAACCGGGCCTTTAACGAACTTAAGGGACTCCCTTTGGACTAGCGGCCGCAATATGGTCGTGTGCACGGCGCTGGAGACGGCGCCACGTGGAAGGTGTTTTACAATGAGGGCCTGGAGGCCAGAAGCAGAAAAATAAGTTTAGTCAGGCGGACATCAACGAGAAGGTGAAGCTTGCGATCGAGAAAAAAGTAGTTGAGAACGCAAAAAAACAGTCGAGGAGAAAAATGAGTTGCTACAGCAGACAGTCAATGCAGCTGTAACTTCCTGCAGAAATGATTTTGCTACTAACTTGGTTCCAACTATCATCAACTAGATGAAGGAAAATCTAGACAAGACAGTACATGATTTCCCGTTGACTAGTTTCGGCGCGAGCAACTCCGTGAACAACAACACCATCGCACCATCACTTGCTCACGCAACCGGGCCTCATCTCGCACACGCTCCCGCTCATAGCAAACCGTCCTCAGTCTCTAGCGTGCTAGGTGGGCCTTCGTCTTTGGCTGAGCTCGACGCCCTCATGGTAAATACATGTCGCACCAACATATATATATATATATATATATAGAGAGAGAGAGAGAGAGAGAATATTCCATTTTCGTTGCCTTTCGGATGTTTTACGCCACAGACATGTGTTTCCAGGCCGACGAAACCCCGTGCACCATACTCTACTTGATCAAAGGCCAGAAGGTGGACGTGGGAAAGGGGGTGATAATGAACCCATTGCAACCCATGTTCCACAACTAGCTGATCCCCTCTGGGCACTTCAGGGTTAACTTGTCCAGTGTGAAATTGGGGCACGAGGATTTGCCTCCTCCAGTATGGCATGTGGGAGAGGACGACGAGACCTTGCCGCGGATTGGAAGCTGCAAGGGTTGGGTGCTGCTATGGCCGAAGAATCTTCTTCATCTGGAGCCGGCCGAGAGTACACCAATAACCACACATCAACAAGCATGTGCAGAGACCACCACCCCGCCTATGCAATTACCAGCTCCTGTAGTGTCGGGTGAGAGCGGCGGACGACATGATGAAGGGGGTGCAATAGTACTGGCTGATGTAATCCGTCCTGTAGAACAGACAATGGATGATGAGACGGAGGTTGACCCAATGGCTTTCCTCAATACAAACGCGTATGACTGTGACTTAGATATGATGAGTCAACCATATGATGAATCGGGCTATCAGCATGTTAATCAGGATATGGATGATCTGCCCGGGCAGGAAGGTCGTAACAGGGATTGCAAGAAGTCTCTCTTCATGAAATCCTCACAGGACACGCCTGAAGATGCCGCCTCAACACAGGCTCGACTAACCGGGGGTCGTACAGTGCTTAGCCCGACAACACTGGGGCAGGGGTTAAGGAAGGGTCTGGAAGGTGTGCCCAAGAAAAAGGAGAGGAAGAGACCAGGGAAGATAGCTGCCTCCAAACAAGCTAGAGCACATAGCAGCCAGACGATCGATTCTGAAGAGCGTCTACCCGTGAAAGGTGCGGCCATGTTCCATCTCACGGGTGAGCCGATGCTACCGCCGAAACCGCTGGAGGCACTATCAGGGGATCTCAGGAGACTACACGACCATGCACTACAAAAAAAGACACATCCGTGACATTTTGGGCCGAACAAAATTTTTTTTCTGTCATACATATGACACTTCTATGACGATAATTGTGACAGAACCCGGTATCATCATAGATGTGGTGGGCTCCTACTTCTATGACAAAAAATCATGACAGAAAATGGGCTTTTTGTCCTGGGCGGGCCGGAGACGCAGCTGCATGACGTTCTTTGGGTCGTCCATGACGGAAAAACCGTGGTAGAAGCGAGGGGGAGGAAAATTTCGGGGAGTTGCCGGTTACGATGGGAGGTCGGGGGCGGAGCGATGCGTGTTTCTCTCGTACGTATGCGCGTGTGTGTGAGGCGTTAGCTCTAACTGAAGCTGAGCGAGGCGTTGGGCTCTAACTGAACCCGAGCGATTGCACTGCAGGCTACGCGTTACTGAACCCGAGCGATCGATCGATGGTTGTTAACTGAACCTGATGGAGCGATTCCTTCGCTACTGCTGCTAACTGAAGCCGATCGATGCTTTCTCTGGGATGAACAGTAAGCGTTGCGGGGGGGTTTGGATGAACAGTGAGCGGTGGCGTTGCCTCTGGATGACCAGGAACCCGTGGTGTGGAGGGCTGGATGAACAGTAGATGGTGGAGGGGTGGCTGTGGAGGGGTGGTTGAACAGGACCCCGTGGTGTGGAGAGCTGGATGAACAGTAGACGGTGGAGGGGTGCCCGTGGAGGGGTGGTTGAACAGTAGCCGGTGGAGTAGCGCGCGGTGGAGGCTGGATGAACAGGAGCCCGTGGAGGCTGGAGGAGGTCGATGGTAGCCCGTGGAGGCTGGAGGAGGTCGATGGTGGAGATGAACAGTATCCCGTCGAGTCTCGTTTTGCGGTACGCCACACCCCCCCCCCCCCCCCCCCCCCGTTTCGACCGTAGCGCTCCAACACAAGTCCGTTTCGTCCGTTTTGCGGTACACCACACCCCTCCCGATCAACAGGACCCCCGTTTCGATCGTAGGAGGTCCGTTTCCTCCATTTTGCGGTACGCCACACCCCTCCCGATCAACAGGACCCCCGTTTCGACCGTAGGAGGTCCGTTTCCTCCATTTTGCGGTACGCCAGGCCCCTCCCGATCAACAGGACCCCGTTTCGAACGTGGCCGGTCGAACACAAGGCCGTTTCCTCCGTTGTGCGGTACGCCAGGCCTTGTTTCCATCGCCTATTCCATCCAAGCCCTCCCGATGAACACGACCATGCATTCCGTTCCGACCTAGCCGGTTGGCTCCCCATGAAGACGACGACAACGTTGTTTCTCCGTTCTGACCCAGCCATGTACGTATGCGCGAGTAGGCGTTCGAGACCCTGCCCGTATGTACGTACGTGGCCGCATTTTCTTTATTGCACCCTCGCTGTTGTACGTACGTGTACATGCTACGTGCGCGCCTCTACTATGACACGTGAGCGCCTCTACATCTACGACACGTGCGCGCCTCTACATCGACCAGTATGTACGTACACGTTCGCGACCAGAATGACAACGCTACGTACGCTCCGACCAGGTGGGTCCCGACTATCAGGCACTTCCTTGCATGCAAAGATGTAGCTGGTGGGTCCCAGTAGTCAGGGGCGAATCGTTTTTTCTTTGCCCGGACGCACTTCCTTGCGTGCGAAGGTGTAGCTGGTGGGTCCCAGCAGTCAGGGGGGAAACGATTTTTTGCGAAATATGGTGGCCCGTCCGGTGGGTCCCTGCTGTCAGGTGGGGGAATAATTATTTTGCGCGTAATAAGGAGGCACTTCCTTGCTGCGGCCGTGGACCCAGCTGTCAGCCTCTCCACGTACATTCCACGTCTGATGGAAGTCGTTCCTTGACCACGTTGACCACGCCGCGCCGAGAGCACCAGGGCGGTGGACGACAGCGAGGCCTAGGAAGGGGACGACGCGGAGCCGGGGAAGACGCGGCAGTGGATGCCCCATGCGTAGAGGAGTACGAGGGTTCACTGGTTCGCTGCGGTGTGAGGCTGCCGTCGCCGTAGAATAATAGGGGGTGTGGGTGAGTAGAGGGATGGCCTGGCCAGCGGTGGGAGTAGTAGGGGGCGGTGAGGCCTCTGCCGCATCGCAGCCGGCCACGGAAGGCACGAGCACGAGGCACGACTGGCGCTGGTTTGGGCAGCTGGAGCAAGAGGTTGAAGAAGCACTACGGCCGTTGGATGGACATCGTACGGTCACTGGAGCTAGAATCGTGCATATTGACTAAGTTGACAAAGCCCTCTGTCCTCGTCAACTTAGTAGGCCCACAAGTCAGCCTGCCATTATACTGGGTCCCAGCTAACAGGGGGAGTATTCATTTTCTTTGTGCGTAATAAGGAGGCACTTCCTTGTGTGCGAAGATATAGCTGGTGGGTCCGAGCTGTCAGCGGCGGTAACGTTGTTTTCGCGAAATACTGAGGCCCTTTCGGTGGGTCCCTGATGTCAGGTGGAGGAATCATTATTTTGCGCATAATAAGGAGGCATTTCCTTGCGTGCGGCTGTGGACCCAGCTGTCGGCCTCTCCACGTACAGTCCACTTCAGATGCATGTCGGTCGTTGACCATGTTGACCAGGCCGCGCCGAGAGCACCAGGGCGGTGGACGACGGCGAGGCCTAGGAAGGGAACGACACGGAGGCGGGGAAGACTCCGCAGTTGTTTCCCACGCGGAGGGGAGTATGACTGAACGAGGGTTTACTGGTTTGTCTGCCGCCGCCGGAGAATAACAACAGGTGTGGGTGAGTTGAGGGATGGCTAGGCCAGCGATGGGAGTACGATGGGGCAGTGAGGCATGCGCGGCAGCACAGCCGACCGCGGGGAGGAGGGAGCAGGCAGTCCCGCCGGCGCTTGTTTGAGCAGCTGGAGCAGGAAGAGCAGAGATTGAAGAAGCACGACGGCCGTTAGATGGCCATCCAATAGTCACTGCTTGTGCGTCAACCTTTTTTTAGGAAAGCCTCAAATCTGTGGAAAACAGCATACATCCCATCTGCCATTATTTCTAATAATTTACAGCCCATTTGTTAATTCTTAAGGTTTTGTTTGGAGCCCATATTGTGGCCACGGTTAAAAAATTATACGAAATTTTGCATATTTCGGTGCGGTCCGAACTGTTTTTAATCCCGAAATTTCGACTCACATTCAAACTAATTTTAAAAATAAATGTATATCAATATAAAATCCAACAAATTCTCCACGCATAAAAATTAATTTAATTTAAAACCTCGAAATGAAAAAAAGATATTTGAAACTAATTGCCGGTTTGATGTGTTTTAAAAATGTACAGCCCATTTCTCATTACTAATAGGCCATTTTCTCGGCCAGCCGAATGAAGCTCTCCTCGTCTTGAAAGATTTGCAGCCCAACAGGCCTGACAAAGCGACTTATTTGGCAAATCACAAAAAAACTGGGCTATGGCCTTGGACCCAGTTGTCAGCCTCTCCACGTACAGTACTCTTCCAATGGAAGTCGGTCGTTGACCACATTGACCACGCCGCACCGAGAGCACAAAGGCGGTGGACGACGGCGAGGCCTAGGAAGGGAACGATGAGGAGCCGGGGAAGACACGGCAGTGGATGCCCACGCGGAGAGGAGTACGAGGGTTCACTGGTTCGGCTGCGGCATGAGGCTGCTGTCGCCGCAGAATAACAGGGGGTGTGGGTGAGTAGAGGGATACCCTGGGCCAGCGGTGGGAGTAGTAGGGGGCGGTGAGGCCTCCGCGGCATCACAGCCGGCCACGAGAGGCAGGAGCACGCGGCACGACCGGCGCTGCTTTGGGCGGCTGGAGCAAGAAGACCAGAGGTTGAAGAAGCACTATGGCTGTTGGATGGACATCGTACGGTCACTGGAGCTAGAATCGTTCATATTGACTAAGTTGACAAAGCCCTCTGTCCTCGTCAACTTAGTAGGCCCACAAGTCAGCCACCCACTATGGTGGGTCCCAGCTAGCAGGGGGTATTCATTTTTTGGTGCGTAATAAGGAGGCACTTCCTTGCATGCGAAGATATAGCTTGTGTGTCCGACCTTTCAGCGGGGGGGGGGGGGGTTCGCAAAATACAGAAGCCCTTCCCACGTACAGTGCATGTACAGTGCGTAATTAGGAGGAACTTTCCTTGCGTGCGACCATGGACCTTGTGGGTCCCAGCCGTCAGGCTCTCCACGTATAGTCCTCTTCCGATGACTCTCGTATGTTGACCACACCGCGCCGAGCGCACCGAGGCGGTGGACGACGGCAAGGGCCCAGACTAGAACGACCCGGAGATGGGGAAGACGCGGCAGTGGAGTCACGGACGGAGAGGAGTGGGAAACTTGACTGGTTCAGGTGCGGGGTGGGCATACACTCGGCAGAGAATAACAGGAGGTGCGGAGTGGAGGGATGGCCTGGCCGTCGGCGGGGTAGCGTTTCGCTGAGGAGCGCAAAACAACGCCGCTAGACGCTGAAGGCTGGAGCAGGCGGTTCCGGCAGCACTGGGGGAAGAAGACGAGAGATTGAAGAAGAATGCCGGCCGTTGGATGTAAATCCAATGCCTTCTTAGGCTTCGACCTACTGGCCCACATGTCAGCCAGTCCATTTGTTTTTTAGCCCATTTGGTGGGCTGGGTGAAACAATGATGTAGCATCTATGCAGCCCGTTTAAATCCCATTTGCATTTTTCTCGAAATCCGCGGACTTGCTGGGCTGGGTGAAAATATCATGTTGGGCTAGACGGAGAAATGTTATAAAAACATAAACACATGATTGCACGTCAGTAAAATCTTTGCAAGCTTATGTAGGCAATCACTAGGAGTTAACTTGGCAAGTTATATATAAACAATTATTATTATTATTTTGTAAGAACTTTCAACTTACGAAATAAAATATCATTTTAATTTGATGAGTTAATAGTACGTGGGGTATTATTATTTTTTAGGCTAGACGTGGGACAATTGAGTTGGTTCTAGGGGAAAGTACTGGGAGAAAACTCAGTTTACATCGAAAAAGAAAGTGAGAGAAAATTCAGAGACCTGCTGGGTCCACCTGAGGAGAGGAATATGTTGGGAGGAAGGAGATTCAAAGCACGGCAACTGAGTGAACTAGTTTTTTTTTACGAACAAGTCAACTAGTTTACATACATTAGCAAATAGCCACTAAAAAGCAATCAGGTTAATGGGTTCTTAAAAGAAATATTTCGGACAAAACAGATAATTAGGACACATAGGCTAATGCATAAAACACTCAGATGATAAAGGTGCTTATAAACAGATAAAGTACAACATCTAGACCTTCCTGGCACGCTTGATCATGACGGTGCGGCTGTCTGTGTACTCGTCGGTTACGGGAAGCAGACACGCCCTCATGTCCAAGATCTGCCTATACATGCCGTAGCATGTGTATGCGTCCTTGGCCGCGTAGGTTATGTAGGATAGATTCAGAGGTACCTCCCATGTGTTCAGGTCGTCTTCTTTCATGTTGGCGTATCAGGGGTCGATGATGGTCTCAGCGAGGTCAACCACGGAGTCCTTCTCCTGCCCGTTGCTGATGATCTTGTATTTCTTCTGGATGTCGACAAGCTTGTTGCACCAGATGGCCGAATCGTCGCGTTCTTCCTTCTCTCCACCGTAGCGAAGGTGCAGTCAGAGATGCCGATGAAATGGGCGAATGCTCCAGAACCTGGTGCAGCCATAGGACTGAGGCGAGGCGGAGCTTCACCGAGTCCGTATCGTTGGTGTACATCACATTCAACTTGGTGCAGCCATAGGATTGAACAGCGAACTAACTCCTTGCTGAAGTCCATATCTAGCAGGCTCACCCCTCAGATCGCCATTGGAGTCTCTTCGAGTGAACGAGTGTGTAGGCGGCGGCAGCAGTTCGTTTTTCACCTCTTGGGGAACTGGATTCAACAGTAAGCTGAGTGTGTACAAGCGACAACAGTTACTACCCCTCCCTCGTCCGCTGCACGCCCGGCAGAAGATGCACCCTCGGCGCATTCAAACACCTCCATTAAGAAACCTACTCTGGCCACACGTCGGTTCACGAGCTGGTCTGTATTGGTATTGTAATAACAGGAGTTAGTGGTCACTTTACTTAAATTTAATTAGCTTTAATAGAAATTTATACTTAAAACAAGCAATGCATTGGCTCGTTCTATTAGTGCCACGGGATCAACATGCACAACAATTAGAATTATTATTCTCAGGACGCACACGATCAGCACATTTGTCGCACTTTCACAAAGATAATACTACCAAGTTTGAACTGTTTGTTATGGTTGCTGTCCTCTGCATCATCATGCCATGTTTCCCAGCTTGCAAGATTCAAAACCGATGCCTACACATCTCATTGATTCCCAGCTTGCAAGATTCAGAACCAACAAATAAGATCCAAATAATAAGTACAACAAAGATGCCTACACGTCTCATTGATTCCCAGCTTGCAAGATTCAGAACCAACAAATAAGATTCAAATAATAAGTAGAACAAAGATGCCTACACATCTCACTGATTCCCAGCTTGCAAGATTCAGAACCAACCCATTAGAGCCTTTTGATAAAGTGAATATCGGGATTAAATCCATCTTGGCTAGCCATGTCATACAATCGAAGAACTTGGCGAATGCTCTTGACCGTCACAACATCTGTAGTAGAGTATTCCTGTTTGCACAGCATGTTTGCACAGCACAAACAAGGAGACAGGAGAGCATGATTTCACATTAATAGCGTCCTCCTTGAACTCAACCTCCAGCTCCACTAGGATGAGGTCTGCCTGGAGTTCCATGATTCAATTCATGCGCCTTTTTCTGTGGTTCACTTAAAATGAAGCAAAGATTGCATCATTCAGCTAGCAAGAAGTACTTGCTCTTGTGAGCTGGCAGGTTCTTCTTTAGTAGTTGCACTAAAATTGAGGAACATTAAGGTTAGCTGTCCGGCTCATGTAAGGTGCAACTATAATTTTCTTATCCTTTTGTGCAGTTCCACTAAAATAAAGTGTCATTGTGGTGACAGTGACGGATCCATCTTGCAAAGGCTAATAAAATGTTGCACGAGATTACCAGTAGAACTTGACGGAGATTTTGGAAACTCCAATCACCATTTTGTGCAGTTCCACCAAAATTGAGAGATGTTGCCCACGTGACATTTTAGTTGAACTGCACAAGACACTCATTCCAAAAAAAAGTGTTTTGTGCAGTTCACCAAAAGGTCACAATAGCAACAAGGTGAAATGGATATCCCTATCTGCACAAAATGATAGAAAGTAAATAGTTGCTGGTTAATAAGAATATACGAAACATACATAAAATGAAAAGAAGCATCTTAATTATGTTCATGGCAATCATGCAAGGACAGTAGAAATTTTAAAACGTTAGCAATGCTTCATGTTACCAGAAGCATTACGATCAACAATGAGATTCCTCGGATATGGGATTACTTTAATGGTGGCATTGCTTGTTTACCAGACACAGTAAATCAACAGCAGCTAAAGAGTTGGTTTAAGGGCATGGGACCGTGGGGACACCAGGACACTCAGCAGCGTAAAGGAGCAACTTACTTATCATACTGGGGAAAACAACAGGAGTGCCATTTGTAACACAGTTTAATTGCATCTTATCACTGGAGGCATTAGATTAACAATAACACTGGTTAGACATGTCCCTAAGGTAACAGTGTGATCGCTTCATTTTACATGCGCCCTTACAGCAAAAGGTTGGTTTACCCGCAAAAAAACAGCAAAAGGTTGGTATAAGGACATGCCATAGTGGATGCATCAGCACAATGTACCTACAAGGAGGCATAAAGTGGTGATGCCGAGCTTGTTCACGCTATGTGAGGGCAGCAAACCTAATCCTGGAGACCTTTTACTATGTGAGGGCAGCAAATCTAATCCTGGAGGCCTTTTATTATGTGAGGGCAGCAAATCTAATCCTGAGACCTTTTACTATGTGAGGGCAGCAAATCTAATCCTGGGACCTTTTACTATGTGAGGGCAACAAATCTAATCCTGAGACCTGTTACTATGTGAGGGCAGCAAATCTAATCCTGGAGACCTTTTACTATGTGATGGCAGCAAATCTAATCCTGGACATACTCTGTTGACTTGTCCACCAGCTGCCACTTTCTATCCTTTTTTCAACCAATAATAGATCTGTTCCTTATCCAATTTGTACTGCATTTTCCCATTATTTCCCTTTTCAACCAAGAGACCGGTTGGGTATCCGGTCTCTACTACTTTCACCATATTATTTCCTCTTTGAATCAAGTCCTAGATTCATGCTACAACTTTCCCCCCTTTCTTCGTTGTTTGAACAAAGCTCTAGATTCGAATGCATGAAGTAGCTTTACCTCTAATAATACTAAAAATTTAGGTGGCTTTGGAAGAGATGATGGGAGTAGAAAAAGATGCACATGCAGACACGTGGGGAGCTGGGGCAGTAGAGCAAGGCCGCTTTCGAAGAACTTATACCTGATGGTCGCCGGGATGTTGGCGGCGGCAGGTCGGATCTGCGGACAATACGGCAGGGAGGAAGAAGGGTCGGAGGACCTCCCGAGCCGGCGCTGTGTCGGAGAGAACGGCGCGGGAAGAGGATCGGGCCCCTTCGGCAGTTGTGGGTTTCCTCCCTCGGCGGCGATGACCGGGTGAACGATGCACCTTTTAGTCCTCTACACACACCGGCCTAAGGGATCCGGCCGGATCTGTGACCAACGGTGAGCAGAGAGAAAATGTCGCTACCGCTGTCTTGTTTATATCTGGAGAGGATGAGAGAATGAAGAGAGCAACCCTAGTAAAGCGAGCGCTCAGGCCCTTGCGTCCATATATACTGGAGTGATTATCTTTTTTCTCTCCACAACAAGCGTTTCAATTTTTGTATGTGGCATTAAAGAAAAGAAACTCTCTACTTAAGGTCACTACTCTATGACTCCTACTTACTACTACTACAGTACTACCTCCGTCCTGGTTTATAGGTCCCTTTTATAGTTTGTGCCAAATTTTGACTAAAGATTTAACTAACAAAATGTTAATGCATGTCAAGAAAAATTATCTCATTGGATTCGTATTTGAACATAGTTTTGAAAAATATAATGTTTGGTGACATGCGTGAACATTTTCTTAGTTTAATCTATGGTCAAAATTTGGCACGAAATACAATGGGGACGAATAAACCCGGACAGAGGTAGTATTGTTCACTTGTGCTCCCCGCCCCTCCATTTATTGAACAACCCCACGGGTGAATAAACATACAGTAAGTATTGTATTTATATAGAACGAACAAGCTCAAACTATTTTCACGTAGTTAAAAGTTGAGGGCGGGGCTTTTCCCGGGCAGTACACGCGGCAGTTTTCGGGTAGGTGGTTTGACAGAGAAGCGAGGAGGGTGAGCGAGTGGGGCTGTGCGATTTGACGGTGCGTTACTGCTGGAAAGACTTGTGATATGACCACTCACTATAGTCATGAATTACTGGCGCTCCGACCGGGGTGATTCCCCCCTTCCATTCCGCGCTCTAATCTGGTGCATGACACGTCAACCCGGATGCTGGCTCTCCCACATGTCGGAGTAGTAAGAAGGAGAAAAGAATGATGCGGTATATACTAGTACTATACTACTCCCTCCGTTCCTAAATATAAGTCTTTGGAGAGATTTCACTATGGACCGCATACGGAGAAAAATGAGTGAATCTACACATAAAATGCATCTATATACATCCGTATGTGGTCCACAGTGAAATATCTACGAAGACTTATATTTAGGAACGGGGGGAGTACTACTCAGGTCGGAGGAGTGCGAACCACGGCAGCCCAGTGAACCGGCCGTGCGAACCACGGTAGCCAGTGAACCAGCAGTAGAAAACAATAATGTGGTGATATGGCCATAAAAAACAATGTGCTACGGTCCACACTGTAGCATGTACAGTAACACTCCTCTTTGTTTGGATCCCTGAGTAAGAGCTAGTTTGAGTTGAAATAGCCTCAAATTATCGAAACAAGAGGGGTTAGTTTGAGCTAGTTTGCTCTAACCCAGCTAAAAAAACTAGCCCAGTGGAGAGGTTCTAATTGGGTTAGTTATCCTGGGCCCACTAAAAGAGAACTAAAAAAATCTCACCTGGCCGCACCAGATCGCTCCCCTAAAAAAATCTCACCTGCCCACACCAGATTGCTCCCTCCCTCTCGCACGACTCCTCTCTGTTCCCCATAGGGCCGCCCGCCCAAGCGCCGCTCGCCCTCTCTCTCCTTCGGCCGTCCTCTCCTTCCAGCCTCCGCCGCCCTACTCCGGCCGCCCTCTCCCTCCGATCTTCGAAGGTCGCCCCGCTCCCCCTTCACCAGTCGTTTTTCTCCCTCTGTCGTGCGCGGCGGCGGCGCATCTACTAGGGAGGTCGCGAGAGGGGTTAGTTTGTTCGTTCCTTCTTTGTCTCACGGCCATATCATTGATCTTGCTTGCTCTAGCGCTAATTCTGATTTGGAAAAGTAGATCCTGATCAAACTTGCTATAGATTTGTGGTGCACACATGGAATTGTTTGATGCTGCTTGAGGAGGTAATAAATCTTTCTAGAGGCCCAAAGATTTAGGTCACCTTTCTAGGTATTTCAATTTCAGGCTTGCATTATTTGTAGAGGCCCAAAGATTTAGTTCACCTTTCATGGTATTTCAATTTCAGGCTTGCATTGTTTCTAGAGGCCCAAAGATTCAGTCCACCTTTCTAGGTATTTGAGTTTCAGGCTTGCATTATTTCTAGAGGCCCGAAGATCCAGTTCACCTTTCTAGGTATTTCATTTTCAGGCTTGCATTATTTCTAGAGGCCCAAAGATTCAGTTCACCTTTCTATATATTTCAGTTTCAGGCTTGCATTATTTCTAGAGGCCCAAAGATTCAGTTCACCTTTCTAGGTACTTAAGTTTCAGGCTTGCATTATTTCTAGAGGCCCAAAGATTCAATTCACCTTTCTAGGTATTTCAGTTTCAGGCTAGCATTATTTCTAGAGGCCCAAAGATTCAGTTCACCTTTCTAGGTATTTTAGTTAGAGGCTTTCATTATTTATAGAGGCCCAAAGATTAAGTTCCCAGTCGGCGGCAAGCGGCCCTGCTACCCATGCCGATGTCGACCTCAACTTGCAAGGGCCGGCGTCGGAGGGGTTCCCGGGGCTTGGGCTCTACAGAGCCTTCCTCCAGAGCGACGATGGCGAGCTCCTCCCTTGGTGCGTGAGGGGCCCCGGGCTCCCTCCCTATCATGAACAACTTCCGTGATAAGTTAGCTCATTCTTTGTTTCATGAAGTGTTTTTTTTATTTTGTGAAGCTTGATTGACGACTTGTATGTTTAAGTGGGATATCTCATTTGTATGGACAAAGTAAAAATTATCATGTTTTGCATGCTTGATAGTATAGATGGTTCGTTTATGTCAATTGTGAGCGGGAGGAGGCCACAGAAGAGCCGGCCACACCAAGAGGGTGCTTGCATCCAAGGGACTTATTTTAGTCTGACTAAAAATAGGGTCCAAAGTAGTCAAATGATTGAGATAGAGCATTTGTTGTCAATCTAACCCTGCCATCCATACACCTCTTTGGTTTAGAGTTAGTTCAGAGTTAGAATCTAACTCTAACCTCTAACTGAGTTAGAGTTCTCCTCATCTCGGTTCATCGTCAGCATACTTTCCCCATTCCTGTGTTTTCAGTATCCTGCGAATCAAAGAGGCCCTTTTTTCGGGAAAAATCAAAGGGGCCCTTAGACTGGTTTAGGTCCGGTCATTTTTTATAAATGTGTTATGTTCAATATTTAATGAACGTGCTCCAGTTTCCACGAAAATAATCCGGTTTCATGTAGTAATTCATTGATTTATTTATTCTTCTGCGGGGGGTTTGCATGTAATTCGTGAGGTCTGAAATGTAAAGTACCCCGGCATATGCTTCGAGTCGTGCATGCACTACGACCCAGATGCTCTATGTCCCACATGTCGGCGAATGGGAGCACGTGGAAATAGCCTAGGAGTACATATAGGAGGATAAATGCGTGAAAAATATGTACTATGAAGCGTAGCCGCGGTTCGAAAAGTAGACCTAAAGTGATGACAGCTATAGGTCGCACGCACACAACTAGTGGTACTAGACATACGACTAATTTTTCCCTCAAAAAAAGAGGCACGAGTGCTCAGTACTCCTATTCTATAAACACGAGTCCCATCTGACAACAGCATCCGTGCTACAGCTAGCCCTCCTCCCTTGTTTCTCTCTTCTACTCTCTAAGAGCATGGTTAATAATATAGCCAGCTGCTGGCTATATGATGTTGCCATGTCACATATAGTCAAGTTTATAGCCAACAAGTACAATAGCTAGATATAAATATGCACATATAGCCAGAATTCGTCGACCTGCATTTATTTACTTGCTGGAATCTCTAGAAAGACTTATATTTGGGAATGGAGGGAGTACTATACTAAGAAAACATTAAGGCCACGAGGCGATGCAGTGCTGGTTACGGGAGGCAAGAAGAAGAGATGCATCCATCGACGACGTCCACCTCCTCGACTCAGGGCGCCGGCCCATCGAACGGCGCCTAAGTAGCAGCGGCTTTCGTGGCCAGGTCGACGTGCTTCTGAACAATGGCGTCCAAAGACTCCAGCCGCTGGAAGAAGGTCAACATCTTTCTGTCCTCGCTTGCCTTGTAGTGGCCTATGTAGACGATTTCCTCGTAGACGTGGATGTGCAGGTCGACGGTTTCTTGCATGGCGAGGCGCTGCGCAGCGAGCGCGGCCTCGAGGTGCACATTCTTCGTCGCGACCTCCGGCACCTGCACCAGGGCTTGAAAGAGTTCGTCACCATCTAGGCCGATGAGGGTAGTAGGCAATGAGGAGCCTGGGCGCGCGGGCTGGAGCAGTACGGCAAGGTCGTCCGCGCGCTTCTTGACGGCGGGGAACTTGCAGATGGAGTTGACCAACATCGTCCATGCGAGAGGCAAAGCCGGCGTCGGCGAGGGCTACGATGCCTGCGGTCGCCAGCACCATCTGGAAATGTTGTGCGGTGCGGGGCCGCAGGCCGGTGCCTTGGATGATTTGGCACAGCCGACTGCCGCTCGTGTCCATCGCCTCCATAGGTGCTTGTGGCTTCTGGTCACTTGGTCTTGGATTGGAGTGAGTAGTGTTGCGCAGAGACTTGGGAGTAGATGGATTGGAGTGGTGGGGCGCCTCTATTATATGAGAGTCCAAACTCTGTTGCATTCACATCATGCTGGCTCTAGTCTGCTTCTCCAATTAATTCCCTCTGCATGTAATTGAGGATGCATCATTAACCGTTCAACGTCTCAGGAACCGCTACCCTCTTCCTCCTTGGCATTCTAGCACCTATGGACCCGTCGACGACGAGGGGCCTATGGTGACTTCATAAATTTCAAGATGATACTTAGTGTCGTGCGTGTGTGCCTTCATAAGGGTGAGTGTATGCGCGTGCATATGAGCGCTTGCGTCTGTACTGTGTCAAAAAAACAACAACGTAAATGTGTGTCAAAAAGAGACTAGTTAGTATACTCAATATTGTGCACCTCGGAGAGGAAAACGATAGAACTAGTACGTATTTAATTACGGTGCAGATTCACTCATTTTGCTCCATATGTACTCCGTCTCGGTGTAGTCTAGTCACTTGTTGAAATCTCTAGAAGGGCAAATACTCCTTTCTGGTTTACAGGGCTATACTAGCAAGTAGTTGTACGTACTAATACAATCGCGGGCTCACATAGCAATTTTGTCTCATGCAAGAGCCTGGCTATATGCGTGCTCCAATGTTTGCAACTGCAACGTTTGATTTTCTCTTGGCTCTTCGCCTCTTCGAGAAGACGAACAATGATGTTACTACTACTGATTCTACAGTGCCGAATCCACTGCTGCAAGTCCGTCCACCGCGAGCGGGACGGATAGCTTGTTGTAGAAGTACTACTAAGCAAAAGCCTGTCCTCATTTGCGAGCAACAACGCGCATGGGCGAGGAAGAAGGCGTGTAGTAAAATCAAGCTTCTCCTCATTCTACGAGTTGACGCGACACATCATGGCACTGGCCCCACATGCTTGCCTCTAAACTTGGATGAAAGACCCGCAGTGTATAATATATTTGCTGCAACCTCTAACATTTACCCACCACAAATTAAAATATATGTGGTCGTATGCATCATTCTGATGCAGAGGCCGGGGAGTCCCCTCTTTTCGAAAAAAAACAAATTAAAATATATATATTCCTGTCTTTGAGACGGTCACATAGCATGGAGCCGACCCCAACGATTTTAAGCTTACAGGCACGGTACACACTATCTAGACTACTCTACACATGAAACTGCCACGCAAGCGTCTGGGCTGCGCTTGGCTCTTCGCCTCTTCGGGAAGTCGAACAATGATGGTGTGCTACTGCACTGGAGGAGTACTACAGTACGCTTCTGGCCATCTGACACCGATTGAACTGCTACATGTCCACCGCGTGCGGGAGGGAGAGCGTGTAGCAAAATCTTCTCCTAGTCTTGCCAGCCACCACGCTCATGGACGAGGTAGGGATGCTCCTGTCTTTGTGTGTAACAGGTGGGCCCGACAGGTGTGTGGCCAACCTGTCATACCGCCAAAGGCAGGTGCAGTTAAGTCCGCGAGGGAGAGGATAATCAAACTTCTCATTGATGTACGAGTTGACGCGACACATCAAAGCACTACACTCGATATATTTCAATAATTTAGGGTTACCGATGCATTAATTACAACGCATGCATGCATGCCGTGACTCTCCTTTTGATACTTGCATGTGTTGATTTAAGGCACCTTGAAGTAGTACTCCCTCCGATTCCTTTTACTTTGTGTATAACGTTTTCTTGTTTTTCTCAGATTAGTCTACGCGTCCGCGTTGGTTTCCATCTGTGCCCCCGCTTGATTAGTTCTGTCCCCATTAATTGCGCCAGTTTCCAAAGCAGAAAATGGCTATAGGCAAACGCGTGTAGCGCCGGATGCGGCTTGACCGCCTGGGGAAGCCAACTCAAGCGAAAAGGAAGGAGGACCAGCCAACCATTGCATGTGCATTTACTGTCGATATTTATGCAGCTTACTCATGCGCAGGGCCAAATTTGTCCAGAAAACTCAAACTACTGCCTTCCTTGGTATGAAGGAGGACACTTATGCGCAGAGTATAAAATATGTGACAGTAAAGCTTTGTAATGCCCCGGCCCAAGCGAGAGATGGTTGTGCACGAGGAGGGCGAGATCATGCAGACGGAACAGGAACCGACGAGGGAGCTCACTAAGGTTTCGATGGACCACACCGTGCTCCACTGCCTCTTGTGCCTCCGCCCCTTGATGCCTCCAGTGTATGAGGTTCGAATACACCTCGTCCATTCGGCTGATTGAGCAAGGTGCTGGTTTCTTGATTGATGTGCTGTTCGATTGATTTCTGCAGTGTAAGGGAGGGCACCTGGCCTGCGCGGACTGCCGTGTCAAGCGCCCTGGGAACCAGCGGCAGTGCCAGAAGTGAGAGAGCGGCGGTGGCTTCGACGTGCGGAACACGGCGGTGGATGTCGTCATTTCGTCGCTGAGGGTGGAGTGCCCGCACGAAGGCTGTGGGCTCTACGTCACTTACCACAAGCTCGCCGATCACCAGAGCGTGTGTCCGCTCGCCCCCTACAAATGCCCCGTGCCCGTCTGCGGCTACGAAGGCCCGCCACCAGCGCTCTACCACCACATCAGCAACGCACATCCCATGCCCGTGCACAGGATCCAGTACGGCAAGGTGCTCCAGCTGCAAGTGCCACTGTCGGAGCCACGGCTCTTGCTATTCGCGGAGGAGGACCGCCGCGCATTTTTCTTGGTCGGCGGCATGCTCAACATCGGCGCGCCTATCACCGTGTCGATCGTCTGCATCAGAGCGGGGGCGTCCCCATTGCCGCACTACTGGGCCAAGCTGTGGGCGAACGGCCCGCCGGGGGAGCCCAAAAGCACGACCGACACCGTCGAGGTGGAAATGGAGGTGACAAGCAGCAAGGATCCTGGCGACATCGACGTGCAGGAGCTGACCTTCTTGACAGTTCCGCCCAAGCTGCTGGCCGGGGCTAAGCTTGTGTCCCTCCACATTCAGATTGACAAGCTCACGTCCTAAATGTTTCGACAGTGCCTTATGTTTATCTTAGTAATATGCTAATATAGGGATTACCTTGGTATACTTTAGCTTAAGAAATGGTGGGTTTTGGTGGCGATGCAGCAATTACTTCGACATCAAATCAGTAATTTCCAACAGTCGAACGGATATTTTGTGTCTGTTGGATATAAAGTTCCTTTAGGTAAGAAGTACTACTTGTCATCAAAATGGATAAAAGGAAATGTATGTAGACGTATTTTAGTTCTAGATACGTCCCTTTTTATCCATTTTGATGACAAGCACTCCCTCCGTTCCACAATACATGCCTTCCATTTTTCAAAATATAGATGTATCTAGACATGTTTTAGTATTTAGGTACATCCATGATAGAGCCAATCGGATGGTTGAGAACACTACAATTCGTAGCTAAGATGTGTGCGTGACTCCAGATGCAGAGGCCGGGGGTCATCATCCTCCTTTTCGAGAAAAAACAGACGCGTGTGTGAGAGGACGAGTGCGTGCGTGGACGTCTTCTCTTCCTGTATAACGTACTACTAAACACAGAGTACAAGTTTTTGTGGGTGGCACGATGGTGCGTGCGAGAAGTCCCGAGAGATAGGTTTAATGTGTCTGAAAAAAGGACTAGCCTAGAGCTCGCCATGCGGGTATTTATAAATTTTGAGCTTGCGTCTCCTCACATTCCAAATTACTCCATGCTATATTGCAGACCTGTTCACACCGATCACAACCTAAACGGTTTCCCACTTAGGAGCGTATTAGTACCACGCTATATTGAATTCCAAACCTGTTCACACCGATCACAACCTAAATGGTTTCCCACTTAGGAGCGTATTAGTACTCGGTTATAAATACTAGTATGCCAAGATGACTGCACATTCCTCCTCAACTCCTCATCCACAAAAACAAACAAGTCATTCAGCATCCTTCCCTTGCGTCTGTCATGGCCAGCCTGAGTTCTGGGTCGAGAGATTGCCAGCGGGGAGAGGCGAGCATGGAAGCGGAAGCATGAGAGATGTCCCGCCTCGCTGCGAGAGCAGTCGACATGTCCCGTCGCGCGGAAGTAGCAGCACAGAGGTCCCGCCGCGCCGCTGAAGCAGCACGGATGTCCCGCCGCACCGTCGATGCAGCAGACTGGTACGGTTGCGCCGCGGAAGCAGCAGAGATGTCCCACCGCGCCACGAATGCAGCAGAGATGTCCCGGCGCGCCGCGGCGGCCTGGGAAAATTTCTCGCGGGCAGGGGACGACTGTTACAGGCGCATGCATGCGATCGTCCATAGCCAGATGGATCAGATCTTCGGCTTGGCGAGGTTGTAGGACGACGTGAAAGCCTCATTTGAACAGGCTACCGGCATCATCCAGCAACTAAGGGAGGGCAATGAGAGGCTCCGGGCCGAGCGCGACCTGCTGAGGGAGAAGATCATCCGAAGTGCAGACCAGCAGGAGGTGAATAGTGCCTTGTTGAAGAGGACCGGTGTCATCGTCAAGAAACTTATGGACGAGAATGACATGCTCCGCAACGAACGCCAAAGGCTGGTGGAGGAATCCGTGGATGTTCTCAAGCAGCGTCTTGAGGACACGAAAGAGCTCATCGCCACTCGCCGCGGAGACTAGTTCCCACGGCATGCAGCAACGCATCAAGAAAGTAGAGATCAGCGAGCCAGATCCTTGTCTTCCTTCTTCTTTTGCCCTTGTGTATTTCGGGCCTAGCCGCATGTGGCTTTTTTAATTATCTTTCTAATTATGTAAGACAATCAATCGTCCTTATCTTTCTGTGGAAGATCAATGTTGCAAGGCTGGAATGAAGAAAACTCTTGCTGTGGCGACCCTGGCGTTGCTGTTCTTCTAGTTGCTGCTGGGATTCCTTCAGTTTCTTGGTTTATTTTGATGTAATAATCGGTTTAGGATGTGGATTGTGTCGTCGGTTGTGAATGTTGGGTTCTGGCGCGGATGTTTGGCCTTTGTTGGGCTCTTGGGATGTTGCGATTTCAATCTGGTACTCCCTCCGTCTCATAATGTAAGACGTTTTTTGACACTATACTAGTGTCAAAAAGCATCTTATATTATGGAACGGAGGGAGTAGGTTTTAGTCCTTCGTGTTAGGCTGGAGTTGTGCTTAACTTCTTGTGAATTGTGGTGGTTTTCAGTAATGCAAATCGGAAGGGGCAAGCCCTTCTTTGATCAAAAAAACCGTCCTTATATATTCATCAGTCTTGCTATAAGTCGCAGTTGATGCTATATAGGTCCGTCGGATCTTACATCAAGATCTGTGCTGTCAGATTTTCTTTTTTCTCTCTTAAATCTCAGTTGAGTGAGACATAGCCACGACATTAAACAAAGGCTCGGGCGCCATTAATGGAGACCTTGGGAGATAGGTGGACGGCAGATGGAGGTCAAAGGGCTCTCCTCCCGATAAGCACGCGCAGGGGTCTGATCACACGCCTCTCGTACTCAAATAGCTACCCTGCACGGCGCCTCCTAGCTAATAAAAAATGGGGGCGCGTGGCGGCACGTAAATGGTACTAGTAAGTAGAACGCCCACGGTTTCAATAATACTTGTATTTCCATTGTAACGTGACAGCACTTGTTCCAAAATGACTTTGTTGATTGTTAATGTGTGCGCCTTCGCAAATCGGACTGCAAATTTACCACAGCATGTTGGTGCCATGTCATGGCACCAAGCCAAGTTTCATTATTTTCATGCATGTTTTGGATTTATAGGAATTAAAAAACTAAGTTTCTCAATGTTTCCAACTGAGCCACGATGCCCAGAATTTTGAATTTCATTCCCATTTCTTGCATGGAACCTAGAAATTTACCCGAGGACACGCATGTGATTTTTCAACCAACTTTGGTGCACTGGAACATGTGCTTGTATTTCAAATTTGAATTATGCACACAAAGGTGACACGTTCCCTCCCAGAACCACAAGCCTTCTTGAGAGAAGCTCCGGTTTGCAAGAAGCTTATACCAAAATTTGTTCCTATTCGGCCAATTTTTTTACCACGGCATGGTACTACCATGACATGACACCATGCCAAGTTTCATAATTTTAAAACCAAGTTTCTCAATGTTCTTGACCGAACCACGATGCCCAGATGTTTGAATCTTATTCTCATTTTTTGCATGGGAGTAGAAATTCACCCGAGGACACAAATGTGATTTTCAACCAACTTTGGTGCATGGGAGCACGTGCTTGTAGTTCAAATTTGAATTATGCACATTATATGACCAAAAGCTCAATTAATGTGTAAATAAGGCCAAACGAAGCCGGAATAATTCCAAAATTTAACAGGGCACTCATGTAGTTCTATGTTGCCTTTGTAAATAAACTCAAGGGGGACAACGTATATTGTTTCGCACTCAAAGGTGACACGTTCCCTCTCAGAACCACGAGCCTTCTTGAGAGAAGCTTCGGTTTGCAAGAAGCTTATACCAAAATCTGCTCCTATTCGGCCATTTTTTTTACCACAACATGGTAGTACCATGACATGACATCCATGCCAAGTTTCATGATTTTCAGACGTGTTTTGGATTTACAAGAATTTTAAAACCAAGTTTCTCAATGTTCTCGGCCGAGCCATGATGCCCAGATGTTTTAATTTTATTCTCATTTCTTGCATGGGACCTAGAAATTCACCCGAGGACACAAATGTGATTTTTCAACCAACTTTGGTGCACGAGAGCATGTGCTTGTAGTTCAAATTTGACTTATGCACATTAAATGACCAGAAACTCAATTAATGTATAAAAAACGACAAACGAACCCGGAATAATTCCAAAATTTAACATGGCACTAATGTAGTTCTATGTTGCCTTTGTTAAGAAACTCAAGGGCGGGGGGGTGGCACGTTCCCTCTTAGAACCACGAGCTTCCAAATCGGCCCAATTTTTTACCACAACATGTTAGTGCCATGACATGACACCATGCCAAGTTTCATTACATGAATTTAAAATCTAAGTTTCTCAATGTTCTCGGCAGAGCCATGACGCCAAGATGTTTGGATTTTATTCTCATTTCTTCCATGGGACCTAGAAATTCAACCAAGGACACACATGTGATTTTTCAACCCACTTGGTGCACCGAAGCATGTGCATGCAATTCATATTTAGATTATGCACATTAAAAGTCCAGAAACTCAATTAATGTATAAAAAGGCCAAATGAACCCGAAATAATTCCAAAATTTAACAGGGCACTCATATAGTTCTATGTTGCCTCTGTAAATAAAATCAAGGGGGAGGCAGCGTATATCGTTTCGCACACAAAGGTGGCACGTTCCCTCTCGGTACCACGAGGCTTGTTGAGAGAATCTCCGGTTTTGCAAGAGGCTTATACCAAAACTTGTCCCAATTCAGCCAAAAATTATACGTATGAAAACAGGGTTTAGATTATCCCGAACATCTCGCTACCTAGACCAATAATGTACTATGATTTGAATTCAACATAAAATGGATACAGATATTTGAATTGGAGAGCATATGGTGCATGTAGTTCGTAGTGAAATATGATTACTACTATATGCATGTCTTTTTGTTATCAAGATAATATTTAAATTATTGTATAACTTGACAACAATCGTATTCAAATAAGGAAAATTGATTCAAATTTAGTCCATATGGTAGACGGCAATATATATGTTCACATGGTGGAGTAAAATGTTCATATATGATGGAAGATCAAAATGTATGACTACATCAATTATAAACCGCAAGGTCACCTAATGATATATTTGAATTCAACATAACGTGGATTCAAAAATTGAAATTTGAGATCATGGCATCTGTAATCATATAAAAAGGGACATTACTCTTTCTTTGGTGGGAATTGATTTGTTTTTTGTTGTTGTTGAGGGAAGTGTGAATCGATTTGGTATTGTGCAGGCTAATCATGTTCTCCCGATTTTTTTACATTTTTCTTGTAGTTTTTTCAATGGCATCTATAACAATATAGTAAAAGGGGACATGACTCCCTTGTGTCTTGTATGATTTTTTTTACACGTTTAGTTTGTTCTGCCGAACAATGAATCCGCACCTTGTTATCCCAAAATTTTCAAGCTCGAGTATCTTTTGTCTCACCTGCTTTGAAACTCCCGCTTCTTCAACCCACGCCGCGCCTTGCTATCCCGAAATTTGGACGCGTGCGAGAACTCCCTCCACATCCGAAATCGCTCCCGTAGCCCAGACACGCGAAATCCCCCTTCTACCCCTCAGCCGGAAATGAAGCTCCACGTCGCGGTGTCAAAACCGGTGGGGGTACGCTGGTAACTTTGACTCTCCCCTCCCGCTTCGCCCCCTCCCCCCCCCCCCCATTCGTAAACCAAGGCCGCCAAAACCCGCGAAACCCCACGCTCCTCCGTCGGCCTCCCGACCGCCGCCCAGCCGGAGACTCTTCCCCGACTACGTCATCCACCGCAACAGCTCGCCGTCCCTCATCCACCGCACCGGTTGAGGATCCGTTGTTGATCTCATCGTCCCGCCGGATCAGCCGCCCCGTCCTCCACCTCTAAGGAGTTGCCCCGATGTTCGCCTCGTCTATCGCACCACCTCAATCCCCACAGCGTCGTCTTGACCTGCCCCACCGAAACCGCAGCACCCTCACCAATTCCTCCGATGAAGCCGAGGCCAACTCGGCGCCACCAAGGAGGTTCTACACTCACCGCTGCATTTTATCTTTTATTCGATCTCACGGGGCTGCCGGTGCTCGATACCAAGCGGACATGGCGTCTCCATCGACGGCGCCGTCGCCGGACACATCATGCACGGTGTCTCTCCCCCATGTCGTTGCTTCCTCAGCGGTGACTTCCACAATGGCACTAGTTGCAGCTGCTCCGGCTCTCGCTCGCGTTGCGGCTCTGTTCTTGCTGTCGGTCGCGCTGTTGCACTGCTCCTACTTTCATTCGTGTTGCTGCTCTGCTCTTGCTCTCGCTTACGCTGCTGCTGCTGCTGCACGACCTCCGGCAGCTACAGGAGTTGCTGCTTTAGCACTCGCTCGCGGTGCTACTGCACGACTTGCTCTCTGCTAGTGCGTTCCCTGCTCGAGCGTCTGCTGATTTAGATCACTGCTTCTCTGCTACTAGTGCTCGAACGCCCTAAACATCTATTGCAATGCTCTGTTACTAGTTCAATCAGTTTCAACAGTAAAATTCAGTTTCGACTGTGAAGTTCATTTTCTTCAGTTTAGTTCAGAGTGAACAGTACTTACAGCATCTGTCGGAGCGGCCGTGGAGCGGCTGATGCGTTTTACATATAGCACTTTTTGGTGATGTATTTTACATCATCTATTGCAGATGATATTAGGGTCCCACTTCACATTAAAGTTGTCTGTCTTGTCATGCTTCAGCCTTGTCACCGTACACCTTAGCGGAGCTGCTCCAACGACGGAACCTTCCATCACAGCGGAGCAGTACCCTTGGCGCCGTTTCTAGAGGCCTCAAATCTTCTTCCCTGCCTCCGACAGTCACACCAGCATCATCACCATCCTCCACCTCCAACCCAATGATGCTGAGGTCCACAAGGCTATGCCAAAGAGGTTGTACACTCATCGCATCACTTTGTTTCTCCATTCATCTGTTCTTCCAATTCATGTGAGCCAAACACCTAGGTTGACTGAAATCCTATGTTTCCAAATGCTTTGTTTTGCACGTGCATTCCTATCCTATTCCTGTGTTTTTCCTGTCCCTGCGTTTATAGAATCCTCCAATTCTAAGGAGCCCTTACAGATTTACTTCATTTTCAGATTGACGTCAAAGAAAACTCTGTGTGTTATGTCCTGCTCCTGCCGTGTCGTCATCCACCCCACCTGAGGTGCACCATCGACAGAAGCGTTCACTGCAGCAGAGATCCCCCTGCAGACTTTCTTTCACCGCCTCAGATCATCTTCCCTGTTGCCGGCAGCCACGCCAACTGCATTACCATCATCGACTGAGCAGATGAACCTGAGGACTAGACAGTTACGGAAGAGAGGTCGCAGTCTTTCGTGTTTGCTTACGTTATACATCAGTTATTATTACCTGCTACTTTATCGTTCAATCTTGAGTTTTGAATTGCCCATGGGTCTCATATCGATCCAGCAACGAATAGTATATGTCTACTATCTGGTTCATCTAGGGTCTTCTATGTGGTTCATGTTGGGTGGGCAACAAACAATAGATGATCCATTGTCTATCTTTTTAAACTGAAGCTATAATCTATCTGCTATCATTAGTTTTGGATCCATCCACTCGTTTGCTACCATCAGTCTTGATTTTTGCATGCATCCCTTAGGCCTTACAAAATCTAACTATTTTTTATTATTATGCATATCAGATATTGTACACAATCGTACTGAACATGTAGAGAAAAAGAGAAGACCGTTGCGTGCGAATATAATGTCATACAGACGCTGCTCCATGGTGGGCGAAGTGCCCCCCCCCCCCCCTCTCCTGCATTTCCAGATTATATTCCAGAGGAAGTTAACTATTCAGATGGAGATTCAGAAGGAGCCGACCATGCCTGTTTACCACCTGAGGTGTTTGCTCTAACCTGGCATGCTGATGTTGGTCATATCATGCATATGGCGCCTTGCATTGCTTACATTATACATCTTATATGTCATCATCTTAGTTTAGATTTGCTTTGTGTGAATGCCACCTGTTTGATTTCTATATCATACTCCCACCATTCCTAAATATTTGTCTTTTTAGAGATTTCAACAAGTGACTACATACGGAACAAAATGAGTGAATCTACACTCTAAAATATGTCTATATACATCTGTATGTGGTAGTCCATTTGAAATCTCTAAAAATACAAATATTTAGGAATGGAGGGAGTACATGGGAATTATGCAATGCCATCTTCTTTAGCCAGGCATCATATACATGAATCATGCAATGCCATCCTGTTTAGCCAGTCATCGTATATGTGAATTGTATCGTGCCATATTTTTTTCCATAATGTGTTCCATTTGTCAGCAATGTTTATACATTCATCTACTCTTCCTGTGCATCAGCCATTTGAGTCAGTCATGGGAAAATCTGGAGTGAAAATAAGGTCTTCTGAGCAGTCAGTGCTACCTGTCGATATAGATTTCTTGCTGGTTACAGATAGCTCCTCGGAGGAGGATTCAGAGAGAGATGACCAGTCGTATCCCCCCCCCCCCCCCCGAGGTGCATTCTCTAACTTGGTTGGGTTATATTGCTCATATCATGCATATGGTGTCTTGCATTGCCATGCCATCTGCTTAGATTAGACATGCTTTGTGTGAATGCCTCCTGTTTGCTTTCTATATCAGATATGTGAATTATGCAATGCCATGTTTTTCAGCCAGTTATCATATATGTGAATTATGCACCGCCATGGAGCCAGGCATCATATATGTGAATTATCTCATTCCATCTTTTTTTCATTACGTATTCCATTTGTCGACAATCTGTGTATATTGAACTACTCTTCACGTGTATCAGCCATTTGAGCCGGTTATGGAAAAATCTGGAGTGAAAACAAGGTCTTCAGAGCAGGCAATGGTACATGTTGAAGCATATATCTCGATGGTTACAGGGAGCTCCTCAGAGGAGGATTCAGAGATAGATGACCAGTCCTATATCCCACATGAGGTGTATGCTCTAAGTTGCAATGTTTATATTTCTCATATGATGCATATGGTGTCTTGCATTGCTTAGTTTAGACATCATATGCACAATATTGAATTATATCTGCTTAGTTTAGAGATCATACATGCGAGTGCCAGCTGCTTAGTATATGAATCAATTATGTCAATTATATCATGCCATCCTGTATACTTAGACAACATGTATGTGAATTATTTCATCCCAACCTATTTTAGAAAGACATCATATAGTTTTGACATGTCATCCTGTTTAGGTACTCATCATATGTTGAATTATACCATTATATCTTGTTAAGTTATCCATCATATATCTGAAACTGTGTCATGCTATCCTGTTTAGTTAGGCATCATATATGTGAAATTGTGTCATGCTGTCATGTTTGGTTAGACAACATATATGTGAATTACCACATTTGTATATCATACAATGTCTGTACGTTCAATTTCGTTTCTTGTTTATCAGCCATTTGAATTGGAGGGGGTGATGGCAGTATCTAAGGGAGAAAAAACCCGTTCTTCACAAAAGACAGTGCTACCCGTCGATGCATATAGAACCATGGTTGTACTGGCCCACAAACTAGCCCCACCACACATAATTGAGACTCTTCCAGATTGCACACTTACACCGTTGGGCAGAGAACCAGCTACAACCCATCTAACCGCAACCCCAGCGGATAGTAACCCACTTATAGTTGACAAAGCACCATGTCCACCACAGAGTACCCCCACACGAGCAGTTTGTAAAGCTACTGCAGTGCCCAAAGCACGAAGACCACCACAGCTAACCCAAACTCCACGTTTAAAGCAGAAGAGCAACTGTTCTCAGGTCAGATTCCGTAGCTATGGTCCATACTCCTTTGCTGTTGCATCACTGTATTTACTCATACCAACTACTTTCGAATATGAAGGATCCAATTGAAACTCCAATGGCGCAACAGGTATGTTTTAAACCTATTTCTTTAACTGGATTGTTGTTCTAACTTCTTGCTCTATGTTGATTTCAGTTTAAGTTGTATAAACAGTTATGTTCTCATGTGATGCACATTACAAGTGCTGCCAATGCTGTGTAGTTTCTCACACTTATATTCTGTCTATGCTATTGTGTCTTAAAAATATATGAGTTGAACTGTGTCTCTATCTTGATTAGGGAACATAAACTAGAATGATATGGACAATACAGTCACCATAGTACATAGATATATGTTTGTTTCATGCTGTTATCCTGTCCACCTTACTACTGAACCGGTTTACCAAAATGAGTTTGGTATACTACAAGCTAAACCTGTGATGTGTCTGCTTATTTCTCTTGTAGTATGCAAACAGAATATTGGAGAAGAGCACCCCACTATGCAATGGTAGAGAAAGTAATGCAGATAAGGTTCAAGATAGTGAGACAACCCTGTTGGTCTCCAAGAAAGGTGATAAAAACGATCTTGTAGACAGTGAGAAAACCCCACAGTCCTGCGTTGATGTAGTGTTCGAGTTACTGGCCAGTACCGCTGGCACAAGCTCTTCGAACTCGCTGCCTGAATCACTTCGGCTTCTTCAGTCTCAGCTACAAGCTGAGAGGCATCAGTCATCTGTGTTGCGGCAAGAAGCCGAAGGACTGAGGAAGTCCCTGCAGAATTCAGATGCGTACTTTCTTGTGCAACAGCAAGCGCTGGAGGATTTAAGCGCCAAACAAGAGAAAGTTAATAAGCTTGCTAAGCATCTTGCCAGCATTATGGGTACCCAGGATATTGTTTCTTGAACACTTCTGAAGTGGTTTCAGTTCTGGACTTGTTTTTCTGCGGCGTTTATATGCTGCTGTGTTCCCTATATTTGCACTGGTGGTGAACTTTGATGCTCAGTGGATGTAATATGTGTAATAGCCATGATAGCCTAGCATAATTTGCTTGCTTATTTATTTCCTTGTTGTCTTGTTTATTTGTTTGCTTGTAATATGTGGTTTCCCCTCTGGTCCTTGGCTTCCATGGCGGCGAAGGGGTGAGAGCCCCTCCGAGATTGGATCTCTCTCTCTGTTTCCTTCTGTTTCTGTGCTCTCTGATTCTGTTCTTTTACCATTTCTTAAATTCCTGGAGATCCGTAACTCTGATTGGGCTGAAATTTTAACACGGTTTTTATCCGGATATTAGCTTTCTCGCGACGAAAGAAGGGCCTCAACTTCCTTACGGAGTGACCACGAGGGTCAGGGGTGCTCCCCCTGCCTCCTGGACTCCTCGGGCATCGTCTCGCATTGATTCTTTTTCTCAAAAATCACATATATTCCCAAAAAAACTCCGTAAGTTTTTATCGTGTTTGGACTCTGTTTGATATGGATTTTCTGCGAAACAAAAAACATGCAACAAACAGGAACTAGCACTGGGCACTGGATCAATATGTTAGTCCCAAAAATAGTATAAAAAGTTGCCAAAAGTATGTAAAAGTTGTAGAATATTGGCATGGAACAATCAAAAATTATAGATACGACGGAGACGTATCAGAGGCCTCAAAATCAAGGCTTGGAGAAAAATAGTGGTTGAGCGAAGGCCACAAAATGGAGACAGTTGGATCTCTAGCTATGCTACATAACGGAGAAGGAGGGTTTTTTCTGTTTTATGCTATGCTACCCGAGAGAGAGTAGTAGGTCCTGCTACATACCTTACCTAGCTTGCAGTAGTTGGTTAACTTATGATGATTATAATGGTGAGATTGTTATATCACTAGCACCTTAATTACCTAGTAGTGGTTAACTTATGATGATCATAATGGTGAGATTGTTATATCACTACGATCAAGATGAGTTGTGTGTGTGTGTGTGTGTGTGTGTCTATATATATATATATATATATATATATATATATATATATATATATATATATATATATATATATGATCATATATAATGATATGATCTATATATCATTAGGGTGGAAGAAGCACATATTAGATTAAAATGGATGTATCCAAGTGACCAAGTTGAATACGTAGGAATATATGTAGTGTAAAATATGTTTGAAATGAAAAAGAATTAAATGAAAAACACAAAATTAAAAGAAAAAATAAACTCCTAAAGCCCTTGAACCTTTTAGTTCCGGTTGGTGTAACCAACCGGGACTAAAGGCCCCCAGCCCCCCAGCGCAGGCTCATGCCACGTGGTGGGCCTTTGGTCCCGGTTCATGACGAACCGTGACTAAAGGGGGTGACCTTTAGTCCCCACCCTTTAGTGTCGGTTGCAGAACCGGGACTAAAGGTCCTTACGAACCGGGACTAAAGCCTGATTTGCACCAATGGGGTAAAGGCCACGATGCTTAAGGAAGGTGCAAAAGGAAGTTTTGTGGAGGCCACGGGCCACACGCCAGCGACCCTGGCATCTGGGCCAGACGCCGAGGACCCTGGCATCTGGTCCTGGAGTTCGAGAAGGACTCTTGCCCTGCGTGCCAAACATACTTTAAGGAGGCTCTTTCTCCAAGAAACGACCCCAGGGCTCAACATATAAATAGAGGGGCAGGGCTAGCACCCGGGACACATCACGATTCACCAAGCCATGTGCCGGCAACCCCGCCCCCTCTAGTTTATCCTCCATCTACTTTTCATTGTGCTTGACGAAGGCCTACGGATAGTGTTCTTCACCACCACCGTCACCACGCCGTCGTGCTGCCGGAACTCATCTACTACTTCTCCCCTCTTGATGGATCAAGAAGGCGACGACGTCATCGAGCTGAACGTGTGCTGAACGCGGAGGTGTCATACGTTCCATGCTTGATCGGAATGGATCGTGAAGGTGTACGAGTACATCAACCGCGTTGATAAACGCTTCCGCTTAGCGATCTACAAGGGTATGTAGATGCTGTCCCCCTCTCGTTGCTATGCATCTCCATGGATAGATCTTGTATGTGCGTAGAAAATTTTGTTTTCTATGCAATGTTCCCCAACAGTGGCATCAGAGCCAGGTCTATGCGTAGCTGATATGCACTAGTAAAATACAAAAGAGTTGTGGGCGGTGATGTTCATATTGCTTACCACCAACGACATCTTATTTTGATTTAGCGGTACTATGGGATGAAGCAGTCCGGACCAACCTTACATGTCCACGTACATGAGACCAGTTCCACCAACTGATGCAACTTGTTTTGCATAAGGTGACTGGCGGGTGTCTATTTCTCTCACTTTACTTGAATCGAATTTGACTGCCGACAGTCCTTGTTGAAGGTTAAAATTAGCAAACATGATAATCATTGTTGTGGTTTTGCATAGGTAAGAACGGTTCTTGCTAGTTGCTCATAACAGCCACGTAAATCTTGCAACAACAAAGTAGAGGTCGTCTAACTTGTTTTTGCAAGGTATTTTGTGATGTGATATGGTCAAGACGTGATTTGTTATACGTTGATGTAATAAAAGATCATGTTTTGTAATATATTCGACAACCGGCAGGAGCCTTAGGATTGTCTTTAGTTATTGCATGACCCACGTGTAAATCATTAAGCGCCATGTAATTATTTTACTTTATCGTTATGCGTTAGCAATAGTTCTAGAAGCAATAGTTGGCGAGACGACCCCGACGCAACAATGGAGATCAAGGTGTCACGCTGGTGACGATGGAGATCATGTCGTTGCTTTGAAGATGGAGATCAAAAGCACAAAATGATGATGGCCATATCATGTCACATATTTTGGTTGCATGTGATGTTTATCCTTTATGCATCTTATTTTGCTTAAAACAATGGTAGCATTATAAGATGATCCCTTTAATTAATTTTAAGATAAAAGTGTTCTTCCCGAGTATGCATTGTTGCTAAACTTCGTCAGAGCTGATGTGGCAAAGACCAAGCACAAAACAAGCTTTGACCAGCCGAGGTGGCAAATGAGACGCGGACCACGCCTGTCTGTGACTACATGATCATCTCCGTCCCTTTTTTTCTATGCGACATTACATCGAGCAGCTTGTAGGCGGCCGGACTCCAGCGACTATGCCCACTTCGGCGAGCACCGTGGTGTGTGTGTGTGTTGGGGGGGGGGGGGGGGGGGGGGGGCTCTTAGCCATACGCCGCTCCCGTCGGCATGGACGCCCGACCTCTCAGTGCCCGTGCGAGCTGAGAGCTCCATGGCCAACATGGCCATGGCAACCGACCACGAGCACACACGCACCAACACGCCATGAGCACGCACACACCTACATGCGCTCTCCACTCCACGAGCATGCACCCACCTACACGCGCCCAGCACCACTCCCGCGAGATCCGGCAGCAGCTCGCCCCGCGCTAACCTTGGTCGTCGGCCATGGCTGACCTCGCCCGCACGGACGCGCCCAAGCTCCAGGAGGTTGTGTCGGGGCGGGGGTGGGGGAGTGGCGACAGCTCGTCCGCCCCTCCTTCGAGCGCTAGCGGGGGTTCTCGCTCCGGGACAGAAGGATGCCCATGGATCCGCCGGGGATAGCGGCGACGACGCGAGGTCGCTCGCGCCTAGAGCGAGCTCGCCGTCGAGATTCTTGCTGCGGGTAGTCCTCCCCTGTCTGCGTCGGGGCTCCATTCTTGCCTGCGGTCAGCACCCTGCCACCAGCGGTGCGCCTGTATGACAGAGCTCTAGGAGGTGGCGTCGGGGGGAGAGAGAGATGGGAGGAGGAAGAAGGAGAAGGGTGGATGACACATGGGACCCAGGCCTCCTATGCCAGCTCATTTGCCACCACAATTAGTTAATCTACTTTTTGCATTTAGTCCTTGCCACGTCAGCCCGACAAGCGGGTCCAACTTATCAGTTTTGATGTTTGCGTGAACTTATCCGACAATTAGTGCTCTGTGTTATAGGTTAGGCGCACTTTCGGTGATTTTTTGTGCCCTGACCAGAATCTAGTACTAAGTTGTCATTCTAGCCTTAAGTGTGGTGGTTTGGGGTAAATAACTCCGTCGCTGACAGTTGCAACATGCTCCGTTGCCGACGTCGTAGTTCGCCATCGCCGGTGAGTGGCTGGAGTCATAGGAAAGAGATAGGAAGGAATGGAAGGCATGTGGACCTGCGCGAGATGCCTCGTGTGGTCAGTTGGATTAAAATTGATCCCACGACCACGACGCGGCCGGCCGAAATTGGATTAAAATTGATCCCACGACCACGACGCGGCCGGCCGAAGTTTCGGCCGGCCTGCCGGCCTTAAATGTTTCCCTTCTTTTAAGCGCAGATGTTGTTTGGTGCCAGACAAACCCACTAGTGGAATAAGGGGAGGAAAGCGCAGTGCAGTTGAGAGAGAGACAGAGGAGAATAACAAAGATCCATCCATGGCGGAGACAGCGATCGCCGCGGTGCTCTCCAAGTTCGGTGAGCTCGCCGCGAATGAGGCCAAGTTGCTGATTCAGGTGGGCGATGACATGATGCTGCTGCGCGACCGGCTGGAGTGGTTGCAGGCCTTCGTCCGGGACGCCGACCGCAAGCGCCGGGCCGGCACCGACGGGCTAACTCGCGTGTGGGTGCGCCAGACGCGCGACGTTGCCTTCGAAGCGGAGGACGCGCTCGACGAATTCTTCTACGAGGTGCTCTTGTCCTGCTTTCTTTAAAAAAAACGCTAGGTGCTCTTGCCCTGCTTAATTACTTGATCTCTCTCTCAACACCGGCCATATCAGTCAGGGCAAACTAAAAAAAATACATTAGATTTGCCTTTCAGAATTATTATTAGCTAATGAGTAACTAGCTCCAAGGGAGTAGTCTGGCATTTCAGTTTTCTTTTCACAGTTGATTATTATTCTAGACCCTGCGCAGCCTTCAAAGGCAAGACACATCTATTCTAGAGATCTAGAGTTCATCTTGAAACGAAAATTACAAATTGAATGCAAGGTATTGTTGAAGGTATTGCTCGGATATATTTGAACTGATTCTTCAAGGTGAAAATCTAGATTCTGGTCTTTGCGACCGGATCCGGTGACGGTGATGCTTTAGGGTTGCTTCCTTCGTGAAAGCGTTGCTGTTGAAGAACCATGTCGTCCGTGTGTTTCATGATATGGGTGGCGTGGATATGATCGATGTCGCAGTTTGTCGATTGCAGATCTGATTCCTTTGTTTTTTACTGCTATTTTTATTGGTTCAATAAATAATACAATAGAACTTTACTTGCATGCAACATTAATTTAGCTGTAAAAACTTATTCCAGTGTTTTCGGAAAACTATCTTTATAATTCATGCCTGAATTTTCTGGTGAAATCAGGTTGACCTAAGAAGTCTCGGTTACCCACGTTGGAAAATTTGGCGTGCACATTTGATGGGCTTCGGTAACCAAATTCTTGTTCGCCATAGGTTATCTAATCAAATCAAAAGAATCAAGAGCAGACTCAATCAAATCTCAGAAAATCAAAGGGAATATATGATTGCGCATACACCGTTAGCGGCATTGACATCTTCCACCATAGCCATTGCGGCCTGGTAAGCCACTCTGTCTAAAACCTTGCAATTTTCCATTACTTACTTGATTGCAGAAAAATAAAACTAAAACTGATTTGTTAGGTATTAGCGTCATTTCCAAAATGTAACTTTTTATCTTCATTGGTATTTAACATAATTGTAATTCAAAAAACATAATAAATTATAGAGATGAAATAGATACATGTAAATGGCCGCGCATTGCCGTTGCTACATACATGTAAAATAGACACTAATTTATTATTTTAATGGCTCACTTGGTCGCAATGTTTTTATAGATAAGTCCACTTTACCCGCCTAAACTCTTTCCTTGGTTTAATTACAACCTTGAACTTCATATTTCCTAGAAGCCAAACCTGAATGCGGAAAGCACCTTAAATTAACCCTTTCCTAATTTGTAAGTGGTTTTGTCACAACAGCAGCCACATCACTATAGGGACCACATGTAAGCGTGACATTCGTCAAACTGATTCCTTCCTGGGTAACCGTTCTCCCTGTTAACCCGCACACCCCGGGATGGCTGCCAGAGGTGGGTGTGGTGGCTGCTGGAGGTGGGGCGTCAAGCGATGGCACGACTGCGTGCTCTCCCTCTTCCGTCTCCGACAGGCTTAGTCGGAATTGGCCGGGGGACGGTCACCCGTCTTCTAGCCCGAGTTTTGATGTTTGGTTTTTTCGCCCCAGGCCGTGATGGCTGAAATTCGATCATTTTTATTATTTTTATTGAAATTTGACCAAAACTTGGCAAAAATTTAGTTGCAATCTGACAAAAAAAAAATGCCAAATTTGACTAAAAACTATTTTTTACCAAAAGGTACTTTCGGTCCCACACCGAGATGGCTAAATTTCAGCCAAAATCCCTTTTTTTGCTGGAAATCAAATTACAACTTCTAGCCCCCCCCCCCCCCCCCCCCCGACATTCGTATGCGTTTTAACATAAGTGACTCAATTTTGTACTAACCTTAGTACAAGGAGTATATTTTAAGCCACATCTGTTAGCCACCACACCTCCTTCCATGCCAAAAGAGGAGCACTGATCCTGACTCCTGACCCTGCAGGTGTCCTGGAATCCGTGATCGTGTTCTAGTCCGTGGGTACAGTTCCGGGCCGCTGTGAGGATATGTCCCGCAGTGGGGTGCCCCACAGTTGTCATCCCTTCTCTCCATCCCTCCACCGCCATGTGCCCCAACGCTAGTGTGACCACCGCCCACTCCAAACGGCCTCCCATGTGTCCCGCTGTCTACTGACGCCTCTCCTGCTCTAGCGTGCCCCTCTAACGCCCTGAAGGAGCTTGACCCCTAGCCAAAGGAGCTATGGCTTGGCCTCCCATCTTTCCTTGTGGCGGACACTGATCTCCCTGCCGATTGGGAAGCTCCTCTCCGATTGTCAGGCAAGCGATGAGATGACCGCACTGGAGAAGGCAAGAACAAGATAGAAGAGTAGAA